>JAWDJD010000001.1:406226479-406826479 GCA_035047305.1 Bradypodion pumilum
TCCATAGGCTCCACCGTGTATCAAAATTAACAATATACAGTAGAACCCCGCATAATGGAAAACTCCATTCTGCGAGTTGCTTCGCTAAGAGGTTTTTTTTCCCATTATGTGAAGCTAATGGGAGATGCCCCGGATAACGAACAAAAAATGTTCATTATCTGGGGTTCCCATACCAAAACCCCCACGTAGCGAACATTTTTTTTCATTATGTGGGGTATTGCTTGCATAACGAACGCTTCGTCATGCGAATTTTTCGCTATGCAATGTGTTCGTTATGCGAGGTACCACTGTAATCCACATTATTATGGGTCATCAATACTGCTAGAACAGGCAAAGTACACCCAGACAGAGATTCTTTTTTAGACAAAAGGTGGTTTAGGAATCAAAAGTGGGCAATCCAGGTCCTACAAGGAAATTGTCACAAACACAACATGATAGGAAAAAAATCCTTCCTGCCACAAAGGATGCATATTCAATTCTTTTGTTAGTTTTCTTTCTGATCCCACTTCTGTTCAAGATGAATGGAGAGAAATTCTCAAAATCTCTGTTGAGGCAATAAACCTGAAAGGGCTACTCAGAGCTATGTAACAAGCATGAGGCTGTGTAGTAGAGTAGTGCCCTTACCTTCAAGTGTGCTGGCCACGCCTTCTAAATTCTCAGGTGACTGGCTTCCAAAGGAGCTCTGCTTGCAATTGATGCCTAGGAGACTTTGATACCTATTCAATGAAGCCTAAGTAAACCCCCACTTCAGTTGTTCCTAGTCAGCTGTATGGGATCTAGGACTAGGTAGGTATGAACAACACGCAAACATAGATGGAGCCAGAGATAGAGGTTAGAGGATAGATATTCCATGCTCCTACAAGACTGTGGTTCAACACTGGAACTCAGTGCTAAAGGATCTGGAAAAGAGGCACAGCCTTGTGTGCATGCTTGTGTCCCAAATATCTCTTCAGGCACAGAAGGAAATCAGAGTATTTGGCATTAGTCCTCCATTTGGCAGGTAATTTCAAGCTTTTTAGATAGAGCAAGTGATTTTTTTTCACTCGCTCTGTTTAAAATTATAGTATAAAGGTTAGGAGCCCATATTGGACTAGTAGTTCGGCCAGTCCTTTTATCACTGTCCTGCACTCCTGCTGGTGCTGAAAGTTTGGTTTCTTCAGCACCCCTGCCTCCTCTCAGCTGGTTCCCCTGTGACTATGCAGGACCACAGTCCACAGGTGTTCAGGTCACCTCTGGAAATATTAACACCTGATGCAGTGTCTGCATTCAGCAGGGAGTGGATCACCCCTGGAAGCAGCTGCTCCCCCTACTGCCAGACCACTCCCCCCCAATAAACCAGCTTAAAATAGGCAACATTTTATTTTCAAAAGAAATATTTTCACAAGCTTCTAAGCCAGGGGTTCTCAACCTTTTCAAGTCGGGGCCCAGGTCACGCTCTCTTAGTCAGCATCAGGAGCTGGATGGCCATTTTGCCCTGTCTGCATGATGGGGTGGCCATTTTGTCCCAACAGCTTCAAAGGGGGTGGCCATTTTGTCTCTTGAATGCCCTTGGAGGGGTGAGGGCCACATGAAACGGTGCCGTGGGCCTTAGGTCGGGAGCCCCTGTTCTAAGCAGATGGAAGGCCTAGCGAGTAGGCATTTAATTTTCTTGTGATGGATCAGTTCTTTGGTGAAAATCTGTAATCCTTTTTGATTGTGTATGAAATGGTTAGGAAAACTCAATTTTTAATTGTGCTGTAGCATATTTTGCTGACAAATTGCACTTGTACAGAAGCCTTTTAACAAACTTTTTGTTGTTACATCCAGGTAACAAGCATGGTAAGTATTTTCAGTAAAGCAAAGCATTATATACTTCAGCTGTGCTTGGCAGATATACAGTGGAACCCCACATAACGACGCATTCGGATAGTGTCAAAATCCCATAACGACACGTCCATCACACACCACATGATGCACCGCATAATGACAAAAAAATTCAAAAAACATTGTTATCTGGTGCATTCCTAGGGATGCACTGGATAATGATTTTTTTCTGTTGTTATGCGATGCATCTCCCCATAGGGATCGCATAACGACAAAAACCGCATAATGATGCAAATTAAGGAACCAAGTTGTGTCATTATGCGGGGTTCTACTGTACTCTTTTTTCTTTCTTTTTTAGCTAGCTTTAACTGTACTGTAAGGCTGTGCTGTTTCTAAAGAAGCTGTTCAAGTGAAGAAGCTGCTCTCATTACTATGTATGGGCTTTCCAGGGAAGATGTGTGTGAATATGTGTACTATAATCAGATGGCATGCGTTCTTGGCCAGCATGCTTGCGACTTTGCTTGTAATCATGATTCTGCCTCTTTGTGCTTGCGTCCCTTCATTTTTATATTGTCTTGTACCAAAGTTTAGCATTTCCTTAAAATCATTATTTTCCCAATAAATCTATGATGTAAAATGTTATATGAAAAGAACAGTTACGTTTCATTAATTTTAGTAAAGACAATGCTACTCCAGCTTTGAATTACAGCAGGGTCCCAAAGGAAGAACTAACAGAACATGATATTCCCAAACTGTATATTACTTTAAAGTTGTAGCTGGTAGATTCACCTTTAAAAATAAATCCCAAGGGGCCAATCTGGATTATGACATCAGTGTGAGATGCAACATCCAATGATACCACTGTAATCCCAATCCTAACCCCCATGGATTTGGGGTGTTTTTCTTTTCTTTTCAAAATGCAGTAGTTCAAATCTTTTAAAATGCAAGAGTCATTTGGGAATGATACACCTTCTGAGTGTGAACCCTCCCTGATTATGAGTGTAGGTGGGAGGTAAAAGACAAGAGCCTTTCTCATCCTTCTCTTGCTAGAAGCCCAAACCAGCCCAAATTCCCTTCTTATTTTACAGCAGAGGACGGGGGAGAGAGATGTAACTGTTATCTTTGTCTTTAAAGCTGGATACAGTTTGTTCATGTATCTGTGCTTGGCTTGTTTTTGGTACAGACCCACAGATGCTCTGATTTTGGGACTCTTCCTACACTATGGCAATGATACTGGAATTATAATTTGCTTCTGGTTTTGTATGTGTGACTGATGCAACTATATGGGTGTGTATCATCAAGTATATCATTGCTATGAAGTGAGCTGTACCCACATGGCTGCATTATTCACATGAGATCCAGCCTCACCATCACCAGGGTCTTCATTGATAGATCCTGTGCAAATATAAAAGCAAGTGTCTGATAGGTGTGTGTGTACTTGACATGCCATGAGGATGGGACAGACAGATGCTGTTGCATCTTTGCAACGGGCTGATCTGCCTTTGTATTGGATCCAGTTCCCTGTTTTTAAACTATTTGTCCCCTGCCTAAGAGACAGGAGAAGAAAGACACCTTAAAACTCCAAGTGTTACCACGTAATTCAAAATGCTGTGAGAGTCATTTGTTAGCATAGCTTGTCTTGTAAGGGTTTAGGTTAGGATGACAAAAATCAATTTCTGTTAGCATCTAAAAGTGAAAACATTAACTTCACTTTTTGAATTAGCATTATTAACGTATTACTTGAACTGTTCATTCTGAATTAAACAGTGGGATTTAAAAGGCTTCTGAACTGGCTTCCTTGACAAACATATCACAGATGCCATAATGCGGTTATTAACTGGGGATGCTAGGATGCAGTGTAATGAAAGGAAAAGTTGAGGTGATCTGCCACGCAAAATGGGTTCTCTTCTGCAAAGAGAAAACCATGGGCCAACATCATGGGCATTATATAAATCCAGTAATTCTTTTGCCATGTTTGTATAGATTTCCTCAGCAGAATGCTAGAAAAGCTATTATCAAAAGTGTTGTGAGCGAGTCTGAAGAGACAGTCCTAGCTCTTAGAACACATCTCTATGAGGTCACGATAGCCAGTTTTCTATCATACTCAACATATTGATGGGACAGTCACATAACCAAAAACAACCGGCTTTCATACTCCCCTTTAGGGTATGCGTGGCTTCACATGTGTCCTCCTAAAGGAAGATACTAACAAATAATTCTGTTAACAATTAAAAACATAGATAATATTACTTCTAACATGTTATTTTTAAAAATGTTGTATTTATTTTGTGTGGCTTTGGCCTATTTGACTGATTAAACTATGCACACTTATATGGTACATTATTTCAAAGCTTTGTTTGTTAGAGACTACAGAGGAAATTGGTCCAAGTGTGGAAACTAACTAGAACTTGAAAATATTAATTTCTGAATGATAGCTCCAAAGTATCCCCTATAAATTACACATAGTGATGTTGCTGGCAGAAGGAGTTAGGATTATTCAAAACAGTAATTTTTGCAAGCTCTGGACCAACCCTTGTTGAGTTCCTGGGTTAGGATGTTTTCAAGACTCAGATTTTTTGACAATTTCTAAACTGGCTTTTCTTGCCATAAGTGTAGGAATGTAGCTGATTGCCCTGGCCTGGACTTTCTGCCTGTTGTTCTTTTTAGTTAATCTGCAACTCCTGCAATCAACTGTAGGATCCAAATACTGAAAACGTCCTCTAGGTGTAGGTTCAGAATACAGTTGCACTTGCTTCCATTCTCTTAACCTTGGTCTCAATGATGGCAGAATCCAACTGCCTCAGCCTAACTACCAACAGTCAGCTGCTGAATTTGAACAATAACATTCATGGAATGAAATGTTCTCCTAATCTGGGGATGAGTTTCTTCCTAATACATTAGAACCTCGGATAATGACCAAACTCTGTTCCACAAAGTTGGTCGCTATGCGATTTTGGTCGCTATCCGATTCAAATGAGCGATACCTCGGATAACTACCATTTTTGGTCATTATCTGAGGTTCCTATCCAAATATCTCGAATAACGACCATTTTTAAAGCAGTTTTTATCGGTTGTTATCCGAGGTATTACGGTATTGGCTTCTGCAGATTAGGCCCTTATAGCATGACCTAGACTAGCAAAGGATTTCAATGAAATAGTTGAATGTATATTTGCATCTGTTCCTCTATAGCAGTGGTTCCCAACTTTGAGGCCCCAGTTGTTCTTGAACTACATCTCCCAGAAATCTTGGCGGTGAAAACTCCTGGGAGTTGTAGTCCAAGAGGATCTGGGGGCCCAAACTCTGGAACCACCACTCTGCAGACAAGAAGCTTTAAACATTCTTGTTTGGATGAATTATATTCTTTGCTTCAGTTTTAACCACTTTAGTATGTGCTGACATCAGTATCTGAACAGAAGACTATCAAATATGAAATATCTTCTGCAGTGCACTGTGCACTACAGTGCTAACTCTTATTCTAACTCTAGGCTGTTGAAATAAATTGCCCTTTTAAAAGCAGGCTCTTTCCCAGCCCTTCAAGAAGGCTGGATAAAGAAATCAAGTGAATTCCAAATAAACATAAAATCCCAATAGTAAGTTGCAGCTACAATAAGACCAATGAATCAGTGAAATTAACATGGATGTTGATATACCAAATACCTACTGATTCAATGGTCCTACTCTAGTTGTGACTTGTTACTAGCTTTCAGCCACTCAGTATATGTGCTCATTTTTTGGTCTGGTTGGTTTCACTGAGTCTGCTTAGCTTGTCAGATTCATATTTTTAAAAGCCAAATCTTCATTCTGAGGCAGTGAACTTCACTTGTGATGGCTGTGTTCCAGGTTAAATTAATCAACAGCTTTAAAATAATGGATCAGAATCTGTTCTGGTTTATGAAAGTACATAAAGTTTCTGTCTAATTTCCAGTTGAGGTTTCCAATTAAATTTCTGCTCTTCTGCAGTAGAGAATGGTACTGAAATCTGACTCATTACAATATTGAGTAGAGAGAACTTTGTTCTTAAGCAATCTGAATATATTTTAGCCTCTGTGCTACATTTTTCTGCATGGTATGCTTTTTATTTTTCACATTTCCTGTGCCTTCTTAATTTTAGCATATGTGCTTTCTAGCTATGCTTGCTCAGTGTAATTTGTTGCACCTAGTGTATTAATAATTACCTGTAATTGTCATGTTGAAGGATCAGACAGCAAAGGACAAAGCACTCCAGCACATGGCGGCCATGTCATCAGCTCAAATAGTATCAGCAACAGCGATTCACAATAAGTTGGGCCTGCCGGGAATTCCCCGTCCTTCCTTTCCCGGAGCACCTGGAGTAAGTTAATTGGCTGCAATAAAAAGTATATTTCAGAACAGGGATTGGCAGATAGTCTAGCTCAATTAATGTGTGTATAAAATAGACTCCTTCTCCCATTATAAAATTATTTTAGTCAGATAAATGTTATAAATTGGAGCATATGTGCCCTTGAAGAAAGTGATTTTCTTTTTCTTTTTGCTCCATCTAGTTTTGGCCAGGGATGATACAAACAGGGCAGCCTGGATCTTCACAAGAGTAAGTTTCAAAATTATACTTGCACACTTATGTTGTCATATGTATGAATGTACATTGATCAGTATGTACATTGTTTCATGTTCAAAATGATGTATATGTTTCCAAAGGGAGGCCATGCCAAAAGGCATGACTCAAGCCATGCAAGTTTTAGGATATAGAAATGTTGTGTGGCACTTTGTGGTCTTCCATGAACTCACATCATCATATAATAGCAGTCGTTGGATTATGAAATTGTGTGTGTGTGTGTGTGGGGGGGAGATACATTTTGATTGAAGGATGGATGGATTTGGCCTTTTCATAAATAAGTTGATTTTCACATTTGATCCAAAACAGACTTCTGGTTCAGTCACCCTGGCTTCACTGGGACTTCCTGGGAGTAGCAACAAGTTTGGGAAGTTTGGGAAGCTGTACAGTTTTTAAAGAGGCTGGAGATTGGTTGGATGGCAGGGTTAAACAAGCCTGGAGGTGAATTCTCCATCTGTACAATGCACCCACTATTAAAAAAACAAAGCAAAGGTTGGCATGGTGAAGGCTTATGTGCATTTAATGTGGGATCCAGTGAGAATCTGACTGATCCTATACTAGATAACTGAAAGTGGAATTTTTCTTGATCTTTCTTTATCAGGTTTATTATTCAGTGTTAAGGGATCTCCTAGGTTCAAATAACCTTGGAGAGCTATCATACAGGCATTCCTTTTGAATGGCTAAATATAGAGCCAGAGGTTGGGAATTCAATTTCCCACTGTGCCTCTTTGACAGGGGCCAGGCTTGATGGTCCATAGGGTCCTTTTCAGCTCTGCAGTTCGATGATGATGGTTATTTTTCTGTGTCTTTATATGCCACTCAGAAAGCTTTGGCTGAAATTTAGGTTACAGATGTGATAAGAGGAGCTGACTGAATGTGAACAGTCCTCAAGTTCAGTCCCAGCTGCATTTAGGATTGAAGTGATGACAGGGAGTCAAAATCAAGCATCCCTAGAATCAGATGCTGGAAAGATTTGAGATTTCCTATCCTAATTGTGTGTCCGTTTTGACCTGTGAGCATGAATGCTGACAAGACTGTCATTAGTGTATTTTGAACAGCTGGCTGGGGTGTACAAGAGCAGTCTTCCATGGCTTAGATTAGAGCACTGTCAAAGCATAACAAAGCACAACAAAGCATAAGTTTGTGAGGCAAGAAGGAAGGTTTTTTGTTCCTTTAAAGCAGGGATTCTCAACCTGTGGCCCACAGGCCGAATACAGCCCGAAGCACCATTTCATGTGCCCCACCACCACCACCACCATCACACCAGGAAGTGCCATGTGGTGGAGGAAGGGCAAAATGGCCATCCGGCCCCTGAAGCTGTCTGAGGGTGTGTGACCTGGGCCCAGGCTTTAAAAGGATGAGAACTCCTGCTTTAAAGCTCATAGGTTTGAAGCTGTGCCAGCACACCACACAGAAAGGCTTGAAACCGGTGGTTCAAATGCATTTTTGTGCTCCTTTGCTTTGAATACTACTGTAGCAATAGTATTCAAAGCTTTTCATTTATGCACTATGGCTGTTACTATTATAATAATCCTATTTCAGATCATGAGTATACAGAAATCCTGCTGTAGGAGTTATAAAGTAAGTGTTGCTAATGCTCTAGCAAGAGTCTCTGATAGAACCAAAAGATCCTATGATTATTTTTATCTTACTGAACAATATTATAATTGTGACTGACTCTGTTGTCCAATGGTTTATTTCAGCATAAAGCCATTTGTTCAGCAGCCCTACCCTATACAGCCAACAGTCACAACTCCTATTTCAGGTAACATGGACCAATTTTTTTCTTTGTTTTACATTTCTTGGATTCATATTCAAGCTTGTAGAGGGGGTTGTGTTCTTTATACATACTGTATATAAAACACACAGGGATGGTGATTTTTTCAGTTGCTGAGTTTGAATGTACAGTAGAGTTTGCAATACACAATTATTTACACACTCATCACAGGTTGTATATACAGTGATACCTCATACAGCATCCAAACTTGGATTCACAAGTTTGGACTTTATACGAATTTGGACTTTGTATGAGGCATGCAAAATCCTAGTCGTGATGCTTCATACAACGTCCAAATCCTTGTCGCGATGCCTCATACAACATCGTTTCCATAGAGATACATTGTACTGTAACAGCACAGACTTCAGGGCAAAGTCAAGGAAACAGACAGGAAACTGACAGAACTTTAAGAAATCATTGTCTAAAGGCTAAATACATTACAAAAACATGTCAAACATCCCTGATTGTCCAAGAACCTGAAGAATGCTGCAAAAATCCCAGGAATGCTTCTAAAAATTCTGACAAAAAAATTCAAAAAAATCCAAAATCACCCTCAAAACCACTCCTAAACACTCTTTGCCTTGTGCAAACCCACGAGAGCAATGCACGCATGTGTCCTGCCTTTTATACTGCCCAGGCACAATGTAACCTGGGAAAAACCCAATGCCTCATACAAAGTCACATGACTTTGTATGAGGCAACTTTTTTCAAGGAATTAGGCAATGTTGTATGAATCCAATGTTGTCTGAAGCGGACTTTATATGAGGCATTACTGTATTCTATATTCTATCTTTACCTATAAAATGGTGGATGGGCCGTGCGTGTCCGGCACGCATGGCCGCACCCGTCCCAACGATCCTGTAATGAGCTGGCCACACCTACCTTTTGATCCTGCGAGCATCGCCGCAAAGGTCCGGAAGCTGAGAGTGGGGCCAATGCCCCATGAATCCAAACAAAAATTTATGCTTCCCAGCGTCCTCCGCACCGCACCAGCCCTCAGCCAATCAGGCTAAAGGACACGAACGCAGAGGATGCCGGGAAAGCCGCCGCGTACAAAATTTTAAAAACCACCTCATGCAGCATGAGTGCAAGGCCTCCGAAGGCGGCCGCAGTGCTTCACCGACACCGCCAAAGCCGCAGCGAGGCCAGTGCCAGTCTTCCCCAGGGCTGCGGGGAGAAGAGGAGCTCCCCCTCCTCCCTGCTACCCTGCCGAAGCCACAGTGAGGCCAGTGCAGGCCTTTGTCCCCGAGGCCACAGGAAGAAGAGGGGCTCCCCCTCCTCCCCGCTACCCCACCGAAGTCAAAGCGAGACCGGCACTGGCCTCAACTTACAGAGGTGGGGGAAGTTGAGGGGAAAATACAAAGGCAGCAGGCAGCGATTTGTCAGGGGAGGCACTCTCCCTGCTGGATCACTGGCTGCCGCCTTTCTATTACCCTCACCACTGTTTCGAGAGCTGACACGAAACAGCGGTGGGGGTAATAGAAAGGCGGCAGCCAATGATCCCCTTATGGATCGCTGGCTAGTACCTTTGCATTTTCCCATTAACTGTTTCAAAGGCTGATGTGAAGCAACCTTTGAAACAGTTAATGGGGAAATGCAAAGGTGACAGCCAGCGATCTGTCAGAGGTGGTGCTCTCCGTGGTGGATCGCTGGCTGCCACCTTTCTATTACCCCCATCCGCCAGGGAGAGCACCTCCCCTGATGAAACAACGCTGCCTGCCACCTTTGTATTTCTCCCTCAACTGTTTCGAAGATTGACAAAACAAACAAACATCGAAACAGTTGAGGGAGAACAAAGGCCTTCCACCCCCCACGGCAGGGAAAGAGGGAAACGGAAAGCTTTTTTCCCCCCTCAGGCAGGGAATGGGGGAAATAAATGCTTCCGCCTCCCCTCTTCCCTCCCTACTCACCCGGGCACAGCCTCCTCACCTGCAGCCTCCTCACCTGCAGCCTCCTTTCTCTCTCACTCAGTCACTCTCACTCTCTCTTCCTCTCTCTCTCACTCTCTCACTCACATACACATTTGCTGGGCTGCACATTCCAAACCTGCCTGGTAAGGCTGGGCACAATAGGTAGTACAGAATATGCACATGGATCATATAATACTTCTTCCTTCTTTTATATATAGTACTATGCAAAAGTCTTAGGCCACCACCAGCTGGTTTGGAAAAAAATCATTGAGTGATTGGAGGGGCATAACTCAGACACTCTAGCTCAGGGGTTGCCAAACTTTTGAAGTTGGGGACCAGGTCACGCTCCCTCAGACAGACTGGTGGGCCAGCCGCTACTGCCAGAATTGGCTGCTGACTCATTTACGGCTGTTGTAAATGCATTTACAACAGCCATAAATGAGTCCATGGCCGATTCTGGCGATGGCTAGAGCAAGGGCATAGCCCAGTTGATTTGGTGCCATAGACCAGATCTGTCCTGTGGGCCATAGGTTGCCTATCCCTGCTCTAGCTCCAAACTTCACCAAACTTGGAGAGGGTTGAGAAGGAGAGACAACAGAAGACCCCTCTAATGTGGTGTGTCTAGGTGGTTCAGGCTGAGTTATGCCCACAAAATCGCTCACTGAATTTCCCCCAAACTAGCTAGTGGTGGCCTAGGAGTTTTGCACAGTGCTGTATATCAGAATTCCTAACTGTAGGAACACCATTGAGAACGTGACAAATAACTTTGGAGTTTTTAAAATAATTCACACTTGTTTTGCTGACAAGAAATCAAGCAAAATTAAAGCATACTATTGTTCTGATCTCACAATTGGTTTCATAAGTAGTGGTCTCTCCCTTGCCTGTACAGACACTGTTGCCAGTGGATCCAATAATCCCTCGTGTTGAATTAATATTGGGATGCAACTCTATATCATGGGCCCAATGAACGTGTTTAATGAAACCAGTGTAACTATTGTAAAAATAATATTATGCAAATGTCATATACAGTACCACTGTTCTCAGCTATAGAATAAACTTAAAAGCGGTTGCTTTAGTAACAATTATTGTAGGGTTGGCTGGTGTCACATTCTGTTCCTATGCAGGAGCTAGTGATAGTTTTGTATAACAAAGAAACTATTGATTTCACAAAGATGGTGGTTTATATTTCAGGGTTTGAGCCAGCATCAGCCCCAGCACCCTCAGTTCCTGCTTGGCAAGGTCGGTCTATTGGAACAACTAAACTTAGATTGGTGGAATTTTCAGCTTTTCTTGAGCAACAAAGAGACCCAGATTCTGTGAGTACTACTACTCCAAAATGCATAATTTCAATGCTTCTGTGTTTCTTTTCCTTTATACTTTGTGGTCACATTATTTTTCACTTTGTGTGCTTCATGCTTATGCTTGTATAGATTCCCCTCTCTTGTTTAGGTTTTGCTTTCTGAAGAATATATTTATATTTTGCAGTGAAAACAAGCTTCCGTGTTGTTCTCAACAAGGCTGTATCTGTACAAATTCGTCATCCAAAATTAATATAATAATATCCCTTTATTACTTGTCAGGCCAAAGACCATAACTTTGTGTTACACAATGCTGAATGTAATGATTTGGCATATCTTTCATTGCTTTCCAGGGAATGTATAGAAGAGGATACATGGAAAATATAAAGAGGCAAAAATAGAGAGTAGGTTGTACAAATCTGAAACCTATCATGTGAAATGGACTTCTGTATTTTTTGCTATAGTAGTACATTGACACCCATGATGCAAGCCAAGATAGAGTAGTCAGGGATTCTTGAAGTTTCAGGCGACCATAGTATCATCAGAGGTATCTATAGATTCTGTCCTCTGGCAGGGCCTGGTCTAATTTTAGATGTCTAAAAGCACTTCACCCACTATAATACCAATCACTGTTGCCTTTTCTCTTTACCAGCGATGTTGTCAAAGTCCTATCTGGGTGTCTGGAGGCTGTGGGGGTCTGGATGGAGGCCAACGGGCTACAACTGAATCCCAGCAAGACTGAGTGGCTATGGATTGGGGGTCCTGTACTGTCCCGGGAACTACCATCTTTGGTTTTGGATGGGGCAGTTTTGGACAACTTGGGGGTCCTCCTGGACTCATGGCTGCTGCTTAAAAAACAGATGGCGGCCGTGGCCAGGAGGGCTTTTGCACAGCTATGGTTAATCTGCCAGTTGTGCCCATTCCTGGACAGGGACTCCTTGCTCATGGTCACTCATGCTCTGGTCACCTCCAGACTAGATTATTGTAATGTGCTCTACATGGGGCTGCCCTTAACGACCATTCGGAGGCTACAGCTGATCCAAAATGCAGCTGCCCTGGTGGTGATGGGGTGTGGACGTTATGCCCGCACCTCCCAACTAATCTGGGAGCTGCGGGAGTGTGGCTCCGGGTGCAATTCAGGGTGCTGGTTTTAACCTTTAAAGCCCTATATGGTAGTGGGCCAGGATACCTAAGAGACTGCATCACCCTAAGGATGTCTGTCCGTCCAATGAGAGCGGACCTGAGAGGCTCTCTGATTGTACCATCCATCCGCTAGAGGGGCTCGCCTCTCTGGCACAAAGAGGAAGGCCTTCTCCGTGTCTGCACCGGCCCTCTGGAACCGGTCTCCAGACGGAACTGCTGCCCTTCAGGAAAGAACTCAAAACCTGGCTAGCAGGCCAAGTATGGGGTGCAGGTGGAAGGGTTGCCTCCGTGGGGTGGTTGGTTTAGTGGAAAACCTCCCCCTTCAGTACCTACGGTCCCTGCACCCTTTTTAAAGGGGGGGGGTGTTAATTAGTTTTAACTATGTCATTTTTATATATGATTATAAACCGCCCTGAGTCGGCCTCTTTAGAAGAAATCTAAATAATTAATAAATAAATACCGTCAAATATCTGGAACATGTTATGAATGCATGTTTCGACAGCTGCATTTCCAATATCTGCCTTGATTAACTCTCATCTGGCGAATACCTTTTGCAAGTCCCTGAAATCTCTCTTGCTGCCACCATGAGACCACTCACTGGCAAATTTGGGGTCTCTACTTTGTGCTTGCCCTCTTTGACCTTTCTGTTTGTGGCTGTTGGGATCACTATAGTGGTGAACAAATGGAGTTTAATTTTCAGCAATATAAATGGCAAGGACCAGATCTTATTCATTCTCCGGAGGACAGCTGTTGCTTTTCCAAGGTCATGTGTACCTCTGCATCTTCATTTCAGACAATCACACTGCCCAAATAAGTAAACTTCTCCACTTTCTCTAGCTGCTGTGACCCGAGTCTGATTTCCCGTATCCTGGATGTGGAGTTCACATGCATGACCTTCAATTTCTCTGCATTTATCCTAAGGCCAATTTTCTTTCCTTCTCTATCTAGGGCAGTTGTTGCCTATTGTAATTTAAATCTGAACATTTAAAAAGCTTTAAAATGCACTTTGTCAATTTGTCTCTATTCTCTATTGCCTTCTCTATCACAACTCTTTGTGTTCCCTTTTGCTAGTCTCTGTAAACGAACTCTATCCTGGAACAAGTATGTTGTGCCATCCAATCTTCTTTCAAATGACTCTTTAGTTCTTGTTCTCCATTATCAGCTTTATCTTGAAGTAGTCATTTACTGTATAGAAGAACATTGAGATGGCATACCATGCACATGCCATTCACCAGGCTGACTAGCATTCCAAGTGAACAATGAGATTTTAGAATACTCCTCAATGTGCTATGGTTCTGTGGTACACATCAGGGTTCCTGTGCAGATTGGACAATGTAGAGATCTTAGGGCCTTCATTCATCTGAAAATCTGAAAAATCAACACGAGTCTCTGGAGATAGCACTAGCATAGATAAACTAGTGTTCAAATCCATTATACAGGGATGTTGGGATTTTGGTGGCTTTTCTTTTAATATGCTGCAGGCAGTTTGGAGAAATTAGTACCATTGTAAAACAAGAACAAAAACAAAACACAGATTTGCTGAACTTTAAAATATTGTATGTCATTGTGGCATAATTTTATTTCACAGTTTGGAAGCTGGACTTTGTATCATAAACTTGCAAAGGCTAAAGTGAGTCTCCTTGAAATATTACTCATTTAATTACATTAAATGTCTGATAGTTATTGCTATGTTTGTATGTTTGCTAGCTTTATATTTTACACTAGATAAAACGTTGTTAAATCTGCCATTTTATGTAGAGGATCCCCCCCCTTGAAAAACAAATACACTCAAGAATGCATAGAATATGCAGGGCTTCTTTTCTTCAAACATCTTGTAAATTACAATAAGCTGTATATGCTTTTTACAACTATTTTACAACTATTTTCTGGAAGCCAGTGAATTGTATGCACCCTTGCAAGGGCATTATGAATAGTGTTTCCCTTAAATAATACAGATCAGAAATGTAGTACTATAACCTTACATTGGAGGAATCTTCATAACAATGAACATGAGTGATAAGCTTCACAAGGATACAGATATTAAGGCATACAATGTGGGTTTTTTCTATGATGCTCTTCAAAGATGCTGAATAAGATTCAGCTTTAAAAGCAAGGCTAATTTACCTTTAGAAGATAACATTTGGCTCCTGAGAGTAATCCATTGAAACTGAGCCCTTGCAGCCAAATGTTTACAGTGAATGTTGGCATGGTTGAAAGCTTTCCAATTCGGGTTTTAAATCTCACATCTCAAAGTTTCAGCCTAACATGTTTCAAGTACTTGATTACCCTGAGCAGCAAATTGGTTGTTTCCTGATGCTTAGATGATGAACATGGTACAGATATTGCAGGCTGCTTTGAGTTGGTGTTACCATCATTACAATTGTTTTTGTGTGGATATATTTCTTATGATACAGCAGTGGAGAGAACTTGGGCCATTAAGATAGGTTAGGAGTAGATGGTTTCATAAAGTACTGCAGGAACCTTCTCTCTGTTCACCATACCTGTCAAGTATCCTGGATTGGCCGGGATTTCCCGTATTTCCATGCTCGTTCGGCCCCTTTCCTGCCGCCATCCTGTATTTTCAACGGTGGGGAAAGTAGCTACTGCGCATGTGCGGCGCTGCCTCTGATGGCCACGCATGCACAGTAACCCATTTCTTGGCCAAAGAGGTTTCTGCGCATGCGCACTGAGGTTTCTGCACACATGCACAGAGGTTTCTGTGTGTGCGCGCCACTGCCTCTGACGGCCACGCATGCACAGTAACCCATTTCCTGGCCAACGGGGTTTCTGCGCATGCGCACAGAGTTTTCTGCACACATGCACAGATGTTATTGTGTGTGCGCGCCACTGCCTCTGATGGCCACGCATGTGCAGTAACCCATTTCCTGCTGGTGCCTGGAAACTTACTGCACATGCGTGCCCGGCTCCCAGATTTCCAAAACCGTGACTTGATGGGTATGCTGTTCACCATCAACAAAAGAAAAAAACAAGAGGAAAGAATTCCTTTTTCATAGTAAGCATTATTTACTTTGTATAATATTCTCCAATTCTTTTTTTAAGTAGCAGATTGTATGCCATTCATCTGTGTGCCACTCTCCCAGTGATTACATTAAGCCTCTCACTTCAGATGTCAAGGGACGAATCTTCATTGAGCTTCCTTAAACTCCATTCTGTTCTTTATTTTGCACAAGTCATCAAGCTAGGAGAGTGTCCTGTTCCCTACTGCTTCAGGCTAGACCCAGAAAAAGAGGAAGCAGAAGGAGTAGATCATGGGTGCCCAAACTTTTTGGGCCATGGGCTCGTCACATGGTTCAGCAGGCAAGTCATGTGGTTCTTCCCACTAGAAGCGGAAGTAAAACATGCCTTGCAATCTGTTTTGCAACTGGATGAGATAGATTTTAAGCTGCCATTTCCTCTGCTTAAAACAGGGGTGCCCAAACTATGGCCCATGGGTCAGATCCAGCCTCCGATGACAATTCATCTGGCCCATGCCACCCTCGCTTGCTTCTGGAAGTGGAAGTAAAATGAGCCAGTATTGGGAGGCCAGATCTGGACCGTGGGCCATAGTTCAGGTACCCCTGGAATAGATATTGTAGAGGCCACCACTATGGACGACAAGGCAGGGCTATCCAAAGCTGTAGTCGAAGAAGCAGTCCAAATGGTCAAACAAGGTTCAGGGACATAGGAACATGAAAGACCACTTGCTTCAGCAGCTTGCAGATCCCACTAGGGCTGTCTTACAATTGTGCTGTTGGAGCTGCTATGAGCACGCAACTGTAAGTGCTCCAGTAGCACATGGAAGAATGCAGCCATAGGGTGTAGTCTCCGTATTTACTAGGGGCAGAAAGCCCACTTGTGAGGAGACTCTTACTCACAAAGAGGCACTTTCCATCATGTCTGTGCCATCAGTCTTCTTCATTCCTGAGGGCTGGGAGATATTCCTACTTCTTCATCCCATGAGCACCTATCATCCAACAGCTCATTCCCCTCAACATGGCCTGGCAGTCCTCTACTTCCGTCAGGCTCCGGAATGTCAAATTCTTCAGGTACATCCTCCCTGGAGGACTCCTCTGCAAGAAAACCAGTGAATGTAACATTGGAAGTCGCTCTCCTTTATCACATACTAGCCTGGGTGCCCAGCTTTATCCAGGTGATGTTTGGGGGGGGGGGCTCTGTCCTACCTTCCAGGGCTCATCGGGGCTGGAGTTGGCGGTTGCAAGCCCTCTGCGTCGTGGCCGCATTGCTTTTGTTGTGGTCTCGGCCACTGCCTCCCTTGGCCAGCCAGACGCAACATCTTTGCTGGTGGCTTCCTTGTCTGGTGACTCCTATTCAGTTGCTGCATGCTGGGGCGACGGCCACATTCTGCGCGTGTGTATATATATAGGGAGAGATTAAACCCAACCCCAGATATGTATGTTCAGGAATGATTTTACCTGCTTTGTCAGGGTGTTCTTTGCATTTTTATAGGATAAGAAAGCTGCCTGAAGTATCTTTCTGCATTGGTAGAAGTGCTTGGGGAAAGACCCGTATAGGATCAAATGACATATTTAATACAGTACTTACTTTCTCTACTCATCCTACTGTTTGGTTAGCTTTTACCTAAGTAATGAGAAGCCTGTAGAAAGAGTAGCAGTTTGTTAGATTCAGGACTTGCTCTCAATAGTTTTGTCCCACATCATTTTTATGTCTCTTCTGTGTTCTTCAGAAACCAGGCTTATTCCTGGTGTAAGGTTCCCAGAGCCTTCCAAAATATATGAAAGCCCTATCTGCTCTTTGAAATCAGAAACTAATCATATTTGTTTCAGTATGAGGGTTTTAAGACACACTAGCTTAATGCAAGACAACCTCTTCTAGCAGAGATCCATTTTGCTCAAAGAATAGGTTTATTTTTGTTCATGTTGGAGTGTTTAATTAGTAAAAGTTGCTTATGTTCTCAACCTTTCCCCCACCTATCATCTGACCTTTGTGTTTATGATTCTTGATGTCATCCTATCTCCTTCCCCATCTCTCACAATGAGTAAGAGAGTCTTCCAAATAAAGAGAAAGTTCACACATATCTAAATAGGGAACTGTGGTGGCTCAAGTGGTTAAGACGCTGAACTCACTGACTGGAAGGTTGGAGTTCGATTCCTGAGTACTGCATGACGGAGTGAGCACCTGGCTTTGTCCCAGCTCCTGCCAACCTAGCAGTTCGAAAGCAAGAAATTGCAAGTAGATAACATGGGGACCACTTGGGTGAAAAAGTAAACAGCATTCCATGCTAGTCATGCCTGCCACAGGTCCATGGAAACATCTGCAGGTGCAGACAGCGCTGGCTCTTTGGCTATAAACAGAGATGACAACAAAACAGCTATGGCGGAACGGTAAAGATGATCCACAAAAAAATAAACGTTCAGAAAACAATATATTCAGTATATTTAGTGTATTGCTTCTTTTTAATGTTCTATATACAATGAAGTATGCAGTTCCAAAACTCACCTGACCAGAAGAAGAGCCTTTTTGGTGGCTGCCCCAGCCCTGTGGAACCTCCTTCCACCTGAAGTGCGCCTCTAGTCAGAGCTGCTCCCCTTTAGGAAGGCTGTGAAAAATTAGTTCTTTATGAGAATAATCCTTGATGTCATTAGGCACAAAAAGAAACTATTCATGAAGCCAGTTGACACAAAAAATGGTAGGCTCATTTCTAATGCATTTAATATATTTCTATGTGAATATATCTTGTATATAATCTGTATATAATCTGTATATATTGTTTGAGATGTATTATTGTTTATTAAATCTTGAATACATTGTTTATTAATTTTTATTTTTTATTATTACATTCATAGAATAATATCATTACGTTTCTCTGAGGAAGTATCGAAAAACTTTATACCGGAAAAGTTTCGGAACTGCATACTCCGTTGTATGTAGAACATTAAAAAGAAGCAATACACTGAATATACTGAATATATTGTTTTCTGAACCGTTATTTTTTTGTGGATTATAAACAGGGATGAGAACTGAACCCTAGAGTTGGATACGACTATCTACCTCTTGACTTGTTCAAGAGGCTGGTTACGATCAGCAGGCTGTTATATTTTCCATTACTCCACAAACTCCCTCAACAGGCTTTTGTCACTTCTCCTTCCAGAACCCGGGTCACCATGCTCCCACCTATCCAACACAGGGAGTATGCGGTTATTTAGTTGGTAGTGTGTAAAGCAGAGAGCAATAGTGCCTGGATATGCCTGAGAAGTAGACTCCAACTCAGTAGATAGTAAAACTCACAAAGAGCTTTATTTTCCAAGATGCAATTTCATAGAACCAAAGCCTAATATAATACCTGTCCATAGAGACAGAAGTCTCAGAATTCCAAGAGATCATTGGGTAGGGAATAATCTCCAAGATAGAATCCAATGTAGTTCATTCCATTCCATGCCCTGTTGGGCTCATCCATCCTGCCATGGGTCGTTGTTCCCCTTAGGGAATGAGTTCACCTAACAAGAGCCTGGTAGCCCTGGGTTAGAGAACCGATTTGTGGTCTGAAAAGGCACCTCTTATAGGGGAAAGAGTGGTTCCTGCCACCCTTGGAATGCATTACCTAATGGCATTACGTAATGGGAAACCCCTGGGTTATGTAATGTGTTTACGTCTGAGAAATTCCTAGACTGCAGATGTTCTTCCCCCTTTCCATGGAATGCATGAGGTTATGGGAACACACCTGACCTCCCAATGTATGTTAGGAATGCACTAGCTGTTTCCTCTGATGTCACATCTGGCTGTCTAACACCTGAGGCTGACTTAAGATCTGTGGAATCTGAGATATGAGTAAACAAAAGAAAGAATGCAGCTGCTTAGCAACGAGCTGTCAGCCTAAGATCATGACAATGACTGGCTTTACCTAAACTGCAGATTTTTCTTAATTTTTAAAAATACTTTAAAAGATGCTGTACATAATTTGTGCACAAGATCCAGTATTCATTGCCTTGAAGTTCCAGGTAAGCTAGGAGAGCATCTTATCTGAAATCCTGGGTAAAAGTGAATAAAGTGTGTTCCACCAGAAGTTGCTGGACTGTTAACTCCCATCATTCTTCACCATAGCTGGCACTGGTGGATGTTGTTGAAAGGCTGCACTTGGCTCACCCTGCTCTAGGGCATTGCTAATAGTCACGGCAACTGTGCTAGGTGAATCAATGGTGGTTCATTGTAATGAAATGCAATTTTCTGCACTGCTTTGTGTACAAAGAGCAAGCTGTTTTCCGGGCGCAGGGGGTGGGAGCCCAGCTGATGACCATCTTGAAGGAGCCCTCAAAAGCTCCCGACGCCACGCCCAACGCCAGCGCCAGCACTTCCGGCTCCCCTCCGTGACTTTGCCGGCCGCGGGGGGTGGGAGCCCAGCTGATGACCATCTCGATGGAGCCCTCAAAAGCTCCCAACGCTGCGCCCGACGCCAGCGCCTCTGGCTCCCCTATGTGGCTTTTCCGGCTGCGGGGGGTGGGAGCCCAGCTGAGCCCAGCTGATGACCATCTTGAAGGAGCCCTCAAAAGCTCACGATGCCGCGCCCAACGCCAGCGCCAGCACTTCCGGCTCCCCTCCGTGACTTTGCTGGCCGCGGGGGGTGGGAGCCCAGCTGAGCCCAGCTGATGACCATCTCAACGGAGCCCTCAAAAGCTCCCAACGCTGCGCCCGACGCCAGCGCCTCCGGCTCCCCTCTGTGGCTTTTCCAGCTGCAGGGGGTGGCAGCACAGCTGAGCCCAGCTGATGACCATCTTGAAGGAGCCCTTAAAGGCTCCTGACGCTGCGCCCGACACCAGCGCCAGCACTTCCGGCTCCCCTCCGTGACTTTGCCGGCCGCGGGAGGTGGGAGCCCAGCTGATGACCATCTTGACAGAGCCCTCAAAAGCTCCCAATGCTGCGCCCAACGCCAGCGCCTCCGGCTCCCCTCTGTGGCTTTTCCGGCCGCGGGGGGTGGGAGCCCAGCTGAGCCCAGCTGATGACCATCTTGAAGGAGCCCTCAAAAGCTCCCGGCGCCATGCCCGATGCCAGCGCCAGCACTTCCGGCTCCCCTCCGTGACTTTGCCGGCCGTGGGGGGTGGGAGCCCAGCTGATGACCATCTCGACGGAGCCCTCAAAAGCTCCCAATGATGCGCCTGACGCCAGCACCTCCAGCTCCCCTCTGTGGCTTTTCCGGCCCTGGGGGTGGGAGCCCAGCTAATGACCATCTCGGCAGAGCCCTCAAAAGCTCCCGCCGCTGCGCCTGATGCCAGCGCCAGCACCTCCGGCTCCCCTATGCTGTGTATTTCTACATATACATTCCACCGGGCGGTGTTTCTGGGGCTCCCCCTCCCCCCTCGCCTAGGACTTAAAAGGCGAGGGGGTGCCGGGCGAACAACCGCCGCCGCGCTCCCGGCCCCAGTGGGGGCGAAGAGGCCCTCCCGGCCACTCCATCGGCTGGCGTTTCTGGGCCCCACCCTCCCCCTCAAAAGACTCTAAGG
Source organism: Bradypodion pumilum (assembly GCA_035047305.1). NCBI lineage: Eukaryota > Metazoa > Chordata > Lepidosauria > Squamata > Chamaeleonidae > Bradypodion > Bradypodion pumilum. Next base: position 406,247,477 of record JAWDJD010000001.1, read on the forward strand.
CAGGGGTTTTCTGTGGGTTTTGCATTATTATTTTACGTTGGTATTATGTGATGTTTTCATTTCCTGTGATTCTATTGTAATTATTGATACATTATTTTGATGTGGTGCTGATATTTTGCATTTGTGGATTGTTTTATCTTATATTGTAATTTGTAATACTAGACCTTGGGCTTTATTGTATTTACTTGAAACATTGTATTTATTATTGTATTTTGAACATTGTATCCTATATGTAAGCCCCTTGGGTTGCCCTGGGGTCATTTATATGTTGTTAGCCGCCCTGAGTCGGCCATGTGTTGAGTAGGGCGGGGTATAAGTCGAATAAACATAAACATAAACAAGCTGAATGTGTGAGATGCAAATTTCATGTGGGTCATGGTTTTTACATATTGTGAAACCTTACGTCAAGCAAGTTAATAAAAACAAACTAAAAACTAATAGATAATATTTGTTTGGTGCATGTTGCTAATCAGTTTTTTTGGTTTTCTTATTTAGAAAACCTGATCACAGAAGTTGCCTATCATCTTGATGTAGTTTAATGGTGAAAGAGGAAGGCATCTAATTGGAATGAATAATGTTCCTACAATAGACTACTTATTCTTTAAAAAAGAAGTTTCAGATCATGGGCAAGTTGAAGGTCATTGGTGTCTGCCCAAGATAAAATTTGTGCACCATCCTCATTGGTCTGGTTATACCTCCATGTCTCACTCCATGTCTCACATCTCTCAATTAAAAGCTCCAATAGCAAAATTAATTTGGTAATATATAAGATTGTGCAGTTCGGTAAAACTAAAATTTACTTCTGGTGGCTTATAAACAGAGGTAACAGAGAATTGTGGGATTAGGATGTTGAGAATTTCAATGTGATTCATTTCTATCAATGCAGCTGTTATAATGAATTCAGGTTTAACAAACACTTGCACTCCCATACTGATCATGCAGTCTCTCAGTCACTAATTCCATTCCAGCCATTCAGTTTGATGGAACTTAACACAAAACAATTGTGATCTTATTCTGAAGCTTAGGACGTTTCTCGGTTGTTTTGCATTTGTCGCAGTAGTGCAGACCACCATGTTTCAGTTCATGGCCACTGAGATGTGATTTAAAAGATAGTCATGAAATAACTCCCTATCAAATATTGTATGACACTGTACCTTTTCACTGTTTGTGTGACAAACATGCAGAGACAAGAAACAGATACTTTTATGAGTGATCCTTATAAACAATTGTCTGCTTTCTTATAAACTTGCTAGCAGTGTTGCACTACCAGATAATAAGAAAGAATTGATTTCTGATGTTTGATTGGCTGTTACAATTTTAGCTCATGAAGAATTGTAAGAGTTCTCCAAAATGCTTCAGCTGCATGTGAATAGTTCTTAAATCTTATCCCATTCATCACTGAATTTTTTGTCCTTCCTTATTCTTTCCCCCCTTATATACACCACATGTCCTATGCACCATGTTCCAAGTCTAATCTTGTGCATTTGAAGTTGTAATGTAATTGTAATTGCCACAAAATTCAGTTGAATTTGCATTCTTACTCTGTGTTTTGAAACAAGAACTTTTGATAATTTGTGCTCTAATGACAAATATTGATCCTTGTATTTTTACCTATTTTTCTTGCCCCAGAGCACTAAGGATTGAACACATCCAAACTTGGGCCTAAACTAGATGTTGTTGTTTTTTAATTTAAGAAAATCAAACACACAATGACATGCTTAATTGAATGTTAGCAGGTGAGACAAATGCTGATGTTTTGTCTTTGTTTTGCTATAGCTTGTAAGCATCCTTCTGACACAAGCTTGGTTTCTTTCAATTCATAAATTGATGTTAATTTCCCCCCTCATATTATTTGGACAAAAGACATTTTTAATGGTCTTACTGCATTCTTCAGAGCTAAGCTGAGAGAGTTGAGCAAGAGATAGCCAGGTTCATGAGCCTACGTTGTCAATGACTTTATAACTTTCATGCCTCCAAGTATAACAAATTGAAAGAGTCTCCACGGAGATTGTGGTATTTTTGAACCACAATCAGGCGTATCCTGGTAATGTCAACCTTGTGTTGCCAGATAATCTTTCTCACACTAGATTGGGCAAAAGGAACTGCAGAATGAATTTACCAAAAGGTGGCTTAATTTTGGCAGTTTCACGTCTGGCCTAGACATTGAAGATGAAGCACAACAGTTTAACTTCCTTAAACAGCTGTAACATTGAAATAGCTAGAGTGCTCAGATGCAAAAAAGAGTCCCAAACCTTAAACTCTAGAGTGAGGCAACTATCTACTTAGAAACTGTTATTGGTAGATCTGGATCATACAGGACTAAGAAGATTGCCATTGAATGGAATGTATTTATGGTCTTGCAAAGTTACTGGACTGAAAGATCAGCATTAAGAGATGTTTCCAGAGGGATAGCTGTGTTAATCTATAGTATGTTGTAGCACTTTTAGAAAAGAAATGAGTTTTGTTTGGTACATGTTTTAATTGTTATGGTTTCAGAGAGATACTTCATTGGTTTTGTTCTCAGGGTTTGTTTGATGTTCTGTCAGAAACACGAAGCAGCCGGCATAACAGGGCTAAACCATTTATTGGGTAGTCAGAACATGGAGAACAGTGGCGCAGCACCACTCCTTATATACACTGAGAAATGGATACATTTAGGCGGGAAGAGACAGGAAGGGAAGGGGTAACTTGGAGGTTATCAGACCGGAGTGAAAACTGTACAAACTACTTAGTTTAGGCGGGAACGCAGTCCCACGATATTTACAAAGCTAAGAAGAAGGATCGTAATGGTCCTAATAGTTCCCAAACGTTACAGCATAAATTGTATTCAAACACAACAGTTTGTTACTGAGGTTTTGCAGAGTGCTTCTGTGCTTCTCCAGGAGTTTGGGGAGCAAAGATTCCCATGAAGCTGTGTTCCAAACCTCAACACATCAACATGAGACCCTCCATTATTAACCTTCCAGCTCCCGTCTTCATCCTAGCTCCTGCCAACCTAGCAGTTCGAAAGCAAGAAATTGCAAGTAGATAAATAGGGACCACTTCGGTGGGAAGGTAACAGCGTTCCGTGCGCTCCGGTGTCTAGTCATGCCTGCCACATGACCACGGAAACGTCTGCAGAAGCAGACAGCGCTGGCTCTTCGGCTTAGAAACAGAGATGAGCACTGCACCCTAGAGTCGGATACGACTGGCTTTCGAGCAAGGGAAACCTTTACCTTTACTTACACTCCTATATTCCAAAACTCTGATCACTAGAACCACACAGTATGGTTCTGGATCTTCCTTTGCCTCAAACAGTTGAACAGAAGCCAGCGAGCAGGGCCCCCAGGAAACAGGATGAGAGAGGAGAATGGAGCCCACAGACCCTTCCTCTTCTGTTGGTTGGGGGAAGGGGAGGCAAACATGATAATCACCATCAGACATGATTTCGTTTGTAAGGGAAGAAGAGGGGAAGAAGAGGGAAGAAGTACTTTTTCACCCAGAGGATCACTGGTCTATGGAACTCCCTGCCAGAAGAAGTGGTGACAGCTGTCAGTCTTGACAGCTTTAAGAAAGGATTAGACAAGTTCATGGAGGATAAGTGTATCAATGGCATACCTGTCAACCCGCAGCTCCGGAAAAACGGGGCCTGCGCACATCGCGTTCCATGCATGTGTGGAAAGGTTTTACCCCTTCCACGCATGCACGGAAGCGCTACGCCGCCTGCGCAGCCCTTACGCAAGCGATGTAGCGCTTCCACTCATGCGTGGAAGAGGTAAAACCGTTCCGCGTCTGCGCGGAAAGCGTTTCCCCCGCTGCCAAATTACGGGGTTTTGGCAGCGGGGGCCGGGTTATGACGTCAATCGACGTCAATTTATGGGATAATCCCGGCCAAATCGGGAAGGTTGACAGGTATGATCAATGGCTATAATTATGGATACCTAAGGACAACTTCTGTGTTGGAGAGATAGGCAGGATATCTCTCAATGCCATTTCCAGGGAATCCTAAGCAGGTGAAGGCATCTGCTTGGGAATACCCTGAAGCAAATGGTGAGCCACTGTGTGAGACAGAATGCTGGACTGGATGGGCTGTGGCCTGTTCCAGCAAGGCTGTTCTTATGTTATTTAGGGGAAAGAAGAAGAAATAAATTGGCTGGTCTATGCCCTTGTCAAAAACTCCTTGCCTGCCTGTTTGTTTCTTTATATATTTGCAGCCCCTCTATGACCTTGAAGATTTCATTGTGGGAGTGATTTCATGCGGTTGCCTCCCAATCAGGATTTATTCATTCAAAACCTACTCAAATTAGAGTCTACATTTTCATTGCACTTCATTAGAAATATGCTGTGACTAAAAGGATTAGTCATAGTTCTATTTAGCATAGGAATTACAGTAACATAAGGAGAAGATAATCACACATGGCAATGTCAAAATAAACATTTTTTGTCCTAAGAATATTGTCAGTTGATGCCATGCCATCTGTCCTTCTGAAACACATTGGAATTTTTTGCTGCTGCACCAGCAGCATCTGGTATTTTTGGCAAGATCTGTAAACAACTGTAGTAGTTTTACAGCTGCTTTAACTTTCTTTCACAATTAAAAAACACACTGTCTTCTGTAATTCATCTTTTATTTTCTAAATCATCATGTATATCTGATTTTCATGCCCTTGGAAAAAAGAGAGCCTAAGGAATGGGTGAGCAATAAAGATGGTAGTATACTAATGTGCCTTGGGCATTGTATTTGCTTAATGTTGCGGTTGTTGTAGTGGTTTTTAACTTTTAAAGAATGTATGACTTTCACAACAAAGCACAGCATTAACTCCACAGCTGTTATGAACCCTGCATAACATATCTTCTCTGTCTTAAGGGGAAATAATTTTTTTGTTTCTAATTTTGTTAAATATTATTCAGAATATTATTTAGAAATAAGATGGTGGACACAAATTGACTGTATATAAAAGACATTGCCCCGGCCGTGCGGGTGGCTAACACTGCCACCCTGCCGTGTGGGCATCCAAGGACACCTCTGCCCCCCCCAGACTCTTTTCACCTGGCTGGGGGGTACATCAGCACCTACCTGAACTTCCAAACTCTTGCTAGCTTTTTCCTCCTGCTGTTTTTTATCTTGTTGTATTAATTTTGAAGCCACCCTGAGTCACCATGATGTGGTGAGTGAGCGACTATATAAATTTGATTTATAAATAAATGAATAAATAAATAAACTAACACATTTTCTTGAGAACTGAGATCTGGTAAATATCAAGATCTCCCAAAGATAGCTTCCCCCTTCAAACGGTAGAGTTACATTTTTCTGCTTTAAAATTCATATTTGAAGAATACTGTACATGCAAAAGTTTAAGCTAATTCTATGCAGTGCAATTATTCAAAATGATTAACTTTAAAATGGTTAACAAACACACAAAAATAGTACATAGTTAGCTTCAAACACTGTAAATCAAGAATTAGGTTTATATTTTTTGCACATACCTTGTTATAAAAGATTGTGTTGCTTATTGTTTGACCGAAATGAGGAAAGAAACAGACAACCTCTCCACTGAACTCGTAACTTAGGTTAGGAGTTGGGTATCCACAAAAACTGAATATGGTTTTCAGCATATACAAACTCTTCACAGAAGAACTAACCTGAACAAAAGAGGAGAGAAGGATGTGATTGGTTTAGTAACTGAGAGAGTTTATCCATGAGGAATAAGTCCTTGATTCATACCACACACTACAGCCATGTTTATAAACTGGTTCTTGGGATTGGTCTTCAAACTTCAGCCATCTAGATCATCATGTAATGTCTGATAGTATAAGACATGGAAAGCAGACTGGATCTGATCTGCATAACTGTGCGTGTTAACTTGTGTTCTATAGGAGGAAGATAAAATATAAATGTGTGTGTGTGTGAAGTAAGACAGACTTACCTTGCAGGTATATTGGAAAGATTATGGAGGTAACATAAATCATTGCTTTTTGTGTCATTTTGCCAATTGCCCTGTCTGGAACACAGGAACAGATGGCAAAAAAAGAAAAAGGGAAAGTTCTGCAAAAATAAATGTTAGCAACAGGCATAAGAAATATAAGGTGTAAAAAATAGAATGCAAATGGTTTGTGGGGGGAGGTGGGAGAGCTTAAATCCTGTTCTTAACACTAATGCAACCATCTGCATTCACAGATCCTGCACAGAAGGTTTAGGACATCCATCACATTCTCACACTCACACACACACACACACACACACACACACACACACACACACACACACACAAGCACTCAGCTGGATTCTGAAGTGTAATCAAAAGTGGAGATCTGCAAGTGCCTAAAAGAAAAGAAGAACATGCCAAATCCATGCCCACTTTAAGCAATGAAAAAAAAACACCCCAGTCTTTCATAAACTAACATTCCTTCTTCAATCTGCCATGTCCCAAAATGGCCAGCAATCAAGAAGGGAATTTGTCTCATCAATTCTTCTTCTGTGTCTAGGCCAGACGTGAAACTGCCAAAATGAAGGCACCTTTTGGTGAGTTCATTCTGCAGTTGCTTTCGCCTGATCTAGTGTGAGAAAGATTAGCCAGCAACACAAGGTTGCCGTTAACGTCCAATTGTGGTTCCAAAATACCACAATCTTCAAGGAGGCTCTTTTTGTGTACCCTGTTTTGTCAATGTGAGTCCTCCAAGGGGCTCCTGTGATTGGGTCTTCTAGCAGAAGTGATTGGACTTTTCACTGATAGTTGAGCTTCTAGTTTCCTTTTGTTTAATGCTTCCTGGTTATGTGAAAGTATTATTTTCATTTTCTGAAGGAAACTTGCAGGTGCTAAATGTGGGGTTAAAAAAATAACTTTTAGATACCAAAATACTGAAGCAGTATCTTCAGAGAGCCCCAGCTGGGTTTTAGTACCACTTTGGGCTTCTTTGATTTCCAAATCCAAAGCACATCCGTATTCAAAACTATATAAAAAATATTGGTGATGTTGTTTCACTATCTGTCTAGTTTCAGGTACTCAGGATGTGGGGAAAGTGTGTTTGTTGTTGTACAGTCGATTCCGACCCTTTGCGACCCTATGGACTATTGTCCTCCAGGCACCTCTGTCCTCCACCATCCTCCTCAACCCGCCCAGCTCTGTGCCCATTGTATCTACAATACCATCTAGCCATCTCATCTTTGGCCGCCCCCTTCTTCTTTTGCCCTACACCTTTCCCAGCATCAAGTCTTTCTCAAGTGAATCCTCTCTTCTCATTTGATGTCCAAAGTACTTCAGCTTCATCTTTACTGTTTGACCTTCTAATGAGCAGTCAGGGTTGATTTCTTCTAAAATTGACCTATTTGTTCTCCTTGCTGTCCAGGGGACTCTCAAAACTCTCCTCTAACACCACATTTCAAAGGCATCTATTCTGCACTAAGCTTTCCTAATGGTCCAGCTCTCACACCCATACATTACTACCCAGAATACCATTGCTTTGATTATACGAATTTTTGTTTGCAGTATGATGTCTCTACTTTTCACTATGTTGGTCAGGTTTCTCATAGCTTGCCTCAATATAATTCTACAAATATAACAGGCAGAAAAATGTTAGCTTTCCTATATTTCAGTAAGCAATTAGAAGCCTAAACATTGGATTGAATTGTGGAAGGAAAGTACAGTTTGGTTCATAAATAAAATCTTTCATATACATAGTTTAGAAATGAGTTTTAAAGAGGATAACAAGCTTTTTGCTTTTGTCATAGGCCCCCCAATTGTGCAGAAGCTGCATGGTAATTACTTATTGTTACAGAATAGGGCAATAATTACTATAATTCTTGTGTAACTGATCGGTATGCAAGTTTAAGCCTGCCTTTTCAAAGGATTTTACTCATAAGCATTCATTCATTCATTTGTGTGGTTCATTCATGCATTCACTCCCTCCATTCATTTATTTTTCTGGTTTGTATACTTTCCTCCTTTAAGTTGAAACACCTTTTTTTTGGGGGGGGGCTGATCTTTAAGATAAAACTGGAAAAGTCTTCCATTGGTCCTTGGACATAACATGATTCAAAATGTTAAGGGGAAGAGCTGTGAGGAAAACATGCATAGATAAATGAAAAATCTTTGCAACTGGCTTGAAATTTGATGAATTGAAGTTAGAGCTGAGAAAGTATTCACCTTTATTCCAAAATATGAAACCTTTGAGAAACTACCAGATTATGGGAATGTAGACTACATACACATGTTAATAAATTATTCCCTCCCCCCTGCCCGCCCGCCCTTTGCTTTGCCAGATAGTTTTTAGCAATTTGCTACAACAGTTAACAATACATTTCTAAAAACAGAAGAAAACCCCCACTGGTCAGCCCCAAAGGCTGTTTAAATCACAATCCTGTTTTCACAGTGGCCAATTAGGTATTTGTGGAACATCTACAACTACAGTGTGAGAGCTATAGTACCTGGTCATGAAACCTTATTGCTCTTACTGGTGGACACTCCTTTTAAAAACTATACCATACTACAGATTGTACTATATCCCTGCAAGATGGAGATACTATATGAAACCTCTTGTGTCACAAAAAAGGTTAATCCAATAATTTAATGTGATCCAGTGGTTGGAAACTTGTTGAATGCCAGCAGTGGAGTTTGTCCATTTAAACTTGCAAGGGTTCTGCTTGTGCAAGGAGAAGTTCAGTTACTCCTTAAGCAAACTCTTAAAATGTGACAACATTAAAACAATGGATCATTGCATGAGCAGCTCAGCTGAACAGGACCCTGTTCAGCTGAGCAGGATCCTGTCCCAGATAATTCATCTTGATTATGTAATATCCATCCACAAGCATACTGTTGAAGAAAAACCAAGCCCACTTGAAAATAAAGACAGGATGCTAAGCATGGGCCATGCAGTAGGTGAGGCTGGGAGCATGGTGAAAGATTAGTGTTTCAGGGTCCAGTCAGTGGTCATCTGGGAAACCCATGCAGAACCTCATCTTAGTCACTTTGAATTCTGTGAAAGAGAAATTGGGCATAAATGAGCCTTTTGAAGACAGAATTCATATTCAAAAAATCCTTCACTCCTTCAGTTGCCAGAGTCTCTGATCTTCACCAAAGACCATTATATGTAACATTACAGCATGCTGGGTTTATTGTTTTTGATGCATTTCATGAAGAACTGTGACATAATGAACTTCACTTACAGGAAAAACAACAGCTGTACAGTATCTTATGTTTCTTATGGTTTTGGCTAAAGGTAAAGGTTTCCCTTGCTCGAAAACCAGTAGTATCTGACTCTAGGGTTCAGTGCTCATCTCTGTTTCAAAGCCGAAGAGGCAGCGCTGTCTGCTTCTGCTATTCAGCTGGTAAAAGAAATCAAGAGGCAAGTACAGTATTGAGTTGTGGCAAGGGAACTGATTACAGCATTGCTCAGCACCAAAATACCTGAGTATGACACTTGACAGGACAATCTCTTTTAAGCAGCACTGACTGAATACCAAAACCAAAGTTAGTACATGGAACAATATCATCAGGAATCTCACAAACTATAAATGGGGAACTCAGCCATCCATACTGCATACATCAGGTCAGAACTTTGAGTGTCCGCAACAGAGTATGCTGCTTCAGTATGGAGAGCATCTACACATGCAAAACAAGTTGACATTGCTGTTAATGAAGCTATGCGTATATGACAGGATGCCTTAAACCTACACCAGTTGAAAAAATATACCCTCTTGTTGATATCACTCCACCTAAGATCAGGAGAGAGGTAGCACCAGACACTGAGAGAACTAAGCAAGAGAATGACCCTCAACATCCTCTGAACTGATATGAGCCTCAAGTCCACCAGCTCAGAGCCAGGAAGAGCTTTATAGCAACAACAAATATTCTTGAAGGTACAGAATATTAGAATATTAGATCAAATTAGAAGAGGAAGGAGCTCATTGGACAAGGAAGAAGTAGCTGAAAATCTCAATCTTTCCTACATCACTTGGAGGACTGCTGGCAGGTAACAACATGCTGTGTGAATGTGGAGAGATACAAAAAATCCGGCTCATTTACTGGTCTTCCAATTACTGCCAAAGCATGCAACGATGAGGACTTAAGTTTGGCCAATGGCAAAGCCAAGAAAGTGACTTCATTTTGACAATCCAGAGTTTGATCAGGGCATGAAAGAAGGAGCAGCAGCTGGAAAAGTGGGCCAAAAGTGAAGGCTCAGTTTTGTGGCGTAAATATGCTGACAAACCTCTGTCTCATCCCATTCATTCCAATGCCCTGTGTTTTCTATGTTTATCTCCTATGCTATGGTTTACTTGCTTCTAGTTTACATTTGTGGATTTGTTCAGAGAAGAACAGTTAGCATAATGTGTGAGATTGGTGGCAAAATGAATTCTTCCAGGAAAAAGATGCATCTATTTTGGCAGCTCTTTCAAAGTGTGTCAGTCTGTTTTCCTACATTTCACAAGCCTTAAGGGAAGGGTGCCCAAACTACAGCCTGGGGGCTGGATCTGGCCCCCATCACCAATTCATCTGGCCCACAAAGCCCTCATCACTCCCTGAAATTGAAGTAAAACGTGCTTGTATGGGCGCATTTTACTTCCGCTTCTGGGAACAACGAGGGCTTCATGGGCTGGATGAATTGGCGTCAGGGACCAGATCGGGCCCCAGGCCATAGTGACCTCCCCCCTGAACTGCATGACTGGCCCATGGCCCAAAAAGTTTGGGCACCCATGCCTTAAGGTATGCCTGTCTAAATAAATGACATCCTAGATAAAGCTGTTTCACATAGTTTTGGAATGTGTATATAGAAGCTTAGTTTAATTTAAGTTGAAACTAGCATTATTTTCATTAACCTTGTTCAAGGTCACCCTGAGTAGAGTTGCCATAATTCTCTCCCACAAAACCGGGACAGATGTATACTTGACAAAAATGGGCAGGTTATCTACAAAATAGCCTTTTTTTAAAAAAAACACATAATATAATGAGAGCTATAAAACACTTTCACATTAAATATATCAATACATAAATGAATTTATTTACAACAGTTAATTCTTACTGTAAGATGATCTTGAACAATTGCGCACATCCCACAAGCTAGCAAAGTGATGCTCAAGATAATACAGGATAGACTGCAGCAGCATGTAGAAAGAGAACTACCAGAGGTGCAGGCTGGGTTCAGAAGAGGCAGGGGGACCAGAGACCACATTGCCAACATATGTTGGATCATGGAGAAAACAAAGGAATACCAGAAACAAGCTTACTTCTGCTTCATTGACTACACCAAGGCCTTTGATTGTGTGTACCACAACAAAATGTGTCAAGTAATTAAAGAGATGGGAATACCAGAACACCTGATATGCCTCCTGAGAAATCTGTACATGAAACAAGAAGCAACAGTTAGGACAGAACACGGAATGACAGAGTGGTTTGGAATAGGAAAAGGAGTAAGACAAGGCTGCATTTTGTCACCCTGCTTATTCAACTTATACACAGAGCACATGGTATTTCCGGTGGTAATGTATGGCTGTGAGAGCTGGACCATTAGAAAGGCTGAGCGAAGAAAAATAGATGCCTTTGAAATGTGGTGCTGGAGGAGAGTTTTGAGAGTCCTTTGGACAGCGAGGAGAACAAATAGGTCAATATTAGAAGAGATTAGCCCCGAGTGCTCCTTAGAAGGACAAATAACAAAGCTGAAGCTGAAGTATTTTGGACATCAAATGAGCAGAGAGGATTCACTTGAGAAGGCCTTGATGCTGGGGAAGGTAGAGGGCAAAAGAAGAAGGGGATGGCCAAAGATGAGATGGCTAGATGGTATTGTAGACACAATGGGCACGGGGCTGTGCGGACTAAGGAGGATGGTGGAGGACAGGGGTGCCTGGAGAGCGATGGTCCATGGGGTCGCAAAGAGTCGGAATCGACTGTGTGACTGAACAACAAAAAGATGATCTGATGTACTTCTGAGAAGTCGCGCCGCGGTCAACTCATAACGTCCTCGGTTCCAGAAAACACACTGGTCAGACTTATCAGGCATTGGTGTGAGGCGAGGACATTAAGATTTGTCTCAAGGTATACTCCAACTCCAATGTGGCAGGAAATCGCTTGTTTGATGTTGAGAGTTTGGATTTATTTTGATGGTGTGTTATAATACACAATCAGTAAGTTTTTAAAATTTGGGACTTTAACATGATATTTATTGAACTGGCCAGGACAATTTTTCTGACCTTGAATCCAGGACAATCCCAGTTTTCCGGGACGTATGGCAATCCTAACCCTGAGGGCTTGTGAGGCCTGTAGCAGGTACAGTGATGGGGGGCCTACGTCTTCTCTCTGCAGCCCCCCCCCCTTGTATCTGGTGAGCAATATTGCAGGTCCAGGGCAGGGGGCAATGGGACAGAAAATTCAGCAAGGTGCAATATTCATTATAATTTGCTATTCCTTTCTTGCTTTTCTCCCATGAAAAGCTAATGAGAGTTCAAGAGGAGCAGAAAAAAATAAAGGAAAACCCCACACGATATATAAGTACAGTTTTAACCTCGGTTAACAAATGGCTCGGTTAACATAAAAATAGCATAACAAAATGACAATCCATAGAAAATAGTGGCTGAGTTTACAGATATTTTTTTTGGGGGGGGGGGACGGATTAATTGGTTTTCAATGCATTCCTATGGGAAACTGCATTTCAGTTAAATTATTTTGGTTTTCAATACATTCCTATCAGAAATTACATTCGATGCATTTCTATGGGAAATTCGGTTAAAGTAATTTTTGCTGTAAGAAACGTCCTAGAGAATGCGTTAATTATGTTACCTGAGGTTCCACTGTCCCCCCCCCCCAAAAAAAAAAAAATTCTGTAAACTCAGCCACTATTTTCTATGGATTGTCCTTTTGGACTGAACAGCAGCAACAAATTTAGCAACTGCTAACAAAGAAATAAGGATTTTTGTCATCTGATAGTGTAGGGACATGGTCTGCAGAGAATGGTGTTTTCATAAATCAAACAGACTTTAATAGGACACTTTCTTGCAGTTGCATAAAAGGAGCAAGAATACAAAATATGTGAAAAAGTATCCAGCCTTCAGATCAGTGGTGGGATTCAGCAGGTTCACCCCAGTTCACCAAAACCGCTAGCAGAAATTCTGTCTGGCCCCATCCATCCAAGTTTTGAAATAAAGTAGTCCTGCACTGGCTCAAGTGGCTAAGACACTGACTGGAAGGCAGGAGGTCAGCAGTTTGATTCCCGAGTACTGCAGGATGGAATGAGCTCCCATGTTTGTCCTAGCTCCTGGCAACCTAGCAGTTCAAAAGCAATAAATTGCAAGTAGATAAAATAGGGACCACTTCGGTGGGAAGGTAAACAATGTTCTGTGCACTCCAGTGTCTAGTCATGCTTGCCACATGACCACGGAAACATCTGCAGAAGCAGACAGTGCTGGCTCTTCGGCTTTGAAATAGAGATGAACACTGAACCCTAGAGTCAGATACGACTGGCTTTCGAGCAAGGTTATCCATTACTTTAATTCGGGTGCAATACAGGGCTTTCCCCTGGTCACACCCACCATACCACACCCACAGAGTAGGTAGTAAAAAAAAATATTGAATCCCACCACTGCTTCAGATGAATGAATTCTCTCAAAGTAAGGTTGTCCTGACAATCTTCCTTACACTTCCCTTGAGGAGATAGTGTTCAGTCTCACATACAAAAAGGCTTGACAACATGGAATGGTTTAAATGGCTAAAATAAGACGGGATTGACTGGAGAATAGTGAAACAAACAAAAAAAGGATAATGAGTCAAGCTCCCAAGATAATGTGGCTGGATCTATTTGATGAATGCTTCCTTATATAAAATCTTGATTCTGTTTCATCCGTGTACATAATTGATTCTAGAGATAAACCTAGAATTTGTAGTTTGTTGTCTATAAATTTCTACCAGGAGAATTTAAAAGAATCTTTCCCATAGTAGGCAAGTAAACAGCCTTTTAAAAAAAGTCTTTCAACCTTAATCCAAAGTCCTGATTAAGCTTCATATACAATAACAAATTCTTCTCCTCTCACATTTTAGCATCCCAGTTTCAAAGTATTATGAAGTGTATTGAAAATCCAGGGTTCACATTTTACTCTCATGTTAAAAAAAAACTAGCATCCATTCAGTTTGAGTTTGGCCATTTTTTCCCCTGCTTCTGTTAGTGATTTTGTTTGTTTGTTTGTTTGTTTTGGCTTGATGTGCTTTTACAAGTAAGAAACTTGCATAGTGTACCTACAGATGATTCCGTAGAAAATTCAACAGATTGAATTCATATTGTAAAATGCACCTTCAGCCAGCCTTGATGATCAGGTCTGTTGCTCCAACTCTGACTAGAAGACTTTCTGACTGTTCTCTGATGCAAAAACAAAAAACAATATCACATTTTTCAGAATTAGAGGAAAAGCTAGGCTAAAATATGGTTATATATGCAGCGGTAACCTTCAACTGGTAGATCTCTCCTTGCCATCAGAAGGGGCAACAACCATAACATGTGTCAAGAAAAGTGCTAACTTCTTTTTTATATATATAAAAGTAATCTTCCTTGCTTTTTTTTTTTTTGAGAATGTTGCTGTACTTGTACATCTTCTGTTTTACAACAGTTGCTCATTCTACTGCTTTATACTTCTTGCTTTGTAGTATAACAAACACCTCTTCGTGCACATTGGACATGCCAACCATTCTTACAGTGATCCATTATTAGAATCCGTGGACATTCGTCAGATTTATGACAAATTCCCTGAAAAGAAAGGTGGTTTGAAGGAGCTGTTTGGAAAAGGGCCTCAGAATGCCTTCTTCCTAGTAAAATTTTGGGTGAGTAAAACCTTTAATGTGTTTGCTGGGGTGATTTTTTAAAAACTCTGGGTAAATTCTTTTCTAAATGTAAGAATATTTTCTTTGCTGGAATGGAGAAAGTGGATGGAAGAAAGTGTTTTGCTTACTCATATTAGCATCTGGATGATCTGTTGAACAGAATAGTCTGGATAAATGCATTTACTTTTAAAAGCACATACATAAATGTGGTTTTTGCTTCCACAAGTCTATGAAATAAGCCCCTTAGGGCTTCAAATGGTATCTCAACCAATAATCACAAGTAAACAATTATTTCATTCTCACATCTAAAAACAAATTATTTTGAAAAAATATACTGTTGGGTGAGATTGCAAAAGATTATACATTTTTTCATATTCAGGGCTCGTTTTTGTGAAAAAAATCATAAAGTGGGTTGTTGTTGGGTTTTTTTTGCAATAACAATTGTATTATGCACATAGTACATACTTTTCCCCCACAAAATATAAGATGTCCATAGAAAATGGTTTTGTTTTCTGTTGTTTTGTTTTGTTTACCTAATGATGAAGATGCTGCCCTGGTCTCTTTATTACAGCTTTGAAAAAATATTGCAGCAATTGATAGATTTTTTTGGTCGTGTTTTCTCATCAAGTAACATACCTGATAATGAACACCCATTTTGTTTAATAAATACACATTAACTCTTTATAGCTATTGCTTTAAAACATATAATTATTGTAATATCTCTTCAAAATTTCAAAATACTTGCAGAGTGACCACTTTATTATTTGCTCTAGAATGTTCCCTTGGATTGAAGTCAAGTTGGCTGGTCTGTAGTTTCCAGGTTCATCCATTTTACCCTTTTTAAAGAAACAGACAATAGTCCTTCACCAAGCATCTGGCACTCTTCCCATCTTCCATAATTTCAAGAAAATGATACATAGTGATTCTGAGAGTCCTTCCGCCAGTTCTTCAATACTGTTTGAAGCAGTTCATCCAGCCCTGGACATTTGAACTTGGATGCATATCATTTGTTCTCACGTGAACGAGAAGAAAAGGAGATGCATCTGTGGGCAATCCTTCCATCACATCCCTAAGCTGTCCTCCAGGAAGAATGCATACCTGTGGGTCTAGTTTTACAAGACCACACTGCTGTAAATACTACTACAGCACCTGCTAGTATTTTTGCTTAAGTCCCAAACTCTGTTAAAATAGTGTGTAAACTGCCATCTAGTGACAGTGATGAGAAATGATGGCTATGTATGGAAACCCTCCTGCATTGAAAATGGTACAAATGACTCTGCTGTAGTCTGTGTTTTCAACAAAACATGTAGATGTAACTAACTGGAACTTGGCCATGTGTGCTGCTTTTTTTCCATTAATCGAATAGTGTGATCTAAGAGGATAAGGTATAATATTTAAAATCTTTGGAAGATGAATAATATATCAAAATGTAGGGAATAATAGTTGTTAAGGTGAGCATCCCATGGCAGATTGGTTCCTTCACACTTATTTTGGCCTAAGCTTTTAAGGAGTATGAATGCAAATGAAATACAGAAAATAAGTAGTTAAAAGCATGATATGCTTACAGAAGGAAAGCATGCCAATTCATTATTAGGTTATGAAATTGAGACAGCACAGCCCTGACTCCACCTACCCATTCTCTGCTTGGGCATAGGCACTAATATGTATTTACTAAATACTAACCTTAGTACTCCTTAGCACGCACGTGCGCACGCACACACACATACACACTTCTGTTATTTTTGTTGTACTATGCTGGATTTGGACTGGAATAAAGATTGAATGATTGATTGATTATGTATTTACACTCCAAACGAGACCTGCAAGAGCTGCTAGTGGCATACAGAATGGTCATATAAAGACTATCTGTGCCTAGCCTTGCTTCCGCAAACCGGACTCTGCTTCATTTAGATGCATTTGTCCTAACATATTGGAGTAAGATAAATAATTTTTGGGTACCTGGGGGTCATATTCATTCAGTGGAATGTAGAAAGCCACATACATTCTCTAACCTCTCCCCATGCTCACTTTTTAATAATTATTTTTAGAAGTGGGAGATAACCAATGGTAACCTCTAGGGAGAGTGACTGGCCATTTCAGATCATCCCTCTCGCCTCCTACATACTTACACCGGATTTGGCCTGTTTTGAAGAAAGACCTCTGTGGGACTAAAATCAGCTGTAGTTGGGGTTGGGAGATACTGTAGTCCAGCCACTTTCCTTAAAGGACACTGTTGGCTATTTTTGTGTTTTTTTTAAAAAAAAAATCTGGCAGGCAGGAGATGCTGGATGCCACAGAAGAGATTCTAAGGGCCTCGCATGGCCTATGGGCTGCACTTTGTTCACCAGCATTCTGGAGTCTGACTGCTTGCCAGAAATCAAGAGTCTTGCTGATAAACCAAAAGCTCCCTCTTTTCTTGTGGCCTGTAACTCCATGCTTTCCTTCTGATGAAGATAATTTCTCTTTCACCAAAGGTCAAGCTAACAAGATACCACAAGCTTCATAAAAGAATCAGCTTAGGGATCCCCAAATGTATATGCCCTTCTTTCTCTAGTTTCTGTGTTTACCAGGTACCCTTCATTTGAAAAGAGTGATGAATGATATCCAACCATCAGCCATCTGTTGGAGTTTGCTGTTTCTTCAAACTTATCTCTAGGGAAAAGGGCCACTTGGCACCAACATCTTTGATGAACTTTTGGCATTCCCATTTATAATTTTCTTACACTATCCATAAGAAAGCAGCATAGGCCTGAGAAAGTCCATTGCAGGCGCACCCCCCAAAGAAAGACTCAGACACCGGTATATGGATAAAGGCATTGGGCCACTTTTATTGAATAATGCCCTAGTCCGAATTATAACTTTCAATTGGTGTATTCATCCAATTGTAATTGTTAAGGCAAGCAGGCCGCAGTAACACTGGTAAGGTTCCTCCCAAAATTGCCAATGGCAATTGGCTACAATGTATCCATTTGTATCAATTTGTTTGTTGATACAAACAAATTGTTGACCGGAGTCAATAAACTATCTACTGACCCCACCCTATGACGTGTATCCGTCAAATCACGGGGTGATGCATGCTGAAAAGCTCCTGCCATCACCCCTTGCCTGGTTCGTCGTTGACTGGTCAAAGCTATTACACCTGTACCTGTCTAAGTGTTGGCCAGTCAATTGCAAACCTGCCGGATACCTCTGTGTCATAAATCTTTACCTTACCAGTGCTACCCGCCACACAGGGAGGTGTCCATGATGACTCACCGCCCCCCCCAAGACCGTCAGCTCGGTCGCCAGGCCTGCTTGCACCACACCCAGAACGAGGTACATACCTCCAGCTGACAGGTGGACCCCTTCTCCTGCCTACCGGCCAAATTTTTTGAAAGCCTATCCTCAGGTGTCCAATGGCTGTCTCCCAGCCATGCTCAGCAAGGGACTGAGCAACAGCCCTGTCCACTGACTGCCGGAACAGTCCGAACCACGGAGATCCACGTCTCCCCTAAATTGGTGTCTCGGCACGATGTTAGACCATAGCGACCGTGTGTAAGCCATACGTGATATAAAACGCCAGGTCACAGCCCCTCGACAGTTTAGTAACAGCAGTGATCCGTATAAGATCGTTGCCACCGAGGTGCCTATTAAGAACATTGGGCGGTCCAGCATCCCCGACGGACATCAGGAATGGCAACAGTTCCCGCCCCCTTGTGCCGCGCATACCATACCATCGCATATGTGCGGATGCACACAGCCCAAGTCGGGGTCCACTCTCTGTCGCCGCAGCATATACTGCTGCCCAGTGTACATAGCTGCGGCCCACCAGCCCCACTGCCACCGGTGTGTAGAGACACACAGGATCTGTAAAAGAGGAGAAGAGGTTAAGGACATAACTAGGTACTCGTACAGTGAAGGCACGTACATATAGGAAATTGCGCATACACGCATGTCCGCCTCCGAGTACTCCAAACGTAGCCGCGATCAACGCGACGCCTATCCTAAATAAATGGGTGCCAAAATGGGCCCCCACACCGCGAAGCGTGGCACCGATCACCCTCAGTAACATTACTTCAGCAAGGGTAGACCTATCCTGGTGGCAGAAAAACAGGCTGGGGCGCACAGCAGGCACTGTCGAAAATTCATGTAGGGCACCAACCGGACAGATGTCTCCAATAAAACTTCGTAGCAGTCTGACTCCACTGCCTACGCCGTGCTGAACAACCTGTGAGGACCGTATCCCCACTTGAGCCCACTCATGTGTGACAGAGACATCATCGAGTTCCAGTGCCCTACGAGACACATCCGCCTTACACAGATGGTACCAACTCTGGCACCCACTCACTGATGCGGAGCGCTCCAAAAAGGCTACCGTGGTAGCTGCGTGACCAAGAGCCACTTCACACCTATCCGAACATAAGTAATGCCAGCCTCGTGCAAGGTGGGTCAGAAACTCTGGGAACTGGGGTGACGCGTGTCTGGGCGGCGGACACGTTCCCGTGTCCACCCCTCCAAAACACGACGCATGAACGCATAGTGATACGCCTTACGCATGCGAGGTGCCAATGACATGCCCGGTTCACCTCTCCTCGCCAAACATCCAAATATCGGCCGGGAGTGGCGAGTGGAATTCATCTGCTTCCGGAGTAAGGCACGGAACCGGGGGATCTGCAGGCGGGATAAAGCAGCAGCAATGTCGTTATTAATACCTGGAACATGTCTGGCCCAGAACAGCACATTTAGGCGTAGGCTTCTCAAAAAGAATAGACAAACTAATGTCATGACCCTGGGGGATTTGCATGTCTGGGTGTTGACAATGTGCACCACTGCCGCATTATCACACCGAAAATGGACCACTGAGTAGGCCCACTCATCGCCCCATAGCATCAGTGCTCCCCAAAATGGGAAGAAACTCAAGGAAGGTAAGATCGCGGAGGCGATCCGTGCCAAGCCAAGGGTGCTGCCATTGGCCGTAAGTCCACCTACCCTCAGAGTAAACCCCCATAAGTCAGGGAGCCGGAGGCATCCGACCGTACTTGAAATCTAGGGCAGACCATCAGGTCTGATCTCCAGGAAGAGACCCCGTTAAAACCCAGAAGTAGTTTGAGCCAGACCGGAAGGTCCACCCGTATGCCCCTGATCAGCCAGACCCTGTGTTGACGTTTTAACAGGCCAGCCATGGCGTCACACAGGTGCCTGGCCAATGCTCTGCCGGGTGGAACCACCCTGCAGGCAAAATTAAGGTGGCCATGAAGTAACGGCAGGTCACAAGGGAACACTTTATGTTTGGCAATCAATGCCAAAATCGCCGCGGAGATCCGAGCCACCTTATTCATGGGTAACCCGGATGCCTGTGCGACAGAGTCGATTTAGAAATGTGAGCTTAGTAGCTGGGCCCTTGGTCTTTTCAGGCGCCAAGGGGACACCCAGTTCCCACCTGAGTGTCTGAAATGTAGTGAGGAGACGCGTGCACGTGTCCGAGCCCCGTTCACCCCCGAACCAAAAGTCGTCGAGGTAATGGGCTAGAGACCGAGACCCCGACCTGCAAGCAAAGGCCCACTGAATGAAAGTCCCGAATCGTTCGAATGCTGAACATGAATTAACTCAGTCAGAAGGGGTTGGACTTATCTAAGTAAAATTCACCTTGGAACCTAAAAACCCAATAGCTCTAAATCCATTGGGTGCACTGGCAGTAATCTGAAAGCCGAGTGCATATCACACTGTGCCAGGAAAGCACCGGGACTGCATGAGCGAGCCACCCATAGGGGCTGAACCAACTACGAGTACCTGACTGAACAAGGTCATCAGGAATGGCATCCCTAACCGGATAACCCACAGGGTGAGCTAAATGGAGGATTAAATGACATTCACCCTGGTTCTACCTCGGTACTAGCCTCATAGGGGAGACGTTCAACTTAGGAAAGGTGGTTCCAAGAAGGGACCCGCTACTCTCATAGCCCCAACTCCCGTAGCTGTGCACAGTGGAGCAACCTCTTCGTTACCTTTCAAGGTAACCAGATTAGTAGCATCCTGGGACCCTTAACACCCCCGAATGGAATACAAAAGCCCCATTGAAAACCCTCCAGCAGGTACCCCGCATCATCCCTTCTTGGATGAGCTGAGTGCCATCGCTCCAGCCTGAGTACACTAATTGGGGAGGGGGGGCTTTGACAAGGCTAGTTCTTTCAGACAGAGCTCTGATCGCCCCCTGTGCACCCCACCTCTGCCCCGTAACCCACCAACCCGCGGGCACGTGGAGACGGCGTAAGGGCCAGCGCAAAAGGGGACACCAAGTCGGTAACGACACTGGCGCTTAGTACACACGGCGCCAGCTGAGCAGGTCGAACACGGCAGGTGGGCTGGAACCCCCTGCCCGACCAGTTAGCGTGGAGCCTGTGTCTGAGCAGCCCGCTGCACAGCATGACCACCATGGTACCTATCACCAGGCGCCAGTCACGTGGGAGTCATGTACACGAGCACAATTGCTGACAGGGCTCATCCCACCTCCTCTCAGGGTGTAGGGCCACTCTCATCCACATTCCTCGTCGTAAGCCAACTGCGATGGGCCCATCAAATCAACCATCGCCCTGTAAATATTAGCAATGGATGGAACCATCGGGATGGCCCAATCAGGCCGGGCCCTGAGGCATACCACCATATATATAAGGTATGCCGACAACCAGTTGGCCCCAGGTGCGCGGTGGCTTACGACGATGGGACAGCTCTTTGTCTCTGTCGTCCTGTCCCTCTCTCTCCTCCTCAGTGGGCTCACAGTTCAATAGGGAGAATATCCACATATCCCCCTCCAGACCTTACCCCTCGTGACCTGCGGCAAATGATCACCCAGGGGCAAGGAATAACCAGCCGTCGGCAAAGCCATCGACGGCATGTTCTGTATCAAGGGCATACGCAGCAGGACCCAGACAGCCCCTGCGATGCTCGGCACTGCCCCGGGGGCGGACATCCCCCACCCTTAACGAGGGACCATTTAGCACCATGGGATACTGGGATAAGATGGTAACTGATGCCCGCTCGCATCAACTGTACTCCCCCCGCCAAATCTTTTCCCTCGTGACCTGGGACAAATGATCACCAAGGGGCAATGAATAACCAGCCGTCGGCAAGGCCGTCACCGGCACATTAGGTACACGGGGCATACGCAGCGGAACCTGGACAGCCCCTGCGATGCCCGGCACTGCCCCGGGGGCGGAAACCCCCACCCCCAATGTTGTGCCAGTATGGAACCAAGGGGCACTGGGATAGGCTGGCAACTGATGCCCACTCGCCTCGACTTGACGAGGCCATGGCCACTTAACCCCACCACTGGAAGTGGACTGTGATGTGGGTGCATTAACTTGAACCTGATACTCACTAGGTGCACCCCCGTGAGCCGCCCCCACTGGGGGTTCCGGCCCACGGCGGGCGTCAGAGTTCGCGACCGGAATCGAGCTCTGGGGCCACACTTGACCACTCCCTGGCTGTAGCTTTGGACGAACAGGGAGCTGCGAGACACCGGCAGGTGCAGGCCGGAGCACCTCAAGCTGCTCAACCTGGCTGGCCGCCTGTTGCAGTGTGGCAGCCGTCGAGGTAGCCGGTGGACATGAAGGGCCCCCAGCAGAGAGAGAAGGGCCCCCTCCCATGGGGTTGTGTGCAATCCCCAAGGATGCCTCAAGCACAGCTAAACGCGTTAGCAACGCATCCACTGCCACAGATCCCCCAGTACAAAGTGGGCCGGGTGGGCCGGACGGCCCACCAGGCATTTGACCAGGAACCCCAAAGTGAGAGCCTGGGCCCGAATAGGGCCATGCCCAAAACTCCGGCCTATGAGGGGCCGGAGGGGGAACGTGCTGTGCACCCGCACCAGGCCCTCCCCCGCTGACCTGACCCATGGCCGGCAACTGCGGGCCGAGGGCTGAAGCCCCTGAAGGGCCGGCCAAAGGCCGGCCAGCCGAGGGCCAAGCACCAGCCTGCATTGCCCCACCAGTATCGGTGGGTAAAGCTGGGGTAGTGTCCTGCCGCGGGTGCGCAGCCCTGGTCCTCCGACCTGAGGGCTGCCCCCGCCCTGCGCAGGGCCCACAAAAGTCCTCCCCTTTGGCCGCGGTTTCGTCGCCGGGGCCTTCCGTTTGGGAGGCATATCTGTTAGAAAGAGCAGGATCCCTTTCCAGGGATCAACCTGACGCCAAAAAACACAGAGCAGCCAGCAAGCCAAAGGCTCTGTGCTAATCCTTCCTTCCCAGCCGGGAAAGACCAAGGGCTAAAGAGCCGAAGAGTCGAAGGAACAGCGACGGAGAAAACTTCTCCTCTCCATCGCTCTTTTAAAAATGGCACCTCGTCTGCCTCGTGGCCACCCCTTTTATAGAGGGGTGGCCACGCCCCCTAACTCACCCGGATGTCTGAGTCCAGGTGGGGGGGGGTGCAAAGAGCGCGGCGGCCATTTTGGCGCCACGCTTTCATTTGATTCATGAAAACCAGTATAGTGTTTGATTTTGAATATTTGTGTGTGTGATCCAATAGAGGTACTGTATTGCTTTACTCCTGCTTTTGCATTGTGTAAGGATCACATGGCTCTCTCTTTTTGTACAAATATGGCACACATGGAGGTGTCCCCAGGCAAGGAAACTGCATAATATTGGAGGGCTAGGTGTGAAGGAGTTGTGATACTTGGGAGATTTCTTTAAAGCTTTCAAAATAGAGATGCAAAACTTCTCCCCAGCTCAGTTCCATTGACTTGCAACGCTCACTTTGATTTGGAATTAATAAGAAGGGGCCTGATTCTTATTATCCATCATGCATACTTTGTGCTATCGTAATGTAACAGGAAAAGGCATAAAGCTTATCTAGAAGGATGGATCACTTTCCTGTATGTGTTAGTAAATGTGTTATATTTCAGTCCTGTGCATATTTACGTAAGAATAATTTCCTATAGAAAATAAAACATTTAGTGATGTGATTACAATGTTACGTAATTGCAATATTAGTTTATACTGATGCAAACATATCAGTTTGTCTGAGCACCCATGAGAAATGAAGAACAAAACTTTGGGTAATATTAACAAGTACATTTTAATGAATACCTATCTTTTCAGGAATCTGCAATGCAAACAAGCAATTCCAGAAAATAACCCCTTACTGTAATTAGTGCAGTCGTTTTTAAAAAGATGCTTTGAAGTCTAAAGCATTTTTGAAATTCAAATTTGAAAGGGAAAGAATGGAATCTGCACAATAAAGGGGCATTAAATCATGTCCAAAAATCTCTCCTAGTTTATGGATGTAAATATATGCCATAATTAGTGGTAAAGTAACATGAGTTGGGTGGTTAAGTTTATTCCTATTCTTATTATGTAAAATAGCTGTGACCGGAAAAATATAATACTGTGTCTTTGTCAGGCACTGTTAACAAAATAATGAATGCAGTGTATTTAGTGCTCAGAAAGAACTCTGCCACATGGTCTCCTCCCACATCACTCATGGGTGTCTGCTGCAGTCTTTAGAGACGCAGGTTCTTTGTCTCCTTCATTCACAAAAAACCTATTGTAATATTTCTCCTTCTTCAATGTAATCTTTATTGCATAACAGAATGGACCTCGACAAACAAGCTGCAATTGAGAGATGAGGTTGATGATGCGGACTGGTCATCTATAGCCAGTTTTTCTGACACATTTGAAACAGACGAAGCTATTCCTTTGGCATGGCATGATTGTAAAAGTCCATTCCTGGCTTCTGTGTGAATGTGTTAGTTTGCCTGAATGAGTTAGAGCAGGGGTGCCCAAACTACGACCCAGAGGCCAGATCCAGCCCCCAATGCCAATTCATCCAGCCCGTGAAGCCCTTGTCATTCCTGGAAGTGGAAATAAAACACATTTTAGTTCTGCTTCCAGGAGCGACGTGGGCTTCGTGGACTGGACGAATTGGCATTGGGGGCCAGATCCAGGCCCCGGGCCTTAGTGACTGGCTCCCTGAACCATATGACCAACCCACGCAGCCCAAAAAGTTTGGGCACCCCTGAGGTAGAGGGCAGCTGGGAATTAACATAGCTTGGCCTGGCCATCAAAAGCTTAGCCACATGGCAGAAACTGGAAGCAATTCCCAAACTGCAGCAGAACTGACAGTGAAGATCTGCCAAAATCCAGATGCTGTTGTTTGAAAAAAATTCTTCACAATTTGGAATCTCGACCCTTTGATCATTGTTCACTGAGAAGGAGGGAAAGTGTAATGTACTCATCTGAACATCTCCTTATTGCAGTCTGTGGTAATTGAAGGAAGCCTCTGTGCTGTTTAACAAGTGACCCTCCATGTTCAGTTTTAACTGCTGAATATTTCTGTCTTAATTGTGCTGTTCCCTCAGGAAATCCCTCTCTGTGTTGCTACTTTTTCCCCCCTCCTCTTTGTTGTGGAATAATCTTCCTGCATTTGCTGTTGTGTGGGTTTTTTTTAATAGCAACAGCAGAAACCAAGACAAGCAGGCTGTCTTTGCCTGCTCTGTTTCAGTACCTGCTGTGCGTCTTCAAGAGGAGGCTTTTTGATGCATCACATCAAGCAGTTGATAGTCTTGATATGTAACATTATCATGGCTCTATACTGCCATTCTATTTCACACTAGTGCATACCTGTCAAGTTTTGGATTTGGAAATAAGGGAAATTTCCTGGCAAATAAGGGATACTTGACAGCTATGCTTATCCTGTGCTGCCCTCCATTGGCGGCAATAGGGCATTGCAGTCTAATTAATAAGGGGTGACAGCGGGAAAGAGGGTAAAATAAGGGGTTTTCCCGGCCAATAAGGGATACTTGACAGCTATGCACTAGTGCAGGGGTGCCCAAACTACTGCCAAGGGGCCAAATCTGGCCCCTGACACAATCCATCTGGCCTGTGAAGCCCTCACTACTTCCGGAAGCAGAAGTAAAACATGTCCATATGGGCGCATTTTACTTCCTCTTCTGGGAGTGGCGAGGGCTTCGGGGGCTGGATGAATTGCCATTGGGGCTGGATCCAGCCCCCCCCCGGGGCATAGTAACCAGCCCCTTGAACCACGTGACCAGCCCACGGACCAAAAAGTTTGGGCACCCATGCACTAGAGAATGAATGCATTATACACAGTAATCACCAAATAAAGAAAACAAGTGTCTGTGATAGGGCCAGTGTAGTTTCCTAGTATGCTGATCAAAAGTTTGTACTATAATAATAATAACAATTTAGTGTCAGAAATTATTCTGGGTTGAAAGGATTTTTGCTGGAGAAACTCTGCTTAGGTGACGCCTAAATAAGGCTTCTTTTACATCCCAAAAATCTTTTCCTACCGAAGTAGTCCCCTTTTATCTACTTGCAATTTTTTGCTTTCAATCTGTTAGGTTGCCAGGAACTGGGACAGAAATGGGTGCTCATTCCATTGTGCAGTACTAGGCCTCGAACTACCAAGTTGCCGGCCTTCCAGCTAACAAAGCAAGCTTCTTAACCACTGAGCCATTGCAAGCCCTCGCTCCCTCTCGGTGCCGCAGCCAGTATTATTAAAGTTACTGGAATTTTTCCTTTAGATTCTGATTTATCCTTACTACAGCTTTTCCTTCCTTCCTTCCTTTCAAAAGCAGAGTTTGATTTGATCACAATTCCATTCAAATTTAGTCTGGATATGTTGTTCCTTCTCCATTTCCACCCTCCTCTTTAATGTTGGGTGCCGTGTTCTTGGATACATTTCCACATTTGAGAAAAACATAAGGGGTAGCATCCCAAAAAGTAAGCTTCACTTTTTAAGGTACTGTATATTATTAGATAACTCCTTGGTAAAGTCCATCAGGAAATATCTTTTGGGACTGAAGAAGAGATCACCAAGTATTCTAAAAACAGAACATTCATTAAAATTTTCAAAAACAATGAAATAATCCCATTTTTGCTAAAATCTCTCATTAAATTTGATACAGGTTTGGCTACAAAAGACGAAATAGGCCAGCGGTGGTGAACCTTGGCACTCCAGGTATTCTTGGACTTCAATTACCAGAAGCCCAAGTTAGCACTGCTGCTGATCAAGTCTTCTGGGAATTGAAGTTCAAGAACACCTGGAGTGCCAAGGTTGGCCATTACTGAAATAGGCCATTCAGTGAGTTTGTATCAAAGCTAAGGCTGAAGCTAAGGTCTACTAAAACCTTTTTATTCCTGAAGATAGTTTTGAACTTTCCGGTGACCTTTAAGGAGCTGAAGTTTTATCCTTCAAAACATTCCATAATTTTAATAGTAAAAGTGCCAAAGAGAGAGATTATTTAAATCTTATGTTAGCATGTCTGAATCCCTGGTGATGTGTTGTGTTTTTATTATTGCCCCTTTAAGTGGCATACTGTATTTGTCTTTATAATTTATTCATTCTCAAAAACAGTTATGCTTTTCCTTTGACATGGTAGCAGTAATGCCTCTGGCAGTGGCAGAGGCCAGTAACAGTGATGATAGTCCCGCTTAATACAGTTGGGATCAGAATGACACTCTGAATAGAGTAATTACAGCAAACCGCCAACTTACAAATGCCTCGAGTTACATAAAAATAGACTTACAGAATGATTTTGTGCTAAAACCATGTCCCAATTTACACGATTTCCTATGGGTTTGCTTCGAGTTACATAAAGATTATTTTCCCTATGAGTTTGCTTTGAGTTACCGTATTTTCCGGCGTATAAGACGACTGGGCGTATAAGACGACTCCCAACTTTTCCAGTTAAAATATAGAGTTTGGAATATACTTGTCAGCTGCAGTTTAAGTACCTGTCCTATAAGACGACCCCCGACTTTGGCACAGATTTTTCGGGGTTAAAAAGTAGTCTTATACGCCAGAAAATACAGTACTTAAAAATTCATTTTCCCATGGGTTTGCTTCGATTTACATAAAAATTTCATTTTTCCTATGGGTTTGCTTTGAGTTACGTAAAAATATTTTTTCCTATGGGTTTGCTTCGAGTTACATAAAAAACCTATTTAAGCAAAAACCTACGGAAGTGACTTTTTTCGTAAGTAGGGGTTTTACTGTATTTATCTGTTGTGAAATAATTGTTTTTTACATACTCGTACATTAATCATAATCTTTATATGATTTTTCTGGCTAAATCATCACATCTTATGTTCCAGATTAACAACCACTCTGTTGTGACAACAAATTACTTCTACAAGCTTTTAATAAGAGTCTCTTGCAGAAAATGTAAATCACATACAGTAGCATTAAGTATATCTTACTGGTAGAATTACAAAAAAATGGGGGGGGGGTTGTTGTTGTTGTTGTTACTAAACTGATTTTAAAGAGAAAGTTATTTGCATCCATTTTTAAGACCATGCCTGCATTTTTATTTGCCGATAAAGAGGCAGTTTTCCTTTTCATGACTCCTCCTAGAAGCAGGTGTGGCTGAACAAATTGTAAACTTTTTCTTCATCTGTGATTTATTCATCATGATGTACAAGTTGGGAACTCTGGCTGCTTGTTCTCCAGACTGCATGGTTGGTGCTAATGTTGTGGGTTGTCAGGGTGCAAGCAAGCTGGGGACAGTTCCCACTTCATAGAAAACACGCCAGGAATAGAAAACCCACTTAATTTAGCTGCTTCCTCTTAGGCAGACAATGAAGCAATATACAACTAAACCCTTGATTATTATCATCATGGGCAAAGCCGACCCATATGATTACAGGATTTTTCACAGAGAAAAATATTCAGACGCTTTCTTGATGTTGGCTTTGCCCATTTGTGAGCCAGAGCTCAAAATTTTTAGAGTTTAGCACACACGTGTCTTGAATTGAGGCCTTTCCTTCAAACCACTCTGGATCTGGCCTTTTAAACAAGCAGAGTCACAAGAATAAGGATCTTATTTGCTGAAGAAAATCTAATACTGTAACTGTACTAAAAATTACAATCTCATAACACATAATTTCTAGGGGAAAACAGTAACCATTTTGTAGCTAGAAAAGAGCCATTTCTCTATCTTTGTCGCTGAAGACCCATAAGAAACATAAAATTTGCTTTTAACCAAAATTGGTCAGTTCAGGGTTACTCATTGCTTCCTTTTCCCCTCCCAAAAAATAGGCTTTTGTGTGAATCATGTTGGGGGCAAAAAGCAGAAATGCAGGCTCCAAGCCCCTTGAGCTTCTGTTGTAAACAATTCATATGTAGCAGGTTTAAAGCTCCCTGATTTGTCATTGCAAATTAGCTTCCTGACATTCCCATTTTTGCCCTCTTTAGAGTTAACTGACTGCGGCAGGTGGATATTTTTTTTTTTACAAAGCCAATATAAAGCTTCCTTAGAAAGGCTGAGCGAAGAAAAATAGATACCTTTGAGATGTGGTGCTGGAGGAGAGTTTTGAGAGTCCCCTGGACAGCGAGGAGAACAAATAGGTCAATATTAGAAAAGATTAGCCCTGAGTGCTCCTTAGAAGGACAAATAACAAAGATGAAGCTGAAGTATTTTGGACAGCAAATGAGAAGAGAGGATTCACTTGAGAAGGCCTTGATGCTGGGGAAGGTGGAGGGCAAAAGAAGAAGGGGACGGCCAAAGGTGAGATGGCTAGATAGTATTGTAGACACAATGGGCACGGGGCTGTGTGGACTAAGGAGGATGGTGGAGGACAGAGGTGCCTGGAGAGTGATGCTCCATAGGGTCGCAAAGAGTCGGAATCGACTGTGCGACTGAACAACAACAACAACAACAACAACAACAACAACAACAACAAAAAGTAACACAGACACCAAATATCTGACCCTGCCACAATGCCGGTACAGAAAGCATAAAATCAAACTTCATATTTATTTTACTTTGTGGCAGGAAAATATTTCCCCTTAAGAGCAATAATTGGGAGTGACAATGCAGTGTGGAAGTGTTACCAGAAAAACCGCTGCCCCTTACTTGGTGTTGCAGGAGCTTTCCGAGTTTGAATCACAGCTACAACTCTCGGTTCGATCGCTGGCGGAACCCTTATCCCAGAACGAGGAGGTGTTTATTTTAGACAAAATTAAATTAAGTTTATTGAAAAGGAGTTTAATCACCACTGGCCACGTGCTGGTCAAAGCCCTAATCCAGTGATGGGCAGTCTTGGCCCTCCAGCTGTTCTTGGACTTCAATTCCCAGAAGCCCAAGTCAACATACCAGCTGGTCAGGGTTTCTGGGAATTGAAGTTCAAGAACAGCTGGAGGGCCAAGACTGCCCATCACTGCCCTAATCTCAATTTTTGCCTAATCAAAAGTTTCCTCCAAGTGAGCAGCTCTCATATGCATCAAAACAGAGGCAAGGCCAGCCCCGGGCCAACTGGGTAAGGACCCCTGGGGAAATCGGGTGGCGGTCGTCCGGGCAACGCCTGCGCTCGCGCACCCACCCCTCCAAAACATGTCTCACACGGAAGTCGGAGGTGCTGTCCACATGACCCCCCACCTTGGCCATAAAAGCCAACGCTGAAAGCTTAGATGCTATGGTGTGAGGTGCAAGGCCCTGAGAATGCAGGTAAACCATGAACCGCAGAACATGGGTTACCGGGATCGGCCAGGTTCCTGGCAGTTGAAATTGGGTACAGAATGCCCTGAAAGAATTAATTGTGTGGTGATACGCCTTACGGGTGCGTGGCGCTAGCGACAGGCCAATCGCCCGGTTCACCTCTCCTTGCCAATGGTCCATATCTCCTCCGGGAGTGGCGAGGGAAATTCCTCCGCATCCGGGGCCAAGGCACGGAACCGGGAGATCTGTAGGCGGGACAAAGCGTCAGCAATATCATTATTAACCCCTGGGACATGCCTGGCCCTGAACAGTAGGTTGAGGCGCAGGCTGCGCAACACAAATTGGCGCACTAGGTCCATAACCCTGGGCGATTTAGAAGTCTGTGCATTGACAATGTGGACCACAGCCGCATTGTCACACCAGAAATGCACGACCGAGTTGGACCACTCCTGGCCCCATAGCATCAAAGCACCCAGGATAGGGAAAAACTCCAGATATGTGAGATCACGCAGGCGACCCGTGCCTGCCCAGGCCGGTGGCCACCCACCATAGGCCCACTTCCCATTGAAGTACATCCCATAACCGAGGGATCCCGAGGCATCAGACTGAATCTGAAATTGAGGGGAAGCCAGGAGGTCATGCCTCCAAAATGAGACCCCATTGAACTCCCTCAGGAACTGTAACCAGACAAGCATGTCTGCCCTGATACCCCGGGTAAGCCGAACCCTATGGTGAGGCCTGGATAATCCTGCCATAGCGTCGCACAGGCGCCGGGCAAAAGCCCTGCCCGGTGCGACCACCCTGCAGGCGAAATTAAGGTGACCATGTAGCACCTGCAGTTCTCTCAGTGATGCCTTGCACTTGGCCAGCAAGTCCGAGATAAGGGCCACTATCCTTGACACCTTATCCCGCGGTAACCTAGACGCCTGCGCTATCGTGTCAATCTCCACCCCCAGGAAGACTAGCTGGGTAGATGGGCCCTCGGTCTTTTCGGGCGCTAAAGGGACACCGAGTTCCTCCATTAGCGTCTGAAATGTGTTGAGGAGACGTGTACACGTGTCCCAGCCCCGTTCACCCCCGAATAAAAAGTCATCCAGGTAATGGGCTACAGACCGGGGCCCTGACCTGCGGATGAAAGCCCACTCTAGGAAGGTACTGAAACGCTCGAAAGCCGAGCATGATATGGAACAGCCAAAAGGCATGGCCTTATCAAAGTAATATTCGCCCCGAAATTTGAAACCCAGCAATTCAAAGTCGCCCGGGTGCACCGGCAAGAGGCGAAAAGCCGACTTAATGTCGCACTTAGCCAGCAGCGCACCCGGGCCACATGAGCGCACCATGCGCAGCGCGTGGTCAAAAGATGTATACCTGACTGAGCAAAGGTCATCAGGGATAGCATCATTGACCGATCGGCCGGCTGGGTAGGACAAGTGATGGATAAGGCGAAACTCGCCTGGAGACTTCTTGGGAACCAAGCCCAGGGGCGATACCTTAAGGTTAGTGAACGGGGGTGCAGGGAAAGGGCCAGCGACCCTGCCCGCATTGACCTCCTTATTAATGCTGGCGGCAGCCACCTCCTCCCTCCCCCTAAGGGACAAAAGGTTGGGGGCATCCTGAGGGGACGTATCACCCATGAAAGGAATACGGAACCCCTGCCTAAAGCCCCGAAGGAGATAATCCGCATCATCCCCCTTCGGGTACAATGCGAGCCAACGCTCCAACATGTCCACATTAATTGGGGAGGGAGCCTTTCGGTGAACCAGCTCCATCTGCGGCAGTCTTGCCAGCCCACTGTCCGCCCCTCCCTCTGCCCTGCGTCCCTCCAGGCCTGGGACAGGCAGAGGCTGCATGGGGGCCCACACAGGTGGGACACTCATGTCTGTACTTGCAATTCTTCTTATTGCTGGAACCATTAGACGAGAAAGTCCAGCACAGCAGGCGGGCTGGAACCCCCTGCCCCGCCACCTGGCGGGGAACCTGTGCTGGAGCCGCTCGCTGGACCGCATGTCCACAATGGTATCTTTCCCCTGGCGCGGGGCGCGTGGGCGTCATGTACAGAAGCCAAAGCCTCTGGCATGGCTCATCCCACCTCATCTCAGGGTGCAGGGGAATTCGCATACGGAATTCCTCGTCATAAGCCAACCACGACGGGCCCGGAAAGTCAACCATCGCCCGATAGATGTTGTCCAAATACTGGACCATCGGAATTGCCAAATCCGGCCGGGCCCTCAGGTACACCGCCATGTAGATGAGGTAAGCCAGCAGCCAGTTGGCCCAGGTTCATGGTGGCTTGCGACGACGTGCCTGTTCCTTATCCTTCTCATCCTGCCCCTCCCTCTCTTCCTTGGTGGGCTCCCTATTTAGGAGTGAGAAGATATCTACATACTCCCCCCGCCATATTTTCTCTTTGGTGGCCTGAGCCAAGTGGACACCCAGTGGCAAGGAATAGCCCGCTGTCGGCAAGGCCGAGACAGGCACCGCAGAAACTGCGGGCATCTGGAAAGGGGCTTGGACTAGCCCAGCCACCCCCAAAACATTCCCCACAGGGTAGGAAACACCCCCCACCCCAGGGCCCTGGGTGGTAGTTGACGTCGCCGGGTGGGGCATCAGCGGCTGTACCGCCGCACCACCCACGCGAGGCCAAGGCCATTGGAAAGCCCCCCCCCCAACGTGGCCACATGTGTAGGTGCACTAGTTTGGACCGCATACTCACATGCTGCACCCCCGCGGGCCGCCCCCACCGGGGGTTCCGGCCCACTGGGGGCGTCGGAGCTCACGACTGCCATAGAGCTCGTCGCTGGGGCCTGACCCGCACTGGCCTGTTGGTTGGGGAGCTGCGAGGCAGTGGCCGAAGTCGCACCACGCGCCTCAAGCTGCTCGACCCGTCCCGTCGCCTGCCGCTGCCCAGCAGACGACGCGTCAAAATGAACCCCAAAGGGAGCCCCAGCGTGGCTGGCCCGAGCCAGGGAAGCCTCGAGGGCCGCAACGTGGGCCAGTAAGGCCTCCACACTGACGTGGGGCCAAGGGCCAGCCGGCCCACCTGCTACGGGCGTGGGTACAGGTCCTTGTACCCCGGGGCCCGAATAGGGCCATGACCCCACACCCAGGCCCGGTAGGGCCGATGTAGGCACCTGCCAAGGAAGGGGACCACACCACCCCCCAAGGCTGGAAGGCCCCGGAGTGAGCTGCGCCCCTATAGAGGAAGGCCCAGTAGAATGGGCACCAGGAGCAGTGTCCACCGCTTGCGGGCCGCGGGCCGCAGCCCATGCTGGACCCATGCTTGGGTCCCCCGCCTCCGGCCAGGGGGGAATAGACCCCATCCCACCGGTCCCGGTGGGTGCAGGCAAAGGCGGCTGCTGGGGAGGCGCAGCCGCGGTCCTCCGACCCGGATTGCGCCTCTGAACCGCACGAGCCGCGCTCGCGGCCGCCTTCTTCTTCGAAGGCATCTCAGTGCAACCTATGGGAAGCCGAAGGAAGAAAATCAGCAGCCAAAAGGCTTCCCAGTCAAGGCAAAAGCGCCGGAGGTAAGAGGAAAAACTTCTCCGCTCCGTCGCTTCGCAAAATGGCAGCTCGGCTGCCTCGTGGCCACCCCTTTTATAAGGGAGCTGGCCATGCCCCTAACTACCCGGATGCCTTCGTCCAGTGGGGGGGCCCCCGCAAAGAGCGCGGCGGCCATTTTGGCGCCGCGCTTGCATTCTGTTGACTCCCAGGACATTTAGAATGGTTGTGTGTGGCCCCTCTGGGCTTCTCCAAACAGTCAGATTGCAGCACCAGTTCCTTTTCATTTTTACCTTCTAAGACATGAAGCAAGTTTAAAATATTAGTTTACCGTCTTATAGCAGTTTATAAGGAAGACCAAAATAATATTGTTTTACACAGTGCAAGGCAAATAAAAGAAACCTTCATTATCCTTTTTATTAAAAACTCTCTATGTTCATTTAATTGCATCCCCCAAGTAGGAGTTTTAATGAAGATGCCCAGGGCAGTTCCCCAGCACTGTGTACATATGTTAATTTCTTATCCATACCTGTCAAGTTTTGGGAAATTTCTGTCAAATAAGGGAAATTTCCCGGCCAAAACAGAAAACTGGACAGCTATGCTTATCCTCTGCTGGCCTCCAGTCTAATTGCAGTCTAACTAATATGGGATGATGGCGGGAAAGAGTGTAAAATACAGGGGTTTGACAGAAATTTCCCGAAACTTGACAGGTATGCTTATCTATCACTGACCCCAAAGACAATGGAGAGGCAGAGAAAAGCAACAGAGGAAAGAATTAATCTTAAACTTTAGGGGAAAGGTGGAGGTGAGTTCCTGGCTTTACAATGGAAAGCCCTTGGACTTGCCCCAATATGGTCTAAGTGTATGAAGAGGAAGTTGGGAGATTCTAGCTTGAATAGAACAGTTCCAGGTATTTGAAAACATTTTTATTAATTTATCTGACAACCCAGGTATAACTACCAATGAAATAAAATTAATCAGGAGTGAAAGGGGCCATGTCTGCTGTGTCTATTGGGCAGAAAGGGAAGACACATTTTAAACCACACTGCAGTCTCCAGAACCTCTGCCAAAGTTTGGCTTAGAAAGGAGAGGGTGAGAGAGAGGAAAAGTGGGGCTTCCCCCTTTCCATGGCCCTTTTAAGTAGTGGTTTGAGATCTTCATAAATTTATCTATGGAACTCCCTGCCAGAAGAAGTGGTGACAGCTGTCAGTCTTGGCAGCTTTAAGAAAGGATTAGACAAGTTCATGGAGGACAAGGGTATCAATGGCTATAATCATGGATACCTAAGGACAAGCTCCGGGGTTGGAGAGATAGGCAGGATATCTCTCAATGCCATTTACAGGGAATCCTAAGCAGGTGAAGGCATCTGCTTGGGAATACCCTGAAGCAAATGGTGAGCCACTGTGTGTGACAGAATGCTTGACTGGATGGGCTGTGGCCTGTTCCAGTAAGGCTGTTCTTATGTTCTTTATGTTCTATTAAAAATCAACCATTGCAGTATATACACCTTCAAGTGTGTGTGAATGGGTGCATGGTCAGAGTAGTGCTTGTGTACACATAAGCCTAATCAATCCTAAACGTGGGTGGCAAAATAAAATAAACGAAATAACTTTATGGTAAAGAAAAGAAACAAAATAAGTTTATTAATAAGAGATAAAAATAAGAAATAAAATGGGGTATGCATTTTTCAAATTCTGGGGTTACAGCAGGTAGAGGATTGGATTTGACTTAGAAGACCTGGCTTCACATCCCTGCTCAGCCATTGAAATTCCTGTTGAAATATGATCAATATATGTTGCAGCCCAACATGTTTTGTGTATACAACATGTGTTACTTACATAGCCTTGCTAGTGTACTTGTTCTTACTTAACTGATCAGAAGGTTTTCCATATTCCTGCCAAGAGAGGGCTTTTTTTAAAAAATGTGAGGTGGCTGTGGCTGTGTTTTATGGCAGTTGAGTTATGGCAATTGACTGATAAGGACTATTGTGGGCCGCCTGGTTATGTTTTAAGTCAGGGGTGCCCAAACATTTCAGGCCATGGGCCAGTCACGTGGTTCAGTGGGCCGGTCATGTGGTTCTTCCCACTGGAAGCAGAAGTAATATGCACCTTGCAATTTGTTTTGCTACAGGATGGATGAGATAGATTTTAAACTGCTATTTTCTCTGCTTAAACCAAGGGTGCCCAAACTACGGCCCACGAGGGCCAGATGAATTGGCATTGGTGGCCGGATCTGGCTTGTGGGCCATAGTTTGAGCATCCCTAGTTTAAGTCATAAAGCAAAGTCTTTGTTAAGCTCACTCCACAACCATTAAGTTTAAATAGGTAAACCCATATCTTTACCAGTTTATGTAAACTAAATAATTTTCTTTGTAACCCATATGTTTGTATTAAGATTAGTACATTTTATAATAAACATTAATATTTATTGACTAGTTGAGTATTTTTGCTGGTATGCACTATAAAAGAAAATATTTGGGAATTTGCTTGTAGTCCTAAACCCCAATCGAATATTATATCTGCTGTGCATCTTTAAAATCTTAACAACTCATTGGTTTGGTAGCTATGTCAAACAACTCCTTGAACATCTCACACACCTTGGAAACTATACTAGGGTCATCACAAGTTGTAATTGATTGACAGCATTTAACATACATTTGTGAACATTAATTGGGCCAACATCACAATAATTAGGTCAACATCATCTGTTTGGTACAGTTCCCTTATCTACATTGCCATTAGTATGCTGTCTCACTTGTGATCTGTTCCTTTAAAATGTGCCCTTCATAATTGAAATTTTTTGGAATAGTAGCCGTGTTAATCTGTGTTTCAAGCATATCAAAGAATAAACAAAACAAAAACATTGTAGCACTTTGAAGACTAGCTGTTACATTTTAACGTTAGCTTTCATGGATCAAGTCTGACGAAGTGGACTTGATCCATGAAACCTAACATTAAAATATAAGTTAGTCTTCAAAGTGCTACAACGTTTTTGTTTTATTTTGTCTATTCTCTGATAGCCTTTTTTTAATTTGGGCGAATTTTTGTGCAGTTGATCATTGTAGATCTTATTCCTGGCCATACTTTGGGCTGAAGAATACATGGTTCTTATCTGTTCAGGGTTTTTTTTAAAAAAAAAAACCAGATTTTTTTAATAGACCTCAGTTGCTTGATCTGGCTGTAGTGCCTGTTCATATTCCAGACTGATGCTCCATTCTCTTACTGGAGAAAAGAGATATCTTTATGTATCTTCTCTTTTTTGAATGTCTTGAAACTGGGTTGTCAAAAACTGTTGTAACTTGGAAGCTAAATAGCCACATGTTGGAAGAATAATGCAACTGTTCTCCTTGCCAATATGAACCACCCAGGTCTTCAGGTATGCTGTTGACATTCCAACCCTGTTTAGCCAAGTTACAGTATAAAATTATTTTGCGTCTACAATGGGAATCAATAAGATTGGTTTCTTTTGGATTATGGGTTTGCTTTGATAATGGACTGACAAAATGTACAGTGGCTCCCATGTCTGTTTCAAGTGTAGCATTCTCTAATGGTGATAAAATAACAGTTAATTATTTCTTACATTATTGCCGGCAATTGAAAATACATCTGTTGTTTCTTCCTATAGGCAGACTTAAATTGCAACATCCAAGATGATACGGGAGCATTCTATGGAGTAACTAGTCAGTATGAGAGCTCAGAAAATATGACAATCACCTGTTCCACCAAAGTCTGTTCATTTGGAAAACAAGTGGTAGAAAAAGTAGAGGTAGGATTTTCAAACAGTTGTTTAGATGGGAGCTGTCAGCCTTCATTGTTTTCTTATAGACTACATAAAATGAATACTTCTCTATAAATGTCTTAATATGGGGTTGTGGGCTTGCATTTGTAATCTTTGTAGTGTACTACACACAGAATATGTAAATCTGCTTTGAGTGCTTGGATGCGTTTTCATGGAGCGGATGGGTAGGAATAGTAAACTGCCCAGTCTTTGCACATTGAATCTGTTCTGACTAGGGAGAGATTTTTCTATAAGTTTAGAAGTAAATCTGCTATATGATATGGCAGAAGCTCGTGTACTATGACCGAAATTCACAACTAGAATTGGCCCTTTGAATCAGTGAATTTACAGAGGAATTGACTCACCAAATCCCTGCTAATTCAGTGGGTCTATTCTAGTTGCAACTTACTGCTGGATTTCATCCAAACTAATGGAACCTTATATGAAACATTTATTGCATATATGTGTGTTTTCCTGTCACTTACATGACAGGAACATTACTGGCAGCAGCAGATGGCTGCTAATGATTAAGTCTCAGTTTGTGTATTGTTTCATTTCATTGTGCCTAAGACATGTGCAATGTGAAATCAAAGCAAGGATTCTTCAGTTAATGAAAATCTGCCATTTGTTGTCATTTTTTGCTATGCCAGCAGAGCTATGCAGCAGGATATCTACCACTGTCTTTGCCATTCCTCTGAAAAGATAATTGTAGTATAGTAAAAAGTATGTTTTCCTTGGTGTCCTTTATGAGAATCTCATGTCTTAACTATG
This sequence comes from Bradypodion pumilum, assembly GCA_035047305.1. Classification (NCBI taxonomy): domain Eukaryota; kingdom Metazoa; phylum Chordata; class Lepidosauria; order Squamata; family Chamaeleonidae; genus Bradypodion; species Bradypodion pumilum. The sequence goes on from JAWDJD010000001.1 coordinate 406,285,724, forward strand.
TTACACCTTCAGCTGAATGATAATTTGTATGTTAAGTACATATTCTAAAAATTATGCTTCTTTAATATGTATTTTATATAATTAATAGATCACTTTAAAACCTAAACAAAAATAAATTTTAATTTATTGAGATATAGTTTGGTTATTAAGCTTCTGAACTAACTTTCTGCCTTTTTCTTCCAAAGACTGAATATGCACGGTTTGAGAATGGCCGATTTGTGTTTAGAATAAACCGCTCCCCGATGTGTGAATATATGATCAATTTCATCCACAAGCTCAAGCATTTACCAGAGAAATATATGATGAACAGTGTATTGGAAAACTTCACTATTTTATTGGTAACATTAAACTTTTATTTTATGTCTGTTTTTTGTAATACTTTTGGGAACAAGTAGATTTTGATTTTATTCCAGTTGCAAGGGTTAGAAATGAAATGTTCTTGCTTCTTCTAAGGCAGGTTCTGCTTTTAATATTCCCTGGTAAATTATTGACCACCATTGCTGAATATTCCTGCAATCAGGGTTGACTGAAGACATTTGCTACCCAAAGTAGAAGACGAGATGGTACCTTCTGGCAGACTGGACTGGAGAGTTATATAATACCTGACAATCTATTTGATCAATAGAAGTTATGTAAGTGTTGACTTCAGCAAGTTTTTATTGCATCAATAGATCCACTTCAGTCAGGAAACTTGGCCTTTATCTCTGAATTCTAAATGGGACTCAAAATGTTGTGGCTCGAGGGCAGAACAGAGAGGATATAAATGCATTGTAGTTTCTATCATACAGACCTACTTTAAAACATTACATTACCTCTGAAATAGGTTTGTTGTAGCAAAGCCACATTCCCATGGTGTGCCATCACACTGGTAACACATACAAGCATCTTTTCCAGTCATGGCTAATCCCAATCAATAGGCAGATTGAGAGACCCAACTCAAATGCAGATGTTGAGGAATTGGCAGCAGAAGCCTGTCCCTAATTATCTAGAGCACCTCCACATCATGTGTTTCTCTCAAAGGACACAACTGTCTATGTCACACAGCTCCTCTTGTATTCCCTAAACCAGTGGTAGTGAATCTTGGCACTTCAGGTGTTCTTGGACTTCAATTACCAGAAGCCCAAGTCAGCAATCCTGCTGATCAGGGCTTCTGGGAATCAGGATTGCTGATTTGAGCTTGGGCTTTAGGTCAGTTATATCAGAATGAGGTATAATAATACCAGACTTAGGCTACTGATTGGGTTTATCCATGACTGGAAGAGATGCTTTTATGTGTTACCAGTGTGATGGCACATCATGGAAATGTGGCTTTGCTATAGCAAACCTATTTCAGAGGTGATGTTTTAAGGTAGGTCTGTATGATAGAAATTGCAACGCATTTATACCCTCTCTGCTCTGCCCTCAAGCCACAACATTTCAAGTCCCATTTAGAATTCAGAGATAAAGGCCAAGTTTCCTGACTGGAGTGGATCTATTGATGCAATAAAAACTTGCTGAAGTCAACACTTATATAACTTCTATTGATCAAATGGATTGTCAGGTATTATACCTCATTCTGATACAACTGACCTAAAGGAGCCCATTTATTTATTTATTTATTTAAGATTCTTCTATTCCGCTTCCCTCACTCGAGAATGACCCGAAGCGGTTCAACAACATAATTAAAAAACAACAATAAAACAGATTAACTGACCTCCCTTAATATCCCAATTAAAAAAAACATTTTAAAACTATCTAAAAAATCCCTACCCGCCCACCACAATTAAAAGCTATCAGGACAGAAACCCATATAGGCCAAATGAGCCAGCGGGACTGGGAAGTTGATGCATCCATACCTCATGCCCGCTAGCATAGCCATGTTTTCAGTTGTTTTCTAAAGGGGAGCAGCTTCATCTGAAGGTGTAGTTTGAGTGGCAAGAGGTTCCAGAGGGCCGGGGCTGACACGGAGAAGGCCCTACTCCTGGTCCCCACAAGATGTGCCTCTTTCGCTGAGGGGACCATAACCGAGCCCCTCTGGTCTGCCCTCGTAGGATGGGTATGACACCTTGGGGTGATGCGGTCTCTTAGGTTCTCCTTCGTATAGTTTGTGAATCCCCACTCATGGGTTATGCGCCTGCGCAGAACGGCCGATCGGAGGCTTGAAAAGCTATTGGTCAAAAGTTTTGGCGGTAAGACCGCCCACCGTACCGCCCACCCTGAGGCGCCCGCGCGCCATTTTACCTCAGTTCTCTTCTTTCCGCCGTAGCAGCAGGACGATCGTTGAGAGCTTCCTCAATTTTTTCGCCCTTCTGAAGGAAAGTCTTTTGGCTGTCTCTTCTTTCGAGTGGATTCAGTAGCCAATTTTTTCGCATCGATCACCGTCTCCCCCCTCAAGGGGGTGGCGGCTGGTCCGCCCTTCGGGGTATTCGCCTCCAGAAACTTCCACTGGAAGAATTTTTCCGCGGTTGATGGCTGCAGCGTTTAAACAGTGCACGGCGTGCCTTAAGAAGTTCCCGGCTTCCGACGGCCACAGTCTGTGCCTCTTTTGTTTGGGAGAGTCGCATCAGAGCCAGTCTTGCCCGCATTGCAGGAAGTTTACGCGCCTCGCGGTGCAAAACCGAAGCAATCGCCTCAAGGCTCATATGATGGAGCTCGCTCTGGCTCCCGCTGCGCCCGCTTCCACATCCGCCGCTGCCTCCCAGCCTCCGCCGGCTTCTTCCTCCGTGCTTCCGATTAGGAAGAAGAAAAAGAAGGACAGGAATGGTGAGAAGAAGCGCAAGCATGGGTCGGAGAAGAGACGGTCGCTTCCTCCCACCCCGCGCACACCCGCCTCTCCCGGGCCTTCGCCGCCGTTCTCGACTGCCCGATGTCTTTCTCCGGGATCCTCCATCTGGGGAGGACGATCGTCTTCCGGGTCACCTGATAAAGGACGCAGGGCTGGGGCTCCAGCTCGCCCACTTCAGGTGCTCCCCTCTCCTCCTCGGGGAAGAAACCCCTCGCCGAGGCAGGCCTCCGTCTCCCCAAGGCCCAGGACGCCTATAGACGACGCGGTCCTCACCGTCCTGACGACCGTTTCGCCGACACCGACGCCGGCCACCGTCTCGACGCCCACCGTTTCGTGGGCCACCATCCCGCCGGCCACCGGGGCTCTACCGCCAGCAGACTCGGACGCATCCCAGATGGCCCTCGTTCCAGAAATGTTCCAGGTCATGGCGTCGTTTGCGACCAAGTTCCAGACCTCCATGCCTGCGGCCTCTGCGGCCCCAGTTTCGACCACTGCAAGCCCCGGGCATCCCGGCCCTTCCGTGGCCCCACCGACCTCCCGTGGGTCGAGTGCCCGCTCTGCCGGCCCACCCAACCCGTCATGGTGTGGTCCGGACGTTGATGCGGTGGACTCCCATCCCGCCGGCCCGCCCAGGCGGTACTGGCGCGGTCCCGACGTGGATGAAAGACTGCCTCCCTCGTCCTCCGATGAGTCCAGCTCGTCGTCGTCGGAGGACGAGGGAGACGTCGACGCCGAGCGCACGCCGGAGCAGGCTATCGGCTCAGTGGACCCACCGCGTGGTGAGGACCAACGCTCGCTGACCGCCATGCTCACAAGGCTGGGCACCGCACTCAACCTTAAAGTCGATCAACCGCCGTTGGAGGGTGAGGATCAGATGACCGCGAAGCTCGACAGACGTGCTGTGCGGCCGGTCCACATAACCATGCTCCCCTCCATGATGACTTCGGCGAGGGCGACATGGAAGAAACCTTTGGCGGCGCACTCCGTTTCGTCCAGGCTCGACAACATGTACCGGGTCCTGGACGAGAACGTCGAGTTCCTGCAGGCTCACCCCCTGCCGAATTCCCTGGTGGTCAAGGCCTTCCAGCACAGGACGGCCACCAGCGGGTTCCCGGTCCCATCGACGCCGGAGGGAAAGAAACTGGACGCGGTGGGGCGTAAGTTCTACGCCACCGGCTCCCTATTCTTCCGTGCCGCCAACTACTCGGCCGCCATGGGCCTGTATCAATCTCACCTCTGGGAGCAGGTGAAGGTTGAGATAGCGAAACTGCCCGCCGACGCCCAAAAGCGGATTGACGCGCTGGCCACCGAGGGGGACTTCGTCGCCGAGCAGCTGATGCGCACTGCCCGGCATATCAACGACTATGCGGCGAAGGACATGGCCTCCGCAATCTACCTCCGTCGCCATGCTTGGCTCAGGGACACTTCCCTCGATGACGCTATGAAAAAGCTCATCGAGGAGTTTCCCTTCGACGGGCAGGGCCTCTTCGGTCAGGACACCGATAAGGTCCTGAATGAGATGCGCCAGACCAATTCCACGGCAAAGTTCCTGGGGCTCACCACGCCGGCTCCGTCCGCCAGGCCGAGGTTCCAGCCCTTCACACGGCGGTTCCAGGGCAACCCGCAGCAGCAGGGTCCGACGGAGCAGCCTAGATCCAGCTCCTACAAGCAGCGGCGTCAGCACAAACCCCGCTACCGACCCTACGGACAGGACAAACGTTCGGGCGCGAGGCCCAAGCCCCGCATTTGAAGCTGCGACGGCCGAGTCTCTCTCGCTCCACATCCCGTACCTCCCCCTCCGGAACTTCCTCCAGGTATGGTCGGGCATCACGGACGACCAGTGGGTCTTAAAGATCTTGTCCTCTGGCTACGCCATCGAGTTCGTGCGGGTGCCTCGGGTAGGAAGACATCGTCTCACCACCTCGTCCCCCCATTTGGAGGAAGAAATATCAACTCTTCTCTCCAAGGGAGCCATCGAGCGGGTAACACCGTCCGCCTGGGACAACGGCTTCTACTCGAGGTACTTCGTGGTCCAGAAGAAGGACGGAGGCCTTCGCCCTATCCTGGACCTGCGCCGCCTGAACAAATGCATCCACACCAGGAAGTTCCGGATGGTGACCCTGCAGACCGTCCTCCCCCTCATCAACAAAGGGGACTGGTTCACAGTCATAGACCTCAAGGATGCCTACTTCCACGTCTCCATCCTCGAGGAACACAGACGGTTTCTCCGCTTCCGCATCGACAACTCCGTGTACCAGTACCGGTGCCTACCGTTCGGTCTGGCCACGGCACCGCGGGTCTTCACCAAATGCATGGCTCCAGTGGCTGCATTCCTCCGCCAACGGAGCATCAGGGTCTTCCCGTACATCGACAACTGGTTGATCGTCTCCCCCACCAAATCGTCGGCCGTTCGGGACACACAATACACGGTCCACCTCATGGAGAGTCTCGGCCTCAGGATCAACTTCACCAAATCGAAGTTGACTCCCTCCCAACGCGTCGAGTACATCGGAGCGGTACTCGACTCGCTTGCTACGAGAGCCTACGCCCCCCAGAAACGCTTGCAGGATATTGCGCAGGGGGTGAGCGAACTGCGCACCAAACCGTGCATCCGGGCGAAGAAGGCTCAGAGACTTCTAGGCCTGATGGCCTCAACGATGGCAGTGATTCCCCATGCCAAGTTGAAATTCAGGTCCCTGCAATCGTGGCTCCTTCACGAGTTCGACGCACTTCGGGAGAGCCAGTCCAAGCGGTTGACCCCATCTCCAGAACTGAGGGACCAACTGCTGTGGTGGTCTACACCACTCAACGTGGCCACGGGGAAGAGTTTTTACCCCCCGCAACCCTCGTTGCAGATACTGACCGACGCAAGCAACCTCGGCTGGGGCGCTGCTTGCGGGACTCTCACGGTCAACGACACCTGGACACCACACGAAACGGTGCACCACATAAATTACTTGGAACTGCTGGCCATTTGGAAGGCCCTGCGTTCCTTCGAGACTCTGCTCACCGGCAAGGCGGTTCAAGTGGCCTCGGACAATACCACGGCGGTGGCGTACCTCAACAAGCAGGGAGGAACACGGTCCACCACCCTCCTGTACCTTGCAGTGCAGTTGTGGGAATGGTGCCTGGAGAGGCACATTTTCCCAATTGGAGTGCACATTCAGGGCACACTGAATGTCTTGGCAGACCACCTGAGCCGTCTCACCTCGACGACCCACGAATGGGAGTTGGACGAGGGAGTGTTCCAGTCGCTTTGCGAGGCCTGGGGGACGCCGAGCATCGACCTCTTTGCATCGGAGTCCAACAGGAAACTCAGCAGGTACTGCTCCAGGGCAGGCATCGGACTGAACTCCGAAGGCGATGCCTTCATGAAACGGTGGGATCAGGACTATCTCTATGCCTTTCCTCCGTTTCCTCTGGTCCAGAAAGTACTCACCAGGATGTACCAACACAGAACCAATGCAATTCTGGTGGCGCCAGCATGGCCGCGCCAACCCTGGTTTCCGCTACTGTTGCGCATGTCGTCGCAGTATCGCACACTGCCGGAGTCACCGACGCTCCTCCAAATGGAGCACGGCCAGCTGCACCATTCGGACCTGCCCAGCCTCCACCTCACCGCGTGGAGGATAACCCCAGACTGTCCAGGATCCTTGAACTAGCGCGGCGCCCTTCCACAAGGAGGTCCTACGCTTCCAAATACAGGCGTTTTTGTGCTTTCCTGGCCTCCCGGCAAACGCCCCCCCCCCCCGCAGGTGGGACTGCAGGACATTTTAACCTACCTCCTCCAGCTGGCGGAGTCTGGCCTTAGCATCACCTCCATCCGAGTGCATCTCGCAGCAGTAGTAGCGCACTCTCCTGCTGGCTCGCCCGCTTCTGGGGCCTTCCGCGACCAAACGGTAAAGCGCTTCCTCAAGGGACTAAGGAACGCTTTTCCGCCGGCCCGGACACCGACGGCTCAATGGTCACTGTCCACCGTTCTCAACGCGCTCACCAGGACCCCCTACGAGCCCATGGCTACCGCCGATGTTCGTCTCCTCACATGGAAGACGGCATTCCTGGTAGCTATCACGTCTGCACGACGAGCTGGTGAACTGGTTGCCCTGCGAGCAGACGCACCTTTTCTCCAGTTCTTCAACGACCGCATCGTCCTCCAAGCGGACATCACCTTCCTGCCCAAGGTGGTCTCCAAGTTTCACATGGCACAAACTATCTCCTTGCCAACCTTCTTCCAGAACCCCACTAACGCCCAAGAAAGGACTTGGCACACACTGGATGTGAAACGAGCTTTATTGTTTTACACCAGCAGGACTAGAGAGTTCAGGAAGTCGCAACGCCTCTTTGTTGCTTATGGGGGAAAGTCCAAGGGTGAACCCATCTCTGCTCAAAGGTTCTCCAAATGGATCACCTCTACCATCTACCTGGCCTACGAGTCAGCCTCACTGCCACCTCCACCACATGTCAGGGCGCATTCCACCAGGGCGGTTGCCACATCCACTGCCTTTCTGGAGGGCACACCGCTTGAGGACATATGTAAGGCTGCCACATGGTCCAGACCTTCCACATTTGTCCAGCACTACAGGGTGGACACCAGAGCCACTGCGGACGCCAGGCTTGGCCGTGTCGTCCTCACCAGAGGGCTCCGGACTCAACGCCCCTGACGGGTCCACCTACAGGATCTTCAGCTCATCGTGGGATCATCTCATCCGACTGCCCACCGACCAAGTGAGTGTGAGCTTGCTAATCTCCCATGAGTGGGGATTCACAAACTATACGAAGGAGAAAGTTCGGTTTCACTTACCAGTGATAACTTTCGTTCTTCGAGTATATAGTTTGTGAATACACACTACCCACCCTGCCTCCCCTCTTGAGCTGCACGGATGAGATCAATTGGTTTATCCTGTGCTTGGCTTAAGTATGGAACTGAGGTAAAATGGCGCGTGGGCGCCTCAGGGTGGGCGGTACGGTGGGCGGTCTTACCGCCAAAACTTTTGACCAATAGCTTTTCAAGCCTCCGATCGGCCGTTCTGCGCAGGCGCATAACCCATGAGTGTGTATTCACAAACTATATACTCGAAGAACGAAAGTTATCACTGGTAAGTGAAACCGAACTTAACCTGGCCCACTGCCATGAAGGGCTTTAAAGGTCAAAACCAGCACCTTGAATTGCACCCGGAGGCACACTGGCAACCAGTGCAGCTCCCGGAGCAGCGGTGAGGCACGAACAAAATGCCCCTGCCCCATCACCACCCAGGCAGCCACATTTTGGACCAGCTGAAGCCTCCAAATGGTCATCAAGGGCAGCCCATGTAGAGCGCGTTACAATAATCCAATCTGGAGGTGACCATGGTGTGAGTGACCATGAGCAACGAGTCCCGGTCCAGGAGCAGGCGTAATTGGTAGATGACACGAAGCTGTGCAAAGGTCCTCCTAGCCATGGCCGCCACCTGGTCTGTGTTGTTAAAATGCAAGTAAAAAACAAGGATTAAGCCACAAAAAAGCCTCAAAATGAGGTTTAAAGGGGAGTTTTTCTATAGCCAGTTCATGTTTTCATTATGAAAGGCACAGAGCAAGATTCTCCCTCCCTGCTTTTAAACAAACAGAGAAAAGTTTAGCAAACATTCAGTTACAGAACTGAGTACACTTTGCATTGTAGTACAATGTGAGATGGAAAAGAGACAGAAGGGAGGGGGTAGAGTAGATTGAAGGCTATAAAAGCCACACCTTTCCTTCAGTCAAATCAGAGCCATGGTATTGGCAATACGGCCACCATGTGCTACCACAACAACATGGTAAGCCTGCTTAATGTTATTATGCCTTGTAATATGATACAGAGATAGGTCTGTCTGCTTCCAGACAAGAAACAGCTTCTCTTGTGTCTAGAAATTGCATTGCTGATTGCCTTATAATTCTTTCACTGCCTTATGCTTGTTATAAAGTTAAAAGGAAATAAGGTTTGATATTTAAATTGTTGACTTTTGTTTAACTGTGTCTTTTAAAAGTTGTCCAAATCAGCAACACGGAGCTTCAGGTTGTTGTTTTCCTGCCATTTATTACTGCCAGCCAGCCAGCTGCTGGAAATCTCTGCAAAAACACAGAGGTTTCTACCTGTCTGTTTTCTATTGTGTCTGAGATTTTCATATAATTTGTAACTCCTGTGGATATCTTGCTCTTGAACCTATGACCAGGTTTCTAATGGAGCATCTTCTTTCTCTTTGTTTTTTACATTTAAACATAAACAGGTTGTAACAAACAGAGACACGCAAGAAACCCTACTTTGCATGGCCTGTGTATTTGAAGTTTCAAACAGCGAACATGGTGCACAGCATCACATCTACAGACTTGTGAAGGACTAAACAATTATTTATAGACACATTTGATTTCAACTCCTTATCAAGACACAAGACTGTCAACCTCAATCCAAAGTGGCAGTTCCTCTGGCTGAGCTTTCCTCCAGCAATTTTTCCTAAGCCTCGTTTTAGTGTGTCTGTTATATATTGTAGCTGTGAAATTCTGGTACAGTTGTACAAATTCTTTCGAAAACAAAGTGTTCTTCAGTTTTATTTTTTAAAAAAAATGCCGTTCTTTGGGGAGACTATATTTAAATTTTTCAGGATCTTTGTGGAAGTTTTAGTTTTTATTTTTGTTGTTGGGAAAATATAAGATGGAGCATTTGCCGTGGGGAAACTTTACAGCAATTAAAAGAGTTTATGAGATGTTTTGTCTGAATTGATAAAAATGTGTTGTTAAGATGCAAGTGAAATTGAAATAAATTTTAACTATAAGCGTAAATTAGCACACAAATTATCTTCATAACACATTATTGTGGAAGATACAGACGAATGTAATTCACTAAATTATTTTATAACTACGATTCAATTTCTGTTTGAAGCCAAATGACAAACTTTGCCTTAAGAAATGCCTGGTGGGAGCAGACAGGTCCTAAAAATAGGCAAAAAACATGTTTTTTCTCCTTTTTCTTTATTGAAACTAACCTTCTAATCCATTAAACTTGTCAAGCAGGTATTGCAAAGCGAGAATACTTTCTTTTATTAATTCTATTTAGTGCATTAAAAAGACAGAAAATATTGTACCAATAAGATTACTTGATTATTTAATTTAAAAGATGACTCGTTTTGCAATAGCTAATTAAATACTGAAAAAATAGACATATAATGTATGTAATCTTGTGTGTGTGGTTATATATTGTACAAGAAATTTTTCCTTTGTTCCGTTTTTTTGGCAAGAAATTACAGTACCAAAATTAGCAACTAGCAGATATAAGTGGAGGGAATTAAAGTGCTGTTTTGCAATTATTATGTCCCCTGAAAAACCATCAAAGAACTATGGTTGAGGATAGTATGGTACACAAGTGAAAGGTTCATCTGTTTTAACATCTTTAAATATCATCTCTACGTGGGGTTTTTGTGTGTGTTGTTGATTACCAGTAGCAGCCTTGCAAAAAAATGGGATTTAACAAGCTAAACATAGGCTATTGAGGCTTTGGTTCTGGTCCATATGAGGTTTGAGGAACATGTAAACCTAGCTCATACCACTGTCCTGGGTCATATCATTTGTGGACCTAGAATTGTATTGTCTGTGCTGATTCGCCGGCTACATAGGGATGCAAGCAGGGATCTTCCCCAGCTCTGTTAGGAATTGTTTTGCTTGCCAAGGAGACATTCAACCAACAAGTTGTAACCAAAGCTCAGGAAAATTGCTTCTTTTGAACTGCAACTCCCATAATGTCCCGACAAGGGATTTGGGGTATTGCAGCCTCCAAAAAGTAACTTTTTCAAAATCTTTTTTTATAATCCAATTTCCTATACATTTTCTTTTCTTCCTTTTTCTTTTCTTTTTTCTTTCCTTTCGTTCCCTTTTTTTCTTATCTGAAAATCAAAATCAGGTCGATTTTTAAGAAGTGTGTAGATCCCAATATATATTGGTGGGTTGTATATGGTTTAGGAGATTACAGATTGTAGTAGCTAGTTTCCCCTCTGCCTGAAAAGATCTTACATTGTAGAGTTTCAGACTTCATGTGACCCATTTGTAGCTGTTTTGCAGACATTGTATATTGTCCTAGCAGAAGCAGATCAACTCTCTTATTGTTTGGTCTTTTAGTGCTGATAAAAATGGGCTAGATGGCCCCTGGCAGGGAGAGCCATCTTTTTTCTGTTTGTTTCACTGTCTGTCTCCCCTCTTCATCTCCCTGTCTATTAGGCTGCCAGAAGAGGGACAGATTATTCTTAACCAGAGATCTGACCAAATCACAGAGGAATTCATTTCAGGGGCAGCTTTCATTAATCTGTGTTATCTTTATATAGCAAAAGTATAACGTGGTTCCTAGTGTAATCCTGTAAATGCCCTCTGAAGTCAGTATGTTTCAGATTGCAGAATTTGTAAACATGAGTAAATGTTAAGCTGTGCTCACTACATAGTCATAATTCCATACATGCATGTTTTATACAAGTGTCATACTCTCAGGTTTAATCACCATTTGACTGTTGCCTTCCATCTTTTACATATTTGTTTTAAGAAGACAGTTGCTTTTAAGTATTGACACATCTTAGTAGCCAGTACAAATTATGTAATTTGAACATGCTTAGAAATACAAGTGGCTTGGAGAGGTTTGCAGGTTATAATAAGCTGGGATCTAAGTTATCCTGCTTCATTCTGTGTATTTTTTCCTTTCCAGCCCATATATTGAGCCTTCATAATTTAGAAACCTTATAAGATGAAGTTCTGAATTAAACCCCCTTCCTCTCTGCACTGGCAGCTAATATGTAGGGATATTCATTGATGCATACAGGTCATCCCCAGTATCTATGGGGACTATGTTCCAAGATCTTCCATGAATGATCAAAGTTTTTGAAAACAGGGGATCCTGTATTATAGCACATATACTAGAGTTGTACAAACAGAGGTGGTGGTGGAAATGCCTCCACCAATCCTTCACTTGTGCTCATGAAATAGCTCCCCTGGAAACACTTGGAAACTGGTCTAGGGCTGATGGGGACTTTGCGTGCCAAAAGGGCTCAGGACCAGAAAATGACTCACGGAACTGGATCAGTGGTACTGGGGTCATGCTGCAATGCGGAAGGCAGATGAAAGGCCACTGCATTATATTCACAGGACAGTTTTCATGGCTGATCACCATGAGGATCGCCAAGATTCAGAAATGGCAGAAGAAGAAGAAGGAAACACCATTCATTAGAACATCATTTCTTCTCAACCGTAAATTATAGATTGTGGCCTCTAATGGCAGCTCTGGTGATGCATCTTGGAAATATGTATACAGTATATTAAGTATTGCAGGTATTTTTTGGACCACAGATACCAAATCTACAGATACATGGGATGACCTCTTTGGTGCTAAGAGCAAGTGCTTAGGTTCCAGGTTTGCTTTCACACTGTTAGAGAATGGATAATGATAGAATGACAATGTCAAGTGTAGCACTGAATCTTACAGTCTCCTCCTATTTCACCGTCTTTTGACCTATAGATATTAAAACAGATGAACCTCCTAGGGCTGAATCCTGTACAAGTCTTACTGAATCCAGTGAGTTTTATTTCCTGGTATGCAAGCACAGGATTATGAACCCAGTCATTTAAACTCTGAACCCTAAAACTTAGATTTGTATGGTTGGATCTCTCCATTGGTATTTTAAAATAACAGCGAATTTGACCTAAGCAAATTCTTACCCATCTAAAGTAGTCCTCTGTTTGAAGCACTTGTTGTAAGTATGTCTACCCTCTCTCTTTTTTTAAAAAAGTGATCTTTTATGAATCTTTGGATTTGTTTGATTTATATTTTTTAAGAGAAAGGTTTTAAATGCTAGAGAAAAATAACACACCTCAAGGCTACTCCTTGAAGCTGTCAGTTTGCCAACCAGTTACACTTCCCTCTCCCCCCCCCCACCTGTTTCAGTCTGTGACACTATGTATGTAATAACTTCACAGTTTAAAAAGAGTCACAACTTTTCTTGGTGCATTTATGTAAAACGTGTGGGGAACTGTTTGCTTTGTCACTAACTTCATATGGATGTAAATGATTCAAACCCTGTGCATGTTTGTTCTGGAAAGCCTTAAGTCTGTCTGCTGTTTAGTGTGGGTTGTGTAGTTGAACAGCTGCCTGTAAACTGTGAGCTCTTTTGTAAGCTGGAAGCATCTCTCTTTGTTACTGTTACTTTGTCTAGGAACTTCTTAATTCTGAGCTGCCAAAGCATCACAATATGCAGTGCCTTAGTGCTATTTTAGAAGTACCTTTTAGCCTACCATGCCAATTTTATGTAGTCCATTAATTGGTTCACTTAAAAAATCTCCTAGAGAGAAGCCTTCTGACTACTCTTAATCTAAGACACCTCCCAATAGAAGTCAGTCCCTATTACTACATGGTTGGAATACCTATACCAAAATGAAATGATAACAGCTCTAGAATTTTCTGCAGAAAGGGAATTGTGTGAATAGTGCTGCCTTCTTAAATTTGCCTGACCAAATACTTTAAACTTTGTGACTCTCTGCACCCTTGCATGCAAGTGCCTTTGGTTTTGAAATTCCAGCTTAGAAAAGTGCTGCCATAATAATGACAATTTGTAGAGACCAAAAATATTTAGAGATCACCATAATGCCTTTGGTTTATTGGAAACAGTCAAAACTAACAGGCCTCTCTTCTCAAAGGAGTACTTTTTTATAGTAGCGTGCTTTTTGCAAATCACAAGAGTGCATAATGCTGGAAAATTATTCTCCATGTCATTCAGCTGTTTGTCATTGTTTCTGCAGCATTGCTAACTAGCAATTATTAGGAAAGCAGTCAGAGATTTCACCTTTGCCATCCCTTTCTTCATCTAGTCTCACATCTGAGTAATACAAGTCTCCATAGATAGCAGAATGTCAGGCAAAGGACAAATGTGACTTTATTGATACAGTAGTCCAAATCTGTAAAGATGGTTTTGCACTTAGCTTCTTTAAAAAGTTGAGCAGTTGGATATGGGAAATTAATAATGAAAGTGCAGATCAAAAAGTACACATCACTTGACCTGTGCTTTTTAGCACCAAATTTTTAGGAATGCTAGACAAACACCATTAGAAAAACATTGGACTGGCACTTTTCAGCCTTTTCCTGTCACACCTGCAAGAAAGAAAATAACTTGTGCCATTTGAATACCGTTTGTGAATTTGGATAGCACCATTTCTTTCAAGAAACTTTGATCACATTGACATTGATTCAGAGGGACACAATATTTTTTTAAAAAAAAAATCATTGAGAACTAATAGCAGTAAAACCAAAAGTTGGCAGAGGGGATTTATAGCTGTGAATACACTTCTGTTTTTGATAGACAAAAATTTAAATATTTTTATTTAAAATTAATGTATGGCACAAAGCAGTAAATACTTGTTTTATACCCTCCTCCATTTCTTTCACAGTGCAATCCTTAGGCATCTCTACTCAAGAGTAAGTCCCATTGAGTTCAGTGATGGTTACTTACTGGTAGGCAGCCTAACTTTCTACTGGTTTTTATGCTTCAAAAATCCACATCTTTCATGCTTCTTTCCTAGTAAGGATTGCCAAACAACTCAAAACAACTCTATGTATATTTACAGCTTTTGAATATATCTGCAGAGTCAGATATAGGTAAGGAAGTGGTCGGAGTATATATGATTGAAAAGGAATTGTTTTTATTTATTGTCTTATGTACAAAATTCAAAAAAAGAATTATGGTACAATTTATGGCAGTTGAAGCATAACTAACTTTACAAATGTACTTTGTACTTACTTGAATTCTAGGATGGTTTATTTAGGTACTGTACCACTATGATATGTAATTTGCATATTAGATATCTATTTCCCCACTTTTTGACAATGTTAGAGCCATTCAGCTTGGCGACTTCATTGAATTTGACCTTTTTGTTTTTATTACCTTCAAGTAACAGATTGAATTATCAGACTCAATAGAAGCAACTAAGAGTTGGGATTCAGCTTACAGCATTTTGGGAGCTAGAAAATACACTTTTATGGTTGGATTTCCTCTAGGGCATTCTTCCTTTTTTCTGTAGCTCAGTTTGGACATCATGGTAGCCCATAGGATTCAGAAGACTTAACCAGGGTTATTGTGGTGCCTGAAGTAACAAAAGCATGCATTGTGATCTGCTAAGAATCAGAAGCCTTGGTTCGAAGTGGATGTGCTTGTTGTTTTACATCTATAGAATTTGGTGTGAGATCTGAATTGACAAACCATTACTTAACAACTGTTGCTAACCCTGCTGAAGTTGCTGCATCATCACCCTGGAGCTAAAATGTAGTAGTCTGAGATAGTTAATAGAAACAGGCAAGTGGCTCAGAACCATGGCTTCACTTTATGCTTTGGGAAAGTCATGGTTTGGACTCTGAACAACTGGAAGCACAAACCAAGGTTTTGGCATGTTTTCTAAAGTGAGTCCATTTAGCTATTGCTCTTAAAGTGGCCCATATGACGAACAGCGGTCATGCAAGGTTCATGATTTTGTAGTGGCCAATACACACAGTAGACACTGTCTATGGCCACTGCTGAGATGTTTTTCCACAGCTGGACAATTCAACCTGCAGGGAGGATCACTGCATTGTCCTTTGCCCTGTAGGGTGTTCTAGATGCACTGCATCATTTGGCTCCAAAATCCAGTGTAGCATTTGCACAGTGTAGTCATCGCTGCCTGCTATACTTAGCACCAACATGGATAAAGGATTTGGGGCAATTGCCCTGAGCAGTGAGAAATGTGTAACTAACCAGTCCCTATTTCAGAATATTCTCAGGTTGATTTGCGGGGTGGGTGGGTGGGGTGGGGGTCTTTTACTTTCTTCCAGTCATTTCTCTGAAAAGAAAGACTGGATCATTTGAACTACAGAGAATTTTGGAAGTCTTGAACCCTAGATTAGCAAAATAGTCTGGCTGTGAGGATTCCTCCCCCCCTCCCCAATTTAATTAGTTCCACAGTGTCAATTTCCTCTTAAATGCACTCAGTTCACAGAGAGGATATACTCTGTTACCGCCTTTTCTTTTTATTATTCATTTTATTTTCATTTGTTTGTTTTCTTTATTATTAATGGGCCTGTACGTCAGGCTCATGACTGAGAAACATACAATATGTGCCTGAAAAAGACAAAAGAATTTTATAACAGTTTAAAAAACCTGAATAGCCTTTAATTCTATAATATCAGTACATTTTATGTAAAGCAGTTTTCTTTTCTTTCTTCTTTTATTTGCCACATGCATTTGTTCACATTTGTAAATGACTTAATGGAATTCTCACTTTGTTTATTTGTGTAATGTGTATAAACTGGGTTTGTGACTTAAACATATTCATATATGGTCAGTGGTTACTTTAATATTGTACTGCTGCTGGTTATTTAGGGTTGGGTGGGTGGAGAATTTGCCTTTGGATGACAAAGTACCTCTTGCTTAGACATAGAGGGAAAGCTCTTTTTATATATCTATATATAAAAAAGATGAAACTTTTCAAAACATGTCTTAACCTATTTTGAAGTTTTCAAAATGAGTTTCAATCAAACCTTTTGGCAGTACAGTATTCTTGTATTTGTTGTTGTCTGTGTGTAGGTACTGGTACCTTTTTTGTTTTAAAAAATGTTTTAAGTGTTGGCTTTAAAGTGGATTTATCTTTAGTATGATAGTAATATGAAAATTATAGGGTTTGTGTGCAGAGAATTTTTTTATAAAAGTGCTTTGTAAAAAAAAATATGTATTCTAGCTATCGCGGTACATATGTGTGATAACTTTAATATCCATGACAGTTAAGTGCAATTATTTCATCACTCTAAAAATGCTATTTTTGTGTCGGTTACTGCAGGTGTTCCATGTCTTTGCAAAGTGACACATTTTTGATGCCTTCTTGACAAAGTGGTAGATTTTTTGTAGCTTTCTAGAAACTTTGTATTCATACAGTATCGATTGAAAAAAATAAAGAAAATGAAGTTATTGTTGCTTTTGTTTTAATTTGCCTGGAGTTTGTCAGTAGTCAGTCACCCGAGGAGGAAAACAGGGTTGCTTGGTGTCACTAGAATTGGACCAGAGAGACTTGGAACAGTTGTGCAGCTTAATCGGGAGATGCTGTATTGCAGTAGGCCTTCGCAGCTGGTCTAGGAGATGTTGCTATTCTAAGATGGTTATTGTCACAAAAATTCTGCAAGGGAAGATGGTCAGATGAGTGCCAGTTATGTACCATATTTGCTGGTGTATAAGACGCATCAGAGTATAAGACACACCCCGTTATTACCAAAATAGCCCACTATAGGCAACTATATACAGTACAGTACAAGATGCACTCCATTTTTCCAGTATATTTTAAGGGGGAGAAAGTGGCTACCTAAATTTAATCTATGGCTGTGATGGCTTAGTGGTTAAGACAATGAGCTTGTCAACTGGAAGGTTGGCAGATCAATTTGAGCCCCAAGTGCTGTGATGGAATGAGCTCCTATCGTTTGTCCCAGCTCCTGCTAACCTACCAGTTCAAAAGCAAAAAAAACTGCAAGTAGATAAATAGGTACTGCTTTGGCTGGAAAGGTAACAGCATCTAGTCATGCCTGCTACATAACTATGAAAATGTCTGCATTTGCAGACAGCACTGGCTTGTTAGCTGAAAACAGAGATGAGCACCGCCCCGTAGAGTCCAATATGACTGGCTTTGGGGCAAGGGAGACCTTTACCTTAAATTTAATCTTCTGCTCACCAGGTGCAGAAACTGTCATGTTTTTTTTGTACCTCTCTTCCCAGCCAGATTAATCCCATTGGACTTCCAAAAAGCAACTGATTGATGAGGGTGGAAAGAAGCCATTTGCTCCATATCCTTCAAAGCTGTAAACTGATAACACTTTCCTGACCTGAATCCTACATCTTAAAGATGCAGAAACATATACACAGCAGTTGGCCTACCAGATCAGATTTTGAACGTCTTGTGTTTTCTTCCTCCTCTAATTGTAAAACATGCCCAAAGAAATAGCCATTGCACCATTTATGTGATTTTTTCCCTAAAAATATATATATTATGAATAGCAAGCATAGGATGAACATTTTGGAATATCATCAGCCCTTTTCCGCTGGTTAGGCCAATATATGAGGGAGAGCAAAGCCAGACAGAGCTTGCCCTTGTGAGCAATGGATAGACTCACCCACACAGCATCAATGCACTGCAAGAAAAATCTACGGTGGCCTTTACAGAGAAGCTTCCACATATTATTTGAACTCCCATTGTTTATGTGGAAGCTGCCAGAGGAAACGCTGTGCACGCATGTTGACACTGTTAGTTGCTACAACCTGCTCCTACCTCATCCTTTGGTACAATTCTTGAGAAACACATCTGCAGATAGACTGATATGATAGGTCTAACTATAGATACATCATGTTAAGTTAATTCCTAAACTGCAATCCTGAGCATACAGCATTTCCCTAGTGATAAATCTCACTCAGTTGAGTGTGGAAATTGATTCTGGTGAAAGCATGCTTAGGATTGGGTTCATATCATGATTATTAGAACTTTGCAGTTGTCTCTTAGATCTCATCATTCAGTAGCCAACTGCTTTCAATGGTTTGGAAAGGCTTTTGGATCCTGGGTTCCTCTTCTGCAAGGGAAATGGCTCTATCCATCCTCAAAAGGTGATTTTCTTATTATTCTCTCTTATTACTACTCCCTGGTGCCACTTTCAACACGGTTACAAAGTGTTTTCTGACACCCACACCCACCCCTCTGGAGGGAGATTTTTACAGGGAAGGGAAAAACTGCTAAAAATCACTTACTCCAGGTAGACAATCTAGTTAGAAATCTACACACAGAGCGCTATTATTACTTTCTGTAGGATTTGGATGCTGATCATATTAAAAAGATGTTTTTTTAAAAAAAACACCATAAAGCAAATATGAAAGCAGAAGAAATAAGATAGTGATGAGTGACTGGAAAAGTCTATTGCATCATTTCACAATGAAAGGGAAAATACAGTTTCTCATCCCTACTATATGACATCAGTAATAGTTTTTAATTATATGCTGTCAAATGGATTCTGACCTATATTTGCCCTTCTCAGTGTTATTTATGCATAAAATATGCAGAAGTGGTTTATTAGCCATCCCTTCCACAGTTGGTCGGGAATCATGTAGTTGTTCAAGGCCAAAGAAGCCAGCTCTTCTCCTAGAAGGCACACTGAGGGATTCAGTTCTCAACTTCAGTTCCTACTCAATCAGCTGTCCAACCAGCTACTATATTGCATATATCCTCCTGTAAAGCTCTGGAGTTAATTAGAACTCTGTTAATAGACTAATGTATCAGGTAGATACATTTGGTTAATGGGGGAGGATGTGTATTCTGTTTTGTAAGTAAAGGCAAAAACAGTACCAAATGAATAAAAGAGTGACAATTAGGAGCTCATGCTAGAGAAGTTGGGCACATTGGTATCTTCTCTGGTTATAACTATGGAAAGTGACAAAGATGTACATAAAGCAGCTGTTTAGTTGGGGGGAACTTAGTGAACAGGGACAATTAGAAGGTCAAAGCTAAGACGGAACAAAGAAAGTCAGTGCAATGGACACCAGGATGATGAAAAACTTTGGACTATTTTTTCATTAATGGGCATATATTTGGAAGACATATAAAAGGTTATTCCATGACATTAAGTTGGCATAACTTTGTGCAACCCTGTCAGTTGACAATCAATCAGTGAACACTTTAAAATTCTCTACTTGATGATTAGCCCATCTATTTTCCTGATCACGTTTTGTGATATTCTCTCCATTCGTTTCCTACTGCTGGATTATATTTGTCCTGCGTGTACCTTGTCTATCATATAATAACTCCTTCTCAATGGTTTCATTGGTTTCCTTTGTGTGTATGTGTGTTGTTCATTAAGACTATATATTCTGCAGATCTTCTGTGAGTCTTCCCTTCTTTCTCTTCCTACATTGGACAGCAGTCATCACAAATCTGTTTCAGTAGGGTGGTTTAAATTCTACAAGAAACAATGCTATTTCAGATAATTGGAGGGCAGTCAATTATTATAGAAATGATGCTGGAAACAACGGTTATTTAGAAATAATTTATTTTACTTCTGCTTTTCAGAGATTCACTCATGGAAAAAACAAGGGAATATCAGAAACAAGTCTACTTCTGTTTCATTAACTACACCAAGGCCTTTGGCTGTGTGGACCACAACAAAATGTGGCAAGTAACTAAAGATATGGGAATACCAGAACACCTTATATGCCTCATGAGAAATCTGTACAAGAGTCAAGAAGCAACAGTTAGGACAGAATACAGAATGACGGAGTGATTTGGAATAGGAAAAGGAGTAAGGCAAGGCTGCATTTTATCACCCTGCTTATTCAAGGCAAGTTATGAGAAACCTTGGGAATATAGTGAAAAGTAGAGACATCACCTTGCAAACAAAAATTTGCATAGTCAAAGCAATGGTATTCCCAGTAGCAATGTATGGTTGTGAGAGCTGGACCATTAGGAAAGCTGAGTGCAAAAGAATAGATACCTTTGAAATGTGGTGTTGAAGGAGAGTTTTGAGAATCCCCTGGACAGCGAGGAGAACAAATAGGTCAATCATAGAAGAAATCAACCCTGACTGCTCATTAGAAGGTCAAATAGTAAAGATGAAGCTAAAGTATTTTGGACATCAAATGAGAAGAGAGGATTCACTTGAGAAGGCCTTGATGCTGGGAAAGGTGGAGGGCAAAAGAAGAAGGGGGCGGCCGAAGATGAAATGGCTGGATGGTATTGTAGACACAGTGGGCACAGAGCTGGGTGAGCTGAAGAAAATGGTGGGGGACAGGGGTGCCTGGAGGTCAATGGTCCATAGGGTCGCAAAGGCTCGGAATTGACTGTGCGACTGAACAACAACAACTTAAACCAATGTGTTAGAGAAATAATTGAAAACTCACCATATGTGTGGTGCTGATTTTGTTTTCTCCTCCAGATAGCTTTGGCATATCCTGAGATTGACAGTGTTGTCAAGAAGAGGAGGCTATGTGACTTAATGGCTTTTCAAATTCAAAATACCCATCTGAACTTTGGAACTGGGAGAAGGACAAATTATGTTTCCATTCTCTTGGAGTCTGTGGTGCTTCTCAAAATCTTATGTGTCAATTCAATATCTTATATGTTAATTCAATATCCAAAATACTGGAATGTCTCAAGCGTCATCAATGTAATCGTACACTACTCACACTACATAACCATTGAAGAAGTGCTCAGTTCAAATACAAGGTGACTTCTTTCATGTCCAAATCAAACCCTGGACTGCCAAAATGAAGCCACCTTCTTGGCTTTGTCATTGACAAAACTTAAATCCCTGTCCGTACACCTTACTTTTCTTCCGCCAATACTTTGCTCTGCTCTTTAATCACCTTTTGTGCCTATCTGAATGGGGGCTTTATGTTTTGCTTGCTGTTCAGACTGATCGGTTTATGCTGCTTTGTTTAAAGAAAGACATAAATAGATAAAACCTAGAACCTAGCCGAATATTAATGCTGGCATTAAGTGCAGTGGTGTAATTCCGAGCAATGGGCCCCAGATTGAATTCCTAGTTTTGTGCCAAGTTGCCTGATTTGGCACACAATTGTGAATTCAGTGAGAGACCCATTAATTAGTACCAGCTCGTTGCTCTGAGTTACACCATAGCATTTATGCTGGTATAAATATTCTGGCCATAGAGTTCAGGATTGTATTGCAACAGACCCTTTCCTTATTTCTGGATGCTTTCTCATATTAACAGCTCCCTGCAAAAATAGAAAACTAGCACACCATGGTAAAAGTTACACTCAACTTTCCTGAGACACTAGCTTTCAGGAATGTATTTGTTGCCTTTCAAATAAAATGTTTTCCCAAGGCAACTAACAATATCTTTAAAATATTATATTTTAAACCAATGTATTTTAATAAATGTATGCTAAAAGATCTACATAAAACATTTCCAAAACAATTGAAAATGTATTATATAAATGTAGTGATAAAGAGACCAAATAGATTGTTAAACAAAGTTGATCATAACTCTGGATCTAAATAAGTCTTGTAGCACTTAAAATCTAAAAGGTTTCATCTGGGATGATTTGTGTGGATTCAGTCACTTGGTTGGATGCTTAGTCTAAAGTCCTTGAAGACTCTTGTTGGTCTTCACGTTCTACTCTTGGTTGTTTTTACTGCAACAGAAATAGAAAGGCTCCCTCCTTGGGAAATTTAGCTATAGATAATGCAAAGTGGCAAGATCACATCATGTGATCATGCCACTCTGCATTATCTATATAGCTAAATTTCACATGCCTACATTCTTTTTGTCTTCCTCAAATGGTAACAGGGACATAATGAGTGGTAGCCTAAATCAATAACCTTCTTTTCCAGCCCAGTCTCCACCACTTTGGGTCACAGTCTTTGCTGTGCACAGCTTTCTCCGCAGCCAAAGAAGGGTGTCACCCCTTGCAGAATTAGCTAATACAAATTAAAAACAGGCAAGGATGAGCTCCTTCTTGTAGGCTCACATTAATCCTTTGCTTATATAAACAAGTCTGAATTTAAATTGGGACAAGCGGTTCTTTCCTTGGGGTTACCTGATGAGGTAAGAAAATATGTCGGTCAACAACTTAAGCAACTTAGTTGATTAATGATTGCCTTTCAACCACTGCATGTTTATACACTGTTGGGATACAAAATAGGACACATAAATGACACTTGCATTGAAATATAGTTTTATGTTATCAACAGGCTTCATTTGTCTGGCCATATGTTTCAGATCTATCCACTTTGTTTTCCTTGTACTCTATTCCGTTGAAATATTTATGCTAGTTTATTTTAATTAACATTTTTCTAAGACCCTCAACATATGTGTCCCTTTGAGGTATTGAAAGAAGGGTGAAGGCTTAAAATGCATTTAACAAAGCATGCCTCATCTGTGTTAGAAAGGTGATCTTGAATATTTCATGTTCTGTTACACAGCGCACCAGAAGGAAGCACACCTAGCTTTCATTATTAGAAATTGTTGCTAACGTTTTTAAAATGACCCAGGCTGTTTAATCAGTCAGTTGATTCAGTGGTTCATTTATCAATCACATTTACAAAAGAGTGGATATAAAACCCAATTTAGGTTTTTTAAAAAAATAATTTATTAAACTGTTTTAGATTTGTTAAATCAACCACCAGGAGTGCTTTGGCTGCTGAATGGCATGGAATGCAATAAATAGAATAAAATAGAAATTTTATTTATATACCGCCTTATTCACCCTAGGGTGACCCAAGGTGGTTCACAAATGCAATAAAGAATATACAACACAAGCACAAGCTACAACTTACAAGTCAAAAAACACAATATAAAATGCAAAATTACAACAATCCCAACACAGCAGCCCTCCCAACGGTGCACCACTACAAATCCAGGGGTCAGAGCCCAAGGCTCGACCTCACCGGACCTTAACAGAGCCCAGCCTCGATGTCTTTGGCAGAGCCCGGGCTCAATGTCCACGATGGAACCCACCCCAACGTCCATAACGGTGTCAATGGAGCAAGGCGGTAAGACACCACTCCAGAGCCCACGTGCTCCCACGTCCCCACGGTCAGGCCAGACCGCGGGGAGGAGCTCAAGTGAGGCGACAACAGCAGCAGGTCTTTTATCCATGGCAGCACGGAGCCCAGGTGCTCCCACTTCCCCGTGGTCAGACTGGACCGGGGGAAAGAGCTCGAGTGAGGCAGAGGTGGCGGCAGGTCTTATATCTGCGGTGGTGTGGAGCCCAGGTGCTCCCACTTCTCCACAGTCAGGCCAGACCAGGGGACGGAGCTCGAGCAAAGCGGCAACAGCCTCAGCGCAGCTACGTATTCCACCACAGTTTCTCCAGGTCGTTGGTCTCGCCGGCTGAACACCAATCTTGCCGGGAATACGGGCACCTTTTGGCGGAAATGTGCCCGCAGGGCAGCGAGGATTTCGGCCAGTGGTACCATCTTGAGGACCCTCGGCATCAGGAGGTTCCTTGCCAGTTCCAGAGTTGGCAACCCACAGTGAGCCAGTAGGCAGGCTCGCCTTTGTGCTTCACCCTCGATCTTCTCCACATCCATCGCGTACAAAAACTGTTCCTTGTAGAAGTCCCATGACTCTGGCTGGGAGGTATCGAATGAAGAGAGGGTGACCCTATGGGATGCCATTATCCCACCTTCATCGCCAATTTGATGTAGACAGATTGATTGCACATAACGCATGTATTTTATCCATGGTGGTGCAGAGTCCAGGTGCTCCCACTTCCCCATGGTCAGGCTGGATCAGGGGAAAGAGCTCGAACAAGGCAGAGGTAGCAGCAGGTATTATATCCTCGGTGCTGCAGAGCCCAGGTGCTCCCACTTCCCTGTTATATGTTATTCATCTTATACCAGGGACTTTAGTTTCTCTGAACAACTTCTCACTATGGGAATCAACCACACTTTACCCCTGAATTACACACGCACCCCTCCTAGATTTGCATATGGTAACAAACAGCCACCTTGTACATCAATCAAATGGTATGATGGTTACAAAAGTCACAGCATGGTGTCATACCATTTGATTGAAGTGCAAGGTAGTCTGGCTATCCTATGCCAAAATAACTGGGGTAGAATTTCTGAAATGACTGTAGCACTGAATCAGAAGTTTGCTGAACTAAGCCTTGAGTCATCACTTAGGGAAGTGGATTTTTCCAAACTAACAAAAACAGGATGAAAATAAATGGGTTTCTTCTGCTGCATGTGTTTTCGTTCAGCTACAACAGTCAAAGCCACTGGCGTGCAGGCTGCTTAAATGAAAGCTCCGTGACAGCTGCTCTTGAAAGAAGCATGAAACAGTCTCTCCAGGATGACTAACAATAAGGTGCCTCCTTTGTGGACCAACAGGCTGCATCAAATGTGACAGCAGAGCCTTCTACTCTTTGGGAGCAACAGATTGCTAAGCATCCAGCACGTTACTCTGATGTGGCAAAATGCGCTCTGTGGCGCTAAAGCTGGGTGACGTGCTGCAATATGGCAAAACAGATTGCATCGCATTAGCACTGCTGACAATGAGGGCATTCATTATGTGGGACAACAGGGTCAGAGAGGAGTTTGCAGGAACTCCATTGGCCAGGCTTGTGTTAGCATATGCATATCCAGGCGGCATATGGCAGGTGGTAACTTTTCTGTCACAGATGTGACAGCTTTTGTTTTGATAAGAGTGTTTCACAATGACCCAGGCCGTCTTTTCTCTCCTGCTTCATGAATGGGTGAAATGAACAAGATTAAAGTTCACAATCTAGAGACTCCAGGTTTGATTGCAGGAAACATCATCCTTTGTTTCATGTTTGTAGTGCAATCTATGTGTTGACTATTGAAATCCTATTTATTTATTTATTGTAACAAATAGAAAACTGACTTTTTTCTTCCCAAATGTGGAAGGAAGGACATCATAAGTTTCTTTCTGAAATTCCTGCTTTGACTTTCTGCTCAATGCTGACTGGGCTGTTCTTCAGTCTTTTGTGGGGGTTTTATAAAAAAGGATCTTTTGTTGCTGCTCTTTCAGATAGCCAATCAAAGCATTCATTAGCAATTTTTTCCAACAAGTTGATCAGTACATCCTATGGAATTTTTTTTTTAAACGTGGATTTCAAATCAGAAGTTTAACCAGTGTGATCCTTTGAGGAAAATAGGTTAATATTGAAACTATTCTTGTTTTGATACCACAAATTCATGACCGTAGAGACATGTATTGCTACATAAGTCCTGCTAAGCCAGCACGACTTAGGTGCAGTGCTTTTGTGCTGAGTTACATCTCTATCAGTTGCCTGTTACTCACTCAAGGCAAACTTTAACCTAAATTAAATACTGTGAAAAGCTGACATGAATAAAATATCAGGTTTCTGGTTTAGATCTGTGATCTGTATTGGCTTTTTAAGCAAATTGTTAAACATAATATTGTCAGTCATAACACCAGTGCGGTTCATAAAAAAAGTAAAAGGTATTTGTTTGATGGTTGCTCACGGTTCATGCTTTAAGTTGGAGTGATCCTGTGCAGAATGTTTATCTCCATTTAAGTAACTGCCACGCCTTTATGTGGGAACAAAAACCAGCAAAGTTTCCTTTAGTTGCAGACCTAGTCTGAGGTCATAAACATCCTTGGTTGCACCTGCCAATATATATTACTGTACACTATTCTGGAGAGACCATCTGTAAACATGAAGGAATAATTTCTTCCTCCAGGCAGTTCTTCTCCCTTTGGGAATGCTCACAAATGTGCATTCTAATGCTCACGGTTAATGAGCAGTTACTTTGTAACTGATATCGTTATTGTGTATAGATCTTTTTCTCTTTTAATTGAGGTGATGTTTTGCAATGCCTATCAGGCAAGACAAACAAAACAACAAATAAAGGCAAAAAAAATGTAGTGACTAGATAAAAAATGTCTGTTTTAGCTTATAGTTGAACAGGATTTCAAAATGAGGCTGTACCACTACCCAGAATTAATCCTGCTTTAGTTTGTATTCTTCTCTTGATAGCTTAAGAATTTTGGAACTCATCCATGTGCTCTTGCCACTGTGGAGGGTTTATGGAGTGTAGTGGCAATAATATGATAATGTTGTATTAGCGAGCACCACTTTATGTCTTGCCTTTGAACACACCCTAGAGGGAAATGTCAATTTCCTGCTATTGTAAGAATTCTCTTCCAGCTACACAATTCTTTTAAACCTCTTTGCCCAAGTAATCAGGTTTGCAAAGAGATCCCATACTGGCCTCCCAATAGCCAACCACAAAACAATAAGATAATTTGCAATGTGAAGAAGTGAGAAGAGTTCATGCTAAAAATTACCAGACCTCTTTTACCTCTGAAGGTAGCACCACTTCTAAAGATAAACTGACTATAGCAGCAACTTTGTACCTCAGTGGCCTTAGCAAACCACACCCTTTATCAAATTTAGAGCAATTTCAGACAAGGTTATCATCATGAATGTTGCCTCATTCACTGAATTTTATAGAGCTTTGGGTGACATCTACAGGGACTGCAGTGGCTCAATTGGCTAAGACGCTGACTGGGAGGCAGAAGGTCAGCAGTTCAATTCCCGAATACTGCAGGACAGAATGAGCTCCCATCTTTGTCCCAGCTCCTGCCAGCCTAGCAGTTTGAAAGCAAGAAATTGCAAGTAGATAAATAGGGACCACTTTGGTGGGAAGGTAACAGCATTCCATGCGCTCCGGTGTTTTGATGTAGGCAGATTTATTGCACACGACGCCGGCAGATAGGCTAAACACTACTTTATTGTAACATGGTCAATCTGTACATGAGGCAATGGCAGAGCCTTGCCTCCTTATATATGGCACATAATACATTTGAATCTCGCCGAAAGGCACCTATTGGTTACAGTATTGTGACGTCCTTCTGACGTAATGCATACCTGACATAGTTTCACCTGTGACAGGAAGGTTTCCCATGTTAGTTACTCATTGGGTGAATTGGAGCCACGTGAGCTCCATCAGCTGCGCTAATGGCGAGCAGCTGAACTGCATGTATACACAACATCCTTCCCCCCTAGGATGGGACAAAGTCCCTCAACCATTGTGGAGGCCGGTGGGCATGCTGCAGTCTGCCGGTCGATTCAGTGGTGCTGCCGGAACCTTCCCCCTGGGAAGGTTTGGGTGCAGTGGTTGCACCCAAACCTTCCCCCTGGGAAAATTGAAGTGTCCCATCGAACCCCGGCAAGGGCAGGGATGGGGTATCTCTGTGTTGGGGAGGTTGGGGAGACCTCTGGGACAACTCAAAACCCCGCTGCTCACTGGGACGAGTGGGGGAACACTCATGAAAACTCCCCCCATCCTGTAACAAAAAATCAAACTGGGGTTGTTCATCTCCGGGTTGGGTGATGGTCTCCTGTGGGTTTATGCCGCCTGTTAAAATGAGTCCTGTATTCCCCCCTTGGATTACGCGGGTGGGGGCCAACCCTAACGCTTACTCGTCAAAATATCCACTTTCCCCCGTGGCTTCCGTGACTCTTCTCCTAAGTTAATGGGCATGCCTCCCCACAACAACCCCGACTCTGTCTTTACTTGGTACGATATGGGCCCGGTTTGTTCCACCACTTCCCTGGGCACCCATGCTGGTCCTGAACTCACATAATTTCTGCAATACACTGGATCACCTGCCCCGAACACTTTCCTCTGATCTACCGCCACATTCGTACCTCTATCCTCCACCCTGGAAGGATCCAAGTGGTCAAACAATGTTGTGGGTCTTCTTCGCATCAGAATCTCTGTGGGGGATTGCCCCGATGCAAGCGGAGTAACTCTATAGTACAAGAGGAATTTGCAGAGCTGTAGCTCCAGATCCCCCAGACCCATCCTCCGTAGCACATCCTTTGTAGTGCGGACCAGGCACTCTACTTGGCTGTTTGTGGCAGGGTGAAATGGAGCAGAGGTAACATGCCTGATCGCATTCCATTTGAGGAATGCCTGGAATTCAGTGGATGCGAATGTGGTCGCATTATCCGAAATTAGCACATCGGGCAGGCCAAAACACGTGAACACCCTCCTCAGATGTTTGACTGTGGCTGTGGAGGACATGTTTCACACTGGAATGACCTCCAGCCATTTCGAGAATGCATCAACCACTAACAAGAACATCGTACCACGGAAAGGCCCCGCAAAGTCCACGCGGACCCTTGACCATCGTCCAAGGGGTGTGTCCCACTCCCTGGGGGGTAACCTGTGCTCCTCAGGCTGTGAGTGTTGGCAACTCTCACACGCATCCACCAACTGCTCTATGTCCTTATCTATGTTGGACCACCAGAAATAGCTCCTTGCCAGAGCTTTTGACTTCACAATCCCCGGGTGACTCGTGTGGAGCAAACGGAGCACCTTGGCTTGAAAAACCTCAGGAATTACTACCTTCTGGCCCCAGAGGAGGCATCCTATCTCAAGCGAAAGCTTGAAGTGTTTCCTGAAAAACGATGCAAGTTCCTCAGATGGGGACTTGCGGGCCAGCCCTTCTTTACCCATGCCAATGCCTGGGACAGAACCTTGTCTTTGGCGGTTGCCTTGGCGATATCTGAAGGCATGATGGGGGCGAGTTGAGAGACTCAATGAGCAGCACCTGGTGATCTTGCTCAACCTCGCACTCGGGTTCCCCCAGCTCTGGCAGGGGAGACCTAGAAAGTGCATCCACGTGAGTGATGTCTTTCCCTGGGTGGTGTACCAGCATGAACTGGTATGTGTTTAAGAAAATCGCCCACCGTAACATTTGTGGGTACAGGATCTGGGGAGTGGGCTTGGCCGTGACAAAGATTCCCAGGAAGGGCTTGTGGTCCATCACAATGGTGAACTCCCTCCCATACAAGAAATCATGAAACTTCTTCATCCCTGCGATGATTGCAATGGCTTCCCTATCCGTCTGTGCATAGTTTCGCTCTGCTTTCGAGAGGGATCTCGAATAGAATGCATTCTTGAGCACATGGCAGAGGACAGCCCCAACCCCCACCAGTGAGGCATCACACACAAGTACTATGGTCTTCCAGGGGTCAAAATGAGTTAATATCGCCTTGGAAGAGAGGAGCTGCTTTAACTCATTGAACGCTCGCTCTTGACCCTCCCCCCACCACCAGACTTCATCCTTCTTCAGTAGGCGGTGTAACGGCTCCTCCATGGATGCCTTCTGTGGGAGGAAGGAGTGGTAGAAATTTAAGAGCCCTAAGAACGACTGCAGCTCTGGTTTACCGGCTGGTCTGGGGGTGTCCTGTACTGCCGCAACCATGGATTTCGATGGTTTTACCCCATCGAGGGTGATTCGAAACCCCAGAAACTCAACCTCATTTGCATAGAACACACATTTGTCCCTTCTCAAACATAGCCCAGCCCTCTTGAACACGGATAGTACCTGATCTAACCTCTGGGCTAGCTCTGACTCATCCCCAGCTGTTATCAATACATCATCAAAATATGGCAAGACCCCGGGGAGACCCTTAAGGAGGCGTTCTACAAGCGCCTGAAATATCCCGGGGGCTGAGTTCATGCTGAACTGGAGGCATGTCACCTTAAATGCACCCTTGTGCGTAACTATCATCTGAGCAGCTGCGGCCGCAGGTGTAACTGTTAACTGTTGGTAAGCCTGTGCTAAGTCCAACTTCACAAAGCATTTACCTCCATGTAACTTGGCCAGCAAGTGGCTAACTACCGGCACTGGGTAGGCGTTGGGGCGAATTGCCTTATTGATAGTACACTTGTAATCAGCACAAATTCTAACCTCCCCGTTAGATTTCATGGCAGTTACAATCAGTGTCTCCCAATCTGCGGAGTCCACCGGAACCAAAATCCCCTGCCCCACCAGTTTGTCCAATTCCACTTCTATCTTGTCCTTTAGTGCAAAAGGCACTCTTCATGGCTTGAGCCATATGGGGCGCATGGAAGGATCAATATCAAAGTCCACTGGAGGCCCCCTGTACTTCCCAAGTCCTTTCTCAAAAACGGCGGAATGTGTGTTGCACACGTCCTGAGTGGGGTTAGCCTGGACGGCATTGATGCCCATCAGTGCAATGCCCAGTGGTTCGAACCACTGGGTCCCTAGAAGACAACTGGACCCCCGCTCCTTATGAACTACTAGGGGCAGCTTCTTCATGAAGTTTTTGAACCAGATGGTGAAATCTCCCACCCCCAGGATTGGAATGTAGTTACCTTGAAACTCCCGCAAGTTCGTCCTGAGGGCTCTCAGTTTGGGGGTATTCGCAGGAACTCTGTCTGCGAGACTATGGAATAGGCGGTCCCTGAATCCACCTCCATCTTTACTTGGATCCCCTGCAACAGTACCTTCACAAAAAAATGGGTGTGTCGGTCCAACGCACATCTCACCACGGTTTCCCCCGTGTGCACTTTCCCGATGGCCTTGTCCTTTCAATCGTAGCGGCTGGTCCGGTCAGGGTCTTGACTTCTGCATTGTCTGCACACCTTCGCTATGTGTCCCAACTGTCCACAGCTGTGGCACTCTGCCTTCTTGAAGGGGCATTTCTTCTGGATGAGTGAGCCCCCGCACCGCTCGCAGCACCGGCTTGCTTCGTGGATGTCTCTCTTTTTGGATGGCCTTTTTCTCACTTTCTGGACCTCTGGCTCGCTCTTGCTCTCGCTGGATCCCGAAGGGGACGTGGCATCAGATGCCGCAGCTTTTGACCCTTGTGCACGTGGTGATGAACATCTGTGGGCTTGCACCGCAGAGCTTCCCGGGGCTGTGGACCTCATCCTGCATGCCCACACTCCGTCCTTTACTGCTTCAGCAGCTTGCGCGGCCCACAAGACCTGCTCAAATGTGATGTCCTCGTCTCGGGCTAGCAACTTCCGCTGAGCCTCTTCGGACGAGTAGGAGGTGGTCTCGCAAGGCCTTGGCCAGGAAAGCCCCCCACCGGCATCGAATGGCTGCCAGCCTCAGCGCAGCTACGTATTCCACCACAGTTTCTCCAGGTCGTTGGTCTCGCCGGCTGAACACCAATCTTGCCGGGAATACGGGCACCTTTTGGCGGAAATGTGCCCGCAGGGCAGCGAGGATTTCGGACAGTGGTACCATCTTGAGGACCCTCGGAATCAGGAGGTTCCTTGCCAGCTCCAGAGTTGGCAACCCACAGTGAGCCAGTAGGCAGGCTCGCCTTTGTGCTTCACCCTCGATCTTCTCCACATCCATCGCGTACAAAAACTGTTCCTCGTAGAAGTCCCATGACTCTGGCTGGGAGGTATCGAATGGAGAGAGGGTGACCCTATGGGATGCCATTATCCCACCTTCATCGCCAATTTGATGTAGACAGATTGATTGCACATAACGCCGGCAGACGGGCTAAACACTACTTTATTGTAAAATGGTCAATCTGTACATGAGGCAATAGCGGAGCCTTGCCTCCTTGTATATGGCACATAAATTTGAATCTCGCCCGAAGGCGCCTATTGGTTACAGTATTGTGACATCCTTCTGACGTAATGCATACCTGACATAGTTTCACCTGTGGCAGGAAGGTTTCCCATGTTAGTTACTCATTTGGGTGAATTGGAGCCACATGAGCTCCATCAGCTGTGCTAATGGTGAGCAGCTGAACTGCATTTATACACAATAGGTGTCTAGTCATGCCTGCCACATGACCATGGAAACGTCTGCAGAAGCAGACAATGCTGGCTCTTCGGCTTTGAAACAGAGATGAGCACTGCACCCTAGAGTCAGATACGACTGGCTTTCGAGCAAGGGAAACCTTTACCTTTCCTTGGGTGACATCACATCTGCTCCTCCCCTGTTTTCCCACTATTTGTTTCATATTTCTCTCCCTCTCCCCATCTCTCTCTTTAAGATGAAAAATGGTTTACAGACAAAATTTAGAAATAGTCAAACAGCCTTCTCCTTACTCCTGTGATGAAACAGTTTCTGACAAGGTTTTTTGCACAGTATCAACCTGCCTCATATTAAAGAGTTTGACCCAATGTTTTCTGCTAATACTCTTCTGACTTTTTTTCCTTACAAAGAAAATCCCTCAACAAGGACACAATTTAATACAGTAGTTAATGGGGCTATTTTATTTTTATTGCAAAATGATGCACAGGCAGGGCTTAAAACACACGCAAGAGTAAGAGGAGCATTAAGCATTTCAGAGCACAGCAACTCAGGATGTTACCCTCTGTGATCTTCCAAAATCTGTTCTCCTTAATTAAACCTTTCTTTTCATTCAATTCCCAAGTCAATTTGTCATTCAGAGCCAACTGCCACATTTCCTTAACCATTCCTTCAATTTAATATTGCCATCCTTTTCCCACTTCCTTGCAATAATTGTCTTCCTGTCATCAACATAATTGATATCAATTCTTTTTTATCTTTATTTAAATTAATGTCCTCAAGATTTATCAACATGATGGTCCCAACTTTATTCTTGCACCCGTTATTCCAAAAATTTCTCTTCCAATTTTCCCTCAAACCTCCCTAATCACTTTGCAATACCACCACATATGTAAATAAGTTCCTACCATTTTCTTACATCTCCAACATAAATTATTTCTGGTTTTATCACTGATTCAGTCTCATCAGAGTCAGGTACCACCTCCACAACACTTTATAGTTGTGTTCCTTGACTCTAACAGACATTGTCTTCATAATCCTTCTATTCCATATAGATTTCCAGTTTGTTTCAGGAATTTTCACAATGAAATCTTGTTCCCAAATTGTCCTCAATGTTTCTTGGGGATCACTTTCAGAATTTAATATCTTATAAATCTTACTCACCATACCTTTGTAATCCCAATTCTCCTTTCCTAATTTTCCATGACAACTCTTCAAATGCTGTCCTATTCCTTTCCAAACTAGAATCCATCAAAAATTGGTCAGTACATTCTAAAGTCAGTACAAATTATGTGGAAATAAATAGTTTTAAAAAAAAACAGTTCTAACTTCTGTTCCCAAACTTGAGGATTTCCAGAAACCCCCTCCAGCATTGGAGAGCTGAACTCCCTTATCTGGAGATTTATGTTTGGGATCTCAAATGCCCTTTTGTGGATTCTAAACTGAATATGTGAGATGAAATAGATGCAAATTCAGATCCAGTTCTACAGGTTCATCTAAAACACAACGGGCTAAAATCCTGTAGTGCAGTTCCAAGCTGATAACTTCAGCACCACTGATTAAAGGCTAACTCTGAGTCTCAGAGGATAGAAATTATGGGGAAAGGGGGGAAACCTGTACACAATGGGGAATATAAAGAGGGGGAGAACTCTGAAAAGGAGTGGAACTGGAGCTTATGCTGTAGGCTTTAGTAAAGTATAAGGAAGAGGGGAAAGAGGGGCAGAAGAGAAATTTTCAAGCATAGCTTCTGGTCTTGAAGTAGGAGTTTACTTCTTTAAGACTTTTGGAGAATGTCGAATGCCTGGATCGAACATGAAGTGTTTTATCATTGTTTTATCCATACTGGGTTACATGGGCTTGCTTCAGATTTTGAATAATTGGTCTCATTTCTTTCAATGGCATCACACAAAGTTATATTATTAGTCACTATAATTGTTCCATATATATGGAACAAGTTTGAATGAGGCATCCCATCTGTGGGAAGGATGGTAGGAGATAAGAGTTGGTGAAAGGGTTGTACAGTAATACCTCATACAAAGTCTGCTTCATACAACATCGAATTCATACAACATCGCCTAATTCCTTGGGAAACGTTGCCTCATACAAAGTCGTGAGACTTTGTATGAGGCATTGGGGTTTTCCCAGGTTGCATTGTGCCTGGGCAGTATAAAAGGCAGGACACATGCGTGCATTGTTCTTGTGGGTTTTGCACGAGGCAAAAAGTGTTTAGGAGTGGTTTTGAGCACGACTTTGGATTTTTTTGAATTTTTTCGTCAGAATTTTTAGAAGCATTCCTGGGATTTTTGCAGCATTCTTCAGGTTCTTGGACAATCAGGGTTGTTTGACATGTTTTTGTAATGTTTTTAGCCTTTAGACAATGATTTCTTAAAGTTCTGTCAGTTTCCTGTCTGTTTCCTTGAAGTCTGTGCTGTTACAGTACAATGTATCTCTATGGAAATGACGTTGTATGAGGCATCGCGGCAAGGATTTGGACATTGTATGAGGCATCGTGGCTAGGATTTTGCATGCCACATACAAAGTCCAAATCCGTATAAAGTCCAAAATTCTGGAACCAAGTTTGGACTGTATCACTTGTACTTGGTGAAATGAAGGAATTGCCAGATCAGTGGGGCCACCTAGTGGTTCTCAGGAACATTGGTAATACTGTATTGTTGTAATATACCAGGGGGTTGGCAAACTTTTTAAATTGGGAGCCGGGTCATGCTCCCTCAGAGAGTTAAAGGGCCTGGACTGGTATTCCCCCCCCCCCACTGTAAATGCTACAGTAAACACAGCTATAAATGTGTCTATGACTGCTGTAAACATGTTTATGGCTGCCATAAAGGCGTCCGCAGCACCATAAATGAGGGTGAGTGCCAGATTATTTGGCGCCGTGGGCCATAGATTGCTGACCCCTATAATACACAAACACAAGAGTAGGCTGTAGACTGCTAAAGCATCAAATAACCAATGAGGTTTTATAAATAGGGTACACAGAAAGAGCCTCCTCGAAGATTGTGGTATTTTTGAACCACAATTGGGTGTACCCTGGTAACAGCAACCTTCTGTTGCCAGCTAATCTTTCTCACATGAGGTCAGGCAAAAGGAACTGCAGAATGAACTCACTGAAAGGTGGCTTCATTTTGACAGTTTGTCATCTGTCCTAGACACGGAATAAAAAGAAACTTTTATAAATTGCAATATGTCTTGTAATGATGTGTCTAAAAACTCCACAATGCAGTTTTTTGTTGTTGTTCTGTGCCATCAAGTAATTTCCAACAACTTGATCCTATGAATGAGCAGTCTCCAAAATGTCCTGTCCTCAGAAGCCCTGCTTAGTTCTTGTAAACACAAGCCTGTGGCTTCCTTTAAGGAATCAATCCATTTCACATTTGGTCTTCCTCTTTTCCTGCTGCCTTCCACCTTTCCCAGCATGATTGTATTTTCCAGAGAATCTTCCTTCTCATGATGTGCCTGACTGCCTCCATATTGCATCAGTTTTACCAGAGAGGTGTTGTACACAGAAAGAGCCACCTTGAAGATTGTGTTAGTTTTGAACCACAATCGGGTGTACCCTGGGCAAAGGTCACCTTGTGTTACCAGCTAATCTTTCTCACATTAGGTCAGGCAAAAGGAACAGCAGAATGAATTTGCCAAAAGGTGCCTTCATTTTGACAGTTTCATATCTGGCCTAGACACAGAAGAAGAAGAAGAAATGTCAACCTTGTGTTGCCAGCTAATCTTTCTCACACTACAGTAGGAACTGCAGAATGAACTCACCAAAGTGGCTTAATTTTGGCAGTTGCACATCTAGCCTCAACATGGAGGAGGAGG
The DNA here is from genome assembly GCA_035047305.1 of Bradypodion pumilum. NCBI lineage: Eukaryota > Metazoa > Chordata > Lepidosauria > Squamata > Chamaeleonidae > Bradypodion > Bradypodion pumilum. Next base: position 406,321,402 of record JAWDJD010000001.1, read on the forward strand.
AGGAGAACCATTTTAATTGTGGTCCTTACTAGATCCATTTTTGCCTTTGTTACAAAGAAAGCTGTGTACAGAGCTACGTTTTTTTGGATGCAGGGTCACACCTTTCCTTTACCTTTGACCCCTATTTCTGTAGTCCACTGGACCAAAGGCTGCCTTGCTCCCTTTCACCCACTGCTCAATTGACCAGTTACTGCTAGTAGCAAGGACAGGACATGCAAGGGGAAGACCTTACACCACCATCCAGCAAACTTCATACAAATGGCCTTTTCTCTGCTGTTTCTGAGAGTGAGAGCACACACCTAATCAGTGAGTTAGGCATCTGGCTGTGGGGCCAGATGTTGAGAGTTCAGTTCACTGCTGTGCCTTGCAGGAGATAAAGCCAGCCTGTGAAGCCTTGGACAAATTGCACAGACCCAGGACATTCCCAGAAGTAGGAAGTAGTAAACAACTTGTGAGCACTGATAACAATTACTCTTATATATTGCACCATAGTACTTAGAGTACTCTCTGGGTGGTTCACAGGTAATTAGCATTTTGCCTCCTGGAAGCTGGGTACCATCATTGTAAGAATGGGAGGCTTAGTCAACCCTGAGCACATTGAAATCAAATATAGATCATGAGCAGAGTTTTTGTTTAACTACTGCACCATGAAGTCTGCCTAGAAAACCCTGACAAGAGTTGCCATAAGTCAGAACTGTCTTGATGGTGAGATTGTGCACACAGCACTAGCCTTTTTGCTGGTCCCTCTTTATAAGTAGTTTTGCTAGCTCCATTTTCATCCCATCTTCCTTCCAACGTACTCACACCCTCCTCACCATTTCTCCTTTGTAGCCACTCAGATAAATTTATTTATTTATTTTATATTTATTTATCATTCACATTTGTAACTGCCGCCCACTCAGGCAGAACCCGACTCAGGGCGGCATTACAGCAGCTCAAGAAAATACATAAAAACATTATAAAAACCTTATAAAACCCACCCAATAAAAAACCCACCCAATAAGAAAAAACCGACATCCACCCCCATTTAAAACCCATATCCCACTAACCCGTCCCACCTACCACACAGAGGGAAAGAAAGAGAGACTTATAAAAGCCAGCCGGCGGGGGCCATAGTCCCGTTCGGGCCCCACACCTGCCCTGCCAGCCAGGTCTTTACTCCTTTCCTGAAGGGCAGCAATTCACTTTGAAGTCTTAGATCTGTTGGTAGGAGGTTCCAGAGAGTTGGTGCGGACACGGAGAAGGCCCTCCTTCGGGTGCCAGTCAAATGTGCACCCCTCGTTGATGGCACCACCAGAGAGCCTCTCCAGTCCGCTCTGGTTGGACGGGCAGTCACTCTTGGGACGATGCGGTCTCTAAGGTATCCTGGCCCCCTGCCATATAGGGCTTTAAAGGTCAAAACCAGCACCTTAAATTGCACCCGGAGACAAACTGGTAACCAGTGCAGCTCCCGAAGCAGCGGTGAGGCATGGGCATATCGCCCACACCCCATCACCACCCGGGCCGCTGCATTCTGGACCAGCTGCAGCCTCCGAATGGTCGTCAAGGGCAGCCCCATGTAGAGCGCATTACAATAATCTAGTCGGGAAGTAACCAGAGCATGAGTGACCATAAGCAAGGAGCCCCGGTCCAGGAGCGTGCGCAGTTGGCGAATCACCCGAAGTTGGGCAAAAGCCCCCCTGGCCACGGCTGCCACTTGTTCTTCCAGCAGGAGCCGTGAGTCCAGGAGGACCCCCAAGTTGCGCACTGGGTCTGTCTGGGGCAAAACAGCCCCATCCAGTACCAAAGATGGTAACTCCTTGGATAACATGGGGCCCCTTATCCACAGCCACTCTGTCTTGCTGGGATTCAGCCGAAGCCCATTGGCCCCCATCCAGACCCCAATGGCCTCCAGGCATCCGGATAGGATTTCAACAGCATCACTGGGGTCCCCACGGGCCGAGATGTACAATTGAGTATCATCTGCGTACTGATGGTACCGCACCCCGTGGGAACGAATGATCTCACCCAGCGGCTTCATGTAGATGTTAAATAAGAGAGGAGAGAGCACAGATCCCTGAGGCACCCCATATTTGAGAAGCCTAGGGCTGGACCTCTCACTCTCTAACCACACCGACTGGGTACGGCCCTCCAGAAATGAGGAAAACCAGGACAACACAGTGCCCTGGATCCCCAGTCCTTCGAGCCGTTCCAGCAGGATACCGTGGTCGACGGTATCGAAGGCCGCTGAGAGGTCAAGAAGAGCAAGGACGGATGGACAACCCCCGTCCCGCTCCCGCCAGAGATCATCCATCAGTGCGACCAATGCCGTCTCCGTTCCATATCCGGGCCTGAATCCCGATTGAAAGGGGTCTAGATAATCCGCTTCCTCCAGGACACTCTGCAGCTGGCGCGCCACCGCCTTCTCCAAAACCTTACCCAGAAAGGGCAGGTTGGAAACCGGCCTATAGTTGTTAAGGACAGCTGGGTCGAGGGACATTTTCTTCAGGAGGGGGCGCACCAAAGCATGTTTTAGCTGTGCAGGAAATACCCCCTCCCGTAAAGATGCATTTACTATCCCTCCAACCCAGCCCCCTGTTACCTCCTTGGAGGCTTTCACCAACCAGGTGGGACAGGGGTCCAGAGGACATGTAGTGGCACGAACATCTGCAAGGAGCCTGTCCACTTCCTCAGGGACAACAGGATCAAACCGATCCCAGATCAAACAGCAAGACTGTGCTCCGGCACCCCCCCGACCCTCCCCATCCACGCCAGGATTCAATCCTGAACGAATCCGATCGATTTTCTCCACCAGATGGTCAGCAAAGTCCTCAGCCGACCCCTGCCAACCGGGCACCGATCTCCCTCTACCAAGAAGGGACCTGGTTACCCGGAACAGGGCGGCTGGGCGATTATCAGCGGAGGCAATAAGGGTGGTGAAGTATTGCCGCCTCACCACCCCCATCGCCACTAGGTAGGCCCTAATAGCGGCTCTAGCTAGTGTCCAATCGGAGTCATCCTGGGTCTTCACCCAGCGGCGCTCTAGGCGTCTCTTTGCCCGTTTGAGTTCCCGTAGTTCCTCTGTGAACCACGGAGATGACCTAGTTCCCCGGGCGCGGAGAGGCCGCAGTGGCGCGATTTCATCCAAGGCCGCTATTGTCGTCCTATTCCATAGGTCGACGAGTGCCTCGGGTGAATCGTTTAGCCGATCCAGAGGTACATCCCCCAGTTCCCTCCGGAAACCATCTGGATCCATTAGTTGCCGAGGGCGGACCATTTTAATAGGCCCTGCCTCCCTACGATGAAGTGTCGCCCCCAGGAAGTCAAGAGTCACCAGATAGTGATCTGACCATGGCACAGGTGAGATGACTAAGTCCTGTAATCTCAGGTCACTCTGCCACTGCTCCGACAAGAAAACTAAGTCTGGCATGTGACCGCTGCCCCTGGTCGGACCCCGAACTACCTGAGTCAGGCCCATGGCTGCCATGGAAGCCATGAACTCCCTTGCCCCCTCAGAGGCCACCCCCAACGATGGCAAATTGAAGTCCCCCAGAACCATAAGCCTCGGGAACTCCAACGCCAGCATCGAGGCGGCCTCGAGGAGCTCAGGCAGGGCATCCCTTACTCTGCAAGGGGGCAGGTACAGGAGCAAGATCCCCAACTGACCCTTGGGGCCCAACCGTAGAAGCAGGGCCTCACAACCAGACACTTGTGGAGCAGTGGCCCTAGCGACTCCCAAAGACTCCCTGGCAACAATGGCGACACCACCGCCCCTCACCTCACCTCTAGGCTGGTGCCAAATACCGAACCCAGCTGGACACATGTCCGAAAGAGGTACTCCATCCTAAATGTGATGAGATAGATCCAGCAAAAATAAATGGCCAGTCTGGCCCAGTGGGAACTTGAACCTTGTTTTCCCAAAGCCCAGCCCAACCCTTTAACTCAGGGGTTTGCAACCTACAACCTGTGGGCTGGCCCCCAACGCCATTCCATCTGACCCATGACAACAACCCCAGAAATGGAAGTGGAAGAGGACACATTTACAACAGCCATAAATGTGCCTGCGCAAGCGCCAATGTGCACATTCAAACATGCATGTGCAAACACACACACGGTTTACGGCAGTGTTTGCAGCAGGGGGAAAACTACGTGTCTGGCCTGCTCAGCTGTCTGAGGGGGAGTTGTCCAGCCCATGGTGCGAAATGGTTGAGAACCCATAATACAACACAGCCTCTCAGTGTTGCTGCCCCTAAGTTCACCTCACAATTCATTCGTCTCTCGAAGGGGCAAAGCTTCCTAATGGAAGTGTGGTAAATGGCTAATGCAAAATGGAACTCTTTTGAAGCCTGAAGATATTTGATGTGCCAGAGTTGTAAGGGAGATCCTAAGAGATGGTGCAGGTGGGGGGGGGGGGAGGAGTAAAGAAAGAGGGGGCAATTCTGTGTGTGTATGTGGGAGAAATAATGGCATCTATTACAGATGGGAGGAAGTGAAGATGACAAAATTTCTGATGCATTTTTTATTGGAATCCCAGGATCCCAAACACTGAATGTTGTTTCCAACCAAGAAATTGCTCAACAGCATTGCTTCTATGTTACCACTTGACTCCCAAGCTGTGGAAGCCACAGTGGCGGGGGGGGGGGGTCGGGTCCATTTTAAACATTAAATCAGTGTGTTGCATCTGTTGAAATCCTTGAAGGCAGTGAAGCCAAATTCAAGATAGTGAACTCATCAGGGGCCCTGTGGTAAACTTGAGTGTTCAGCATCCGAGCCTGGCTTATTAGCTGTCATTGGCTGGCAGCCATTTAAAGGATCTTCAGTTGGCACTAAGGGAAGGAGCAAAATCCTCTGACTCCCTCTTTTATTTTTCTAATCTTGGAGCAGCTACAAAGCACTCTTATCAGGCTTGGCTTCTTGACTTGGCATTTCAAAGTAGCTGAGAAGCTACTCTGGAGACTTGTTAGCAGGAATGGCATTTGACCTTGATGGACCAACATCAATGGAGGGTCCCCCCCACCCCCACCCCCAGTGTTAAAATGTTTCCAGGAATGGATTTTGTGTGTTCTAACCATGGTGGTGGGAGTAATCAGAGAGCTACAATGGGAAAGGAGATATTTGTGGTTCTCAGTTTGGCATTTCTTGGCCTTGCAACAAAAAAAAACTGACTTCAAACTGGCTCTGCTGCTAGGCAGGGCGAGGCAATTTCATGTAAAGAAAAGTTTAAAAGAAAATCTAGTTAATTTGTAGGAAGACATTTTTATTTGCATGAAATGGGAAAACCTCCTGGGGGATTTTTCTTCCTTAACTACCATAATAACTTGACTAACCTACCAAATTACGCACCTTGATTCACTGGTTAGGACATTTGCTGTTCCATCATGGGCAGCAAAATATTCTGGGTGACAAAGTTAGGAGCTGCATCATATACTGTATTAGGAATCACACATGCATGTATCTCTACACCAGTGTTTCTCAACCTTTGGCTTTTGGACTTCAATTCACAAAAGCCTAAGTCAGTTTCCCAAAGCGCTGATCAGTTAATGTACTGACTTAGGCTTCTGGGAATTGAAGTCCAAAAGCCAAAGGTTGAGAAACACTGCTCTACACAATGGCTATAAAATCACACTGCTCTCCAAAGCTTATCCATACGAACATACTGCTTGTCATTAGCCAGCAGACTAGAGACTTATATGACCAGGAATATTCTCTGGTTCCCTCCAGTGGCCAAGTTTGATAGACCTTAGAAAGCGAGAGGAGGGGTGTTGACCCCCTGTTGTAATGACCCCCAGTAATTACCATTTTTTGCTAGGTCACAGGGCATTATTTGTCTAAAGTGGGAAATAGAAGGTTGTGGAGATCATTAAACTCCTTCCCATGAAGGACTTGCCTTCTTAGTAGACGTTGCAGTTTTGAACAGTGAACCTAGAAGGCTGCTTTGGCAGTGCAAAGCTTTCTTCATCCTTTGATCAGACAGTAAACAAGACAAATAAACGTTGTTACACTTTAAAGACTAACTGATGCATTTTAATGTTAGCTTTCGCGGATCAAGTCTGCTTCGTCAGACATAAGGATGAGATTTCATGGCATCAATAGTGTGTGTGTGTGTGTGTGTGTGTGTGTGTGTGTGTGTGTGTGTGTGTGTGTGTGTGTGTGTGTGTGAGAGAGAGAGAGAGAGATTGTTGCTCCTCCTGAAAAATATTCACACACACACACACACACACACACACACACACACACACACACACACACACACACACACACACACACACATCATGAATCCTGGCTATGGCTCTGCTAGAAGAAGGTTCTAGTACTGTTGATATGCAGGCAGGTTCCATGACAGTTGGAGGCTGTCAGAAAGACAGAGAAGGATCAGTTTGGTCCCACCAGAGTTTGTTGACAGATGTTGCTGGTCCAGAGCCTTCATAATTAGAAGACCCATTGATGTCCACTAAACCATAGTTGGCCACATCCTTAGGAAGCTGAGTTATATGGTAATGTCTCTCGAATTTCTTTAAAAAAGGGCAAATATTTACCCGGTGAGAAGAAGAACATTCTGAGACTGTAAGTTGCGTTGTAAGAGTTGAACTTGGCAATGTACGTATCCTGGAACTTCATCTTTCTCTGATACTTCATTCACACTGCTGGCAAAAGCAACTGTGGTAAAGAATATGGGCCGTTCATATTGCGTGGTTGGTTTTCCACTGTGAGCAAAGAGGTCCCAGGTCTTACTCAATGTCTGTGCCCATGCTTTCTATCTGTTATACTTCATAGTATAACATGCCTTTAATTTTTATCTGGCACTAGTGTGGAATCAAAAGCAGCATTCTGCAAGCCAATTTATTTCTTTTATTTCCCCTTTTAAAAATAATTAATGTATTTTTCACCAGGATGTGAACAGCCCATAAAATAGAGATTTGGAGTTGGAAACCTTTCAGGTGAGGAGAGCTGCGGCAGGGTCCTAACTGGGAATGCTCAGTCAGAGAGAGGAGAGGCTGAAAGGGAGAGAGAAGACTGTGCTATTGAGGCTGTTCATCTACAGGTCTGGTTAAAATCTGAGCTGGGAAAAGACCTCATATGGTACAAATATCTCAGTCATAGAGTGGCATGAATCATCAAGGTCCAAGCCAACAGACCCCGCAACATCTTCAGTCATAATTGTTTAAAGGAATTCTTTTTATTGGCATGTAATCTGGCTAGTTAACCTTTTTCCTGACTCATTTACAACAAGCTAAACCATGGGTGCCCAAAGTTTTCAGGCCAGGGGCCAGTCATGTGGTTTAGCGAGACAGTCACATGATTCCTCCCACCAGAAGGATGTTTTGCGGCAGGATGAGATAGATTTTTTAGGCTGCCATTTTCTCTGCTTAAGCCAGGGTGCCCAAACTACAGCCCATGGGCCAGATCTGCTCCCTGACACCAATTCATCTGGCCCACAATACCCTCATCACTCCTGGAAGTGGAAATAAAACACACCCTTACAGGCGCACTTTACTTTCACTTCCAGGAGAAACAAGGGTGTTGTGGACCGGATGAATTGGCATCGGGGGGGGGGGGGAGGTGCGGGGCTGGCACACAGGTCATAGTTTGAGTGCCCCTGAGCTAAACCCACCATTCTTACCTATGCTCCAGACTCAAGCCTTGTGTACTTCTTACTGGAGATCCTAGTTTCATAATGAGACCTCATCATTCTTCCCCAACATGGTGCCCTCGGGATGCACTGGGCTACAGCAGTGTTTCCCAACCTTTGGGTTTTGGACTTCAATTCCTAGAAGCCTAAATCAATTCCGCAAAGCACTAATCAGCCAATGTACTGAATTAAGACTCAGGGAATTGAATTCCCCCTGTGGAGTGTGGGCCCCACTTTGGGAACCATTGGCTAGAGGCTACATGTTGAGAGCAGCCTTATGTGATAACTTCTTGCAAGCAAATCTCCTAGGAGAGTGTAGCTGCCTAAAAGGAAGTAGAATTTCTATCACTATTTTACAAATTTTCTGAAAGGAAAAACACTGGCAGAAGTCCAAACACAATAATGATAATTCTGCAACATTTTCTTGCCATAGCAGAGAATGCTAAGACCTGTTGCTTCACCAGAAAGAGATCCAGAGTGAGAAACAACAATGAAACACAGGACCTTTCAGATGTCATTAGCCCGCTGCTGGGGAAACTTTTCTCGATTATGTTTTCTCCTAGCGCTCTTTAGCATATTATTTGCCATTCTTTGGAAACAAAGCAAAGAAAAATGCAAGTGTCCGAAAGGGAAAACACTTAGATTTGTGGTGAGTGACTGCCATGATTGTTGGCAATACTTCTTTGTTTAATTTGTATTTGTAAATACACCAGCTATGATTTAAAATATACGATTCTCACAGTATGACATGGATCTGTCCTGCTTAAATCAATGGGACTTATTTTATTCAGTCTCTTTCATTTTAATACATTAGTCAGAATCCTAAGAGAAGAACAACAGTGTGCTCAATGGTGCAGATGGAAACACTTTAGGAGACCAGGGGTTATACAAAAAGAAGCAACCCAACCCAGCCTGCAGCAGACCAAACTGTGGGCTAAATGGCTGTCTGATCACATCTAAAGTAGAACACATCAAAATACAGTACCTGCCGTCTCCTGGCTTTCAGAACTCCAAACATTTATCTCTAAATCAGCTTAACGATTGGGCATACTACCCTAACATTGTACAGAGATCTGCATATTGATTTAGTAAAGGTAGGGTCAAATCAATGGGAGAATTAATTGGGGGAGGGAAGAAACTACACAGCAGGTATTGAGAAAGACCATATTATTCTACATTTAAGGATGTAGGAGGACAGAAGACCATGATGTGTCTGGAAGATGCCATATGGTGGAAGTTATTAAATCCAAACATCAGTGTAGTAGAAAGTACGATGAGCCCTTTACCTGTGCAATATAGGTATCTCTTGGGATCTCCTCCCTTGAACAAGAGTGAGTATAAATTATCATTCTGGTAACCATGAATCAGGGCGGTAGCCAGGATTCTAGATGTGGGTGGGCGAATATTTTTTCAGGATGGACAACAATGTCATATACTGTACTGTACATATGTCATATATATAAGCAGCTGGGAGTTTGAGGATGGGCAAACTGCTGACTCAGGTTGGGCAGTGCCCACCCTGGCCACCCCCTGGCTACAGCCCTGCCGTGAATGTACATGGAACAAAATAATGTGTGTGTGAGAGAGGGAGAGAACAATTAATCCAGCCCTTCTGTAGCAAGTCATTGAAGTAATGATTTCCTGCATGGGCAGGGCGATGGACTAGATCCGTGATGGCAAACCTTGGCACTCTAGATGTTCATTGGAATTCAATTCCCAGAAGCCCAAGCACCCTGTGAATCCACATGAATGGGTTTACTGTGATTCATCTGGCCCACGCTGCCCTCGTCGCTCCCGGAAGCGGAAGTAAAACACACCCATATGGAGGAAGGGTTAACCTGGAAGAGTCTTAATCATATGGGTGAGTTTTACTTCCGCTTCTGGGAACGATAAGGGCAGCGTGGGCTGGATGAATCACAGTAAACCCATTTGTGTGGATTCACAGGGGGCTTGGGTTTCTGGGAATTGAAGTCCAAGAACATCTGGAGTGCCAACACTCCGTTATGCTTAATGGATCTTTGATTTGAAATATGTGATCTGAAATACTTGGCTTTTCCTTAAGGTGGTCCTCATTCATTTCTTAGCAAATGCATTTGGGAGATGTCTAAATGGCCAGTTGGCCTGGTTACAGGTAGAGTAAACCCCCAGTTAACGTTGTGTTCAGTCAACATCATTTTCGGTTTACGACATGACTTTTTGTGAAAAGTCATCTGTTGGTTAACAATGTGGCATCATTAACCAAGGGCACCATGTTTCATATCCTACCTTATGAAGCTGGAAAATCGCCATTGGTGGGGTCTCTGTTTCGGGCTCTCTGCCTCTCCAGCAGTGTGTGAGAGGCTTGGAGGACCTATTCGGCACTATCCCCGCCTTCCTAGGTGCTCCCTGTGCCACCCAACAACTGATTATAGTTGCAACAAGCCTCCCACACACTGCTGGAGAGGCAGAGAGCCTGAAACAGGGACTCCACCGATGACAATTTTCCAGCTTCATAAGATAGGAGATCTCATCGTAGGGGTGGGCAGAAGCAGAGATCGCCTCCCCCGACCCCCCCCCCAGAGGTGGCAGGGGTGGTGGGGACCCCCCAAAAGGGGGAAATCCTGTTGTGATGGAGGTTTTCCTGCACATTTTGGGGTCTCTGCCACCCCTGCCCACCCCCACAAAAAGGCTGTCCACCCCCCACAAGAAGGAAGACTGATCCCCTACCTTTCCAGCTGATTATGGGCTTAAAAAAAATCACCATTTTTGGTCCCTGTTTCAGTCTCTCTGGGTCCACAACAACGTCAGGGGGGCTGGGAGGACCTCTCCCACGCAAACCCCATCTTCCTACGACCTTCCGGAGCCATGCTAGAAGTGAAAACAGTTGCGTCCATGTTGTGTATGCAACTTTAATTATTGCTGTAATGCTGTGTAATTGCTATTATGGGATTGGGGTGATCCTCCATTTTGTCTTCTTCTTGGTACTGAACTATCGCGGGACTTGTGGTCCCTCCCTTTCTAACAAGACACACGAAGTCTTCACTCAGGTCTGGTAACCCCACAATCACCCCACTCCTCACCTAACCAATCATATTGTTTCCCGCCCAAATGTATCCATCGTATAGTGTATATAAGGAGCTGTTGCACTGGCATTGCTGTTCATGTTTGGTTTGCTTACAATAAAGCTGGGTTTGGCCCTTTCATGCTGGCTGCTTCTCTTCAATTCTTGAACATCAAAGTCCGTCATCTTGGAAAGAAAGAAAAAACAAAATGGTGGATGCAATTGTTTTTGCTTCTAGCATGGCTCAGGAATGTCGTAGGAAGATGGGGTTTGCATGGGAGAGGTCCTCCCAGCCCCCCCCCCTGACATTGCGGTGGACCTGGAGAGCCTGAAACTGGGACCAAAAATGGCGATTTTTTTAGCCCACAATCAGCTGGAAAGGTAGGGGATCAGTCTTTCGTCTTGTGGGGGGGGGAAAGGGTGTGCAGCCTTTTTGTGGGGGTGGGCAGGGGTGGCGGAGACCCAAAAATGTGCAGAAAAACTTCCATCACTATGGGATTCCCCCCTTTTTTTGGTGGGTCCCCGCCACCCCTGCCACCTCGGGGGGGGGGGGTCGGGGGAGGCAATCCAAGCTGTTTCTGACCCCCAAGGACTTTTTTGGATGCTGCTGCAAGCAGAAACCCCAGGGTAAACCCCTTCGTCTGCTGCAGGTTTCTGCTTCCTGGTTAACGATGTTTCCCGGTTAGCGATGCAACATTGGGAACCAAGAAACGTCGTTAACCGGGGGTTTACTGTACATTGCTTTCCTTTTACTGCCCCCATCAAAACAGCAGAAATAAGCTGATCACACAATTGGCTGAACTGCCACTTTGAGCTTTGTCCAATAACTTGTTTTAAAAGCAGCAGTGGACTGTAAAAGAGTATGCACTTCAGAACTCAGTCTGAGAGGATGACGATGATGTTGCATGAGCACACACGAGACCTTTTATTGCAGAGTGGCAAAGAAATTAGGGTGGTGAGCAAGGAGGAAATCTCTAGGTCTGTGATGGCTAACCTTGGCACCCCAGATGTTATTTGACTTCAATTCCCAGAACCCCAAGCCCCCGTGAATCCACACAAATGGGTTTGCTGCGATTCATATGACACGCGCCGCCCTTGTCACTCCCGGAAGTGGAAGTAAAACATGCCTGTACGGAGGAAGAGTTAACCCGGTGGATAAGGTTTGCTAGGAAAACTTGTGGTCTATAACCAGAGTTACAGCCTACCTAAGAGGGTAGCTATACAGAGCACGAGAAATGATGATAAGATCTGAACACATAGGAAGTTTATATCACATATAAATATGATATATTTTTGTTTCTAACTTTTCTAGGGTTCTTGACCATTGGGATTTCTTCTGTCCACAAAGAAAAGGAAGAGTATTTGCTGAAGACTATTGAGTCCATTTTCAGTCACTGCTCCCCAGAGGAATTAGAGCTGATAACCTTAGTTATATATCTAGCCAATAACAATTCTCAGCTAAATGAGCAAAGCTCCCTAGAAATTGAAGCTGAGTTCAGTGATTACATAACTGCAGGAAGGCTCCTTGTTGTAGAAAGCTCCCTAGCTGGTTACCCCCATTTAGGCACCCTGAAAGCCAACCGCTGGGGCTATGAAGGAAAAGACGGGAGCCGAGCCAAACAGAACATAGACTATGCTTACTTGGTTAACTTCTGTGCTGGTCTCTCTCACTATTATCTGATGCTTGAAGATGATGTTGTTTGTGCCACCAGTTTTGTATCCATTATACAGACCTATGTAAAAGAGAGGATGGGGTCTTGGACCACAATAGCATTTTCACCTTTGGGTTACATAGGGAAACTTTATCATAGCTCTGATCTTTATAAACTGGCCCGGTTCCTCTTGCTCTCCTATGACGCAATGCCCGCAGAATGGCTTCTAGAATTCTTCTATAGATCCCGAGCTCAGGAAGGCCCCATCATGTTCCATCCTTCCCTATTTCAGCACATAGGTAGAATCTCCTCATTTCACAACATGGAACTCCAGTTCAAAGATCCAGAATTTGAGGAAGAAACGGGAGATTTTGGAGATTTCCCCCTTGCTTCATGTTTCACAAACATCCCCAAACTTCAAAATTATGAGCCAAATAATGTATGTCCTCCTGGAAAGGGTGTCTTCTGGGGCAAGAACATAATATCGGGGAGCTTCTTCACAATTGTCTTTTCACATCCAATTGTCCCCAAGAAAATTCAAATTCACACAGGGTCAGCAGAATATAGCCAGGATATCCTTTATGAAGGTTACATAGAAAAGGGCAGGCTGAAAGTCCATTCACAGGGTGGGCAAACGTGCCTGACCTTCCAACGAATAGGGAATTTTAAAAATGGAGTTTTTGAAATGGAAGACAAGGATAATAAAGATGACATAGACTGTCTTCGAATACAAGCCTCAGCTCCACAAAAAAAATGGCTGAGAATTAGAAGAATCAGCATATGGGTGAAGAAGGATTAATATTAGCATTCCACAGCCATGGATCTATTATGTTTCCTTGTCTGATACAGCAGAAAACCCAGAGTGAATCTACTTAGATGTTAATAATCCTTTCATGCTTTGTAACTGAAAGGCAGATTTGTTCCTGCTTTTATTTTTATTTAATTAATAAAAAGTGGACGGAAAGCAGAAGATAAATGAATTATGTAGGAAATTAAGATTCTCTTCATAAAATACAGTGGCTCTGATGTAGCGAAATATAATCTTGTGACACCTTATATGCCCATGATGGCGAACCTTGGCACTCCAGATGTTCTTGGACTTCAATTCCCAGAAGCCCAAGCCCATGTGAATCCACATGAATGGGTTTGCTGCGATTCATCTGGCCCACGCCGCCCTCGTCGCTCCTGGAAGCAGAAGTAAGTGCAAAAGCTGGAGAAGGTGTGGAAGCAGCCACATCAGAGGTGTATACTTTTGGAAGCTGGAGTATAAAAATAAAAACCTGAACGCCTCTTAAAAAAACACTTTTTTGAACTGCACCTCTCATAATCTCAAGCCAGTATGGTCATTGGCCATGCCGGTTTTTGGATTTTTGCAGATGCATTTCAAAATAAGTAATTTTCCCAAGTAATCTGTGTTGGTATGCCTTCCACTCCTCAGAATTACATGCTCAACAAAATGCTTACATTAAGTCCCACAATTATCCACTTGAGGGCAGCAAATCTACATCGTTCATGGCTGTGTTCTTTACATCAGATGAGATTCACCCAGCTGCAATGTGTGTGCAATTCAAAAGTCCTCCCTGAATAACGACTCTAAGGTATCCAAGGTAAGGTAGTCAGCTGACAAAACTGGGGGAGAATGAATGAAATGCAACTTGCTCCGATGAACAAATTGTCAGTGAGACACAGGGTTTTATGTAAGCATTTAAACCTCCGTTTGACACACAAATATGAAATAAGTGGATGTTCATCAGTATGGTGGACAAGGAATAATTGTCCTGCAAATAAAGCAAAGAGCTGGGCCCTGTCTTCGTCCCAAAACACTTGATGCTGTTTCTGTGCCTTCAAGCCACTTCTGTGTTCTTGATAAAGTATTCTGGTGAAGGGAGATGTTTTTGGAGCCTGGCCTTTCTTTAACGTATACAGTCCTAAACACATGCACCCAGTAAACAGATATCCACACACCTTTTCTTAATATAAGCAATTTCATATGCATTGTTGGAGTCAAGAAATGCATCATAAAATCTGGAGATGCGCTAAGCCTGAAAGACAACTGTGTTCTGACCTGCATGTTGCTTGGGGAAGTGTGATAAGGTCAGTTCACTTCTTTCCTCAATCCTAGTGGCTCAAGTGGCTAAGACGCTGACTGGGAGGTGGAAGGTCAACAGTTCAATTCCCGAGTACTGCTGGACAGAATGAGCACCCGTCTCTGTCCCAGCTCCTGCCAACCTAGCAGTTCGAAAGCAACAAATTGCAAGTAGATAAATAGGGACCACTTCAGTGGGAAGGTAACAGCATTCTGTGCGCTCCAGTGTCTAGTCATGCCTGCCACATGACCATGGAAACATCTGCAGAAGCAAACAGCGCTGGCTCTTCGGCTTTGAAACAGATGAGCACTGAACCCTAGAGTCGGATACAACTGGCTTTCGAGCAAAGGGAACCTTTACTAGTTTTTAAGTTACTCATTTTTGATTGCTATGGCTGGCAACCAGCTTTTGTCTTTGCGCCATTCTGAGTAGCCAGAAAGGGTCTATTTGTCCAAGTCCTTCTGTTCCTCAAAGGGGCCTGGCCAGCTGGCAGTCTCCACCTCAGGGCTGTCCACTGCCCTGTTACTAAAAGGCTGCAAATTTGGAAGAAGACCAAACTAAAGACCTGTCTTAAGAGACAGTAGCTGGGTTTGAGCCTGGACCAGATGCAAGAAGTGCATTCTGCTTTAACTCAAGAGCCTTGCATGTCGCAGGGAAACATTCCCTTTGCAAATGTTCAAAGTTGCTAGCTCTAAGTTACACAACTACCTGTACAGTATAGCCTTTTTCTTTTGAGAAGGATGTGTAATGTGCTCCCCCACCCACTCTGCTTTGAAAATGCAGCTTTAATATAGGAATGGAAGGACTAGATAAAAGAAAATGTCTCATTACCGGATGCCAGAGGCTGTGGAAACTGTGCATTCAGCAGTTAACCAAACAATTTCCCTTCATAAGAAATTTCCAGTGCTGGCAGGAAAAGAAGAAAAAGCGAAGTCACACTCTCAGGAGTCAAAGTCAACACCTGGCTCTATCACCTATGGACACTTATATTTTCAACTTCCTCATCCAGGCATTTTCTTCCTTCCTCAGTTTTCTTTTCACAAGCCAGGCTCATACAACTGCCACCCAAAGAAAGCAACTGGCTTCTTTGATTCTCATTCAAGAATGAGCAGAAGTTAGTTTAGTGCCTTCCAGGGAAAGGGATTTGGCTTCCCAACTGTCTAACACAGCAACCACTGAAAAATCTCTGAAAAACCACTTGCAAAATTAGAATGAAAATAGGGAATAGAAAATTACACTTATATGCCACCCCACAGTACTTGTGGACTCTCTGGGTGGGTCATGAGGTAATTAACATTTTGCCCCCAAGATGCTGGTTACTATTTTTTACCAATCTTGGAAGGATGGAAGGCTGAGTCAACCTTAATCCCTGTTGGGATCAAATTTACAACATCATCAATTTTGGCTGCAGTACAGCAGTTTAAGCACTGCACCAGGAAAACCAGGAGTGGCACTGATGCTGGCACCAGTCAACCTCAGGATCTAATGTGGGTTCATCCTTAGGGTACACCCACTTGCCTGAGACACTGTTGTGGCCATCTGCCTCCAACTGGTGAACACCGGGCATAAAATAAAAACTAAAGGAGCGCCCACAAGCCCTCCATTAGATATGAAAGGAAGAAAGACATAAGCCAGGCATTTTTGTCCCCTTTGTAGACAAGGATCCTTAGAACTTTCTCCCATAGTTGGTGACAACTCAAGCAAGGTCAGATAACCAGGTGTCTCTACTTACTCCAGGATGCCTTTGTACAGTGATGGTGAACCTTGGCATGCCAGGTGTTCTTGAACTTCAGTTCCCAGAAGCCCTGATCAGCAGGAGTGCTGACTTGGGCTTCTGGTAATTGAAGTCCAAGAACACTTAGAGTGGTTTGTAGTGGGGTTTGCCTCTGGAAGGCACCAGGGTGTCAAAATCTGCTCTAGAATTTTATTTCCAGTACAAAGAGGGGGGATGGTGGAGGAAGAGTTCTGTTGTCAGGGATTTTACTGCTGAGACTTGGTCATAAACCATGGCTTTGTCTCAGTGGTCATAGTGGCTGCTGGGGAATTCTGGGAGCTGTAGTTAAAACACACACAGACAACACAAGGCCACTTTTCCAATCTCAGTGTCAACCCCCAGCATAAAAAAAAAATGAACGGGCAGCAGGTAGATATAATAATACCAAAATGTATAGGAACAGAGAGTCAGCCACAATAAATTAACTGGATCCAAATTATTCTAAACTCAAGTCATTGGTTTGACCTAGATCCAACTATTAAGCGATGAACTCTGAATGACCAGCTTAAAATCATGCAAGCTTTAAAATGGGAATATATCTTTTTGTGCTTCTTACCCTTTTTGCTTTCTGAAGCAATTAAGAAAGCAGCAATCGCTCTCTTCCAAGCTGTTCACTTCACTCCATTTGAACTTCAAACAGGAAAAGGCTCCCAAGAAGCTTCTGATTCTTTGATCTGTTTGCTTCGTGGTGGTCTTTTATCTCTGCTCACCTTTGTGGTTCACTGACTCTTTTGGCAGAAGATTTGTAACAGGCAGTAATCTTCCCATTTCAGGGTTCTTATTGAGTTTTTGTTCCTTCCTGCCATTTCAGCTGTCATCTACCCACTATAAATGGCCCCAGATTTTGCTCTTTGTCTCTGCCTTAATTGTAAAGAAGCAAATTCTCCACCATGATGGACTCTGCAGAGATGCTCTCCTACACAATATATGGAGAAGAATGGTCAGGACCTGCCCATTGGGTGGAGGTGATGTGCAATCAGAAAGTTTCAGAGGTGGGCTAGTCTTGGTGGCTGGACTAGAGCATTTGGTGTTCTTTTGGTTCAGGCAGAAGAGAGCTTTTGAAATGTGGATCAATAGATGGCTGCTAAGGATATCATGGGTTGACCATGTGACTAATGTAGAAGTATTGCACCAGTGGATCAAGAAAAAGAACTATTTAAGACCATCAAGCAAAGAAAGCTCCAATACCTTGGCCATATCAGGAGGAACAACATAAAATATAGAATATTGCAAATTGCTCTGCAAGGAAAGATCCCTATCAAGAGAGGCTTTGGCCGTAGATGGACTTCCTGGCTGAAGAGCCCGAGCGACTGGTGTGGCATGTGCTCGAAAGAACTGTTCCGAGGAGTTAAGAACAGGAAGACTATCACCGTGATGATATCCAATATCCAGAACATATATGGCAGCTGAAGAATGATAATGAGAGGGGTAAGAAGGCTGTCTCTTCTTCCACCTCATTCATTCGATTAGTGACTGCCCATGACACATCCAGAGAAAATACAAGGTTGGATGACCCCAACAAACAGGAGGCATTTAAAGTACAATGTGAGAATTTCAGTAGTAGCAGCAGCAGCTTGTGTTAAATAATGGGGAAAAATGTGTCTGAGCACTTCTAAATGGCATGTCCTGAAGCCACGAGAATGAACCCCCAAATTTAGGGTTGCCAGATTAGCAGTTCTGCCCTCCCTGAAAGTTTTAGGTCCCAAGCTAGAGCCCCAGAGAAGGGATCTGCAAGCCAGAATTGCAGGGCAAACACTTGAGGCCCTGTTGTGTATGTAACCAATGTAATGTGAATGAATCGTATCTAGCGATCCTCCATGTAACCAAGTGTAATGTCAATGAATCTGACCTAGCGATCCTCCATGTTCCCCCCCTCCATTTCCGCTCCCTTGTGAATACCCCTATTGTATAGATACAGTGTATGCATGTAAGTCGTCTGCCATTCACATAGAGTTCAGCTGCCAGCGATAGCGCAGCTGAAAGAGCTCAGCTCACATGGTTCCAATCACTCAATCAGTGATTAGCATGGGAAACCTTCCCGCACAGGTGAGCCACGCCAGGTATGCAGTACGTCAGAATGACATCAGTGATACAGTAACCAATGGGCGCCTTCCGGCGAAATTCAAATGTGCTGTACCATATATAAGGAGCTGCGCCTCTGCCATTACCTCATGTTCAGATTGACTACATTGCAATAAAGATGTGTTTGGCCCCCTGACTGCTGCCTACTGCGCATCAATCTGCAAACATCAAATTGGCAACGAAGGGGGATAATGGTTTCCCACATCATCAAGCTACCTCCGTTCGACCTCAAGGAACCAGAGAAATGGGCTCTGTACGAACGCCAGTTCTGGCATGGGATGGCCGCCGAGCGCATTGAAGATGAGGACCAAATGTGCTCTTGCCTCCTCTCCCAATGCGGCCTCCCCACGCTTGAATTGGCAACGCACCTCCTGCTGCCCTGGGACATCAATACTGTCCCGCTCAAAGAGATCCTGTCCGTGCTACAGAATCATCTCCAGCCGAAGGTCTCCATCTACCCGGAGAGAGTCGCCTTCCACAGGCGAGACCAGTGACCGGGAGAGTCCATGGCCGATTACGATGCCACCCTCAGGTTAGCCGCTGCCCCGTGCCGGTGGGACAACCTGGAGGAAGCCCTGAGGGACCACCTGCTGTCCGGGTTGCAGGACGAGGAAGCCCAGCAGAGGCTGATGGCCAGGCAGCACCTCTCCTTCAACACTGTCCTGTGAGAGGCTCTGGTGGCTGAAGCAGCGAGGTCTGGGGTATAGGCATTCAAGGCAAAGCCTGCAACACCTGGAGGGTCCGGGTTTGCCCTGCAGGCCACCTGACGTTCGCCCCCATGCTTAGCCAGCTCTTCTTAGTCCCTGGAGGCCTCCTGTTCCTCAGGGTCCAGGTCCAGCGACGATGACGACGATGTCCAGAAAGTCCGGAGAAAGTCATCCAAGAAGTATACCAGCGAGAAGGCCCACCGCCGATGCAACGGCTGCGGAGTGTCCCATGACCGGAAAAGTGCCCTTTCCGGAAGGCTGAGTGCCACCACTGTGGATGCCGAAGCCACATTGCCAAGATTTGCAGGCGTCGCCGGAGACAGGACCAGGAGCCAGCTGAGCGACCTCGAGGAAAAGGAGGGGGCATCGGGAAGATTTCCACGGGGGAGCTGACTGTGGGCCATGTGTCCAATGCACACCAATGTTTCTTTGTTGAGGTACTGTTACAGGGAGTCCCAGCTAGGATGGAGGTGGATTCGGGTTCATCCTACTCCATCCTGTCCCAGAAAGAGTTTCTGCGCATCCCCTCAAACATGCGCCCCAAACTCAAGGCCCTCAAGACGTCCTTGCAAGACATGCAGGGCAACCTGATTCCTGTTTTGGGGGTGGGGGATTTCAAAGTCACGTTCAAGAGGTTCACGGAGAAGCTGCCCCTAGTGGTAATGAAACAGGGTTCGAGCTGCCTCCTGGGGAGTCAGTGGTTTGCTCCCTTGGGTATTGAACTGTCCGGCATCAACGCAATAGAGACTGACCCAGTGCGGGACATGTGTGATGCGCACCCAGTGGTCTTCAAGAAGAGGCTCGGGAAGTATAGGGGCCCCCCAATCTCGTTTGACCTGGATCCAGCAATTTGTCCCATTCAGCTCAAGCCACGGAGAGTGCCCTTCGCCCTCAAAGACAAGATCGAGGCAGAACTGGACAAACTAGTGGGTCTGGGGATTTTGGTTCCGGTGGACTCTGCAGAATGGGAGACACCGATTGTTACTGCTTTAAAATCAAACGGGGAGGTTAGGATTTGTGCTGATTACAAGTGTGCAATTAACAAAGCTATTCGCCCCAATGCATACCTGGTGCCGGTAGTTAGCCATTTACTAGCCACTTTACACGGGGGTAAATGTTTTGCAAAGTTAGACTTAGCGCAGGCGTACCAGCAGTTAACAGTCACACCTGCTACAGCAGCTGCATAGATGATTGTAATACACAAGGGTGCGTTTAAGGTGACATGCCTCCAGTTCGGCGTGAATTCAACCCCCGGGATCTTCCAATCTCTTGTGGAACACCTTACCTTCTCAAGAGTCTCCCCGGGGTCCTGCCCTATTTTGACGACATTTTGATCACAGCTGGGAGTGAGTCAGAACTAGCAAAGAGACTGGGCAAAGTCTTAACAGTGTTTGAGAAGGTAGGGTTGAGGTTAAGACAAGATAAATGTGTGTTTCTAGCGAGGGAAGTAGAGTTTCTAGGGTTTAAGATAACCCCCGAGGGAGTCAAGCTCTCTGACTCCAAGGTTGCCACTGTTCGAAACGCCCCTCATCCCACCGCAAAACCGGAATTGCAGTCCTTCTTAGGACTCATCAATTTCTATCACTCCTTCTTGCCAAGGAAGGCTTCGATAGTGGAACCTCTGCACCGTCTTTTGAAGAAAGACGCAGTTTGGCGGTGGGGGGACAGCCAGGAAAAGGCTTTCAAAGAGTTAAAACAGCTCCTCTCCTCAGAGGCAATCTTAACCCATTTTGACCCCAGGAAACCCGTGGTGTTGGTTTGCAATGCTTCACCAGTGGGGGTGGGGGCGGTGCTGTGCCACATGTTGGAAAACGGGTGGGAAGCCCCGGTTGCCTTTTACTCACGGTCCCTTTCAAAGGCAGAATGCAATTACACGCAAACAGACAGCGAGGCTCTTGCGATAGTCGCTGGAACCAAGAAAATCCACGACTTCTTCTATGGTCGGGAGTTCACTATTGTGACTGACCACAAGCCATTACTGGGTATCTTCACCACGAGCAAGCACACACCCCAGATTCTGTCCCCCACGATGCTACGGTGGGCCATTTTCCTTCATGCTTACCAGTTCACACTGGTCCACCACCCGGGCAAAGAAATCAGCCATGCTGATGCGCTTTCCCAGTCCCCCCTTCCTGAACTAGGGGAACCCAAGTGCGGGTTGAGCAGGATCACCAGGTATTGCTGATCGAGTCCCCCGACTCACCCCCAATTGTGCCCACAGATCTTGCCAAGGCTATGGCGAAGGACAAGGTTCTGTCCCTAGTTATTTCATGGGTTAAGAAGGGGTGGCCCATGACTCTTCCCGCTGAGGAGTTCAAAGCATATTTCCAAAAGAGGTTCGAGCTTTCAATAGAGAGGGGTTGTCTTCTGTGGGGCCAGAGGGTGGTCATTCCTGAGGTACTGCGGTCAAAGGTACTCAAATTGCTGCACGTTAGCCACCTGGGAATCGTGCGCTCAAAGGCTTTGGCCAGGAGCTATTTCTGGTGGCCCCAGATAGACACAGACATTGAGCATTTGGTGGGCACTTGCGAGAGTTGCCTGAGTTCTCAACTTGAAGAGTCTCGACTTCCTTCCAGAGAATGGGATACAGCACGCGGACCTTGGTCTCGATTACACATCGATTTCACTGGTCCGTTCAGGGGCTCTCTTTTTCTACTAGTGGTCGATTCCTTTTCAAAATGGCTTGAGGTTATCCCAATGCCTAACACCTCCTCAGCCGCAACCATTAAGCAATTGTGGAGGCTATTCAGTTGTTTTGGTTTACGTGATGTTCTTGTCTCCGACAATGCCAGTACTTTCACCTCCGTCGAATTCCAGGCATTCCTGGAGAGGAATGCAATTCGACACATTACGTCTGCCCCCTTTCACCCCGCAATGAACGGTCAGGTTGAGCGCCAAGTGCAAACTACGAAAGATGCACTTCGGCGAATGGGCCATGGGGATCTAAAGTTACAATTGTGTCAATTTCTCCTTTGCTACAGAATAACCCCCCTGGCATCCGGACTCTCGCCAGCAGAGCTCCTAATGGGCAGGAGACCGGTCTTGCTTTTCAACTGGTTGGATCCGACCAGGGGATAAGGGGATGAATGAGGAAATTGCACACACCAAAGTTTTTGCAGTTGGGGACCCAGTATATTGCAGTGAATTATGCGGCCGCCAGTCCAACATGGGCCCCAGCGGTGGTGATCGACCAAACAGGGCCAGTTTCCTACCAGGTAGAAACAAGTACAGGGCTACTGTGGCGGTGACACGCTGATCAGCTCAGACGTTGGGTCACAGACACCGAGGGGGTTGAAGACCAGGGTGATTCAACGTTAGGGTTCTCTCCCACCCGCTCATCCCAAGGGGGAGACATGGCAGTTAGCCCACCAAGAGGTCCTGATTTCGGTTCCATCCATCCTTTGCAGAGAGACTGGGAAGAATTCGAGAGCCCAGACCTCGACAGTTTAAATTTTGAGTTACCGGACCGGGGGGAGATTTTAGAGTGTTCCCCCACTCATCCAAACGAGAAGCGGGGCTTTGATTTCTCCCCAGCAACCCCCCGTCCTCTGGTTTTTGAGTTCACCTCTACTCCACTGCAACCGAGGCAATTTTCTGTTGAGTCACCCCCTACTCAGAGTAACAGGCGGGAAGTTCCTTTAAGTCAGCCTCCTCCCCTTCCAGGTTTCGATATGCAGCATTCCCTCCTGGGTTCCTCTTCTGATTCAGGCCAGTGCTCCCAACACGCCACTAACACTGCTCGTTTCCCCTCTGCAGGATGAGAGATTGCAGAACCCGAAACCCCCCATTCCTCCGAGCTGAGCCTAGCCGCTGCCCGGCCCAAACGAACATGCAGGCCACCACAATGGTTGAAGGACTTCGTTCCATCCTAGAGGGAGGGATGTTGTGTATGTAACCAATGTAATGTGAATTAATCGGATCTAGCGATTCTCCATGTAACCAAGTATAATGTGAATAAATTGACCTAGCGATCCTCCATGTTCCCCCCTTCCTTTCCGCTCCCTTGTGAATACCTCTATTGTATAGATACAGTGTATGCATGCAAGTCGTCTCCATTCACATAGAGTTCAGCTGCCAGCGATAGTGCTGCTGAAAGAGCTCAGCTCATGTGGCTCCAATCACCCAATCAGTGATTAGCGCAGGAAACCTTCCCGCCACAGGTGAGCCACGCCAGGTATGCAGTACATCAGAATGACGTCACTGATACAGTAACCAATGGACGCCTTGGGGCGAAATTCAAATGTACTGTACCGTATATAAGGAGCTGCGCCTCTTTAGTGTAAGGGACCAAAGACAATGAAACAGCCGAAGGGTTGGCTTAACACAGGTTTATTGCATGATGATCCGGAGGAACATGTGGTAATGGCGGATGGGTAGCTCAATATATACAGCTGGCTATACATTTGAATGTGGCTCGTCGACAGACTATTGGTTGCTGCCTGCGTGACGTCGTAGAAGGTCACGCCCTTCTTGTCCAGGTGAAGAGGTGGCGGGAATCTTCCCGCGCTGCTGATCCAGGTGAATCTGAGCCATGAGAGCTGGACGCTCGCTATTGCCATCTAGTGGTCACTAGCTCGCGTCCCCTTATCAGATTTACATTGATACAGCTGAAGGTTATAATGTTGCACACAGAAAGGTTACATTGTTACCACATGGCTAGGTACATTGTTAAAGGCACAGCTTTACAGAACACAACATCCCTCCCCCCTAGGATGAGACGAAGTCTCTCAGCCAAGATGGCTTATTGCACGTGCGTTTGGGCCGTGATGAGGGCTGACTCCCCCGGGGGCGCTACTGCTTCTTTGTTCCCTGGTCCCTTGTCCTGTAATGGGAGAGGGAGACTCGTTAGTGGCTTGCCGCGGTTTGGCGGGCTTAGGGGAAGGGAAAAACTCCATTGTGGGCAGACCGGGGGCGATCAGGGCTAACGAAAAACCCCTCTTCTCGCTTGGACGGGTGGGGGACCACTCCGAAAAACTCCCCCGGTTCTGAAAATCAAATTCTAACTCAGTTGGGGTATCCGCATTTGTGGGGGAATTCCGCGAGATATGTATGGGGTCGGGTTCCTCCTCCTCAGAAAAATCCCCCAGGATATCTACGAGAACATCTCCCCTTTCCCCCTCCCCCCTTGGTGGGGGCCCGCGGCCCCCTTTTCCTCCCCCTTGGGCTGAACGGGTGGGGGAGAACCCTAACGCAGATTTTTTCTCTGTTTGGTCTGCGCCCTGCTCATTGGGGACCCTGCGTCGGAGCTGGTCCGCGTGCCGCCTCCACAGGAGCCCTGTGCTGGTCTCCACGCGGTACGACACGGGGCCGGTTTGCTCCACAACTACGCCCGGTACCCAGGCTGGGCCCGTGCTGGTGTAATTCCTGCAATGCACGGGGGCGCCTACACTGAAACTCTTTGTGGCCTCTAGCCCAATGTTCCTTCCCTTGTCCTCTACCCTCGTGGGGTCTAGCCTAGTAAGGATGGTGGTCAGTTTCCTACGCATTAAGAGCTCTGCGGGGGAGTATCCTGACGCCAACGGGGTCACCCTGTACCCTAGCAGGAACTGACACACTTGCAGGTTGAGGTCCCCGGGGCCCATGCGCCGCAACGCGTCCTTCGTGGTGCAGACGAGGCGCTCCACTTGACCATTGGTGGCTGGGTGAAACGGGGCGGAGGTGATATGCCGAACGGCGTTAATCTCCATGAATGCCCTAAACTCGGAGGACGTGAAACAACTAGCGTTGTCGCTAATTAATGTGTCGGGTATGCCGAACGTGGAAAAGAGCCTCCGCAAATGCTTAATGGTCTGGGCTGAGGAGGTGCTCGTGACTGGGATAACCTCCAACCACTTGGAGAAGGCGTCCACGACAAGAAGAAACAGGGTGCCTCTGAACGGGCCCGCGAAATCAATGTGCACCCGGGACCACGGCCCCTTAGCCGCGTCCCACTCCCTGTGGGGAAGGCGGGCCTCCTCTGGTCTGGAGCATTGGCAACTTTCACAGGTGCTGACCATTTGCTCGATGTAGGCGTCCAACTGGGGCCACCAGAAGTAGCTCCGGGCCAGCGCTTTGGATCGCACGATGCCGGGGTGGCTGACGTGCAGCAGTTTGAGCACCCGCGGCCGAAGGGAAGTGGGAATCACCACCCGCTGCCCCCACAAGAGGCACCCCCTCTCTAGGGACAGCTCTAACTTTTTCCTGAAAAATGGGGCGAACTCCTCCGCTGGGGAGGACGCCGGCCACCCTTTCTGCACCCAGGAGCTAACTGCCGCTAACGTCTTGTCCTTCCCTGTTGCTTTGGCAATGTCGGCGGGCACTACGGGGGGTGAATCCAGTACCTCTATCATAAGAACCTGATGGTCTCGCTCCGCCTTGCTCACCTGGCTGGGCGTCAGGGGGAGGGGAGACCTTGACAGAGCGTCCGCATGGCTGATCTCTTTCCCGGGCCGGTAAACCAACGCGTGCTGGTACGCGTTGAGAAAAATAGCCCACCTGAGCATCCTCGGGGACAGGATCTGTGGCGTGGGCTTATCTGCGGTAAAAATGCCTAGCAGGGGCTTGTGGTCCGTTACAATGGTGAAGGGGCGGCCATACAGAAAATCGTGAAATTTTTTCGTCCCCGCAACTATCGCTAGTGCCTCCCTGTCTGTCTGTGCGTAATTTCTCTCCGCTTGGGACAGGGACCTGGAGTAAAATGCTATCGGGGCCTCCCTTCCGTCTTCCAGCACGTGGCACAGCACCGCCCCCACCCCCACCGGGGATGCATCACAGATTAGGACTACCGGGCGTTTGGGGTTGAAATGGGTCAGTATGGCATCAGACGCTAGGAGACTTTTTAGTTCACTAAATGCCCTTTCTTGGTCATCGCCCCACTTCCATGTCTGGTCTTTTTTTAGCAGTTTGTGCAGCGGTTCAGCCACTGCTGCCTTCCGGGGGAGGAAGGAGTGGTAAAAGTTGAGCAGCCCTAGGAACGACTGCAGCTCGGGCTTGGAGGTGGGGCGGGGGGCTTTCTTAATGGCGGCCACCTTGGATTTGGATGGTTTTATCCCCTCAGGAGTCACACAAAACCCTAGGAACTCAACCTCGGTCGCGAAGAAGACGCATTTGTCTTTTCGCAGTCTCAGCCCCGCTTTTTCGAATATTGTCAGGACCTTCCCCAACCTCTTGGCCAATTCGACCCGACTCCCCCCTGTTATTAACACGTCATCAAAATAAGGCAACACCCCCTCTAGCCCCTTCAGGAGGCGTTCCACGAGTGACTGGAAAATTCCAGGCGCCGAATTTACGCCGAACTGAAGGCGCGTCACCTGGAACGCCCCCTTATGGGTGACTATGGTCTGCGCAGCAGCTGCGGCAGGGGACACCGTAAGCTGCTGGTAGGCCTGTGCTAAGTCGAGCTTAGCGAAACACTTTCCCCCGTGTAACCTGGCCAGCAGATGGCTGACTACCGGCACCGGATACGCATTCGGGCGGATCGCCTTGTTGATGGTGCACTTGTAATCGGCGCATATGCGGACCTCCCCATTGGCCTTTAGTGCGGTTACAATTGGAGTTTCCCACTCCGCAGAATCAACAGGCACAAGGATTCCCTGGCCCACCAATTTGTCCAGTTCCGCCTCTATCTTGTCCTTGAGTGCGAACGGCACCCGGCGTGGTTTGAGTCGAATTGGGCGGACCTCCGGGTCCAGGTCGAATGTCACTGGGGGCCCCTTGAAATTCCCCAGTCCTTTTTTGAAAACTTCGGGGTGCGCCTCGCACACCTCCTGAATCGGGTCTGTCCCCACGGCGTGCATCCCAATGGCGTACACCCCCCCAATAAACAAACCCAGGGGCTGAAACCATTGAGTCCCGAGGAGGCTGCAATCTCCCCCCCTTAAGCACGACTAGAGGGAGAGACGCGGCGTGCTTCTTGAATTTAACCTGAAATTCTCCAACCCCCAACACTGGAATGCTGTTCCCTTGCACGTCCCGTAGTGTGGACCTCAACGCTTTGAGCTTGGGTCGCCTGTGGGGGGCAATTCTCAAAAACTCCCTCTGTGAAATGATTGAATATGAGGACCCCGAGTCAATTTCCATTCTAATGGGAACCCCTTGAACTAGTACCTCAACAAAGTAGCGGGGGTGTCCTGCGGACACGCTGAATACTGGGGCGTCGTCCTCGCTGCCGTCGGAGATGCGGCCCACGCCGTCCTGCTTCCGCGTGGCCTGAGTGCCGTCCTTGGGTCTCGTTGAGCGGTCTTGTCCCGCGGAGCGGTCTGCCGAGCTTCTCCGGGTCTCACGCCTCTTCCTGCACACCTTAGTGATGTGCCCGCGGCGGCCGCAGTTGTGACACTCGGCCTTCCGAAACGGGCATTTTACGCGGTCGTGGGCCGCTCCACAGCCGTCGCACCGCCGGCTCTCTTTCCGGACCCTCCGGACGTCCTCGTCGTCGCTGCTCTCTGCGGACGACCTCGAAGCTCGCCGGGCTGCATGCACCGGAGTCTCTGCCTTGCTTGACCTCGGCCGCCAGTCCTGGAGTTCTTGTACCCCAGCCTTTGTAGCTTCCGCGGCCTGCGCCGCTCGGATGACCTCCTGCAACGTGGGAGGCGGCTCTTGGTTCATTAATGTGCGCTGGGTTTTGGCGTCGTTCAGGCCGCACAGCACACAGTCCCGGAGGGTGATTTCGACATTCTCCCATTTGCACGGGCCGGCCACCAGCCGCAGGGCCGCCACGAATGCGGCGACCGTCTCCCCGGGCGCTTGGACTCGCCTCCAGAACGCACTCCGAGCGGGAAACATCGCCATGGCGGGCCGGACGTGCTCACGCAGCATCTGCATGAGTTCCTTGGCCTTGAATTCGCTCACCCTCCTCGGTGCGATCAGGTCCACCAAGGTCCTTTTGGTTTCCTGTCCGAGCATCCGGGTGAAGATGGCCCTTTTCTTTGCCTCTTCCGTGACTTCGGACTCAATCAGTGCTGCCTGGAAGTCCATTTCGAAGATCTCCCAGTCGCCCGGTTTCCTGATTTCGAAGCCGGCGCATGTCTTGGTCCCGTGGGCTGCCATAATCCCACCTTCGTCGCCAATTTAGTGTAAGGGACCAAAGACAATGAAACAGCCGAAGGGTTGGCTTAACACAGGTTTATTGCATGATGATTCGGAGGAACATGTGGTAATGGCGGATGGGTAGCTCAATATATACAGCTGGCTATACATTTGAATGTGGCTCGTCGACAGACTATTGGTTGCTGCCTGCGTGACGTCGTAGAAGGTCACGCCCTTCTTGTCCAGGTGAAGAGGTGGCGGGAATCTTCCCGCGCTGCTGATCCAGGTGAATCTGAGCCATGAGAGCTGGACGCTCGCTATTGCCATCTAGTGGTCACTAGCTCACGTCCCCTTATCAGATTTACATTGATACAGCTGAAGGTTATAATGTTGCACACAGAAAGGTTACATTGTTACCACATGGCTAGGTACATTGTTAAAGGCACAGCTTTACAGAACACAACAGCCTCCGACATTACCTCATGTTCAGATTGACTACATTGCAATAAAGATGTGTTTGGCCCCCTGACTGCTGCCTACTGCGTAGCAATCTGCAAACATCAAAGGCCCACAGCAGGTTTATAACTTGAAACAGCCAATGATTCCTTTGTCAAGCCCATTCCTTCAAACTATACAACC
This sequence comes from Bradypodion pumilum, assembly GCA_035047305.1. NCBI lineage: Eukaryota > Metazoa > Chordata > Lepidosauria > Squamata > Chamaeleonidae > Bradypodion > Bradypodion pumilum. The sequence continues at coordinate 406,349,995 of JAWDJD010000001.1, forward strand.
CAAATGCACGGCTGGAATTTTCCCAAATGGAGCTAGAGATGGTTTGATCTCAAGCCACATCGCTCAGTAGTAATATGACTGGGAGAAGCCCCATTTCCTGTCAATCTTTTTGCCAGAAGACAATTCAGAAACAAGTATCCTGGGTTTATCATGGAGTAATACTTGTCCGGCATATGTTACTAACTAGATGAGCTCTTCTCTAAGGTGAGGGAGCCAAGAAAATCCAACCATCTGGTTTAAAGCAGCTGTAGTCCTGAATTGAACCTGTAACAAGAACTCAAAGATCCATACTCCCCAAACCCTTAGTAGTTAAAATGGTAATCAGTTTTTTATTTCTTTCTCAGTGAAGTCTTTGTTCTCTTTGCTAACAGTGAGGAGTAAAGGTTCTCCAACTTTTCTTCCCTCCGGGGAAACTCAGACTTTTTTATCATGTACTTTCTTGTTCCGTTAATTACTTGGGTTCTGTGACTGAAAGATTTCAAACTCCGGCTTTTAAAAAATATCAAGCACATTTCATCTTCTAAATGCTCCACAAATCCCAGAAAGTTACAATGTTTTTGTTGTTGGGTTCCCCCCCCAAAAAAAAAAAACACACCAGGGAATTGTTTATTTAGTGGCAACTCTGTCTGGCCAGGTTATCCTGTTATGGTAATAGAGTAGACTGTACTGCCAGCGACTCAACACCGATTGTCATGCAGAAGTTAACTAACCTGACAACCCTGAGGATTAATGGACTTGGGTGGTGATGTTGCAGGGATGGGTGATGATCCCCAAGTGGATTAAATACCACTTGAATCCATCTTGATGGAGGGCAGCAGCTACATCAATACTGGCTTGGGGTTGATGAGGACTTTGTGCAATGGCTCAGTGGTTAAGAAGCTCACCTTGTTAGCTGGAAGGCTGGCAAGTCAGCAGTTCGAGACCCGGGTACTGCACGATAGATTGAGTGCCCATCTTAAACCGCTCAGAGTTGCCTTCGGGCAGAGTAGAGCAGTATACAAAAATAAAGTGGAATGGAATGGAATCTCTATCTCAGGTCCTGCTAACCTAGTAGATTGAAAGCAAGAAACTGCAAGTAGTTCCCTAGCAAACCATGAAGTCCCCTTGCCACTGCCAAGGGTGGTGATATTCTGACTACATAAAAGATTCATGCTCAAAGAAGGAAATCGTTTGTGATGAATAGACTGCTTTCCATCTGCTTGGTCTTACACAGTCTTAGTTCTTGATAGATATTTTCAGGCTGAATTTGAAAGAACGGGGCTCGTAATTATTCCGAATAGAGTATCTACACACAAAAATAATAGGCACAGAGCACAGAAAGAACACAGAATAGGTGAGGGTAGAAATGCAGAGATCGGCAATGTTGCTTGCTTGGAGAACAACTAAAACTGAACAGCCAACATTGTTGGTGACTGTTCTCAGAGTTCACCCCCAAAATGTCACATTTCCAAATTCTGTATTACAATAGTCTGGAAAAAATAGACAAAATGCCAACATTATTATACCTCTAGAACAGGGGGTCACAACCTACAGCCCATGGTGCCATTTTGTGTGGTCCGCCGCCCTCACTCTCACCACTGTCACCAGTGAAAGTGGCAAAACAGCAGAAAACAGGCTGTAAATGCACTCGCGGCTGTCGTAAATGCATTTATGACAGCTGCAGATGTGTTTTAGAGCAGCATTTACAGTGGGGGGAGCCATGTGCCTGGCCCGCCTAGCTGTCTGAAGGGCCAGCCATGGGAAAACACTGAGAACCCCTGCTGTAGAACAAGCCACGTATACTGTGCAATGCAAAAATTGTGGAGAAGAAAGTCAAATACAAGCTTAAACCTTCAATAAATCCTATAGAACTTTGCATGGTGAATTCCTAATTGTACATATGACGATGCTGCACATCTATTCTTTGAGCTTTCAATAGGTTTTATCTTCATTTATGGCTTGGAATAATAGGTAGGAGACCAGTAGGAGAGACCAGTCACTCACCCCATCTGGCAAAGCTCTGAGGTATGGTCAATGCACTACTTCATCTCGCTAGCACTGCTATCCAGGCTGCTACTGTTGGCAGCTTTCCAGTTATTGCCCCCTTAGCTGCATTCCTGGGCCCCACAGCAGAAGAAGTCCAGATGTTTGGATCCACTTTCCACTACTAATCCAGATAAGATCTGTTTTTAGAATTGTGTGACTATGTGTGCATACAAAGTTAAAAAATGATGATGTGATGAAATGGGTCACAAGTTATTCAATATGGAGTCTCTTTGGTTTTTAAACTGTCTTTGTATGTTGTTTTGCTTCTTTGCAAAGGCCTCATAATTCCTCCTGCCGTGCTTATCAAGCAGATGTGTGCTTAGTAGAAGCTTCTCAGAGCTTCAGTCTTATGTTTTGTCTTCTCCTCCAGGCCTGGAATTATTATTATTATTATTATTATATTATTATATCTGGACTTCTATGACACCCCATCAACAATGTGACTCAGGGCAGCTCACAACAATACCACATCTAACACATTATACATATATCACAATACAGTAAAATAAGATACAATTAACATGCAAATACAGAAATAAACCACAGTACAGTATCAAAAACATTACATAAGTCAAAACATCACAAATCAAGTACCATCATAAAACATTTTAAAAAGTCATTCATTTCGCCTGCATCAACATCCTGAGCCTGGGAACGCCAGGCATTTCTTAAAATTTAAAAATCAAACCTATAAAACATTACTGTTACTTTTCTGTTAGGCTGGGCAATCATTGTGTGCCTGTGTAACTGACATGTATAAATTGATGCCATGAGGCCTCATTCTTATATTTCATGAAATGGATTTGATCCATGAAAGCCTACATTTAAATATAGGAGTTAGTCTTTAAAGGGCCACAATATTTTTGTCTTTTCCCCCTGTTTTTATTTTGGTTACTCTATGATATGCTCAAAAAAGAAAGGTTCCTTTTTCCCACCTCTCCAGTTGGTTTACTTTCATGTAAGAGGTTTTGTTGTTGTTGTTGTTGTTGTTGTTGTTGTTGTTGTTGTTGTTTTGGGGGGGACTAAGATTAAAATAAAGGTAAAAGTTAACCTTGCTCGAAATCCATTAGTATCTGACTCTATGGTTCAGTGCTCATCTCTGTTTATTAGCCAAAGAGTAAGCACTGTCTGCGTCTGCAGACATTAACATGGACATGTGGCAGGCATGTCTCAACACAAATGCTCTTTACCTTCCCAATGAAGTAGTTCTGTGAGGACAGAAGAAGTGGAGGAAGGAAGAGAATATCAGAGACAAGCATGCCTAAGGGGGGGGGGTCCCCACTTTAAATGCATTGGCTTGCTTTTGAGCGAGGAGGTGTCTTCCCTCCCTCCCCATTCTCTGTTCCCTACCAGGCGCACGACAAGGCAGACTGGCAGACAAGGAACGGAAAGGAAACTCTCTGGCTGGCTGGCTCCCTCCCCTCAGAATGAAACCCACTCACCCCAAGGAGCGAAGCTTAGTGCCGCCCAGAGCCCATCCTGGAGGCAGGGAAGGGCGAATGGGTGGGTTGATGCCATGGTGCGGGGCCTCCAGAGGCGTGGGGCCCATAGCATTTGCTACTCTTGCTATATGGCTAATCCAGCACTGCCTGACATGTACTTTATATAGCAAAAATTCTATATAAGTATTTAAAATATTAAAAAAAATTCTTTACTTACAGTTTCTATCCATAGTTAAAATCAGTAGAAAAATAGGGAGACTGTTTCAGCTTGTGGCTTTGAATAAGCACCAGGGGAAGAAGACTATAAATGAAACAATGAAAGCAACCTAGCGAACAGGAAGAGTAGGGTGAGGCTTGCCTCAGTATGAGTGCAGACAAGATTGTTATTTTCCAAACACAGTTCACACTCAGGCAGTAATGCAAGCCTAGCTTTTGCAGAGTACAGTATAAAGAAGAAACATACATGGCAGTAACTACTTACTGATTTTTTATCAACAATATATTTTTAAGTCTTGTTGAAGATTATAGAGTTCATATGTACAAGAGTTTGAGAATTCATTTAGATGGTTATTATCAGAAACATACTGATTATTCCATAATCACAGGATCACTTACATACATATATAAACCTTTATTGGCATTACAATGGCACTACAAGCGCCAGTGGTATCAAAAACGATTAAGAGAATGAGAAGTGGTACCATTAAAAAATAGAAAACCAAGGATCACCATCTCCCACCAAATGGTTGAAGTTAGATGGCACGTAGGACTGCAGTGGCTCAAGTAGGTAAGACGCTGACTGGGAAGCGGAAGGTCAGCAGTTCGATTCCCGACGACTGCAGGACGGAATGAGCTCCCGTCTTTGTCCCAGTTCCTGCCAACCTAGCAGTTCAAAAGCAAGAAATTGCAAGTAGATAAATAGGGACCACTTCGGTGGGAAGGTAACAGTGTTCCGTGCGCTCCGGTGTCTAGTCATGCCTGCCACATGACCACGGAAACGTCTGCAGAAGCAGACAGCGCTGGGCTCTTCGGCTTGGAAACAGAGATGAGCACTGCACCCTAGAGTCGGATACGACTGGCTTTCGAGCAAGAGAAACCTTTACCTTTACCTTAACAGGAAGGCAGCCACTCGGTCCATGTAATTGGTGGAGCCATTGTTCAAGAGAAGCAGCAACCTAGAGGAATCTGAGAGTCCACTAAATTTGGTTCAGATGGCATCCAGGGAATTGAGGCAAATTTCCTTGTGAAAATGGCAGTAGAAAAGAACATGGATAACCTATTCAGAACGTTTGGCTCCACAAGGACACAACCTATCACCATATGAGATTTTATTGAATCTCTCAAATAGGAGCTCAGAGGGCAAAACTTTAAACCTTGCCAGGAAAAGGCCCTGTGCTGTTGAGGGAGAGTCAGGTGACATACACAGGGAGTCATTTGGGCTCACTGTGGGAGGATCCCCAACCTCAGGGGATAGCAAGTTTTATTTGCTGCACCACAAAGGGTCTGGTAGTCATTATCTAACAGTCTTTGCTTAATTAATCTAAAGACCTCAGAGGCAGTGGAAAGTGCCACTGGTTCCAATGCTAGGCCTAGAGATTTAATTTTCCCCTCTATGGAAGTGAGCCAGTTGGAGGATTGTCATTCCTTAAGAAATTGAAAGCTGAGGCTAAGAGAATTTGTGCCAAAGAGTAAATGTAACCAGAATTTAAATATTATTAGCCACTTTAGTTTCCAAGATGTGTTAGCTTGCTTCTAGGCACAGAGCAGCATAAAGGGCACAATTAGGGACACTTAATATCTTCCGTAGGAGCCTGGATTGAGGGAGTTCCAGAGAGTACAAGATCATTCTTTGTAACAGATTTTTTAAAAGTGAAAACTAGAAAGCTAAAAAACACAGGATAGAGCAGGTACATAATTGCTCTATTGTTTTCATTTTTCGCATTGTTTTTTCCTGCTAGTGTACCTGAACAAAGTGCGAAGGAAATCCTGTCCTGACCTATTGTTATTATTATTGTTATTATTGTTATTATTATCCTCAAACACACAGACAACATAAATCACTAGTCGAACACTTCCCAAGTGTTTAGGACTACGTGATGCATTGGCAAATTATGCGAGCAGATTATTATTATTATTATTATTATTATTATTATTATTATTATTATTATTATTATTATTATTATTATTATTATTATTATTATTATTATTATTATTATTATTATTATTATTATTATTATTATTATTATTATTATTATTATTATTATTATTATTATTATTATTATTATTATTATTATTATTATTATTATGTGTATGTATGGCCATGTTATCCTGCTATGGCAATAGAGCAAACCATACTGCCAGCAACTCAACGCCGAGTGTCAGGCGGCAGTTAACTAACCTGACCACCCTGAGGACTAACGGCCTTAGGTGGCAAAGTCCACAGGGAAGGGTGATGGTCCCCAAATGGATTAAATCCCACTTGAATCCTTCCTAATGGAGGGTAGCAGCTTCATCAATTCTGGCCTGGGGCTGATGAGGATTTGTGTACCAAAAGGGCTCAGGACCAGAAAGTATCTCACGGAACTAGATCATTGGCACGGGTGTCGTGTTGCAATGTGCAAGGCAGATGAAAGGCCACTGCATTATGTTCTCAGAAAAGTCTTCATGGCTGATCACCATGATAATCACCAATTTTCAGATACAGCAGAAGAAAAGGAATGTTATTCTGTGCCTACTAGTAAAAAAATCCCTACTAACAAATCAAGTTTCAAAATCGGTAGTACTCATTGTTAACAAAGGCCTTGCTTTCTGGAAATGCTTCCTGTGAGCAACACAGCCTGTTTTACTTGAACGACAAAAAGGGATGACAGATAAGGGAGGAATGGAGTAGAAGAAGAGGAAGGGAATCAAGAAAAGGAATGAAGCCTAATAATTAAAAAAAGATGATTATGGGGTTTGGGGCCCTTGCTCCAACCTACTCAAACATTTCCCATCTAATTGCTCCATAGCAAATTATAAATATATTTAGTTACCTTTAATCTTTCTTTCTGTAATGAAAGCTTAATAAAATCACATTTTAAAAGAAAAATATACTTTACTTATAATTATTGGAAAGATTTTCTTTTAATTTTAAAAGTCACATTAAAAGCATATTTTAGAGGCACTTTGAAAAGACATTCTCTCAAATCAATTCTCTTATGGCAACTCTTTCCAGGGTTTTCTAGTACAGTACTAAGACAGTTTATCATTCCCTTCTCCTGCAGGTTGGCACTCTGCAGTTTGCTCAATGTTACTGGGATGCGGTGGGCAATACCATTCTCTCCTAATCCTAAGATTTTCTAATGTAATAGAAACCATTTTTAAAAATGAGTAAAGCAAAAAGTTCATTTTCAACAGCAAATTACGTTTCAAACACTACAATAGATGATGAAGGCATACTAATTTTAAAAAGTAACAACCTCCTATATTTTCCTTTCTTCTCACAGGACTTCGAGTTCTGGCCTTTTCTTCTCCATTCTAGCCACCAGGCATTATCTTCAGGTACCTATATGCTATGGTTATGTTTAGTAGAGAATGGGAAAACACCCCAAGCAAGAATGCAAGTAGATTCTGTTTCGACGCACTGAGATATTACATATTATTACACAATCCAGTTCTTGGTTGTTTACTATATGATTCTATAGCTTTATCATTATCTTATTAAAGTGCATTCACTTTTTTATGATTCACCCGCATTTACTACTTGCTTGGGGTGTTTTCCCATTCTCTACTAGGATACACCCAGCCATCTCTTCTCTTATGGTTATGTTTAGGTCAGTATCTTATTGCTGGGCTCAACAAGAGAATAAATGTATTAGTTCATTTGTTGAACAGTAACTTAACAGCATAAGGGGGACTGTTTGGGACCAGAGTGCCACATGAAGGTGTGAACCCCCATCTCTGTCCCAGCTCCTGCCAACCTAGGTTTTCAAGAGCAAGAAATTGCAAGTAGATAAAAAGGTACCACTTTGATGAGAAAGGTAAACAGCATTCCGTGCACTCCAGTGTTTAGTCATGCCTGCCACATCTGCAGACGCAGAGAGCTCTCTGGCCATAAACGGAGATAAGCAGCGAACTCTAGTGTCAGATACGACTCACTTTCGAGCAAGAGAGATGTTACCTTTACTAACTCAACAACATGTGTAAATCCTGATCTTGGAGACATGAAAGGAGCATAATTTGGGTGTCCCCTGAGCAGTTTCTCTAGCAAAAATTCTTTCAACCCAGAGTAATTTCTGACACAAAAATTATTTTTACTGATAGTTGTTTTACTAGCCTTAATCATTAGGACTGTGTTGCTCTCTTAAAGGATTGGGGCTGTCTGACCTTACACTTAGCCTCTGAAATTCAGCATTTAAATTGCAGCTAAAAAGGGAGTTGGGAATCATTCCCACAGATACAATGAATCTCTTATGTGAATAGGATGTGCCAACTGGATTGTGAGTTTGTGATTGTCCCTATAACTCCTCCTCCTAACAGAACTCCAGATTTTTCAACAAGAGTGAAAGCTACCTCTCAGATCTCTTTCTTAGTGTGGGCAGGAGAAGGCATAGCAGGGGAATACTTACGTTCCTAAGCCCCACCAAACACTTCTCAAAAGTAACATTATTTACTTGAACCATTTCTCAAAGTCTCTTCTGTTTTTAAGTTGAAGGGAAAGTCAAGAAGTGGCATGTTGTGCTGTGCTTTGGAAGTTCTTCTAGTAAGAGTACAGGAGAAAGGCAGCTTGCTGCAAAAACTACTGTCAAGGGATTAGGAAAGAGGGATCATGATTTCTGATATTTTGATAGAAGTTCAGTTTTGTAGGTAGTGCCTGGGATTAGCTGACTAGAAATGTTTGTTAGTGATTAAAAGACTGAACACCTGCATTTATCAAAGTGAGAGTAACTTTCAAGGCCAAAAGCCAGCCTGTTTCCTGATACTTTGATAATTTGAAGAATGGTTTCAGCTGTGTGACGGGAGAGGGCAGAAACTACTACTCCCCACCACCACCACCACAGAAGATGTGTGGGGGAAGACTCAAAGCCTGATTGGCAAATCATCCCGAAGAGTCCAGAAAGTGAAGCTTAATGTATAAAAAGAGCAGCCAGAAGTTATCTTGGTAGCTTAGCTACCCCTTAGAAAGTACTATTTTTAGTTCCTTTTCGGCCATACTGTGATGAATTTAGTGTATGCTCTATGACTATGCTGAAGCTATGGTAATGTGAGAACCAGGTAGTTTAGTTAGTCTTTCCTTTATGTGCTCTCTGTTTTACTGATGCTCTGATTATTATTTACTCCAGAAATGCTTTTATTAACTTTTGAATTTTTTATTTTCCTTGAACTTTCTGTCTTAATTTTTTACCATCTTTAATAAAACATAAAAATAGTTCCACTCTTTTGTGTGTTACATTTTGGCTCAGGAGGACTTATGGACTTCTGGCCACCAAGGTCGAGAGATTCGGTTTTCACAGCATTTGACACACCTGAGCAACCTCCTTATCAGTATAAAGGAAGGCTTTTCATTTTACTAGTTAATGTCCATTTGCACCTAGAGAAAATACGCGGAGGCGAGGACACGATCAAATAATTACTTCTATATAATAAATAGGTAAGCTACTGCATTATATTTTATGAGGCTAATAGAGTGGAGCTATAACAAATCGTTTCTTAGATAAGTATAATAATAATACGTTACATGCCGATATAGGCAACATGCATTATTGCATTAGATCCTACATAATGTTTAATATGTATATTTTCTAATCCTTTCATGTAGATTTCCTGAAGAAGGAACAATAACTTCAGAAAAGTCGTATTAACTAGTATCGACTTAGAAAGATATTTTGGCAACAGCTGATCAAGTGATTGTATTATATTACACCCAAAGAGGAATCATTTTTGTTATATACTACAAGTTTTATGTTATATACTTACAGTTTTCAGTCTGAATGAGAACTATTAACCCATGGTGGAATTATTTATGTTGTGACTTTTGCTGAACAATATAAAGCGTTATATTAATTTGATCATACTTTTTGGAGAATTTTTACTCTACCGAACGGTAATATTTTTCCTTCGTGTCTTGGTAATACTACCATGCAGTATTTGTTTGGAAGTTAAATGCACTTGATCTTGTATACAGTATTTTTGAACCTCCCTGGGAGCACTGCTTAATCAAGTCAGACTATGGTGTTGGGATAGAAATACCCCCCCCCCCTCCCCTCAGCCATCACAACACTGACTTTCCTGGGACACCCTCATCAGGAAAGTTGGTAGTATGGCTTAGTGTGGACATCTCTATGACAGATTGTATCTTGACAATTGCCATGCTGCTGCTGCTGACTTTTAAAGTGTAAAACTGATTATTCTTATTATTTTTCAGCATTGCTGGTGCTTGGGAGGTGGATGAAAAAGTCAAACCTAAACGTTAGGAGCTAGGTCCAAAAAAGGCTTGCAAAAATACTGATTTTTGGATCTTGGGAAGCAAATTAGCAGCCTTTGGCAACTATTTTAAATTGACTTTGCAATGACTCCATTTGCTAGAATTAGCATTGGGTAGATGAGTTAATATTGTTTCCATATATTTAATTTCTTGCCTTCATGTTTGTTGTTTTGCAATTTTGTACTGCTTGTACTTTTAAAATTGCCTGTGGATGGAACTCCAACTTCTATAAGGTACAATTTTCCATTGTAGTAGCTGCTGTTGGAAGTTTTATCTTAGGCCCCATATTATTTGCTAACACAAGGTACAGAATCAAAACTTTCGAAATGCAGATCTACAGACAGCTGCCAAGGCTATCATGGGTTGCCCATGTGACTAACATAGAAGTATTGCACTGAACAGATAAAGAATTTATGACCATTAAGCAAAGAAAGATCCAATACATTGGCCATATCATGAGGAACAACATAACTGGCTTTTGCACAACTTCATGTAATTCACCATTTGCGCCTGCTCCTGGACCAGGACTCCTTGCTCATGGTCACACATGCTCTGGTCACCTCCAGACTAGATTACTGTAATGTGCTACATGGGCTGCCCTTGACGACCATTCGGAGGATGCAGCTGGTCCAGAATGCGGCTGTCTGGGTGGTGATCTGGTGCAGGCGTTATGCCCGCGCCTCACTACTGCTTCGGGAGCTGCACTGGTTACCAGTTTGCCTCTGGGTACAATTTAAGGTGCTGGTTATGACCTTTAAAGTTCTACATGGTAGTGGGCCAGGATACCTAAGAGACCGCATCGCTCCAAGGACATTGGTTCATACAACCAGAGTAGACTGAAGGGACTCTCTAATTGTACCATCGGCTAGAGGGGCTCGTCTCTCTAGCACAAGAAGGAGGGCCTTCTCCGTGTCCGCACCGGCCCTTTGGAACCTACTGCCAATAGAGCTACGGTTACAGACAGAATTGCTGCCCTTCCGAAAAGGTCTCAAAACCTGGCTGGCGGGGCAGGTGTGGGGCCCTGATGGAAATGTGGCCCCTGCCTGCTGGCTTACAAAATGATCAAGATCCTCCCTCTTTTTTATGAATCGGTGGGAGGGTTTAATGGGGGTAGTTTTTATCTGCTTTTATATTTTTTACGTTTTTTATCTGCTTGTGTTTAGTTTTTTGTTATTTGAGACCGTGTATTGTGTTCTGTTTTGTGAGCTGCCCTGAGTCAGGTTTCCTGAGTGGGTGGCATATAGGTATAAAAATTAAATTAATTACTCCAACTCAGTCTGCAAGGAAATAGCCCTGGGAAGAAATGCCCTGGATGTAAACAGACTTCATGGCTGAAGAAACTGAGAGACAGGTGTGGCATGTCCTCAGAAGAGATATTCTGAGGAGTTAAGAACAGGAAGACTATCACCATGATAGCTAATATCCAGAATGAATATGGCACCTGAAAAAGAAGAAGGTGTCAAGCGTTCTCCCCTTCTTGCTAAGCTCACGGGAGTGTTTAGCTCATATGTGTGCTTCATTTCCTTTTATCTGATGCTTTGTCATTCAGGCTGAAATGCATAATCACTTGGACTCCTCTTCACACTCAGTGAGGCCCCACCTGGACCAGATGAGTCAAGGTGCAGAAGATGTACATGCCTGCAAGGTGTGAAGGTCATAAGCTGTCCACAATGTACATTCAACATCCTTTTGAGGTCAGAAGCCTTGCAAGATTTGCTGTTGGATTCAAACCTACAAAGAAAACGGGGAGATCAAGAGCAGAAGAAAGGACTTTGAAAAGTTAAGACAAGCCAAAAACAAGCTCATAAACACTGTGCAGAACTAAGGGCATTTTCTGAAATGAGTCTACCTTCTCCTTCCAGCTCTTCTGCCACGAGGCTGCAAATGGTCTGTTCCAGGGTTGAAGAGGGGATTGCTCAGCAACTGAGTTTATAAGCTGAAGCTTTGGCAATTAATGAACAGTCTGAGAAGAAAATGTTACTTGGAGCCAACTATTAATCTAAATCCCTCCCCAGTTTCTCCATCAGGTTTCCTCCCACAATTTAGCAACCATCACAGTTCTTCAGACTTTTTGGCTCCTAGCAATCTCTATGTTCCTGGCTCAATACTTTTGATCTTGAGCATGCCAGTTCATCTCAAGGCTTCATTTCCCAGAGCACAGGCTGTCCTCCCTCCTGGCTTCAGTTCCAGACTGGCGTCATTACAACTACCCTTGGACATTTAGAAAACTAGTAAGCCAGTGCAAAAATCTCCCAAATGGGTGGTATAAAAATGTAATAAATAAATAAGGCTACTCTTCTTCATCCTTACAATTCAGTGGGGCCGAGCATTGTAATTCAGCTTTTACCCCCTCTTACTCCTGTATCCCTTCTTTCAGGTCGGAGGCAACCTTGTTTTTTTAAAAAAAATTAAACCAAGACGAAATGAAACTCTGGTACTGAGAAGCAAAACTGCTGTTTGATCCTGCTTAGGTCAGGGGTTGTTAACCTTTTTATGCTAGACCCGAATCACATTCCCTCAGACACCTAAGCAGGCCAGAGGCATGATTCCTCCTTGCCGCTTCCACCACTTCTGGTGGCATGCCGCGGTGGGTACAACCACAGTGCGTCTTTGGGTGTTTTTGCTGTTTCTGCCACTTCCTGTAGCAGTGGGAGTGAGGGTGGCATGCTTTTGGCTGTTTTCGGTGCTTCCAGCAGCGGAGGTACCAGGGTCCTCACCACAGGATGAATTGGAGCCGTGGGCCAGATCTGGCCTGTGGGCTGTAGTTTGTAAACCCCTGCCTTAGGTCTTCAGAAGTGGGAAAACCCTAAGACAAGGATGGGGTAGAGACCACTCACAGAGCAGCAAGGAAATGGTGTGGGATGTGGCTAGCCAGTTCAAATACCAAACACTGGCACTGTGCTCTGCACTGCAATATTTTTCTTGTTTTAGTGTAAGGGACCAAAGACAATACAACAGCCGAAGGGTTGGCTTAACACAGGTTTATTGCATGATGATCCGGAGGAACATGTGGTAATGGCGGATGGGTAGCTCAATATATACAGCTGGCTATACATTTGAATGTGGCTCGTTGACAGACTATTGGTTGCTGCCTGCGTGACGTCGTAGGAGGTCACGCCCTTCTTGACCAGGTGAGGAAGTCGCGGGGAATCTTCCCGCGCTGCTGAACCAGGTGGCTGATGATCCATTAGAGCTGGACGCTCGCTACTGCCCTCTGGTGGTCACTAGCTCGCGTCCCCTTATTAGGCTTACATTGATACAGGTGATGGTTATAATGTTGCACACAGAAAGGTTACATTGATAACACATGGTAAAGGTACATTGTTAAAGGCACTGCTTTACAGAACACAACATCCCTCCCCCCTAGGATGAGACGAAGTCTCTCAGCCAAGATGGCTTGTTGCATGTGTGTTTGGGCCGTGAAGAGGGCTGCCCCCCCCAGGGCATTATTGCTTCTTTGTTCCCTGGTCCCTTGTCCTGAAATGGGAGAGGGAGACTTGTTAGTGGCTTGCCGCTGTCTGGCGGTTTTAGGGGAAGGGAAAAACTCCATTGTGGGCAGACCGGGGGGCGTCGGGACTAACGGAAAACCCCTCTTCTCGCTTGGATGGGTGGGGGACCACTCCGAAACCCCCCCCCGGTTCTGAAAATCAAAATCTAAGTTGGTAGGGGTACCCGCATTTGTGGGGACTTTCCGCGAGATATGTATGGGGTCGGGTTCCTCCCCCTCGGAAAGATCCCCCAGGGTATCTACGAGGATATCCTCCTCCCCCCTTGGTGGGGGCCCACGGTCCCCTTCTCCTCCCCCTTGGGCTAAACGGGTGGGGGAGAACCCTAACGCTGACTTATTTCCTGCGTGAACCGTGTCCTGCTCATCGGAGACCCTGCGTCGGAGCTGGTCTGCGTGCCGCCTCCATAGGAGCCCTGTGCTGGTTTCCACGCGGTACGACACGGGGCCGGTTTGTTCCACGACTACGCCCGGCACCCAGGCTGGGCCCGTGCTGGCGTAATTCCTGCAATGCACGGGGGCGCCTATGCTGAAACTCTTTGTAACTTCCAGCCCGATGTTCCTTCCTTTGTCCTCTACCCTCGTGGGGTCTAGCCTAGTAAGGATGGTGGTCAGCTTCCTGCGCATTAAGAGCTCTGCGGGGGAGTATCCTGATGCCAACGGGGTCACCCTGTACCCTAGCAAAAACTGACACACTTGTAGGTTCAAATCCCCTGGGCCCATGTGCCGCAATGCGTCCTTCGTGGTGCGGACGAGGCGCTCTACTTGGCCGTTGGTGGCCGGGTGAAACGGGGCGGAGGTAATATGTCGAACGGCGTTAATCTCCATGAATGCCTTAAACTCGGAGGACGTAAAACAACTAGCGTTGTCGCTAATTAACGTGTCGGGTATGCCGAACGTGGAAAAGAGCCTCCGCAAATGCCTAATGGTCTGGGCCGAGGAGGTGCTCGTGACTGGGATAACCTCCAACCATTTGGAGAAAGCGTCCACCACAAGGAGGAACAGGGTGCCTCTGAATGGGCCCGCGAAATCAACGTGCACCCGGGACCACGGCCCCTTAGCCGCGTCCCATTCCCTGCGGGCCTCCTCCGGTCTGGAGCATTGGCAACTTTCACAAGTGCCGACCATGTGCTCGATGTCGGCGTCTAGCTGGGGCCACCAGAAGTAACTCCGGGCCAGCGCCTTGGATCGCACGATGCCGGGGTGGCTGACGTGAAGTAGTTTGAGCACCCGCGGCCGAAGGGAAGTGGGAATCACCACCCGCTGCCCCCACAAGAGACACCCCCTCTCTAGGGACAGTTCTAGCTTTTTTCTGAAAAATGGAGCGAACTCCTCCGCTGGGGAGGATGCGGGCCACCCTTTCTGCAGCCAGGAGCTTACTGTCGCTAACGTTTTGTCTTTCTCTGTCGCTTTGGCAATGTCGGCGGGCACTACGGGGGGCGAATCCAGCACCTCTATCATGAGAACCTGATGGTCCCGCTCCCCCATGCTCACCTGGCTGGGCGTTAGGGGAAGGGGAGACCTAGATAGGGCGTCCGCATGGCTGATCTCTTTCCCGGGCCGGTAGACCAATGCGTGCTGATACGCGTTGAGAAAAATGGCCCACCTGAGCATCCTTGGGGACAGGATTTGAGGGGTGGGCTTATCCGCGGTAAAAATGCCTAGCAGGGGTTTGTGGTCCGTCACGATGGTGAAAGGGCGGCCATACAGAAAATCGTGAAATTTTTTCGTCCCCGAGACTATCGCTAAGGCCTCCCTGTCCGTCTGTGCGTAGTTTCTCTCTGTTTGGGACAGGGACCTGGAGTAAAATGCTATCGGGGCCTCCCTTCCGTTCTCCAGCACGTGGCACAGCACCGCCCCCACCCCCACTGGAGATGCATCACAGATCAGAACTACTGGGCGTTTGGGGTCGAAGTGGGTCAGTATGGCGTCGGACGCCAGGAGGCTTTTCAGCTCACTAAATGCCCTCTCCTGGTCATCGCCCCACTTCCATGACTGCTCTTTCTTTAGCAGCTTGTGTAGCGGTTCAGCCACCGCTGCCTTCCGGGGAAGGAAGGAGTGGTAAAAGTTGAGCAGCCCTAGGAACGACTGCAACTCGGGCTTGGAGGTGGGGCGGGGGGCTTTCTTGATGGCTGCCACCTTAGACTTGAATGGTTTTATCCCCTCAGGAGTCACACAAAACCCTAGGAATTCAACCTCGGTTGCGAAGAAGACGCATTTGTCCTTTCGCAACCTCAGCCCCGCCTTTTCGAATATAGTCAGGACCTTCCCCAACCTCTTGGCCAATTCCGCCCGACTCCCCCCTGTTATTAACACGTCATCAAAATAAGGCAACACCCCCTCCAGACCCTTCAGGAGGCGTTCCACGAGTGACTGGAAAATTCCTGGCGCCGAGTTCACGCCGAATTGGAGGCGCGTCACCTGGAACGCCCCCTTATGGGTGACTATGGTCTGCGCAGCAGCTGCGGCAGGAGACACCATGAGCTGCTGGTAGGCCTGTGCTAAGTCGAGCTTAGCGAAACATTTCCCCCCGTGTAACCTGGCCAGCAGATGGCTGACTACCGGCACCGGATATGCATTTGGGCGGATCGCCTTGTTGATGGTGCACTTGTAGTCGGCGCATATGCGGACCTCCCCATTGGACTTAAGAGCAGTTACAATTGGAGTTTCCCACTCCGCAGAATCTACAGGCACAAGAATCCCCTGACCCACCAATTTGTCCAGTTCCGCCTCTATCTTGTCCTTGAGTGCGAACGGCACCCGGCGTGGTTTTAGACGAACAGGGCGGACCTCCGGGTCCAGGTCGAAAGTCACTGGGGGCCCTTTGAATTTCCCCAGTCCCATTTTGAAGACTTCGGGGTGCGCCTCGCACACCTACTGAATTGGATCAGTCCCAACAGCGTGCATCCCCACGGCATGCACCCCCCCAATGAACAACCCCAGGGGCTGGAACCACTGAGTCCCGAGGAGGCTGCAATTTCCTCCCTTGAGCACGACCAGGGGAAAGGACGCGGCGTGCTCCTTGAATTTGACCTGAAATTCTCCAACCCCCAACACTGGAATACTGTTCCCTTGCACGTCCCGTAGCGTGGCCCTCAATGCTTTGTGCTTGGGCCGCTTTTGGGGGGCAATTCCGAAAAATTCCCTCTGGGAAATTATTGAATATGAGGACCCCGAGTCAATTTCCATCCTAATGGGCACCCCTTGGACTAGTACCTCAACAAAGTAGCGGGGGTGTCCCGTAGACACGCTGAACACTGGGGTGTCGTCCTCGCTGCCGTCGGCGATGCGGCCCACGCCGTCCTGCTTCCGCGTGGCCTGGGCGCCGTCTTTGGGTTTCGCTGGGCGGTCTCGTCCCGCGGAACGGTCTGGGGAGCTCCTCCGGGACTCGCGCTTCTTCCTGCACACCTTGGCGATGTGCCCGCGGCGGCCGCAGTTGTGGCACTCGGCCTTCCGGAAGGGGCATTTCACGCGGTCGTGGGCCGCGCCACAGCCGTCGCATCGTCGGCTCTCCTTCCGGACCTTCTGTACGTCCTCGTCGTCGCTGCTCTCTGTAGACGACCTCGAAGTTCGCCGGGCCGCCTGTACCGGAGCCTCTGCTTTTCTCGACTTTGGCCGCCAGTCCTGGAGTTCTTGGACCCCGGCCTTCGTAGCTTCTGCGGCCTGGGCCGCTCTGACGACCTCCTGCAGCGTGGGAGGCGGCTCTTGGTTCATTAATGTGCGCTGGGTTTCGGCGTCGTTCAGGCCGCACAGCACACAGTCTCGGAGGGTGATTTCGACGTTTTCCCATTTGCACGGGCCAGCCGCCAGCCGCAGGGCCGCCACGAACGCGGCGACCGTCTCCCCGGGCGCTTGGACTCGCCTCCAAAATGCACTCCGAGCGGGAAACATCGCCGTGGCGGGCCGGACGTGCTCACGCAGCATCTGCATGACTTCCTTGGCCTTGAATTCGCTCACCCTCCTCGGTGCAATCAGGTCCACCAAGGTCCTTTTTGTTTCTTGTCCGAGCATTCTGGTGAAGATGGCTCTTTTCTTCGCCTCTTCCGTGACTTCGGACTCGATCAGTGCGGCCTGGAAGTCCATCTCGAAGATCTCCCAGTCGCCCGGTTTCCTGATTTCGAAACCGGCGCATGTCTTGGTCCCGTGGGCTGCCATCCCACCTTCGTCGCCAATTTAGTGTAAGGGACCAAAGACAATACAACAGCCGAAGGGTTGGCTTAACACAGGTTTATTGCATGATGATCCGGAGGAACATGTGGTAATGGCGGATGGGTAGCTCAATATATACAGCTGGCTATACATTTGAATGTGGCTCGTTGACAGACTATTGGTTGCTGCCTGCGTGACGTCGTAGGAGGTCACGCCCTTCTTGACCAGGTGAGGAAGTCGCGGGGAATCTTCCCGCGCTGCTGAACCAGGTGGCTGATGATCCATTAGAGCTGGACGCTCGCTACTGCCCTCTGGTGGTCACTAGCTCGCGTCCCCTTATTAGGCTTACATTGATACAGGTGATGGTTATAATGTTGCACACAGAAAGGTTACATTGATAACACATGGTAAAGGTACATTGTTAAAGGCACTGCTTTACAGAACACAACACTTGTGCAATCAGTTTCAAATTGCCTTGGGTGATGAAAGCAGATGTCTCTCAAACGCACCGCAATTCTCTAACTTTCTGCCACTAAGCTGCCAGTGTGAAGCAACAGTGATGGTGAACTTTGGCACTCCAGGTGTTCTTGGACTTCAATTCCCAGAAGCCCAAGTCAGCACTCCTGCTGATCAGGGCTTCTTGGAATTGAAGTCTAAGAACATCTGGATAGCCAAGGTTTCCCATCACTGCCATAGAGCTTTACAATTGAGTCTTTTTAAAAAAACGAAATGTAGAAAAGGCCCCTTGATGCATTGTGTCCTAGCAGAGCATACCTTCTTGTCTTAGCTCAAAATACTAAAGATGTCAAAGAAAATGTAAGTTCTGCTTCTTTATGAATTGCTGATATGATTGGCCAGTCTCTGTAACTGGCTTGATGTCTAGGACTTGACTGGCTTGATCTTTAGGATTTGATATCCAGAATACCCAGAACTCAGCTGCTTGGATCCTGACACTGGCATACTGTTGCTTCTGCAAAATTACACTTAGTATAGTACTTAACTAATAAAGGTCAAATCCTATTGCTTAGTATACTAAATTGCACTAGAATAGGCCAATTGACTCAATGGGGATTTGTTGTTTAGCAATTTAACCAGCTAAAATAAAACCAGCATTTTAATACTTCCACAAAACCAACACCATATCACACCTCTCATTCTTGCAATGTTTCTTTCTTGTCCAAAAACCTTCTTAAATCTGTCCTTTCCTATTTCAAAGTCTTCAATTTAAGTCTAGCTTCACTTACAACCATGGTTCCCTCTCAACCTCTGCTCAAATTGAAAACCACTTTTTCACAAAGCTGGCATTTTCTTCTGAGCCTGCAAAACACAAGGAGGTAAAATGCAGAAAGGGGACATGGTTTGAGCATCTTTAATACTGAACAGAAGAGGGAACTTGAATTACAAGCTACACCTCATGAAATAATAATAATAATAATAATAATAATAATAATAATAATAATAATAATAATAATAATAATAATAATAATAATAATAATAATAATAATAATAATAATAATAATAATAATAATAATAATCCACCCATCTGGGGATTCATCCCCACTCTGGGCAGCTACCAACAATATACAGTAGAACCCCGGTTAACAACAGCACCGGACAACGACAAAATTGGATAACGATGCTAGATTTTTAGAAAACAAAATGGCGGCTACAACCTTATTCAGCTGTTGTGCTGCCCAGGGACCTACTAGGAAGGTGGGAATAGCGTGGAAAAGGTCCCCCCCCCCCCCCGAGCCTGCTGGGGAGCCAGGGAGCCAGAAAAATGCACCCAAAGATGGCGATTTTTTTGGCCCCAAACAGCATGACAAGGTAGGAGAGCACGTTATCCTTTTTGTGGGGGTTTGCCGCTGCCTCTGGAAGGGTCGGGGGAGCCGATCCACGCTGTTTCCGATACCACCTGACCTCCCTGGGTGGTGCTGCAATGCAAAACCTGCTGCTGACAAAGGAGTTTTCCCCGGCATTTTTTCTTGCAGCACTGCCTGGGGAGGTCAGGAGCGTCGGAAACAGCATGGATCGGTTCCCCTGAGACTCCCAGAGTTGGCAGGGGTGGCGGAGAACCCAAAATGGGTGAAAAAATTCCATCACGATGGAGTTTTTTTGCCCATTTTATGCTCTCTACCGCCCCTTCCCCCTCTGGGAGGTTCAGGGGAGCTGATCTGTGCTGTTTCCGACGCCCCCCGACCTCCCTGGGGGGTGCTGTAAGCCAAAACCTGCAGCTGACAATATCCAATACATGCACTGGATAAGGAGAAAAACTGGACAACGACACGACTTATGGAACCAAGTTTTGTTGTTATCCGGAGTATTACTGTATTAAAACATCTTAAAATTCACACAATCATAAAATGACATCTTAAAATCACACACAAAAAAAATATCCGGTCCTAAATTAATAATCCTTCCATTTAGCTGCCAAGGGTATAGAACCACATAATAATGTTAAATAAATAGGCAAAATCAACATCAACATAGATGTGAATGGTTTAGCTGAGCAACCCTAGAAAGAAAGCAAACCTAGTATATAACCATCAGGATCCAAAACTTAAAACATAAGTATGCCATGCATTGTTTCAAGGAAGTGCTTCTGAAAGAAAATTTAGGCTTCTGCAACCTAAATTTGTAAATCCTGCTCACACTCGAAAAAGAAATATATTCCTGAATTCTTCCAGAACTATGCAATGAACGGGTTAATGAGTTTCACATTTCATCAGATGGAAAACCAGGAGGCAAAAGTCACTTATCAAAAGCATCCCTGCACTGTAATAAGCAGTCCTTAGTAAGGAGTTTCCTTCTGGAAAAGGGAAGGAAAACTGAACCGAAATGGAAGCATTGGTGTGCAGTGGTTAAAATGCTCTACTGTAGCCAAAATGTTGTGAGTTCGATCCTGATGGGACACAATGTTGACTCATCACTCCATCCTTCTGAGATTGGTAAAATGAGTACCCAGCCATGTTGGGGCATAATGCTAATTAACTTGTGAACCACCCAAAGAGTGCACTAAGCCCTATGGGGCAGTATGTAAGTCTAATTGCTATTGCTATCACCCATGGAATATCTGGCAACATATGCATCCACTACTCTATCAAAAGAGGAAAAGAGATGTGTGCTCCTTGTTACATTATCCAGAAACAAAGCTGGATAATACCCAGTGATGGGCTCCAAAAAAAATTACTACCACACTGTGGGAGTGGCCTACTTTGTGGGTGTGGCCTACTCTGTGGACATGGCCATGTGACTGGGTGGGCGATCTAGTCATGCTTGCTACATGACCATGAAAATGTCTGCAAACACAGACAGCGCTGGCTCTTTGGCTGTAAATGGAGATGCAACAAGGAGGAGGACGGCCAGACGGTAAGAATGCAGGAGATGGAGAAAGCCAATATCTTTTTCAGGAAAATCTAAAAAGAAACAAATCATTATTTGTTCTAGGGTCCGGAGTTAGAACCTTATGGACTAAATAGCGAGCTCGATTTTTCATGTTATCTATGATTACTTTAAGACATCATTCTGCCAGAGTAATGAGCACTAATCAATCACACATATTCTTTTCCACATTTGAATTGTAGGCTTTATAAGTTCCTTTTACCAATGTTTAGCATCAGAGCACAAAAGAAACAAACACTTCGAGGCTATTTGATGCACAACAAGGTATTTTCAATCTTTTTTATTGTAGAATCGTTAATAATGTATACTGTGATTATTTGATATACTGTGATGATGATTTGTTTCTTTTTAGATTTTCCTGAAGAAGATATTCTAAATGAAAAGCTGTATTATCCAGGAAACAGCTTAGAAAAATATTGAGAGACACTAGCTCATCCATTTTTTAGTTAAATCAAACCATTTTTCTTGAGCATTTATTGACATATAACTGAACATAGTTTGACATATTGGATACTTTTGAGACTGTACTTCGTTGTGTTGAAGAAACTATGGATTTATATTTTCTTTGAACCACTTGTTGGACTTATTAAATACTTGTTAACTACTTATGGAGAATTATCCTCATTTCATTTACAATTAAATATACAAGATTTATTTTGCCATAGACGGCTTCCTCCATTTCCTGTAAATGGAGATGAGCACTGCACCCTAGAGTCAGATACGACTGGCATTTGAGCAAGGGGGACCTTTAGCTTTAATAACCACTTTCAACTAAACAGGGCCAAACTTCACAGCAAATTTGAATACCAATCAGGCAGTGGTGGGATTCAAAATTTGTTACTACCTACTCTGTAGGCTTGGTATGGTGAGTGTGGCAAGGGGGAAAGCGCTGCGTTGGACCCAAATTAGGACTACAGTACTTTATTTCAAAACTTGGATGGGCGGGGCCAGCCAGAATTTTGGCTACCAGTTCTGGCAAACTGGGGCGAACCTGCTGAAGCCCACCACTGATAATACCTTTACTCAGTAGTAGTTTCCCTTGCTCGAAGGCCAGTCGTATCCGACTCTAGGGTGCAGTGCTCATCTCTGTTTCTAAGCCGAAGAGCCAGCGCTGTCTGCTTCTGCAGACGTTTCCGTGGTCATGTGGCAGGCATGACTAGACACCGGAACGCTGCGCACGGAACGCTGTTTCCTTCCCACCGAAGTGGTTCCTATTTATCTACTTGCAATTTCTTGCTTTCGAACTGCTAGGTTGGCAGGAGCTGGGATGAAGACGGGAGCTCATTTCCGTCCTGCAGTACTCGGGAATCGAACTGCTGACCTTCCGCTTCCCAGTCAGTGTCTTAGCAACTTGAGCCACTGCAGATCCCAAAAATACAAACACCTTAACATTTTGGTGGTCTAGTAAGAGTGCCACCCTCTTTTGTGACTGGATTCATAATCTCACCACACATAAGAGTCTAGCATTATTTTTTTCTTGAAGAAATTTAAGTGTGCACATTGCACTTTTGAAGAAGCCTTTCTAAGCAGAAATCTAGCATAACCAAACCAATAAAATCTGCCTAAGCCTGCATGTAGCCTTAAGCAATCGCTGTAGAGTTGTAACAAAGCAGCTTGTACATCAGCGAAGAGCAGTTAAATAACCCACCTAACATGCTTCCCATGCAAATGCCAACTACCCCAACAGTTTAACAAAGTCTTGCTCTTTCCTGTTAGATTAAGAGATATTTAGCATTCCTCACTGGTACAGGAAGTAAAATGGACTGGAGGCACCACTTGATTTGGGTGTAACTTGGAAAAGTGGTTACATTGTGTTCTTCCATCACTCAGGAAGGCTCGGAGCATGACCTTCTCCTGGAACACCATCACCTCAGGACAGGTGCACAGGAAGTCCCACCCTACCCTTGGCTTTTCATTCTTCCATCCTGCTGAGCCTAGAGGACAGTCTACAGGCACTGCTAAATAGAACTGCAGGAAAAAATAGCATTTTAGGTAACCTGTCATTAGGACCGGAAAATGCATAAGGTATTACAGCAGGAATTTCTTTCACCCCTTGGAGTCGGTCAATTAACTTGCTTTGTTCTGTGACTGATGTTCAGGACTTATGTACAGGATTACTATGAAACTATGTTAGAGGAATTAAACACAAATGTCTACCTGACTCATTTCTTTCCAACACCAACATGCTTATCTGTTTTCAATTTCTGATTTAAAAGATGTTGTGTATGTACAATGTTGCTGTATATGTATGTACAATATCGCTTTAAGAAATGTATGAATGTAACCTGGCCACAATCACAATGTAACCCAGCTGTTAAAGGAACGCGAGCAAGCTGCCTATAGAGGGCAGCTGCGAGTGTTCAACTCACATGGTTCTCATTCCTCAAATCACCTGCAGCCGCGGGAACTCCCCGCAACAACAAACTACTACCGACCCACCACTGAAGATGGGCGTGACCCGGACGACGTCACGCCGGTAGCAGCCAATGAGCTACCGTGCAGCAAGATTCAAATGTATTGTACCACTGTATATAATGTGAGGTATCTCCGCCATTACCACATGTTCGTTCTGATCATCAACCAATAAACCTGTGTTAGTCCTTACTGCGACTCCTTCTATGTCTCCCGGAAAAGACACTAAATTGGCGACGAAGGTGGGATCGATGGCGAATCCCAAGGTCAAGGCGTACCAGTTCGATGTGAGCGAGCCCGAACAATGGGAGCTCTACGAGTGCCAGTTTCGGCACGCGATGGAAGCCGCGGGCGTCAACGATGACGCGAAGATGCGCTCCCACTTCCTGGCCCAAGTGGGGCCGGCCACGCTGCGGATCCTGATGACCCTGGTGGCCCCCCAGAAGGTAGACGAGGTGCCCATCGACCGTATCCTGGAGAGGCTGGGCGAGCATTTCCAGCCGCCCATCTCGATCTTCCCAGCCCGGGTCGCGTTCCACAGGCGAGACCAGCGACCGGGCGAGTCCGTGTCCGCCTACGCGGCAGCCCTCAGGCTTGCGGCGGTCCACTGCCAGTGGGATGACCTGGACCAGGCCCTCCGTGACTGCATGCTGTGTGGCTTGAGGGACGACGAGCTGCAGAGGAGGCTGATGACCCGCGACCAACGCCTCACGTTCAATGAGGTACTGCGGGAGGCCCAAGCAGCCGAGGAGGCCAGGAGCGGGGTTAGACTGTTCAAGTCCCGAGGGGCCGCGTCCGAGAGGGCCAAGTCACCAGTACAGGCGGCCTGGCGGACACCAGCGAAGGCGGCCTGGCGGGCCCCCAAGCCGCCCGCCGGCACACCAACATCGTCCGAGGAGTCGTCCACCACAGCCGACCCCTACTCCAGCGAGGACGACGATGTCCAGAGGATCAAGAAGTGTGGTGAGAAGCGGCAGACCCGAGAACGGCAGGACCGCCGTTGCGATGGTTGTGGGGCGTCCCACGACCGCACGAGGTGCCCGTTTCGAAAGGCCGAGTGTCATAACTGCGGCCGAAAGGGGCACATCGCCCGAGTATGCAGGCGCGGGCGAGTCGAGGACAAGGGGAGTTCCAGCCATCCCCAGACGCACCAACGGAAGGCGGCCGGCACCAGGAAGGTCGCAGCCAGCTACAGTGAGGAAGGCGTGAACCGCGTGGGCCTGGAGCACCGGCGGTTTTTCGTAGAGGTACTGTTGCAAGGGGTCCCAGTGAGGATGGAGATAGACTCGGGGTCATCTTATTCCATCCTGTCCCAAAAGGAGTTTATGCGTATTCCCCCAGATAAGCGGCCCAAGCTCCGGGCCATGAGGTCACACCTACGTGACGTGCAGGGAAATGGGATCCCGGTGCTGGGGGTGGGAAACTTCAAAGTGAAGTTCAAGAACTACTCCGAGAAACTGCCCTTAGTGGTCCTCAAGGGGGGGAGGTGCTGCCTTTTGGGAACGCAGTGGTTTGCTCCCCTGGGAATCGAACTGTCCGGCATTAACGCCATCGAGACTGACCCAATGCGGGACGTGTGCAACGCGCACCCGGACGTTTTCAAGAAGGGGCTCGGGAAATACAAGGGGCCCCCAGTTTCCTTCGAGCTGGACCCAGAAATCCGGCCCATCCGCCTCAAACCAAGGAGAGTGCCCTTCGCACTCAAGGACAAGATCGAGGCGGAACTGGACAAATTGGTGGGGCAGGGGATTTTGGTTCCAGTTGACTCGGCGGAGTGGGAAACGCCGATTGTTACAGCCCTTAAGTCGAACGGGGAGGTCAGGATTTGTGCGGACTATAAATGTACCATCAACAAGGCCATTCGGCCAAATGCATATCCGGTGCCCATGGTCAGCCACTTGCTGGCCACGTTACATGGGGGGAAGTGTTTTGCAAAGTTAGACCTGGCCCAGGCATACCAGCAGCTCTCTGTAACCCCGGCTGCTGCCGCCGCGCAAACGATAGTGACGCACAAGGGGGCGTTTAAGGTAACGCGCCTTCAGTTTGGCGTGAATTCGGCCCCCGGAATTTTCCAGTCCCTCGTGGAATGCCTTTTAAAGGGGTTTCCAGGTGTCCTCCCATACTTCGACGACGTGTTGATAACGGCGGGGAGCGAATTAGAGTTAGCAAAGAGGCTAGATGGGGTCCTTTCAGTGTTCGAGAGGGCAGGTCTTCGACTGAGGAGGGACAAATGCATATTCTTTGTGAGGGAGGTTGAGTTTCTAGGCTTTAAGGTAACCCCGGACGGGATCAAGCCCTCTGAGTCAAAGGTTGCGGCCGTAAAAAACGCCCCTTGCCCCACCGCAAAACCGGAGCTACAGTCATTTCTAGGGCTCCTAAATTTTTATCATACCTTCCTGCCTCGGAAGGCATCGGTCGCAGAGCCACTGCACGCGCTACTTAAAAAGGACGCGGTTTGGCGGTGGGGGGACAGGCAGGAGAGAGCGTTCAAGGAGCTCAAGTCACTCCTGTCCTCGGATGCTGTCCTGACCCACTTCGACCCGAAAAAGCCAGTGGTTTTAGTCTGTGATGCGTCCCCAGTGGGGGTGGGGGCAGTCCTGTGCCACGTGTTGGAGAGCGGGAGGGAAGCCCCGGTAGCATACTACTCAAGGCCCCTCTCAAAGGCCGAGCGCAATTACGCGCAAACTGATAGGGAGGCCCTAGCCATCATCACCGGAACGAAAAAGTTCCATGAATTTTTATACGGCCGCGAGTTTACGGTAGTGACCGATCACAAACCACTCCTGGGGATCTTCACTACCGGCAAACCCACACCGCAAATTCTATCCCCCAGGATGCTGCGTTGGGCCATTTTCCTCAACGCCTACCAGTACGAGCTGGTCTACTGCCCAGGGAAGGAGATCTCCCATGCGGACGCACTGTCCAGGTCTTCTCCCCAGTCTAGGGGACCCCGCATGCGAGGTAGAGCAGGATCACAAAGTCCGGCTAATCGAGTCCCTCGACTCACCCCCCATTGTCCCGGCCGACCTCGCCAAGGCCACGGCGGCCGACAAGATGCTGGCCCAAGTTAGTTCCTGGGTTAGGAAGGGCTGGCCCACAACCCCCCCCCCCCCCCGATGAAGAGTTCAGGCCATTTTTTAGGCGCAGAGTATAGCTTTCGCTGGAAAGGGGCTGCTTACTCTGGGGCCAGCGGGTAGTTATCCCAGAGAAGCTGAGGGCCAAGGTACTGAGACTACTGCACACCAGTCACCCCGGGATCGTGCGCTCCAAGGCTCTGGCCAGGAGTTTCTTTTGGTGGCCCCAGATAGACGGGGACATAGAGCGTTTAGTGGGCACGTGTGAGAGCTGCCAGAGCTCTCGGCCCGAGGAGTCCCGGTTACCCCATAGGGAATGGGATACGGCCCGCGGGCCATGGTCCCGGATCCATGTCGACTTCGCTGGCCCTTTCCGCGGGTCCATGTTTCTGCTGGTAGTCGACTCCTACTCCAAGCGGTTGGAGGTGATCCCCATGAACAGCACCTCCTCCGCCGCAACCATCAAGCAGTTGCGCAAGCTTTTTGCCTGTTTCAGCCTGCCAGACGTCCTTGTTAGCGATAACGCTAGTACCTTCACGTCTGCAGAATTCAAGACGTTCATTGAGCGAAACGCCATCAGGCACATTACCGCTGCCCCATTTCACCCCGCCACAAATGGTCAGGTAGAGCGCCAAGTGTGCACTACGAAAGACGCACTGCGGCGCATGGGCCCCGGTGAGTTGAACCTTCATTTGTGTCAGTTTCTCATCTGCTACAGGACAACCCCCTAGCTTCAGGATTTTCCCCAGCCGAACTCCTCATGAGGAGGCGTCCGGTAACACTTTTTGACCGGATGGATCCGTCCAGGGTGGAGGATGAAGGGAGAAACATAAACATAGGGTGAGGGAGCTCCAAAAGTTTTTCGGCAGGGGACCCTGTTCACTGCAGGAATTACGCGGCGTCAGGGCCAGCGTGGGTTCCAGGGACAGTCATCGAGCAGACGGGGCCAGTGTCCTACAGGGTCGAGACTAGCTCGGGTCTACTCTGGAGGAGGCACGCCAACCAACTCAGAAGGCGGGTCACGAGTGAAGGGGATTCAGCGTTAGGGTCCTCCCCCACCCGCATTACCCAAGGGGGAGACACGGCGGAACCCGGAGATACAAATGCATATCCTCGGTTCCCAACCACAGAGGAGGATACCTTGGAAGAGAGGGATCAGTTTGATGATGATTATGAGTTGCGGTACCAGGGCGGTGTAGCGGAGTGGTCCCCCACCCGTCCTAGCAAAAAGAAAGGTTTCAGTTCAGCCCCTGGTACCTCCAGTCCCCCCAGTCCTTTTGTGTTAGAATATACCATAGCTCCAGCTCCACGGAGACCAACACCCCCAAGGCAGGCATCGGGGGGGGAGTCCACCCACCACAGTCCCCGGAACTCCCAGGCAGGGAACGGGGGGTGGCGAGACCACGAGGGTCTCTTCGTCGGTCCCGAGATTCGTGCTGGGGGGGGACCCGTAGCTCCTCAAACGGTAGGCAGGAGTTCACTTCCCAACTGTTCATCCCATCCCATCCCCCAATGCAAGGTTACCACAGAGCCCACACCGAGCCACTAACGAGTCCCCCCTTTCCGTTGCAGGACAGGACTCCGCAGAGCCAGGCTCCCCTGTGTTAAGCCAAGCGGCCGCTCACCCCAGGCGCACGTACGGCAAGCCACAATGGTTGAGGGACTTCATCCCATCCTAGGAGGGAGGGATGTTGTGTATGTATAATGTTGCTGTATATGTATGTACAATATCGCTTTAAGAAATGTATGAATGTAACCTGGCCACAATCACAATGTAACCCAGCTGTTAAAGGAACGCGAGCAAGCTGCCTATAGAGGGCAGCTGCGAGTGTTCAACTCACATGGTTCTCATTCCTCAAATCACCTGCAGCCGCGGGAACTCCCCGCAACAACAAACTACTACCGACCCACCACTGAAGATGGGCGTGACCCGGACGATGTCATGCCGGTAGCAGCCAATGAGCTACCGTGCAGCAAGATTCAAATGTATTGTACCACCGCATATAATGTGAGGTATCTCCGCCATTACCACATGTTCGTTCTGATCATCAACCAATAAACCTGTGTTAGTCCTTACTGCGACTCCTTCTATGTCTCCCGGAAAAGACACTAAAAAAGAGCAGTATATAAATTTAATTAATCATGTACATGAAATGTTGTCATCTCTGGAAGTTAATGTGACTTTTTGTCTACGCCCATTTTCCTTAACCCCACTCCAGAAGGCTAAGTCCATGGCTAGTCCCAAGTAGAGTTCACTCCTTGAAATGGTGCTCATTAGTCACCACTGAAGAAGGACCCTTGGATTTCAATGCATCTTCTCTTGTCACACAAGATTTTCACCCTGACACTGTGTTCTTTCACTGTTCTTCCAGCCAGATCAGTTTGTTCTTGCAGTAATAAACCAAATATGGTTTATGAGTGCTGACACTGCTAAACCTCTCAGTGCCAGGCACTGTGATTGGTGCATTTCACCAGTGAAAATTTCCTATTTCAAAAATAATCTCCCAGAATTTTCTCTGGCAATGAAATTAAGCATGATATTTATTTATTTATTAGATTTGTATCACCACCCCATTGCCAGGGCAACTCTGGGTGGCTTACAAGTATTACAAAACCCAACATAAAAGCAACCCCATAGAAATAAATCACAAAAACCTCAAGTTAAAACCATTAAAACCTTAAAAGTCCTCTACCTCCAGTTCCCCATTAAAACTAACTAGAACTAGGGTAAAAAAGCTAAAAACCATCCTGGACGGCCCTTATGTCAACCAACAGGGGTGGGGTGGGGGGTGGAATGGCGCTGCCACACCAACAGCACCCCACACCTGGTGGGCTAGCCATGTTTTTAAGTCCCTTTCTAAAAGGCAATAGCTCCATCTGGAGGTGCAACTCAATTGGTAAGACGTTCCACAGGGCCAGAGCAGATACGGAGAAGGTTCTCCTTCTAGTGCCAGAGAAACGAGCCTCTCTGGCAGATGGAATCCTTAGGGAGCCCCTCCGATCTGCTCTGGTGGGATGGGCCGATGTCCTTGGGTTGATGCGGTCTCTTAAGTACCCTGGTCCACTAGCATGTAGGGTTTTAAAGGTCATTACCAGCACCTTGAATTGCACCTGGAGGCACACTGGCAGCCAATGCAGCTCCCACAGTAGTGGGGAGGCACGGGCATAATGCCCACAGCCCATCATCACGTGGGCAGCTGCATTCTGCATCAGTTGCAGCCTCCAAATGGTCATCAAGGGCACAGCTTCCCATGTCAGTTTGTCAGATTATGGACAGTGATGGAAACCACCTAAAGAACCACAAAATGACACAGGGACTCTGCTGTTTTTCATCATTACTAACCATTTTCCTCTTTACAGGAGAAATTTAAAAAACCACAGTCTTGTGGAACCTTAAGGATAAATGAATACTTTTAAGGAAAGGCTTGTTAATCTTATAAGATTTGGCTAGCCTTTCCCTGGGTTTTGCTATGGTATACTATAGAGTATAGTCTGACCAGGTTATCCTGCTATGGTAATAAAGTAGACCCTATTGGCAGAAACTCAATGCAGATTGTCAGGCAGCAATTAACTAACCTGACAACCCTGAGGACTAACGGTTTGGATGCCAAAGTCCAGAGGGAAGGGTGATGGTCCCCAAATATATTAAATCCCACTTGAATTCATCTTGATGGAGGGCAGCAGTTACATCAATACTGGCCTGGGGCCAATGAGGACTTTATGTGCCAAAAGGGCTCAGGATCAGAAAGTGACGAACTGGATCAGTGGTTAGGGGGGTCATGCTGCGATGCGGAAGGCAGAAGGTAGGACACTGCATTACATTTTCAGGACAGTCTTCATAAATGATGGCAATGAGGATCGCCAATATTCAGATTTGAATGCCACAGAAGAAGAAGAAGACTATAGAGTAGCATGTCTATCTGATTGGACATTGCTGTAAGAAACATAATATTTATCCTGAAGTTACTGTATTACCATTACCATACTATAAAACAGGAGGGCTAAAACAAACTTCAGATCCCATTTTGTCTGGTGTTCAAAATATATGCAACAGAGTTTACTTCCAAGTAAGTTCGAACATAAGATTACATACAACCCTACCCTTACTGAATTTCATGGCTCTTACTGTCTTGGGACTCCTGGCCAAAAGCAAGCATTTTAACAAGTTACATTTTACAATTCCGTGAGCATTTCATCTGTAAAAGTGCTTTGGCACGCTCGAAACCCCTTTTAAATTACAGGGCTGAGACTTTTATTGCAACGAAAGCAGCTCGTTTGAAGTGTTCACCTCCCGTCCTGCGCAGGGAGAGGGAGAAGGATCGCACTTTCCTTTCCCTCCCCTTCATCATCTCAGGCAATGGTTTAGAGCAGAGGTGCCCAAACGATGGCCCGTGGGCTGGATCCGGCCCCCGATGGCAATTCATCTGGCCCACACCACCTTTGTCACTCCTGCAAGCGGAAGTAAAATATGCCTAGATGAATTGCCATGGGGGGGCGGGGCGGATCCAGCCCATGAGCCATAGTTTGGACACCCCTGGTTTAAGCAGAGAAAGTGAAAAAGTAAAGGTAAAGGTTTCCCTTGCTTGAAAGCAAGTCCTAAGAACATAACATAAGAACATAAGAACAGGCTTGCTGGAACAGGCCACAGCCCATCCAGTCCAGCATTCTGTCTCACACAGTGGCTCACCATTTGCTTCAGGGTATTATTCCCAAGCAGATGCCTTCACCTGTTTAGGATTCCCTGGAAATGGCATTGAGAGATATCTTGCCTATCTCTCCAACCCGGAGGTTGTCCTTAAGTATCCATAATTATAGCCATTGATACCCTTGTCCTCCGTGAACTTGTCTAATCCTTTCTTGAAGCTGTCAAGACTGACAGCTGTCACCACTTCTTCTGGCAGGGAGTTCCATAGACCAGTGATCCTCTGGGTGAAAAAGTACTTACTCTTATTTGTTTGAGTCTCTATCCGACTCTAGGGTGCAGTGCTCATCTGTTTCAAAGCAGAAGAACCAGACGTTTCCATGGTCATGTGGCAGGCATGACTAGACACCGGAGCGCACGGAACCGCTGTTTACCTTCCCACCGAAGTGGTCCCTATTTATCGACTTGCAATGTCTTGCTTTCGAATTGCTAGGTTGTAGCATGAGCTGGGACAGAGACGGGAGCTCATTCCGTCCTGTACTCGGGAATCGAACTGCTGACCTTCCGCCTCCCAGTCAGCGTCTTAGTCACTTGAGCCACTGCAGGCACCTTAAAAATCTATCTCATTCCGTGGCAAAACTGATTGCAAGGCGCCTAAGCCGCGTTTTAGTTCTGCTTCCGAATCCAAGCGGGGGAGGGACCACGTGGCCGGCCCGCGCCCGCCGAACTACGTGATTGGCTCCGGCCAAGTTAGGGCACGACCAAGTTAGTTAGGGCACCCCTGGTTCAGAGGGAGCCAAAGCGGGGGAAACTAGTAGCGCGAGAAAGATAAGGAGAGGAGCCTCGGCTGCTGGAAGGAACACGACGACTGCAGCAGCCAAGAGGGGGGGGAGGGGGCGTGGGGGCACACGTGACAGGAGAGGAAAAGGCGGCGGCGAGGCGAGGGCAGGGTCAGAATAAAGTCAGACACTCAGGCGGCGGTCGGGACTCGGGGACGACGGCAGGAGCCGCTACTGCTGTCGAAGTTGTCAACTTTCCGGCGACGGATCTGGCTGCACCCGGTGTGGAATTGGAAAAGGCAAGGAAAAAAAAACCAAAACCAGGAGGGGAACGGCCTCCCTGTCTCCGAGCCCTTTCCTAAGCTAAGGGGGCTCCGTCGAGGTTTCCTGCTTCAGATTTAGGCAGCCCTCCGGACTAGGCGGCAGCGAGGACGACGGAAGTCCGAGGAGGAGGAGACTCCGAGCGCTTCGCCGCCGTCGTGCCTGGCTCGCCCGGCTCCGGCTCCGTCGATGGGGGAGGAGCCGGTGCCTGGGTGGGGGTCCCGTCCGCCGCCGCCACCGCCGCGCCCCGCCAGGCCCTGATGGAGCCGGAGAGCCCGAGCCCCCCGCAGCAGCTGTCGGTGTGGCTCTGCCAAGAGGAGAAGTTGATCTCGGGCCTCTCCAAGCGCACCACTTGCGCCGATGTGGTGCGGGCGTTGCTGGCGGACAGCAGCAGGCGCGGGGGGCGGCGTGGGGGGCGGCGGGCGCCGCCACCAGCGGGGCGGCAGCAGCAGCAGCAGCACCCGCCGTCCGTGCGGCCGCTGCCTTCGCTGGAGGAGGAGGAGGATGGCGTCGTGGTAGGGCCGCCGCCGGGCCTGCTACTGTCGGGGCCCCCGCAGCGCTACTGCCTGGTGGAGAAGTGGCGCGGCTTCGAGCGGACCCTGCCCAGCAAGACCAAGATCCTGCGGCTTTGGGCGGCTTGGGGGGACGAGCAGGAGAACGTGCGGTTCGTGCTGGTGCGCAACGAGGCCTCCCTGCCCAACGCCGGGCCCCGCAGCGCCGAAGCCCGCGTGGTGCCCAGCAAGGAGCGCCCAGGCGGCGTCGGAAACCCCGGAGCCAGCCTGGCTCTGAGCCAGGAGCGCCAGCGCCGCGTGGTGCGCAAGGCCTTCCGCAAGCTGGCCAAGATCAACAAGCGCCGGGGCCCCCCCCAGAGGACGGCCTCGCCCTCCTCCTCCACCACCACCACCACCCCGCCGCCCGAGGAAGGGTCCGCCTCGGCGGCGGAGCGGATGGAGACCCTGGTGCACCTGGTCCTCTCGCAGGACCACACCCTCCGGCAACAGCTCAAGCGCCTCCACGACCTGGACCGCGAGATCGACCGCTACGAAGCCCGGATCCACTTTGAGCGCATCAAGCGCCACGGGGCCAACTACGTGCAGGAGACTTATTTGGACGGGGGAGGGGAGCCCGAGGAGCCCTCCGTGGAGGAGGAGGAGGAGGAGGCGTCGGGCGCCCGCGACGGCGCCGCCGCAGCCCTGGCCGAGTATGCGCGGCGGTGCGAGCAGGTGGCGCGGGTGCAGGAGCAGCGGCGGCGCCAGGAGGAGGTGCTGGAGCAACTGGGCGCCCAGATCCAGGCCGAGCTCAACTCGCGCTGGATGAAGCGGCGCCGGGAGGAGCTGGCCGACGCCGCCCGACGACGGGCCTCCTCCGGCGCCGGCGCCCCCCTGGCCCAGGATGAGGGCGACTGCGACACCACCGAGCTGACGGGCGGCGGCGGGGAGCTGCACGTGGAGCAGGAGCGCGTCCGGACGCAGCTGAGCACCAGCCTCTACATCGGCCTCCGCCTCAGCACCGACCTCGACGCCCTCAAGGCCGGCCTGGCCGCCACGCAGCGCGCCTGGGACGACAAGGAGCGCGAGCTGAGGGGACTCGTCCGGACCCTCGAGGAGGAGGAGGAGGACGCCGCCGCCACGGACCACCCGGGGGAGCCCCTGACACCGACGACGCCCCCTCCTCCTCCTCCCCCCCAGCCGGCCCCGAGCCCCGCGGAGGCCTGGGCCAACGAGCCGTCGGGCCGGACTTTAACCAAGGCGGACTGCGAGGGGGAGGGGGAAGGAGGGGAGGGGAACGACGAGGACTCCGACACGGGCTTGAGCTCCATGCACAGCCAAGACTCGGACTCGGTGCCCCCCGTGTGTGAGTCCCTGGTGTAGCCTTCCGGTGTGGCGGTGGTCATGTGAATGGGCGCCACCCACCCACCGCAGGGTTTCCCCTTCCTTTCCTTCGCCTCAGGGACTCCAGCCTTGGTCTTGACCCTCCCGTCAAAAGTTCTGCCTTCCGTGCTCGGCGAAACGCCCCCCCCCCCGCCGCCCCACTCTCGGAGACGGTTAGGTCCGTGATAGCGAACCTTGGCACTCCAGATGTTCTTGGACTTCAATTCCCAGAAGCCCAAGCCCCCTGTGTCTGAATCCACACGAATGGGATTACTGTGATTCATCCGGCCCGCGCTGCCCTTGTTGCTCCCGTAAGCGGAAGTAAAACACACCTGGCTGGGCATGTTTTACTTCCGCTTCCAGGAGCGATGAGGGTGGCGCAGGTCAGATGAATCACAGGAAACCCATTCATGTGAATTCAAGGGGGTTTGGGCTTGGGCTTCTGGGAACTGAAGTCCAAGAACGTCTGGAGTGCCAAGGTTCGCCATCACGTGGGTTAGGTCTCATTCTTAGGATGGTCACCCAGTTACCTCCATGGAAGAACAATGAACATTTAAAAAAATAATGAATCCTTCCTTCATTAAAAAAAAGAAAAGATTTCACGCTGCTTTTTTGTTACTGTGTCACTGGACATGAGGGTGGGATTCCTAATTCCCTGAAGAAATACTTGTGGAAGAAGAACATCCTTTTGCCTCCTTATAACTAGTCAAAGGAAACACCTTGCCTTCTAACTGCTGCTTTGTCACTGGAAACATGTCAAAGTTAGTGATTTGTGGCAGTGTTTACACCTGACCCCTTTGATCGTTTTGATTAATGTTGAGGCAGGAGGAATAGTTGCATTTCATTCAGTATTGCAATTACTGTTTTATTGCTCACCGGATATTTTTAAACAACTTTTGATCCTGAGATTATATGCTGTAAACATGGGGCAGTACATTTCTTTATCGAAGTCATGTTGTACGTTTGTGATGGCCGACCTTGGCACTCCAGGTGTTCTTGGACTTCAATTACCAGAAGTCCAAGTCAGCACTCCTGATTTGCTGAGATATTAAAATGAAACAGTGGAAGATGTAGCAGCAACACTTTTGGATTGCTTGTCAGTATGTTTGGAGTGGGTTCCAGTTTATGTCCAAATGAGATTCCCCCCCCCTCGGTGATTATCAAATGCACACACATACACATGTTAACATTTTCTTCAGTGGCCAAAATCCTGTTGCATCTGTAAATTGCACAGCTTTTGAAAGGCAATTAATGAGTCCCTGGACTGGATTTTTGAGTTGGTGCTAACTCATTGGACTGGTGCATGCAACAAGATTTTCCCCAGTATGACAAAACACAAAAGATAAATAGAAACTAAAATGACCTCCTCCTCCCACAAGGTATGTTGATTCTGTTGCTCAGAAATGAATGGTAGATTTACAAGTCTTTTGGTAATTTGCCTCAGGTTAGTTGAAGACTGTTGGAAACATTCAGGCTGCTGTCCTGTATACGCTTAACCAAAGAGTGAGGCTTGTAAAAAGAGGCCCATGTCAGCATAGTCCTGTTTTATAGACTATGCATTAAGTGCTTGTAACAAGTTGACTGATGAAAACAGCTGACATAATTTGCCTTTTTAAGATGAAGCAGACAAACCAGGTTTTCATCAGGCCAGAGAAATCCATCTGAAGCCAGGTCTATTCGATGCTTTTGCAGTGCTTTAATTTTAGTTATTTCATGGTATCCCTCAACAGTTGGTTCATTAAAAACAAAAGGACATTTAGCATTGTTACTTCCTTGAATTTGGTGGTTTCTCTGAAAAGTA
Source organism: Bradypodion pumilum (assembly GCA_035047305.1). Classification (NCBI taxonomy): domain Eukaryota; kingdom Metazoa; phylum Chordata; class Lepidosauria; order Squamata; family Chamaeleonidae; genus Bradypodion; species Bradypodion pumilum. The sequence continues at coordinate 406,385,881 of JAWDJD010000001.1, forward strand.
TTTTTTTTAAAAAAGTCTAGCAAGATAATTCAAATATTTTTTAAAAATCCCTATTACAACTTCAAATATGGTCCACTTAACAGAACAGTTGAGGGTGGTTTTTTTATCCAGTGGCACACATTTAAACTCTCCATACCCACCCTTTCCTAAGTAACATAGTCTCTATCTTGAGTCAGGTTCTCTAAAGATTGTTACTAGTTTGGCTTTACCAGAAGGGACCTGAGCAAAAGATGGAGTTGTTAACTTCCGTGCTAACATATCAAACTTCAATCATGATCTAAAAATGTACTTCAGATGTGCGGAACTTTGGGATGTTCTCTCTCCAACAACAGCCTTTGTGTCCCTTCATAAATGGCTTTGGAAAGTCCTCAGTTTCCAAAGAGAGTCGGCCAGCTAGACTTTTTGGTTTACTGCAGCAACATTGATTTACTCCAGTCCTTCTGTCTTGAGCCAATGGGCAAGAAATGTCTTTGCTCATTTGTGCCCCTTTGGCTCACCTTTCAGTGACAGTGGCAAGAGGGTAGGATCTTTAAAGCTTGAGTTTTGGGGTACATTTTTTTTAAAAAAAATTGGTACAAGTTGCAAGTGGAAAATACATTTTAAGAGCTCTTCTATTCCTATTACACAAAAAGATGGCTAGGGCCAATGTGTTATTGCTAGTCTCAAGTACAGTAGTACCTCACACAACTATTTTAATCCGTTCCACGGGGCTTGTTGTTGTACGAAACAATTGCTATATGATACATGCATCGTATAGCTATTTCCCCTATGAAATGCATTGTACAATGATATTTTGTTTTGCTAAGTTGTTTTTCCCATTGAAAAATTGTACGATTTTTTTCATAGGGAAAATTGTTACGCCATCCCCCAAACAACAACAACAACAACCCACAACCTAATTGTTATGCAATTTCATTGCTATGCGGGGCGATTGTTGTATGAGGTTCCACTGTAAATCAATACTGATGTAAATCCCATTGAGGAGAGGTGAAATAACTGACTACACCATGAAAAAATGACAGAATTTGCTCCACTTATACATCTGATGAATTAGATATATTTTTCCTGATGCAAAGGCTGACTTGAATCCATCCAGTGCTGTTGGCTTTCAAACTGGCTCCCACCACCACCGGCCACTGAGGCCTTTCTACTTTTTCATATCGGGAGTATTTGGCCAGGCTTTTCGCAATGTAGTCAGTTGTGTTTCCTTGATATAAATAGGGAGGCCTGTCTATAGGTAGTGTTTTGATGACTTTGAAGATGTTCAAGACCCTGAGAATGCCTCCATTCTTTCCTTCAGCAAAACCCAGCCATGTGACCATCATAAATTCAAACAAATGCAGGAAGGAGATGATACCTTTTCCAGGTCACTTTAAAAATCCCAAACTTAGCAAGCAATATGCAAATCCTGGTTCCCTGCTTCTAAATTGTAAAAAGATGTAAGCTGCTTTTTGTCTCTGCTGTTCTCCCATTTTACATCTAAGAATAAATCTGGCTGGGACTACATGCTCCATGCGTTAGCCTGAAGACGTAGCCATGAGCTACGAAAGCTTGCTAAGTTTGGAATGTTTCAAGTGACCTGGAAAAGGTATCGTCTCCTTCCTGCATTTGTTTGAATCCATTCTTTTCTCTCGATCTTTCCCCCTTGAAACATCTTTGTTTCTTACATATATGAGATTAGTGATTGGGTGATCTAGCATTAAATCTCATATACGTAAGTAATTTGAAAAAGGGCAATTGGAAGGAAAGGAAACGGAGATGAACTTATTTGCATTATATTCAGCAGGTTCCCCTGATAACATGGCCAGAGGCAGGGAACCCAGGATGGTCACGGCTACGGCTGGGGTGATTTTGAATTCTTCTCACAGACCCTCATCAATGCCTAGCAAAGCCAAGAGTGATCTGGCAGTCGGGGCACCCTGTGTCTGCCAGCCTGTGTATGTTTGTGTGGTTTTTGAGCCTCTGCACCTCCTTTCTCCATATTTGTTTGCCTACCTTTGTTGCACTCTGTCCTTTTTCTTGCCTTTTTTAAAAAAACAATATGGGCTTCCCTCCTGCTGAATCTTTTGATCATTCTGCCTCCTTCTCTCTGCCATCTTTTCCTTCCTTCACCAAGACCATAAAAGGTTCGCCAGAGGAAGGAAAGGGGAAAAGGGAGGCTGTAGGTTTTAATATATGAAGCCCATTGCATTCCACCCCAAGTAGTGAACTGCCAAAACCGTAACTCCTACATAGGCAGTGATTGTGATTCAAAATGTAAATCAGACCATGGCTCAAAATATAGCCCCACTCTTAATTGAGAGTGGTGTTCTAAGTCAGGGGTTTACAACCTTTTCATGTCAGGGGCCGGGTAACACTCTTAGTCAGCTTCAAGGGCTGGATGGCCATTTTGCCTTTCCTAAGCTGAGGGGGCTCCATCGAGGTTTCAGATTCAGGCAGCCCTCCAGAGGAGGAGGACAGGAGGCGGCGAGGTGGGGGCCACATAAAATGGTGCTGGGGGCTGGATCCAGCCTGCAGGCCTTAGGTTGGGAACCCCTGTTCTAAGTGATTCAAAGATAAAAGGGACCAGAACTGACCCCACAATTAGGGTCACCACCTCAGCGGTGGCTGCTAGTGAAAGGAGGAGCACTGACATAATCCTATAGGCTTCACCTGAGACTCCAGACCTTTTCTCTTGAAGGGCAAAACCCATGTGCTACACAGCCTCTCCAGAACCTTTTACAGAAAACTGTCACCCTTAGTTTTGATAGATCACTGCCAGTCCTGGCAGGATAGTTCAAGTACTCATCCACTCAGCTTATATATGTGGAATGGAAAGTGATATCACTATGCTGTTTTTCTTGGGGAGCAGTGCTGAAAGACAAAGATACTTTCTGCACAGCTTTGCTCATTTTTCTGTTTTTTGGCTTGAGCCCCTTTTGCAGCTTGGGTTCAGGTTCAGGTTATTGTTTGGCTGAGGCAAAGAGGGAAAAGAAGATACAGAAGTTGCAGTGCCATTTTTTGACTTGCATTTCAGACCAGTTCAGGTGACATGAAGTACTGTAGATTTGATCCTGGAACAATACCTTTGAATGCAGGTTTTTTGAGTCCAGGTAAATGATGTTGTATTAGCAAAACTTTGCATTTTAACCAAATTACAGCATAATCCTATATGTACATGGCTACTCAGAGGGTAGCCCTGCTGAGTTTTGTGGGGCTTCTTTTCAGGTTGTTGAGTACAGAACTGCAACCTATTGTATCCTCAGTAAACCTTTCATTAGAAATGTACAGCCTGTGTTTTATAATACAGTACAAGCTTCATATAAGAGATTGTTTTTCTGGTTTACAGGTAACAGATTAAAAGATCAGATGAAAACAAACAAAGAAAAAACAACTCCAAGAGCAATGCTGCAGGATTATTTTTAAAGGGGACAGATCTTTCATACGTATAAATAAGCTGAATTATCTAAATACTCAGTAAAAGCTGCGTGCTTACACACATTTTTTCTTTCATCAGTCTAGTTGAAATATAGATGCAGTAATAAAGCTTTCAGCAGTGAAATTTCAACTCGTACTCTGAACAACCATTACATAATGTTTTCAATTAATATAGTCATGTAGCTTTGTAAATTTAACAGGTGGTGAATTATGGGTAAGATGCAGAATAAGGAAGAGCTAGGAAGAATAGAGATCTCTCCTAAAACCCTTCCCAGGTATCTGGAAAACTTGGCCCAGGGAAGGGGCCATGGAAAGCCTTTTGGAAAGGATTTTGAGATTGGTTGCAGGGCTGCATTGGAGCGAAAGGGAAGGGAGGAAAGCTAGCAGAGTTATCAGATTTAGGCTTTTATACTTATTGTATTCTTGGGCAGAAAACTTGCATAGAAAAGCAAGCCTTCGAAATGTTGCCATTCTGATTTTCAGGCTTATGAATGGTGTACATTTTCTTATGAGACTGTTCTTTGGATCTCAGCATGATTTATTTCCAAATAAATGTGCACAAGATCAGCCCAGGAGATCACAGATGATAAACATGGTTCTTAGAGTGTTGGTATGCTTCTCTAAGTAAATACAGGTGAAACTCGAAAAATTAGAATATTGTGCAAATGTTCATTCATTTCAGTAATGCATCTTTAAAGGTAAAACAAATAGAAAGACTCATTATACATGCAAAGCGAGATATATCAAGCCTTACTTCATTATAATTGTAATGATTATGGGGTACAGCTTATGAAAACCCCAAATTCACAATCACAGAAAATTAGAATATTACATGAAACCATTAACACAAGGATTGGAAACAGAACAATATCAGACCTCTGAAAAATATAAGCATGCATATGTACTCAGTACTTGGTTAGGGCCCCTTTTGCATCAATTACTGCCTCAATGCAGCGTGGCATGGATGCTATCAGCCTGTGGCACTGCTGAGGTGTTATGGAAGACCAGGATGCATTACTGAAATGAATGAACATTTGCACGATATTCTAATTTTTCAAGTTTCACCTGTATGTTTACTGCTGGGCTGTAGATTACTTGGAGTTGTTTTTAAACATAGATACTGGGGGCATGAGGGGAGGAGGGAACCCTAACGTACTATTGAATAGTGGCATTTCATATTTAAGTATGCAGCTGGAAAAGAGGAGAGCACTGATGAAGCCAATGGTTTGTCTGGGAAAATTATATGTGAATAATACTTTGAGAATAAAATTTGAGCATAAACATATAGGACAGTACAAGGTTAATGTGGCAGTCATGACGAGATGGAATCAGAAAGAATTGGTCTTCTTGTGCATGAGCCCAAGTGCTAATGATCATTGGCTGATTCTTCTCAAGTGAAATTGTGAATATTTCTGTCTGTGGCTGCTTTAGTGATGCCTGAGTGGAGCAGAAGCCTACTTTCTGGCTTATCACCTGAGAAGCCAGAGAAATAGTCCAGAGGCTGAGTTACAGTAATCCCTGGATAAATAAGGCAGAGTGCCATTTTTGCTAGGTTTGGACATTGCACAATAAGTTATAGGTAGAAATAAATCTGCCCAGTCAGTGACAAACCTGGGTTCGCAAGCTGATTGTGACATACAACCGTACTCTATTCTAGCACAGAGCAGGAGTGCAGTCATGGAAGGTTAATTTCACTTGCTTAGAGACATAATGGTGGAGAGTTCCTTTGAGTAACTGTTCTGGCTGCCTTTGGTAGCTCTGGACAAATAATGAGCCTTCACTGCAATTATGGCATGAGAAAACTGGCAAACTGGTAGATACTAAGATACAGCCACAAAAATAAGAGACCCCTGCAGAGATGGAGGAGACATACACATCCCATTCTAAAATGCTCACAAAATTGTATTGGACTCAAATGCTTACCAAAGCTGTTGTTGTTGTTGTTCAGTCGCACAGTCGACTCCGACCCTTTGCAACCCCATGGACCATTTTCCTCCAGGCGCCTCTGTCCTCCACCATCCCCCTCAGCCCTCCCAGCTCTGTGCCCACTGCGTCCACAATGCCATCTCATCTTTGGGCTCCCCTTCTTCTTTTGCCCACCACCTTTCCCAACATCAATGCCTTCTCAAGTGAATCCTCCCTTCTCATTTGATGTCCAAAGTACTTTAGCTTCGTCTTTACTATTTGACCTTCCAATGAGCAGTCAGGGTTCATTTCTTCTAAGATTGACCTATTTGTTCTTCTCGCTGTCCAGGGTACTCTCAAAACATTCCTCCAACACCACATTTCAAAGGCATCTATTCTTATGTGTTCAGCCTTCCAAATTGTCCAGCTCTCGCATCCATACATTACCACTGGGAAAACCATTGCTTTGACTATTCTAATTTTTGTTTGCAATGTGATGCCTCTGCTTTTCACTATGTTCCCCAGGTTTCTCATAGCTTGTCTCCCAAGAATCAGTCGCCTTTTTATTTCATGGCTACAATCCCCATCTGCAGTGATCTTTGATCCTAAGAAAGTAAAATCTGTCACTGTTTCTACTTCTTCCCCATCTATTTTCCAGGAACTGATTGGGCCTGTTGCCATTATCTTGGTTTTCTTGATATTGAGTCTCAAGCCAGCTTTTTGCACTCTCCTCCTTCAGTCCAATCAAGAGATTCTTTAGGTCTTCCTCACTTTCTGCCATTAGGGTGGTATCATCTGCATATCTCAGATTGTTGATGTTTCTCCCAGCGATTTTAATCTCATATTGTGATTCCTCCATCCCTGCATTGCACATTATGTGCTCTGTGTATAAGTTGAATAAGCAGGGTGACAAAATGCAGCTTTGTCTTACTCCGTTTCCTATTCCAAACCACTCCGTCATTCCGTATTCTGTCCTAACTATTGCTTCTTTACTTATGTACAGATTTCTCATGAGGCCTATAAGGTGTTCTGGTATTCCCATCTCTTTAATTACTTGCCACATCTTGTTGTGGTCCACACAGTCAAATGCCTTAGTGTAGTCAATAAAACAAAAGTAAACTTGTTTCTGGTATTCCTTTGTTTTCTCCATGATCCAACGTATGTTGGCAATGTGGTCTCTAGTCCCCCTGCCACTTCTGAAACCAGCCTGCACCTCTGGTAATTCTCTCTCCACATGCTGCTGAAGTCTATCCTGTATTATCTTGAGCATCACCTTGCTGGCGTGTGGGATGAGTGCAATTGTTCGATAATTTGAACATTCTTTGGCATTACCCTTTTTTGGGATTGGAACGTATACTGATCTTTTCCAATCCTGTGGCCACTGTTTTGTTTTTCAAATCTGCTGGCATATTGAATGCAGTAATTTGATGCCATCATCTTTTAGCTATGAAAAATTCAACTGGGATACCATCATATCCACTAGGTTTGTTGTTTGCAGTGCTCTTTAGGGCCTTTATGGCTTTGCTCTCCAGGATGTCTGGCTCAAGTTCAATTTCTTCATCATTGTGATTATCAGGAGTGTTGAGGTCCTTTTTGTAGATTTCCTCTGTGTACTCTTTCCATCTTTTCTTAATTTCTTCTGCACCAGCTAGCTCCTTTCCGTCTTTGTCCCTTATCATGGTCATTTTTGCTTTAAATGTTCCCTTGATTTCCCCGATTTTTTTGAAAAGATCTCTGGTTCTGTCTCTTTTGTTGTTTTCCTCCATTTCTCTGCACTGTTCTTTTAGGTAGTTTTCCTTATCTCCCCTTGCTTTTTTTTGAAATTCTGTGTTCAAATGATTGTATTTTTTCCTTTCTCCTTTTACTTTTGCGTTCTTTCTTTCCTCTGCTATTTCAAGAGCCTCATCAGATAATCACTTTGCTTTCTTATGCTTCCTTTCCTTTGGTATGGTTTTCTTTGCTGCTTCCTGCATGATGTCCCTCATCTCCATCCATAATTCTTCTGGCACTCTGTCTACTGAGTCTAAGCCATTAAATCTGTTCATCACCTCCACCGTGTATTCTTTAGGGATGCTGTCTAGGTGATATCTGTCTGGTCTCCTTGTTTTCCCTATTTTCTTTAGTCTAAGCCTGAATTTTGCGATCAGTAGGTTGTGATCTGAACCAAAGCTATAGCTTGCTGCTTTTAGAGAACTAAAGGTTAAATCTAATTTTTGTCCTAACTGGGGCAAACCTGCTGAATCAATGGGACTTGCACAAGTGTTGAGAAAACAAGTCCAGTTTGTTCAATCAGTCTACTCCCATTTTGGATTTGCTCTTTTTTTGTGGGTGGAGGCCCTTTTGGTCTGCTGTCTGACTAACTATTGCAGACACAATGGGCAGATACGAAGTGTGGTGTATGCATACCCTGACATAGCAGTCCAATAAATGCACAAAGACTGCATTTGACTGCACTGTAGTCTAATCTCTGCAGGAAACTTGACCACCTGAGTATTAAAAGGTTCCATACCTGCATTTGAGACATGAAAACCTTTCGTATCATATAATTTAACAGTGAATCCTTGAGATAGGGTGGGATGTCTATGTTTGTAAATAACTTTCCTTAATAGTCTAGTGATGGCAGAGGAAGTTCAGGTTCTTCTGCATTAACTGAGATCTCTCTGTCTCTCTCTGTATGCTCTGTTATCTCTTGTTCAAGGATCACATCCATTTGCTTGAGAAGCGTAATCCCTTATGTAAGGGTTATTGTGCTTATTTCAGTGGGCAGAGCTTAACTTTATTTATTCAGAGTATGGTTCACCAGATGTCTGGTCTCCTAAACCCTGACTCACATCTCTTGCCAACTTATACTTGGATAATTAGACAAAACTAGAAAGGAGGGCAGAAGGGAACACTAGAAGGATTTTGATCTCACATGATTCCAGACTGTTGTGTGTGTTTTTTAAAATGTGGTCTTCAGATCCTTTGGATACCCTGTCCACAGCCATCAAAATACTGAGAAACTCTAGAGCAATTAATTATGCTGTGGACAGTGATGAGAAAAGTTATTTTTTCACTGACAACCTTAAGATTACTTCACTCTAGGGGACCATTATCAGGTGGTCAATTCTGGGAGATGTAGTACAAAAGAGTAGCCTTTTCCCTGGCTACCTGTAGATCATTCTGGAACATGTTCTATGGCATGGGTAGGCAAAAGGTAGATAGGGTTTACTTGGTGAGTGTTATATAGGGTTTGCAATACATCTTCAAATGAGAACTGCTAAAGAGCGCAGAATGTAAACAGCTGCATTTTCAGAAAGATTAGTATGCGAACTGCAATTACAACCCTGAAAGCAAATTCCTGGGCAGGTGTGTGAAGACACTTTGAGCATTTTGTGACATCATTGTGAGTCACTGTTGTGGGTCATTTTTGGAAGCTGAAAAAATACTGCAAGTCTTAAGACTCTGGGAGTTATGGGTTGTTGTTTTTAAAAGGAGTAAAAAACACTGCAAGTCTTAAGACTATGGGATTCTGGGAGTTATGGGTTGTTGTTTTTAAAAGGAGTAACTCTTACAAACTTGAACTAGATCTCTCTGCCCTGTTCCAGAGAGCACATTTTGCTCCTCTGGAATCTGCTTTGTTGGGGAAGGACTGCCCTAAATTATTCAAAATTGTATTTTAAATAAGAAAGAATGATGTAATTGTAGATTTTGATAGACGTACAGCTAACTTCTCTGATCAAACTCCACGGGGGAAAATAACTCCATCAAGTTGTACTATTTCATCAGTGGGCTGCAGTTTTGTACTATTGATTGCTTTTTAAAAGAATACTGTGCAGTGGTACCTCATACTATGATTTTAATCCATTCCATGGGGCTTGTTGTTGTATGAAAAAATTGTTATATGATGATATAGCATGTATATATAGCATATAGTGATTTTCCCTATGGGATGCATCGTACAAAGATTTTTTTCGCTGTGGTTTTTCCCATTGAAAAATTGTTTTCCATAGGGAAAATTGTTATGCTGGACACCAAAATTTCCCCCCAAAACCTAATTGTTATGCGATTTCATTGCTATATGGGGCGATTGTTTTATGAGGTTCCACTGTACTTGGATTATATTTTATTTGTAGAAGTACAACATATAAAATACTCCCATTAAATATTATTGGTACTTGTACACTGGATTACAGAGTGCCTGGAGTTATTTTTTAAAAGAATAAACCTCTATACGATCATTGTTGGAATTTGGGAAGTTTTTTACAGTTAAAAAGAGTAATCCATGAGACATTAATTGGCACTGATGATGCCGCTTGGTGGAGAAAATTTTTAGAGCCATAATTCCTGAAATAGCAGTTTCTGAATTTGAAAAAGCTTTTAAGAATACATCTGCAGCTCCTGAAATTTTTAATGCTACTGTCCAAGCCTTGTGAATAGACTTGAGATTGATTCTGTAGCTCAGATGGCAATTTAGAATTGTCAGGTTCTCAATATAATTTTATTTGAGCAAGGCAGATTCTGTAATTTAATTTTGCTTGTTGCACATGCATAAATAAATCTGATACCATTGGTACTGATGTCAGAATGACAGCATGAACTCCACCACTTACATGAGGTGACAGAAACCTCTGATGGAACTGATTCCTGGTCATGGATACTGAATGTGAAAGAATGGTTACGGAAAATCCTAAAACATCTCTTTAAAAATACTTGCTATTGGATAAGTTATTTTCATAACAGGCTATGTCTGATTATATGTAAGATTGATCTTGTATGCATGATAGTGGATGGATGGAGTTTCACTGAAGAAACAATTTAAAATTGCTTAGAAAGAGAGAGTAGAGAGAGGAGGGGAAACAGAGAGAAAGAGAGAAGTAGAAATGAAACCAGTGTCTATAACTGGGCATGAGAGTGGATACAGAAATTTTTATTCAATGGGTCAGGTCAAACAGGGATGTTATACTAGATAAAGCATTTCATGATCACATAGTCTAAATGGGTTATGCATTCCTGTCATGCTCCATTGCTTACTGTGGAAATTTCTACTTGAACTATAAAAAGATCCATTTCACACATATAATCTGGCTAGTGACTCTACTTTTGAAAGCAATAAAATTGTATTGTTTTATTACTAAGATTCATTCTGTGTTCTGTTTTGTGACCCCTCCAGCCAGTGAACTTAAGCTGGGCTGAAGGCCAATCCTTCCACAACAGCCTGCAACTGAATTTTAAGGTAAATAATTGTGGGCAAGCTGCATTTTGAAGAATCTCATCTGCCTTCTTGATCTACTCTTGAAGTCCCACAAGAAGTTCTAAGCAGTTTTCAATATACAGTAGTTTGAAAATGCCTGTCTAAAGAGATTAGCCTCTGGGCTCCTGTCCTGTGAAGCCTGTTTAAGATTGCCTTTGCTGAACTTCTCTGTATGTTTATGTTTTTCAAATCAGAACTAATTTATAATAGTTATGGTATTTAAGGATATGTAAAGAGTGGCTTTACCAGCACCATACTTCCCCAGGGATTTGAATCCAGGTCTCCTCAGCCATAGTCTATCACTCCATCCAATGTTACACACTGGATAGTCTCATTGAATTTATAAGGACTTCTTTTGCAGAGTAGACCTACATTGGAGTATGCTGTGAGGGTGAGAAAAGAGTATGACATACTGATTTATCTTTGCTTCAAACTGGCACATTCAGTAGCCCTGACAATAAGGTGGCTGGCTAACCACAGATTCCAGTCCAGACAATGAGCTGTATCTCACCACACTCAATTTCACAGATTTCTAAGTGGTCTTGAGAATGCTGTGCTGATTCATTTACTGGATGCCCAGAGTGCTTCAAGCCAGCAGAATTCCATAATCTCCCACAAATTCCATAATCTCCCATATATATATTTGGGACCACAAATTCCATAATCTCCCAGCCGGCATGACACATATATTTATGCTACATTAGATATGTTCAGATGTCACAATATGAATCCAATATGAAAGGCAGGATACCACACATTGATAAATAAATAGTTCTCTGTAATTAACATAATAAAAGCTTGTTGTCTCATGGAAGCAATCCATCATAAAAGGTTTCTCTCCTCCATATTCACCAAGGCCGTTCTTAAAATGACCACATTTAGAACTTCCCATGGCAGTTCTAAAAATGACTCCTTGTCCATAGTTGGCACTTCAATGCATGATTTTAGGGGTCAAACTCTGGTATCTGGCAATTTAAATCCACAATGTAGATGCATGATTGCTTGTTTCACAATACTGAAAAAATCAGTGGAAAAGATCAAAGGTTTTTTTTGTGCTAGACCATGATAATTAACTTTTTCTGCAGTATATTCTTTGTTGGATTCCAGAATCAAATTAAAGGGAGGGTGAAGTTTCAGCCAAAAACACAAATTGGTGAAGTATATTCTGCTGCTGTCTTGGATGAACTAAATCCAAAACCAAAGATGATTCAATGGGAAAATTGGATTAGATCTCTTCTTTGGATTCATTGTGGGCAGTACACAAGAAAACAGAATGAAAATAATGTGATTGTGGTGAGATTTGACTCATTTAGTACCTTATCTTCCCACTAATAAGATGTACTATTGCTAGCCACAAAATGATTCCCGAAACAATTACTGTTTTCAGTATGCTGTGATTTCCCTTCCCCACGCTCTGTTCACCTGCTGTGCCAAAGTGGAAGACAAGAGAGGAAGCTGAAAATCAACATGTAGAACAGGGGCACCCAAACTACAGCCCATGGGCCCAATTAGGCCTGTGCATATCATTAATGCAGCCCATGGTGAGTACCCGGGCTCACTGTGGACTGCCCCTCCACCCTCCCCCACTGCAGCAGAGGGGGCGTCGTGCTTTGTTCCGGCTGCTCCGAGCAGCCTCTGGCTCGGTCCCATCCCCTCTGCAGCCTTTGCCAAAGCCAATCACCACGTTGGGGAAATTTTTGGAGCCTCCTCCATTTCAAAAGAGAGCCCCCTGGTGTGCCCAGGATGACATCACCACAGCACGCCAGGTTTACCCTTCCAGCGTTGCGGATTTTGAAACAGAGGAGACTGAAAATTTCTCCAACGTGGCGATCAGCTTTGGCAAAGCTGTAGAGGGATGGGACCAAGCCAGAGGCTGCTCGGAGCAGCCAGGAAAAAGCGCAATCACTGCCACCGCTGCTGAAGTGAAAACTGTCAGCAGCAGAAGCAGCCCGCCTCCAGCCCCTGCAGCTGCATGTTAGGGGCGGGACCAGCCTGTGGGAAAAAAAATTGGGCACCAATGATGTATAAAATGGATTAGGATCTACTAACAGGACTCTGGATGATTTGCAGCAGACTGACAATTGTGTCCAACTCCCAGTTGTTTAATAATCATAAATAAAACTTAAAAAGCAATTTATGCCATTTTAGGCCCTGCACCACTATCAACCTCTTCTTCTCAGTGTAGAAAAAGAGAGAGGTGGCTTTGGGCAAGCTGCAAAGTCCCAGCACGTCCCCAGAAGGGAAGGGTAAACCACTTCTGATTATTTTTTTATCTAGAAAACCCTGAAGAGGGTCTCCATAAATCAGAATTGACTTGATAGCACACCTTGTGTACCATTTCCCTGGTCACTTTGATCTCCATCACTGGGCCCCAAACTTCTGTGACATGGAGTCTGCATTAGAGTGCTTAATATCTAAAGAGAACCACAGCTTAAATTAAAATGTAACAAAAATATTAACCTACTGATTTAAATCAAAAGTAAACATTCAAAGGTCAAGAAAGAAATATTAATGTTATGGGTACCTGCACTGTTCTGGCCAAATGCTAGTATGGAGGATAAGACCAAGAGGGACCTGACAGAAGGAACCACGAAGACCAGAAGAAACAGTGTTGTTATTGTATTTTTTTTATAAAAAAAGAAAGGAACAGGAAAAACAGCAATAGATGGTGCTGCTTGAGGCAGGAAGGACAGTGTGAGTCTGAGGGGAAATGTTTGAGGGTGACAGCAGTACACAAGCAGGTTGGAGGGCTACATAGAAAGACGTCAGGGGCTGCAGGCCACAGTCTGCAAGTTGGGGACTCCTAATCTACAGTAGCTATGATAAGATAAGTCTTCCAGGTGCATTTCCTCTCCTTGTATCTTACAAGTTGTTGAAGAAGTCTGAATTTATTGGGATAAGCATCCTCACTGCAATGGTGGCTACAGAGATTGTAAAGGGTGGTGATAAGTCTATTCAGCTCCTGATTCCCGAGAAGCCATTAAGTTGTAAGGGGAGTTTGGACAAGGAGAGGGCAGAAAAAAATTGGCTCCCCACTTCTCACCCCATTGACAGAGATATGCCATTTTCTCACCCATCTGATGTCCTGACTTCAACACTGGAGAAAGGAGAAGAGATGTATAGCAGGGAGTGGGTGGGCAACTCTGGGATAAAGCATCCAAATCTCCAAAGATGCCATGCTCCCCCATCCCAATACAGAGGAATAGATATTTCGGCTTGTCCTTGGGCTGGCTTTCCAGCAGCCCTGAAACACAAAGACTTTAATTCACTATGCTTCTACAGGTTTTAACAAAAACTAGAGTTTGGAAAAGTGTGGGAGAGGCATGGGTGTGTTTCATACCTGTCAACCAACCATCCAGATTTGGCCGGGAAAACCCCGTAATTTGACGTCGATTGACGTCATAACCCGCCCCACGCTGCCAAAACCCCGTAATTTGGCAGCGGGGGAAAACGCTTTCCGCGCATGCGCGGAAGCACTATGCCACTTGCGCAGCCCCTATGCAAGTGGCGTAGTGCTTCTGCACATGCGTGGAAGGGGTAAAACCCTTCCACGCATGCATGGAAAGCGACCTGTGCACAAGCAATGTGCGCAGGTCTCATTTTTCCGGAGCCGTGGGTTGACAGGTATGGTGTGTTTGCTAGCTGCCACTTCAGCACTAAGGCTGGGAAGACTCTGAAAGCTACCTTACTTCTCCTAGTATAAAGTAAGGCTAGAAATAAACCAAGGGCTTAGGGACTGGGGTGGGGGGATGGACAGACTAGAGACCCATGAAAAAAGCACATCAAAGTGAGATAAGGGGAGTGTAATCTAGATGCCAGGAGAATTTTTGTCATGAACATTGATTGATGGGGAACTTGGGAAAAGATCTTGGGGAAGATCCTTCAATTTGTATTTATATAAAGCATATTGCTAATGGTTTCTGCCATTAGCATATTGCTAATGGTTAAAACAATCATCAAATCACAGCCTATTTACGAACCTATTTGGTGGTTCTTGTGGTGGCCACTTCTTTTGTTGTTCAGTTGCTTTAGTGTATGGGACCAAGGACACCAGGACAGCCAAAGAGCTGGCTTAACACAACTTTATTACATGCTGGTCAGAGGGAACATGCGGTAATGGCGGACGAACAGCTCAATATATACAGTGGCTATATATTTGAATGTGGCTCCTTGATAGCCTATTGGCTACAGGCTGCGTGATGTCATTGCAGGTCACGCCCTTCTTGTCCAGGTGAAGGTAGTAGCGGGAATCTTCCCGCGCTGTTGTTCTAGGTGAGTCTTGGACCAATGAGCTTGGACGCTCGCTATTGCCATCTAGTGGTCACTAGCTCGCGTCCTATTAAGGTTACAGTGATGCAGCTGGAGGTTACAATGTTACACATAGAAAAGGTTACATTGGATACACATGGATAGGTACATTGTTTAAAGGCACAGGCTTTAGGACACAACACCCCTCCCCCCTAGGATGAGACGAAGTCTCTTAGCCAAGATGGTTTATTGCACTCGCGTTTGGGCCGCGATGTGGGTTGGCCCACCCGGAGGCCGCTCCCGCTTCCTTGTTCCCTGGACCCTTGTCCTGTAATGGGAGAGGGAGACTTGTTAGAGGCTTGCTGCGGTTTTGCAGCTTTAGGGAAAAGGGTCGGTTCCGTTGTGGTTGAACCGGGGGTACCAGGGGCTAACGTAAAACCCCTCTTCTCGCTTGGATGGGTGGGGGACCACTCCGAAACCCCCCCCGGCTCTGAAAATCAAAATCAAACTCTGTTGGGGGATCCCGCGGGATATCTACGAGGACAAATTCCTTCTCCTCCCCCCTTGGTGGGGACTCTGGACCCCCCTCTCCTCCCCCTTGGGCTAAACGGGTGGGGGAGAACCCTAACGCTGAATTTGTGTCTGTACTGCCGGAGCCCTGACTTCCCGGGACCCTGTTCCGGAGCTGGTCCGCGTGTCGCCGCCAAAGCAGACCTGTGTTGGTCTCCACGCGGTACGACACGGGACCGGTCTGTTCCACGACCACCCCTGGCACCCAGGCTGGACCCGCGCTGGCGTAGTTCCTGTAATGTACCGGAGCACCCACGCTGAAACTCTTGGTGGCCTCTAACCCTATGTTCCTCCCCTTGTCCTCAACTCTCGTGGGGTCTAATCTAGTGAGTATGGTGGTCAGCTTCCTGCGCATCAAAAGTTCCGCAGGGGAGTAGCCTGACGCTAGCGGGGTCACCCTGTACCCTAGCAGGAACTGACACACTTGCAGGTTGAGGTCCCCGGGGCCCATGCGCCGCAGCGCGTCCTTCGTGGTGCGTACGAGGCGCTCCACTTGGCCATTGGTGGCCGGATGGAAAGGGGTGGAGGTGATGTGCTGGATGGCGTTAATCTCTGTGAATGCCCTGAACTCAGCGGATGTGAAGCAACTAGCGTTATCGCTAATTAGAGTGTCGGGTATGCCGAACGTGGAAAAAATTCTCCGCAAATGCTTAATTGTCGCGGCCGAGGAGGTGTTCGTGACTGGGATGACCTCCAACCACTTGGAGAAAGCGTCCACAACAAGGAGAAACAGGGTTCCTCGGAACGGGCCCGCGAAATCTATGTGCACCCGGGACCACGGCCCCTTAGCCGCGTCCCATTCCCTGTGGGGAAGGCGGGCCTCCTCCGGTCTGGAGCATTGGCAGCTCTCGCAAGTGCCGACCATGTGCTCGATGTCGGCGTCTAACTGGGGCCACCAGAAGTAACTCCGGGCCAGCGCTTTGGAGCGCACAATTCTGGGGTGGCTGACGTGCAGCAGTTTAAGCACCCGCGGTCGAAGGGATGTAGGGATTACCACCCGCTGCCCCCACAAGAGGCACCCCCTCTCTAGGGACAGTTCCAGCTTCTTCCTAAAAAATGGGGCGAATTCCTCTGCTGGGGAAGACGCTGGCCACCCTTTCTGTACCCAGGAGCAAACCGCCGCCAACGTCTTGTCCTTCCTTGTCGCTGTGGCAATGTCGGCGGGCACTATAGGGGGCGAATCCAACACCTCTATCATGAGAACCTGATGGTCTCGCTCCCCCTTGCTCACCTGGCTGGGCATCAGGGGGAGGGGGGACCTCGATAGAGCGTCCGCATGGCTGATCTCTTTCCCAGGCCGGTACACCAACACGTGCTGGTAGGCGTTGAGAAAAATGGCCCGCCTAAGCATTCTCAGGGACAGGATCTGTGGCGTGGGATTATCTGTGGTAAAAATGCCTAGTAGGGGCTTGTGGTCGGTCACGATGGTGAAAGGGCGGCCATACAGAAAATCGTGAAATTTTTTGGTCCCCGCAACTATCGCCAGCGCCTCCCTGTCTGTCTGGGCATAGTTTCTCTCCGCTTGGGACAGGGACCTGGAGTAAAACGCTATTGGGGCCTCCCTCCCGTTTTCCAACACGTGGCATAACACTGCCCCCACCCCCACCGGGGATGCATCACAGATCAGTACCACCAGCCGTTTGGGGTCGAAATGGGTCAGAATGGCGTCAGACGCCAGGAGTTGTTTCAGTTCCGTGAATGCCCTCTCCTGGTCATCGCCCCAATTCCATGCCACATCTTTCTTGAGCAACTTGTGAAGCGGCTCAGCCACCGCAGCCTTCCGTGGAAGGAAGGAGTGGTAGAAGTTTAAGAGCCCTAGGAACGACTGCAACTCGGGCTTGGATGTGGGGCAAGGAGCTTTCTTGATTGCGGCCACCTTGGATTTGGACGGTTTGATCCCCTCGGGTGTTACTCGGAACCTTAAGAACTCAACCTCCTTCGCGAAGAAGACGCATTTGTCTTTTCGCAACCTCAACCCCGCCTGTTCGAAAGCCGCCAGGACCTTGTTTAGCCTTTCAGCCAACTCAACCTCACTCCCCCCCGTTATCAATACGTCATCAAAATATGGTAAAACGCCATCCAGCCCTTTGAGGAGGCGTTCAACGAGCGACTGGAAAATTCCAGGCGCCGAGTTCACACCGAATTGGAGGCGCGTCACCTGGAACGCCCCCTTATGCGTGATTATGGTCTGTGCAGCAGCTGCGGCAGGGGTTACCATGAGTTGCTGATAGGCCTGTGCCAGGTCGAGCTTAGCGAAACACTTTCCCCCATGTAACCTGGCTAGCAAATGGCTGACCACCGGCACCGGGTACGCATTAGGGCGGATTGCCTTATTAATGGTGCACTTATAATCAGCGCAAATGCGAACCTCCCCATTGGCCTTCAATGCCGTGACAATCGGAGTTTCCCACCCCGCGGAATCAACAGGAACAAGAATCCCCTGGCCCACCAATTTGTCCAGTTCCGCCTCTATCTTGTCCTTGAGTGCAAAAGGCACTCTGTGCGGTTTGAGTCTTATTGGGCGGACCTCCGGGTCCAGGTCGAACGTTACTGGGGGTCCATTGAATTTCCCTAGTCCCTTCTTGAAGACTTCGGGGTGCGCGTCGCATACCTCCTGTATTGGGTCAGACCCAACGGCGTGCACCCCCCCCCAATGAACAGACCCAGGGGCTGAAACCATTGAGTCCCGAGGAGGCTGCAATTACCTCCCTTAAGCACGACTAGGGGGAGTTCCGCGGCGTGCCGCTTGTACTGAACCTGGAAATTCCCAACCCCCAACACCGGGATACTGTTCCCTTGCACGTCCCGAAGCGTGGACCTCAACGCTTTGAGCTTGGGCCGTACGCGGGGGGCAATTCTCAAAAACTCCCTCTGGGAAATAATGGAGTAAGAGGAGCCAGAGTCAATCTCCATCCTAACAGGGGCCCCTTGCACCAGTACCTCAACAAAGTAACGGGGGTGTCCCATGGACACGCTGAAAACCGGGGCATCGTCGTCGCTGTCGTCGGAGATGCGGCCCACGCCGTCCTGCTTCCTCGTGGGCCGGCGCCATCTTTTAGTCTCGTCGAGCGGTCTGGCCTCGCTGGGCAGTCAGGTGAGCTCCTCCGGTCCCTCGCTGGGCAGTTAGGCGAGCTCCTCCGGTCCTTGCGCCGATGTCTGCAGACTTTGGCTATCTGCCCGCGTCGCCCGCAGTTGTGGCACTCCGCTTTTCTGAACGGGCACCTGGCACGGTCGTGAGCTGCCCCGCAGCCGTCGCAACGCCGGCCCTCCTTCCGGACCCTCCGGACGTCCTCGTCGTCGCTGCTCTCGGCGGACGATTTCGAAATTCGCCGGGCTGCGTGCACCGAACTCTCTGTTTTGTCGTCCTTCGGCCGCCAGCCCTGGAGCTCTTGCACCCCTGCCTTCGTGGCTTCCGCGGCCTGTGCCGCTTTCAGGACCTCCTGCAATGTGGGGGGCGGCTCCTGATTCATTAGCGTGCGCTGAATCTCAGCGTCCTTCAGGCCACATAGCACGCAGTCCCTGAGGGTGACTTCCAAATTCTCCCATTTGCATGGGCCGGCAGCCAGGTGCAGGGCCGCTACGAAAGCGGCGACCGACTCATCAGGCGCTTGGACTCGCCTCCAAAACGCGCTCCGAGCGGGAAACATCGCTACCGAGGGCCGGAAATGGTCTCGCAGCACCTTCAGGAGCTCATTTGCCTTGAATTCAGCCGCCTTTTTCGGAGTGATGAGGTATCAATACCCTCTTGCCGTCGTGCCCGAGCATTCTGGTGAGGATGGCTCTCTTCTTTGCCTCGTCCGTCACCTCGAACTCCACCAGCACGCCTTGGAAGTCCATTTCGAAGAGTTCCCAATCTTGCGGTTTCTTGATGTCGAAACCGGCATATGTCTTGGTCCCGTGGGCAGCCATCATCCCACCTTCGTCGCCAATTTAGTGTATGGGACCAAGGACACCAGGACAGCCAAAGAGCTGGCTTAACACAACTTTATTACATGCTGGTCAGAGGGAACATGCGGTAATGGCGGACGAACAGCTCAATATATACAGTGGCTATATATTTGAATGTGGCTCCTTGATAGCCTATTGGCTACAGGCTGCGTGACGTCATTGCAGGTCACGCCCTTCTTGTCCAGGTGAAGGTAGTGGCGGGAATCTTCCCGCGCTGTTGTTCTAGGTGAGTCTTGGACCAATGAGCTTGGACGCTCGCTATTGCCATCTAGTGGTCACTAGCTCGCGTCCTATTAAGGTTACAGTGATGCAGCTGGAGGTTACAATGTTACACATAGAAAAGGTTACATTGGATACACATGGATAGGTACATTGTTTAAAGGCACAGGCTTTAGGACACAACAGTTGCACAGTCGATTCTGACCCTTTGCGACCATATGGAGCATTGACCTCCAGGCACCCCTGTCCTCCACCATCCTCCTCAGCCTGCCCAGCTCTGTGCCCACTGCATCTACAATACCATCTAGCCATCTCATCTTTGGCCGCCCCTTCTTCTTTTTGTCTTCCACCTTTCCCAGCATCAAGGCCTTCTCAAGTGAATCCTCCCTTCTCATTTGATGTCTACATTACAAAAAGAAGAAGAAGAAGAAGGGAAGTAGGGATTTCAAGATAAGTGAGCTATTTAAGGTGTCATTTTACCAGTTCCCCAGTGAGTTTCCATGGGTAAATGGGGATTTGAACCTTGGTTTCCAAAATCCTTTTCTGTCACTCTTTCCATTATACCACACAATCTTACAGTTAGCACCTAAAAACTCTGTTGGATGTTTATTTTAGGGAGAAACACTGAGCAGGAACACTTACTGTCCCAACTCCACTTACTCCACATCATTGCACTCAGTACAACTGTACATTGAATAGAGAGATAACACAAAGTGACTTGTTTATGGAAATGTGGAATACATTTTCACTGTGCAGTTTTATCAGTTTGACACCACTTTAGTTGCTAAGGCTCCATTCTACAAAACCTGAGATTACTAGTCTAGTGAAATACAGTACTTAGAATTTTCTGCGAGAGTGCTAATACCTTCCCTTGAGCTATAGTGCTACAGGTTTCTTTTCATTATTAGATGGACAAAAGTTGTTAAACATATGTCCATCACTGGATTATGCTTCCTTTTGAAAAGGCATTACCAGGAACAAAGAGAAAGAGAAACCGCTCACCAACATTTTTTACCTCTTGACAATGTATTCTTGCCTATAAAGAGGGTATGGAAAAAACATCCTCCTGTCCTCTCTTCTCATCTTCCCTGTCTTGCAAATTAGTTTATTTTATCTTTTGATTGATCAGGAGATAAATGAAATCTCCATTGGGAGGCTGAAAGAGTGTGACATTTCTGGAGCTCAAAAGCAAAACCGCACTAATAAGAAGATGGAGTTTGAAGAACAGGAAGTACAAGGAGGAGACACTTTCTGATTTGTGCCAGGGCAAGAAAAACAACAACAGGTCATGTAGTCATCCTATAGAGACTATAAACATAGATACTGTATATACATATAAATGAGTATAGAGTTTATTTTTTATAAGAATATAGTAAAATAATGAGAAATAAGCATTATATGGAATTTTTATGAGTTTAGAATGTATTATAAATGTTTTTTCTTTATTGAGTCATGATGAAATTTAGAGATGAATTGGATTATGAAGCATGTATTTTGTTTGTATTTTTTCTTTATGATTGTATTTGTATTTTAGTTCTTTTTGTTGTTTGGTTTGTATTTTTGAAATTAAAATTTTTAAAAATTTTTTTTAAAAATGATCATGTAGTCATCCTGTTGCTGTAATTCACCACACTGATTATACAAACAGCGTCACATGAAATATTTTTTGTGACCCAACACTGTCCCTATCAAGCCTGGCAGACTTTGTCTCTGTGGTCATATTGAGGTCCCTTTGATTGTTGTTGTTTCTGGGGAGCTTAAACATCCACACAGAGGCAGCTCCATCCAGTTTGGCTGCAGAGTTCATGGAAACCGTGGCATCCATGGGCCCATCCCAAAGTGTCAACCATCCCAGATGTGTGGCACTGTGGAGCTGGCATTATTTTCTGACTGGGAAAATTATGATCTGAGGGGTGGGGGACATTAGGTCAATTTTTCTGTCATAGTCAGATCATTTCCTGCTGAAATTTGATCTGATGGTTGCATTCCCCCTCCGCAGGGAAGCAGGAACTATTAAAATGACCCACCCTCACAGGCTACTGCACCCAATTGAATTCCATAATGCCTTGGCATCAACCTTCTGGCTGATCTGGTTGGTGCTCCTGTCAATGCCCTGGTCACCAGTTCTGGCAGGGCTGCCCTGACTGCTTGTTGCTTACCATGCCAAGTTTGAGGTTTTGAAGTTAACATCTAAACCCTTGAATGGTTTGGGATCTTGCTCTCTCTTGGAGCACCTCTCCCAAAGAATATCTACCCGCCCTACTAGGTCCTCACCAGCCTTGACACTGTGGGCCACAACCACAAGAGAGAAAGAGAAAAGAGTTATGGCAAGGAAAACCCACCCTACTAGGTCCTCACCGGCCTTGACATTGTGGGTCACAACCACAAGAGAGAAAGAGAAAAAAGTTATGGCAAGGAAATGTGCTTTCTCAGTGGTGGTTCTTTAGTTTTGGAAAGATCTAGGCCTCCTCCTTCCAGGCATTTAGGTTGCAATAAAAATAGAGCCTTTAAAAATAAGTCTTTAAAAACATTCTTCCATCTATTAGGGCTGCCTAATATGAGTATTTATTAGGCTTGACCATCACTTATGTGCAGCTACCATGTTTACTGTCAATGCCTTTCAGTTGTGGGGTTGGGAAGGTGTTTTGCATTTGGGTGAGGTTGTGTTGTTGGGACTACTATTTATACTCTACTGCCCAGACTAGTGCTATCCAATAAATCTGGCAGTTTATACATGCTATAAATAAAATAGGGACAGTTGAGAGATCAACTGCCATTGCTGCAAGACAAACCATGCTACCAGCTTCTTATTCTGAGCCTATACAGACAGTGATGCACTGCAAAAAAAATTATTACCCCTACCCTGGGCATGGCTAACTCTGTGGGCATGGCTAACTCTGTGGGCCATGGCCACTTGGCCAGCCACACCATGGCCTGGGGTAGGGAGGTGGGCGTGGCCAGCCAAGTAGGCATGGCCTGGGGGATTTCCGCTACCAGTTCCCAGGATCCAGTGGGAACCTAGAGCAGTACACCACTGTATACAGAGGCAGGTCAGCCAAGAGACTCTGGACTTCCTTCAAAGGCACTCTTAGCCCAAGACCTCACATATTTTGACCCTTTGGGACTGAGATGAATTGGTCTGTGTTGCCACCAAATAAGAATATATTTTTTTAAAAAAACAACAACAACAACAACCAGATAGCCACTTGAAACCATGTCAGCCAGGGTATTGCATGTCTCTTTCAGGTTAACAATATTAATACAGAAGCGTGTTGTTTAATGTCTCCTTGGCCAGAGGGTTAGAAATCTTTGAAATCTGAGGTTAAGATGGGAGGAATCCATGCAGCATCTCCATTCTATGTAACACATAGTTTTCTGCACAGTTGCTTCAATATAACTAGAATCCAGATATCTCCGATAGTAATGTGAAACTGTTTTAAATATATTTGCTGGAAAGCAAACACAGGATTGTGGCATCACAATTTAACTCCCAAACCAACCAAAAGTGACAGAAAGTGTGCTGGTGGACTCTCAAGAAACAAAGACAAGAATGTGATATCGTTATTCAGCTGGTATTCCTTCCTCCATTTTTCATCATGTTCTCATATCCCAATCTCAGAAGACAACACAGCCTTTTTGGGGAATAAGATATAAACATTTTGAAGCCCAGAGATTGTGTACAGATATTTTAGTTTTCCAATGGGTTATTTTAATATGATGTTTTGCAAAATAAACTTGGAAGCTTAGCCAAAGAGTGAAAAATTAAACTCACTATAAAACTGAGAATAGCACAGAACATTACAAAAATAATGGTAGCTACAGAGAATCACCAGCAAGTATTCACTGCATAATATCTTGTAGTGTTTCCTTCTAAGAAATTTTCCTAAAGACCTGATTCCAACATCCTCAGATTGAAATAGTGTAGACACATAATTCAAAACAAAGGTCTTACTTATAAGTAAACAAGCACAGTGGTGTGTTGTAAGTGCTTAACTGGATCGAAGTCATAATCTGATTCCACACAGAAATCACTCAGCTCTTTAACATATTAAGACACAGACAGTGTGGTATCCTGTTTTATAACTACAGAAAGCTTCCACAAATCTTCAGCTGAGGTAAGGACTTGTGAGTTGTAGAATAGTTTTAGAATAATTTGAGTCTTACTGCTTCTCATTTCACTAAGTTAATGCAATATATGTTTCTCCCAATGAGTAGGGTCTGAAGCAGGGGTTCTCAACATTTTAAAGCCATGAGCCAGACCACACTCCCTCAGACAGCTGAGTGGGCGAGACTGGTGATTCCCCCCACCATAAATGCTGCCGTAAAACACATATGTGGCTGTCATAAACACATTTACAACAGCCATGGGTGCGTTTACAGCTGTCATAAATGCTTCCGTTTCCAGTGGTGATGTGGGCCTCATTAAATGATGCCATGGGCTGGGGCTGGCCCACAGGCTATAGGTTGAGAACCCCTGGTCTAAAGACTGTCTCATATGTGACAGATCTCTAGAAAGGAAATAATATGCAACCTAACAGTATATTGTCTCAGGAATAGACACATTAAAAATGTATACAGATCAAAATATGTGCATACAACAGTAATACATTATGGCCTAAATCAGGATTGGGCAAAGTGTTGGCATGTGGCCCTCAAAGGCTTTTTTAGCCCCACTTTTGAAACATGGTGGTGTATTAATCCTGAGACAATTCTTAAAACTCCAGATTTACAAAAACAAAACTGGACATAGGCTTCCAGCAGTCTTGATCTCTTGTACATTTTGGTCCTATACAAGCTCTCTCAGACCATGAGCTACTCACGGTTACTTGGATTAAGAGAAGAAAGAAGAAA
This sequence comes from Bradypodion pumilum, assembly GCA_035047305.1. Taxonomy (NCBI): domain Eukaryota; kingdom Metazoa; phylum Chordata; class Lepidosauria; order Squamata; family Chamaeleonidae; genus Bradypodion; species Bradypodion pumilum. The sequence continues at coordinate 406,410,272 of JAWDJD010000001.1, forward strand.
TTCAAATGTATACAGAGCCATGTCAGCCAAGTCTCTGGATCTCCTTCATAGGCATTCTCAGCCCAAGATGGGACAGACAGATAATGAAAAGTTGGAATAAGTAATTTCTAGTGCCCAGTCTCTCTTGCACTGTTGAAGGAAAAGCATCAAAATACAGCATTTTTAGAGCGGGGGAGCAACTGAAAAGCTATTACAATTACTTTTGAGAAGAGCAGAAAATACAAAGCTTAAAACAAATAAGCAATTACAAAGATAAATAACTACTTGAGTGGCAGTTTTAACTGCAAATAAAAGAGTAAGCTTACAAACTTTGAACACAAGCTGTTTTAAGAATGTATATCGTGTTGGAGTAAGAATTAGCAGAAGTAGAAAGACAAAACTAGGCAAGATATTCAATACTTGGAAACAGAGGCTCTATCTGTTGATGTTTCTTTAAATATAAGAAAAGGGGTTTGAGTTCATGTTCTTGGCCAGGGTGTCTAGGAATTCTGAGAGTTATGGCCTTTTAAAAAACTATTCCAAAGCCTGATTCCCCCTTATTAAAAAGATATTTTTGGGGAATTGTCCAATTTTCTTTTGGAAAAGAATATACGGGGAAGAGTTGAGCCCTTTTGTCCTAGTGCAGGCATGGGGAACATATGGCCTTAAGGTCACATGTGACCTTCTAGGTCCTTAAGTGGGGAATTTACTGAAGCCAAATTTTACTGAGCAAGTCCTTTTATTTCCATTAATACATTTTTGCTCATCTTTTAGATTTTTGTTTTATTTGAGTAACTTTAGTAAAATTAACAAATACCATAGTTTTCATTTTTTGAAATTATTAAGTACATAATAGTTAGATTTTTACAACATGATGTACATTTTCAAGTAGTATATCTAATTGAAGTTTATTGAATGTGACCTTATTTGATTACAGCTAAATTAATGTGGCATTGCAACGTGGCCTTATTTGATTACACTAAATTAATGCAGCCTTCCAATGTAGCCTTATTTGATCACAGCTAAATTAATGTGGCCTTCTAACAGGAAAAAGGTTCCCCACTCTTGTCCTAGAGCAATGGTTCTTTTTTGAAAATGTAAATGGATCCACTGACCCAGTAACAATCTCATTTTATGTGCCTCCCTAATGTTATTTAAATACACAGTGTTGCATAAATGATGTCACCTGCAAACGTACTGTATAGCCTTAGAGGTCTGACCATTGGATTTTACATGGGGGAACAGCTTTCTGACAGCTGTTGCTGAAACTGCATTTGGGCCAGGATAGTAAGCCTCTTTCTAAAGCAAATTGACAGGCAATTTTCTACCACATACGTTGTTACTGGCTTTTGATGGTTCTTTCCACAGGAAGAACAAATGAGTTTGCGAAATGTATTGAAATGGCAGTACTGGATTATACACTGCAGTCTAGACAGCTTTATGTTTAGGGGAGATGATGTCAGGATCTTGATGAACCAGACTACTTCCATTTTGTTTCTGACTCCATTTCAGGCTGCCTGGCCTTGGCTCAAGGACACTCCAAAGGAGGGGACCAGGAGCACTGGGAAAGTCCCTAATCCTTATCTTCTTCTCTAACCAATCAGATAAAACACCTTCACCTAAAGGGAGGGGTAGGAGTCAAACATCTTAATTGGTTTCTCTCTTATCAGTGATCATTCTTGATTGGATTCTCTTATCTACACCAAACCCCTAGAGGTGGAGAGAAGTGTGTTTCTTTTGCTATTTAAGAAGCTGCACAGAGCTCATTTCTTTGGGCTCACTGGCTCGAGACCAACTGGCTTCACTGGAATGTTGCCCCAATCTCTGAGAAGAGATAAAACATCTACAGAGCAAGCCTTGCCCAAGGCTCTGCCAAAGGGAGAATCTAACTAGCTGTTTCTTTCTGTATTTGTTCTCTTTCAGATGCTGCTAAAGGATTTATTGAGTGGATGCCAAGTTAATCAGGATAACCCAGGTTTTTGCCCTAAGCTCTCTGCTTTGTACGCTACCACGTAAAACACTGCATGCTCTCGGAAGTTAAAGGATTGGAATCTGCTGGGCAGGCTATGCTTCTGGATTGGTGAGGTGACAGGAGAGACTGCACTCAGGAGTGTGCATGCGTAAAGGAGGTTGGAGCAGTCCACTGATCGATACATGCCTCCCTCTCCTATTCCTAGCCTAGCTGTCAGCACGATAGATGATTCCTGAATACTTGTTACCAGCTTTGCTATTGGCCTGCAATCCGACCTTGGGGATGGCTCTTCAACTATTTTGTGACTATCTGAAAACATTCCTTCTCCTAAACCCATTACTTTACCTATTCCGTTTACTCATTCCTCAGGATAATAATCTTCTTTTTCATGCACATTTATATCTGCATTACTGTAATACAGATGTAGAACTATGTGTACTAGTTAAGTAGTATTGTCATATGACCTGTGGTGATAGATGTAGAGTTATTTCCTTAATGACTCTGGGGAAGGGAGGATTTCTGTGACTCACAGGAAGAACTGCTTGGAATCTCTGAAGGATAGTGTCACCATTTTAACCAGCTGCAGCTACTTGGTTTAATTATTTGTACATTTAGTGTAATATCTACAAAAAAAGCACTATTCATCTCTAACATTGTGGTTGAAAGCATATTTTTAGAAGACAGGTTAGTAGCTGTAAGGGAACTATTTAATGTGTGTTCCGGGTCAAAAAAGATACAATACCTTTATTTTAATCTCTTAATGTACAATTGTTTACACGAGATCAGGTATGTGTTCTTAATGACTGCAATTCAAGATGTTGATATAATATCAAATGTTTTTACAAATCCATGAGCCTCGATTATATTGCATCCTTTTTCACAAGCAGTGTCACCTTTTGTTTCTTTTGATATATTTTTAAAACATTATTCCCCTCCCTTTCCATTTTGATAAAAACAATTCTACCTTAACCAACTACTTCACTTTGCTTCATAGTATCACTGGTCCTCTTTGGAAGGTGATAAACCCTACAGATGCAGTGTTGCAGCAATAGCAATTACACCTATATACCTCCCTCCCCCCAATAGCGCTTAGAGCACTTGCTGGGCAGTTCACCAGGTAATTAGTATTTTTGCCCCCAACATGCTGGGTACTCATTTTACCAACCTTGGAAGGATGAGTCAACCTGGAGCCTGTCAGGACTGAACTCACGTCAGCAGTTTTGGCTGCAGTACTGCAGTTTAACCACTGCGCTCAGAGGGCTCCAGATGTAATAATTAAGTCATGAAAAAGAACACTAATAAATGTAAAAGTCACCCTTGCTCGAAAGACAGTTGTATCTGGCTCTAGGGTTCAGTGCTCATCTCTGTTTATAGCCAAAGGGCCAGCACTGTCTGCGTCTGCAGATGTTTCCATGGACATGTGGCAGGCATGGCTCAACACCAGAGTGCACAGAACGCTGTCTACCATCCCACTGAAGTAGTCCCTATTTATCTATTTGCAATTTCTTGCTTTTGAATTGATAGGTTGGCAGGAGCTGGGACAGAGACAGGAGCTCACTCCATCATGCAGTACCTGGGAATTGAACTCCGACCTTCCAGTCAGCAAGTTCAGCATCTTAACCACATGAGCCACTGCAGTACCTAGGAAAGCTGAAATACTGTACTGTACTCCTTACATGGAAAGGAGTTCCAGTGAATTCCAAGAGACTTAGGTCTGAGGTGGTGGTGCCGCCGCCACCACCATCACTACCGGACTCTCTCTCAGCCAACTTGGCTGAAGGAAGGAGACACAGCTGTGTGGCCCGCCCACCCGCCCAGCCATAAAAACGCCAACACTAACACCACCAACACCACCACCACTACAGGACTCTCCCTTAGCCAGCCTGGCTGAAGGAAGGAGACACAGCTGCGTGGCCAGCCGGCCATGGAAATGCTAACGCTGCCGCCGCCACCGCTGCCGCCACCACCACCACCACCACCACCACCACTGGACTCTCCCTCAGCCAACCCGGCTAAGGGAAGGAGATACAGGTGTGCGGCTCAGCCGACCGGCCATAAAAATGCCGCCGCCGCCACCGCCACCACAGCCACCACCGCCACCACCATCGGACTCTCCCTCGGACATAGTTGGTGGGGTTGAGTTTATGATGTTTTTTCCGTGTATTGTTTTTTGAAGTGTTTTTTGTATCATGATAATTCGATAGTTTGTAATTATAATTGGGACATTTTTTGAAATGTTTGAAATGTTTTTGTATTATGATAATGTGGTACCTTGTAATTGTCACTGTATATTTTGTATCTTTGTTAGCCACCCAGAGTCGCTTTGCGAGTGGGGAGGCATACAAATCGAACAGCAGCAGCAGCAGCAGCAGCAACAACAATTTCTATAGGATTGTCAGAAAGTCTTTTTCCAATGCTTCCAAGGGAACTAGTGAAGGAAAGATGAGGAAAATACAATTAAGTTAATGCACAGAAGACAGGTAAGAAGTGAAATCAACCAAGAAAGGAAAGATGGGAAGTAGCAAAGGATTGTGTGTGTGTGTTTATATAAGAACCATAATTACTGTTCTGAATGACAGAGATAATGATGAGCCTTGCCCAGATTGCAGTAATTTATTTAACCACTTAGCATTGTTCAATTGCACTGTAATCTAAACAGATGAATTACAGGAAGGAAAGCATTACATGAATGTTATAAATATGATAAAATCTTAACCTATAAAACCAAGTGTTCACCGTTGGAACTGGCTATAGGCTGCTATGCGTCGCCCTACTGACCCACACCCACCCTTCGTGTGCACGGCCGAATTCCCTACGCAGGTCAACGAAGGATTTAAAAATCCGGCACGGGGGCCTCAGCCGGCAAGAAAGGGAAAGAACTTCACGTCCCAACAGTCATTGCGCCGCGGCGTGCCAGAGCCAATCAGGCTGAGAGGCTCATGCACGCCGCAGCGTTCGGACACGCGTTGCAGCCAATCAAACGAAAAGCATGTTAAAAAAACGCAGCACAAACACAAAGCACGAACCCATAACTACAAGCCCCAGCGTCCTGCGCGCCATGAGGGCAGCCTGCGCGCGAAAACAAAACTTAAAGAAAGCCGGCTCCGCCGCCATTCATCCCCACGGGCTAGCCAGCATGGCCCGTGGGGGAAGAAAATGAAACAAACCCGCCGCCCCTGCTCTTCCGTTCGAAGGGACTGCCACCGCGCCAAAAATAAAAACAATCCACCCACCACCCCTCCCCCGAAACTGCCCTTCTTCCCAACGGGAAAACAAGCATGGCCCATGGAAACGAAAGGCACCCTCCCCGCAACAACGCTCCCTTCCCAAGGGCCATCCAGCATGGCCCATGGGATCAAAAGGCACCCCCCGCCGCAAGTGCCCTTCCTAACCACGGGCAAACAAGCATGGCCAATGGGAAGAAAAGGCACCCCCGCTGCAAGTAGCCTACCTTCCCACGGGCCACCAAGCATGGTCCGTGAGAACAAAAGGCACCCCCCCTAAAAAAAGGACACACCAAAAATCAAATCAAAACCATTCAAAAAAAGAAATCTAACCTTTAAAAAATAAACACAAACAAAGACAGGAAAAACATACAACAAAAAACAACAGCCCCCCCCCCCAACAAAATTCATATCCCAGCGTCCTTTTCACTTAAATATCGGAGATCACAACTTACCAACACAGGTCCAGCCACGCCGAGAAACAGAATTGAAATGGCAAAAGAACAGGAAGAATACACAGGACAGGACAAACATTACACAACAGCACCACCAAGTGGCCACAGGAAAAATGACACTCAATGAATTTGAATTACACTTACACATTTTTAAAAAAATCTTATCCAAAGTACACCTATCACCCAAAAAAAATATGACAAATTATTTTTAAAAATGCAATTATTGGGAAAAAATATATATCAACCTTTCCACTTTTAAAAATCCAAATTTATTTATAACAGTTTAAAAAACTACCTATGTATAAAAAACAATATTTTTTTAAAAAAACATAACTCATTTAAACACACATACAACAAAAATCATTCAAAACCATTTCTCATATTTTTTAAAAAACAAAACCCCCAAAAAAGCCCGGCAACGCCGGGCAACCCTTGCTAGTGTAATATAAAAATGCTTTGAGAGACTGTTGTATGAGGAATATTTTGTTTATCTGTTTTTTGATATACAAATAACACTGGGAGTCCTATGCGGTAACCCAAATATGAAAAACCCATTGTGGAGGTTAGTAGAGGAGACAGAAAAGCTGGAAAATGCATTTTGTTCTGTAGAGAGATGCTGAGCCATTTATGTACAGTACCAGGGCTGTGTGAAAGGACATTTCGCAAGTAGTCTGCAAACTTTCACATGGTTGCACCTTTTGCTTGCTAGAGGCAGCTGAGACCCAAGAATGAGCTCTTATGGCCCTTCCTTGCTAAACTTTAGTCCACATTTCTTTCCTTGCCCTTCCTATATGACAGAATGGCTGTTGTTCGGCACCAGGCAGAGGACAATCTGCCCAAAAGAAATACTTGGCAGAGCAATTCTTTAATTAACTCTCTATTTTCAGTGCTGCCTTCCAAATTTAACCCAGAATGCTGAGTAGAATGTAGCACCCCGTTCCTAGGTCTGTGGGTTCTTTTGGTTGATGATGAAAGCTCTGAGTAGGCTTTGGAAAATGCTACCTAACTTATTTGGTGGCATTTCAAGGAGTATGCTGTTTTTTTTAAAAAAAAAATGTTTATGTATCATTTATGCAATTAACAGTTAAAGCACTTAGGTTAGTTAATGAATGTAATTACTTTGTTTTGAATGCATTACTTTAAACGACCTTTGTATTTTAATGTAACAACACTATCCCCATAATTACTCATGCCTATGGCTTTGGAAAACTGTGGGCGGGCGGGCACTGTTGGTACATTTGTTTGTTTATTCCTCTTACTTTCTCAGCTTGTTTGTTTTTCATTACAGTTTTGCAATGACTATAATTTCCCAAGGGCTTTACTGGCTGAGCTGATAATAAGGACTAGAGCATTCCATCTGTGTACAGAAGTCAGCAAGGCTTTCCCTTTGCCTGATTTCTTACATTTGGATGTTTGCAATTCTTCTGTTTAGTAGAATAATACACAAATAAATTCCTCCAGGATGAACTGAATAAAGAAAGAAAAGAAAGAAGAGAAATGTAAAATGTGTAAAATTTAATTGTATTCCTGTCAAAAACAATCCCCTGGAGAAGAAGGATCAACTGACAGGGTATTCTCAGTACCCAAGGAATGTCCAAATGAGCAAGCAGTCCTTCTATCTATTTCCTTAATTCCGTATCTTTAACATGTCTGTGTTCTTCAACAGCCAACGCTTTCTGGGGTGTTCACAGAATAAAGCTTAAAAATCACAGAAAGAGAATGAAGTAAAACATAACACAAAACAAAACATTCCCTCCTGTTAACAAACCTGCTTCACTATTTGTTTTTGTTTTTTTTTAATTTGATTGAGTATAGTTGAGTTGTTAAGATGTATAATAATTTCTTTTCTTTTTGGTTATGTTTACTGTTTGTTAATTTTGTAGTTATTTTCTACTAGTTTTAATATATGGTTAAAGTAAAAGATAAGCATATTTATTTAATCACATTTTTACTGCCGCCCTCTCGCCGCGGCGACTCAGGGCAGCTTACACATATAAAAACACCACAGTTAAAAACTCTATAGAACAATAGGATAAAAGATGTTAAAATATTAAATTGTTAAAATTTTAAAAAATTAAATACCCTCCCCTTTGCCACATCCTCAAATTTCTAAAACTAACACTAAAACACTGAAAGGTGGGATCCCAGGTGGCACTCATATGAGCCAGCCTGGAGTGGCTATCTCCCCAGCTGCCCCCCACACCTGTTGCGCCAGCCAGAGGTGAGGCATGGGCATAATGCCCATACCCCATCACCACTTAGGCAGCCGCATTTTGAACCAGTTGAAGCCTCCGAATAGTCATCAAGGGCAGCCCCATACAGTCATGTCTCACCTCTGCAGCAGTGGGTTGATAGAACACTCTGCAAAAGGATTATTGCTGCCTTGCCAGCTCTCCATCCAGTAAAGCCACCAGATGGAATCTGTCAAATATGTGGCTTTGGGCCTAAGCAGATGCTCTGCTTATTCTCTTCCTGGATATGCTTCAATGGCAAGCCACAGAAATTTCCTTAGCTGGAATTGAGTGAGTTGAAATGGCTTTCTCTGCCCACAGAAGCACTTGTTTTCTGCCAGAATACATTATAACCAAATATAACAAATACCTTTATTGTCTTCTACTGCTCAAACCCCTACGATAAACTCTGTTTACCAGTATTCTAGACCAGGGGTGCCCAAACATTTTTGACTGCGGGCCAGTCACGTGGTTCAGCGGGGTGGTCACGTGGTTCCTCTCACCGGAAGTGGAAGTAAAATGTGCCTTGCAATCTGTTTTGCAACAGGATGAGATAGATTTTTAGGCTTCCATTTTCTCTGCTTAAGACAGGGGTGCCCAAACTATGGCCCATGGGCCAAATCTGGCCCCCAACACCAATGCATTCGGCCCTTGCCACTCCTGGAAGCGGAAGTAAAATGTGATCGTACGTTGTTACATTTACTTTAAACCAAATTGCAACAACAATCTCATCCACAGCAAAAGATTAATTTGGTCATTAAGCTTTGTAATAAACCTTAGCATTTTTGAGACTGGAAAGCAGAGTTATAAATATTTGTCTCTTGTACTCCAATTGAAATAAAAAAAGAAGGGAGATTTGAATTCAGCCATATTACCAATTCTTCCTGGGGTTGAATTCCCTACATAGAGCTGTTTTTCAACTATCTGGGTGTCCCCTCCATGTTAACTCATCTGCACACGTGTTAATGCATCTCATGCAAAGTGCCAAGCTACGCAAGCAACAGTTGCACAGTTTTGTTTTTTGTTGCGGCAGAGAGTTGCTTTTGGAATTTTCTGCCCCAAGTGTCAAAATGATATGGAGAACCCTGGGGTTTTCTGCATGTTGGCTACAGCCTGGAAAACTACCTTCTTTGCACTAACGGAAGGATTCTGGTGTTGCCATTTAAAAGGTAACTTCAGCTGTCATTTGGCCTTGTGGAGAGGAGAAAGGGCATGTATATTTTTCCACACCAACCAAGCAACATATCTGTGTATAATCTTGGTTAGATCGCCTTACTTCCCCTCCCTCACCTCCACACAAACACTGCCTTTCCTTCTTCTATACCTGGAAGAGAAAGCCACTGCATTTCTATGAGCTCCCTGTCCTCTTCAACAAAGCATAGGTAAAGGTAAAGGTCGCCCTTGCTCGAAAGCCACTTGTATTTGACTCTAGGGTTCAGTGCTCATCTCTGTTTACAGCCAAAAAGCCAGCGCTGCATGAGTCTGGAGACGTTTCCATGGACATGTGGTGGGCATGCCTCAACACCGGAGTGCATAGAATGTTGTTTACCTTCCCACAGAAGTGGTACCTATTTATCTACTTGCAATTTCTTATTTTCAAACTGCTAGTCTAGCAGGAGCTGGGACAGATACGGGAACTCACTCCATCCTGCAGTACTTGGGAATTGAACTCCAACCTTCCAGTCATCGAGTTCAGCATCTTAGCCACTTAAGCCACCACAGTCCCTTCAACAAAATATACAAAGCAGAAAAACCTGAGTTAGGCAACCCAAAAGGATTAGCCTGTACGAATATTGTCACTGACTGATTGTCATTAACAGAATATTTATCTTTAACAGAATATTGTCTGTTAATGGGTGTGGGTGAATAAAAAACTCATGCCCAGAACTGTAAGTACAAGAAAAAGCCTTCATTTCATGGCTTCTTTGAAATCCTGCAGCTAATCAAGGGCCTTCTTTTTTTTTAAAGTAAAGATTCCTGTGGCATGTTAATGCATATTACACACTGGCATGAGAGGCTGAAATTGCCTCACATTATGCAATAAATCATACTCATAGCCAAGTCAAGACAATAAATCCGAAAGCAATTTGAATCACAAGCACCTCAAAAATGACAGGGGAAGACACAGAAATATTAAGCTGACTTTCTTGACCTGGTTTTTGGAAGGGCAGAATTTATTTAGACACTACCAGGAGAATTAAGTATTATGCCATGAAGGATGAATCCAAATTAAAATTACTGGGGACAGGAAATTACCAGGGACATGAACTTAATTTCAACAGATCTTATGGCTGTTAATTATTAATTAATTAATTGTTCATATATCCAGCACAAACATGTGCAAATGTCAAAATCTCTCAAAAGCCAAGTGCCCTTAGCATGAAGAGTGAAAGCAACTTTTCAGCATGTTGTCTTTGGCAAAATATATGTTGATGGTTTTCTTCACCTTTAAGTATTGAGTGTGAGCCTGCAGAATGCATTGGAGGTATAGAAAAGGGAGACAGGCTCTGACTCACTGGTTAAGTTAGAAATGAAACAAATTTTTGCACCAGCCTGAAATCTACTACAGAAGTTAAATTTGACACTGTTTAACAGGAGCTTTTTTTTTGGGGGGGGGGTCATACCAAAGATGTGCAGACCAAGTGTTGTGCTTCCACTGATATCAGTCGCAGACATTATAGGTTACAAGTAAGTAGGATTTTCTTGTGAGTTCCTGGTTTAACCCATTCCTTTTAACTCTATTGTAAGCATAGACATGAAAGAAGAAGACTCTGTAAAATAATCTCACCAACTGGGATTCATTCTCAATGCTAATGATAAAACAAGAAATGGACATACTGTACTGTAACTCCACCTGAAAGGCCTATCTTGAGGCAATTGGTCACTCCTCTTGCCTCAATTGCTTTCTTCCTCCACACCCTCCCACCCTCCTCTTGTGCTTCTGGCTGATGGGGTGTCTAAAAGCAGAGGCTGTTTCTATGACATGTAAGACTAAAATTCCTGTTCAATGCTAATAAGTCAAACTGAGAGCATTTCCAGACAGGCTTAGAGACCATTCATTGGTGCTTTAAAGATTATCATCCAGAGATGGTCAGGGGAAGTGAAACAATGTTTCATACATTTTAGAGATCATCTCTAAAGTGATACATCAGTTGGTTTATATGTTTAAAAGTTTGTGTTATGCGCATTGCTGATTGAAACTGCAGTTAATTTCACCTTAGTTTCCCTCTGTGACAGTTTTGCTCAACAATACACACACACATGCAAAGAAAAATATTTTATAAGAAAACAAACTGCGGTATCACTTCATTAATTATCTATAAATGTCCTTCTAAATGTTCAACTGTTTAATAATTGTGTGCCTCCCAACTTCTATCTCCACAGCCAGATACTTAAACAATGGAGCTGTCCAGCCAGCTATCAAGGTAATTACTGTATCAGCCTCTTCTTTCCCTTCATATTTGATCTCAACCTTTACTCTGTTATATTATGTTCCCTATGTCTGAGGAAGTAGAGTTAATCCACAAAGGATCACCCTGAAATAAACCCATCAGAAGGTTTTGACAGGTAGGTACTGGTATTTTGAAACTATGCTCCTGTAATGTTATTACATAAGAACAGGCCACAGCCCATCCAGTCCAGCATTCTGTCTCACACAGTGGCTCACCATTTGCTTCAGGGTATTCCCAAGCAGATGCCTTCACCTGCTTAGGATTCCCTAGAAATGGCATTGAGAGATATCCTGCCTATCTCTCCAACCCGGAGGTTGTCCTTAGGTATCCATAATTATAGCCATTTGATACCCTTGTCCTCCATGAACTTGTCTAATCCTTTCTTAAAGCTGTCAAGACTGACAGCTGTCACCACTTCTTCTGGCAGGGAGTTCCATAGACCAGTGATCCTCTGGGTGAAAAAGTACTTTCTCTTATTTGTTTGAGAACTAGTACCCAAAAGTTTCATGGAGTGCCCCCTAGTTCTAGTGTCATGTGATAGGGAAAATAGTTTTTCCTTAGCTACTTTGTCCACACTGTGCATGATTTTATAGACTTCAATCAGGTCACCTCTTAGACGCCATCATTCAAGAGTGAAGAGGCCCAACCGTTGCAGCCTCAGATGGTAAGAAAGGTGTTCCAGTCCCTTTATCATTCTGATTGCCCTCCTCTGCACTTTTTCCAGCTCCATTATATCCTTCTGGAGGTATGGCGACCAGAACTGTACACAGTATTCCAGATGGGGCCTCACCATAGATTTATAAAGAGGCAAAATGACATTTGCTGACTTTTTATCTATACCCTTCTTAATGATCCCTAGCATTGAGTTTGCTTTTTTCACTGCTGAGACACACTGGGTTGACACTTTCATTGAGCTGTCCACCAGGACACCAAGGTCCCTTTCCTGGTTTGTCACAGAGAGTTCAGAACCCATCAGTTTATAAATGTAATTGGTTTTTTTTTGCCCCAGCGTGCATCACTCTGCACTTACTAGTGTTGAAGCTCATTTGCCACTGTTTTGCCCACTCCCCCAGTGTCAAGAGATCCCTCTGGAGCTCCTCACAATCTCTCACAGTTTTCACTACCCTGTATAATTTAGTGTTGTCAGCAAATTTGGCTACTTTGCTATTCACTCCTACTTCTAGATCATTTATGAAGAGGTTGAAAAGCAGGGGTCCCAGTACTGAACCTTGGGGGACCCCACTCTTTACTTCCCTCCACTTGGAGAAGTATCCATTTAGTGCTACCCTCTGTTTCCTGTCCCTTAGCCAGTTGCTGATCCAGGACAAGACCTGTTCCTTTATTCCATGACTGGTAAGTTTATTCAAGAACCTTTGGTGCAAGACCTTGTCAAAAGCCTTCTGAAAGTCCAAATAAACAATGTCAACTGGATCTCCCTCGTCCACATGCTTGTTGACACTCTCAAATAATTCCAACAGATTAGTGAGGCATGATTTGCCCTTTGAAAAGCCATGTTGGCTCTCCTTTAGCAGCGCCTTCTCTTCTATGTGCCTATTAATTCTATTTTTTAGGATGGTTTCCATCACTTTACCTGGGACACATGGTAATTGTGAGCTGGACATGGCTGTTTTATTAAAGAAAGATAATTAGTTAATAATACATCCAATAGTACACAAAAAGGAATGTATGGTAATTATTTTGGTATATTCCAGATGTCTTGATGGGTATCCAAAATATTAAAGACTGTTTGTTTTTATGGTTGAACCACATGGGAGTGTTCCTGCAAGTCACACCTGAAAGCAAAAGACAGGTATGATGCAGCCATATAACTTCCCTTTGCGCTACTACATAATCAAACTGAGGTTTCCTTTTTAGACATCAGAATGACTTCTGTTCCCATGAGGCATTCTGTGCTATGGATAAGCACAGAACCTTTAATTATTGACTAGAATGAAATTTTCATTTTAGGATACAACTTCCACCCTTGTCCTGGGTCATTTTACCTGACTCCCAAGAGACTCCCACTATGGGATCTGGAATCCTCAGTGTCTCAACACAACAGGGTCATTCAATCACTGCTGCTATTCATGGCTTGTTCTTCACATCATAGGGCTTTGCAGGCGCACCCCCCCAATAACGGACACAGACAACATTGAAAGTGGATAACAGCATAGGGCCACATTTATTGATTCAATGCCCTAGTCCGAATTATAAATTTGTATTGGTAAAACGACCAATCATAATTCCTAAGGCAAGCAGGCCGAAGTAACACTGGTAAGGTACCACCCCAAAATTGCCAACGGCAATTGGTTACAATGTATCGGTTTGTATCAATTTGTTTGTTGACAACAAACAAATTATTGACCGTAGTCAATAACTAACTCATGACCCCACCCTCTGACGCGTATCCGTGAAATCACAGGGGTGATGCATGCTGGTTAGCAATCGTCATCACCCCATCGCCTGGTTCGTCGTTGACCGGACAACGTTTAACTAATTTATTCCTGTCTAGTGTTGTCCAGTCAATTGCGAACCTGCCGGATACTTGTGGGTCATACTGTTTACCTTACCAGTGCTACCCGCCAATGTGACCAAAGTCAACAGTAGGAACACAGAAAGACCCCTATATCAAACCATAGCAACAGTGTGGGATGGGCAAAAAAGCCAGGACCCGGAAGCCAATATGGGTCCCAACCAAAAATTCCCACCCGGCCCCGAAGCGACCATAATATCACACTGTTAACTAGGGAGGGGGTGGAGGGGAAAAAACTTCTCCGCTCCGTCGCTGAGGTAAAATGGCAGCTCGGCTGCCTCGTGGCCACCCCTTTTATAAGGGAGCTGGCCACGCCCCTAACTACCCGGATTCTCTGTCCTGTGGGGGGGGGCCCGCAAAGGGCGCGGCGGCCATTTTGGCGCCGCGCTTGCATTGCAGGCGCACCCCCCCAATAACGGACACAGACAACATTGAAAGTGGATAACAGCATAGGGCCACATTTATTGATTCAATGCCCTAGTCCGAATTATAAATTTGTATTGGTAAAACGACCAATCATAATTCCTAAGGCAAGCAGGCCGAAGTAACACTGGTAAGGTACCACCCCAAAATTGCCAACGGCAATTGGTTACAATGTATCGATTTGTATCAATTTGTTTGTTGACAACAAACAAATTATTGACCGTAGTCAATAACTAACTCATGACCCCACCCTCTGACGCGTATCCGTGAAATCACAGGGGTGATGCATGCTGGTTAGCAATCGTCATCACCCCATCGCCTGGTTCGTCGTTGACCGGACAACGTTTAACTAATTTATTCCTGTCTAGTGTTGTCCAGTCAATTGCGAACCTGCCGGATACTTGTGGGTCATACTGTTTACCTTACCAGTGCTACCCGCCACACGGAGGGGCTTCAAAGAAGACCTGACGCCCCCCCCCAGACCGTCAGCTCGGTCAACAGGCCTGCTCGCCAATCGCCCAACAGGAGGTCCATACCTCCTCGCGACAGATGGACCCCATCCCCTGCATACAAGTCATAATTTTGTAGACTAATATCGGGGTGATGACTGACCCGTCCCCAAGCCCTGGTGGTAAGAAAACGCGCCACCGCCTTATTGACCGCGCACCTAGCGCGGTCAAGGGCCAGGAGGTTAACGCCCCCTCTGTAAGAATGGCACGGGACAATGTCCGACCAAACCAGGGTTGTGGCAGGCCAGACATAATGCAAGTAGGCGAGTTCCTCGCAAATCGCATGCTTGAGCGACAAGCCGGTGACCTGGCCCAAATCATTGCCCCCCAGGCGTATGATTAGAATGTCAGGCGGGTCAGCACCCAGGCCAGAAAAAAGGAAAGGCCGCAGCTCCCGCCATAACATCCCAGGCTTACCATGCCCTGCGAGACTGGCGTGGTCACCCAGTCCCAGTCGGGGTCCACTCTGTCGCCGCAGCGTAACGCGCTGCCCTGCGCACATAGCTGTGGCCCACCAGCCATACTGTCACCGGTGTAATACGACACCCAGGGTCTGTAAGAAAATTGAGAAAAAAGGCGGTAAGGTGACTGGATTGGTACTCATGGCGGGAGTGGGCACACATAAAACTGAAAACATTGCGAGCCCCACCTCCCCATGCTGCGTATGTCAGCCCCAGAGTACCCAAAAGCAGCTGCTGTAGAGGCTGCACCAATCCGGAACGAATGTGTGCCATAACGGGCACCTGGTAGGCCCACCCTGGTGAGGGCTCTGGCTGTCACCTTCCAAAACTGAAATTTAGTAAGGGGAGACCCATCTTGGTGACAGAAAAACGGGCCGTGGTGCATGCCACGCAGTGCCAGGAATTCCTGTAGGGCACCAACCGGACAGATGTCTGCCAAAGAACAACGTAGCAGTCTTACACCACTGCCTACGCCATGCTGATCTGTTTTAGAGGAGCGTATCCTCAACTGGGCCCAGTCTTTGGCTACGTAGACATCTTCGAGTTCCAGTGCCCTACCACTTGCATCCGCCTTAGACAGCATCACGAGTTCGCTGACGCGGAGCGCTCCAAAAAGGCCACCGTTGTAGCCGCATGAAGTGGGCTGCCTCATTTCCAAAACAGAGGCCAGGCCAGCCCCGGGCCAATTGGGTGAAAACCCTGGGGAAATCTTGCATCCGCCTTACTCAGCATCTCAAGCTCGCCGATGCGGAGGGCTCCAAAAAGGCCACCGTTGTAGCCGCATGAAGTGGGCTGCCTCATTCATCAAAACTGAGGCCAGGCCAGCCCCGGGCCAATTGGGTAAAACCCTGGTAAAATCTTGCATCCGCCTTATTCAGCATCTCAAGCTCGCTGATGCGGAGCGCCTCCAAAAAGGCCACCGTAGTAGCCGCAGGAAATGGGCTGCCTCATTTATCAAAACAGAGGCCAGGCCAGCCCCGGGCCACTTGGGTAAAAAACCCCTGGGTAAATGGGGTGGCGGTCGCCCGGGAAACGCCCGCGCACGCGCACCCACCCCTCCAAACATGTCTCACCCGGAAGTCATTGGTGCTGTCACACAACCTCCCACTTTGGCCATAAAGCCAACCCGACAGCTGAGATGCTATGGTGCGTGGTGCAAGGCCCTGGGCATACAGGTAAACCATGAACCGCAGAACATGGGTTACTGGGCTCGGCCAGGTTCCTGGCAATCGAAATCGGGTACATAATACTCTGAAGGAACTAAATGCGTGGTGATACGCCTTACTATGCATGGCGCTATTGACAGGCTAATCGCCCGGTTCACCTCTACTTGCCAACATTCCATCTCTCGTCCGGGAGTGGCGAGGGAAATTCCTCCGCATCCGGGGGCCGAGGCATGGAACCGGGAGATCTGCAGGTAGGACAAAGCAGCAGTAATATCATTATCAACCCTTGGGACATGCCTGGCCCTGAAGGGAACGTTGAGGCGCAGGTTGCATAACACAAACCAGCTCCATGACCCCGGGCGATTTGGAAATCTGTGGAGTGACGATGCGGACAACAGCCGCGTTGCCATGCCAAAATTGCACAACCGAGTTGGCCCACTCCTTGCCCCATAGCATCAAAGCACCCAGGGTAGGTAAACATTCCAGATACGTGAGACCCTGCAGGCGACCCTTGCCTGCCCAGGATGGTGGCCACCCACCATAGGCCCACTTCCAATGGAAGTACATCCATAAACCCAGGAATCCTAAGGTATCGGACTGCATCTGAAAGCAAGGGGGAGCCAGGAGATCAGACCCCAAAATGACACCCCGTTGAACTGCCTCTGGACCTATGGCCAGACAAGCACGTCTGCCCCGATACCCCGGGTAAATCTGAGCCTGTGGTGGGGCCTGGATAATCTCGCCATGGCGTCGCACCAGCGCAGAGCAAATGCCCTGCCCGGTGCGACGACCCTGCCAGCAAAGCTGGGGTGACCATGTAGCACCAGAAGTTCCCTCAGTGATGCCACGCGCTCGGCCAGCAAGACCAAGACAAGGGCCACTAGCCTTGACACCTTATCCCGCTGCAACCTAGAATCCTGCGCTACCGTGTAACTCTCCACCCCAGGAATACTAGCTGTGGAGATGGGCCCTCGGTCTTTTCGGGCGCTAAAGGGACACCAAGTTCCTCCATTAGCGTCTGAAATGTGTTGAGGAGACGTGTATACGTGTCCCAGCCCCGTTCAGCCCCGAATAAAACCATCCAGGGAATGGGCTACAGACCGGGACCCTGACCTGCGGACAAAAGCCCACTCTAGGAAAGTGGTGAAACGCTCGAATACCGAGCCCCCATGGACTAGCCAAAAGGCATGGCATCATTGAAATAATATGCTCCCCAGGACAGGGGTGCAGGGACAGGTCCAACGACCCTGCCCGCATAGACCCTCTTGTGAAAGCTGGCAGCAGCCACCTCCTCCCTCCCCCTAAGGGATAAAAGACTGGGGGCATCCTGAGGGGACCTATTACCCATGAAAGGGATCCGGAACCCCTGCCTAGAACCCTGAAGGAGATAACCCGCATCCTCTCCCTTCGGGTACAATGTGAGCCAACTCTCCAACACGTCCACCTTAATTGGGGAGGGAGCCCTTCGGTGGACTAGATCCATCTGCGGCAGTCTTGCCAGCCCCCTGTCTGCCCCACCCTCTGCCCCGCATCCCTCTAGGCCTGGGACAGGCAGAGGCCGCGTGGGGGCCAACACAGGTGGGACACTCCTGTCTGTATTTGCAATTCTTCCCATTGCAGGAGCCATTGTCCGAGAAGGTCCAGCACAGCAGGCGGGCTGTAACCCCCTGCCCCGCCACTTGGCGGGGTGCCTGCGCTGGAGCAGCTCGCTGGACCGCAATTCCACAATGATACATCTCCCTAGGCGCAGTGCGCGTGGGGTCATGTACAGAAGCCGCAGCTTCTGACAGGGCTCATCCCACTTCATCTCCGGGTGTAGGGGCACTCTTGTACGGAATTCTGTTTTTCCATAAGCCAACCACGACGTGCGTGGTGGCTAGCCAATCATCGGGAAGGCCGTTGTCGGTACAAAATGTAGACCAGGCATGCGCAGCGGGACCTGGATAGCCCATGCAGTGCCACATACTGCCCCGGGGCAGAAATCCCACCCCCAGGGTCGTGCCATAATGCAACCAAGGGCACTGGGATAGAATGACAAGTGATGCCCCACTAGCCTCTAATTGGCAAGGCGAAGAGCACTGAACCACCCCGCTGAAAGTGGACTGAGATGTGGGCGTATTCAACTTGACCCCATACTCACTAGTTGCACCCCCGTGAGCCGCCCCCACTGGGGGTTCCGGCACACCGTGGGCGTCGGAGCTCGCGACCGAAATCGAGCTCTAGGACGACCTCCAACGCATTCCAATCGCTGTACCGGACAAACAGGGAGCTGCGAGGCAGCGGCAGGCACAGGCTGGACTGTCTCCATAAGCCCGACCCAGCCGGCCGCCTGTTACAGAGTGACAGCGGTGGAAGTAGCCGGCGGACAGGAGGGCCCGGTAGATCGGAAAAGGACCCCCCACCCACTGGATTGCTAAGGATGCCTCCAGTACAGCCAAACGTGCCAACCAGGCACCCCCAGCCACAGTAAACCCCCAGTAGGTGGGCCAGGCGGGCCGGACGGCCCGACGGGAAGTGTGCCAGAGGCCCTGAATTCAGAGCCTGTGCCCGAATAAGCCATGCCCCAAAATTCCAGCCCCTAATTGGCAAAAACATGCTGTGAGGCAGCACCAGGCCCTCCCCCCAATTGTCCCGGCCCCTGGCGGGCCGCCGTGGGCCGAGGGCCGCATCCCCCGCAGGGCCGGCCTGGGGTTGAAAACGGCACGGCACGGGAGCTCATCCTGTCCTGCATGCGCAGAAATTGAAACACTGACCTTAAACAACCCAGTCAGCTTCTGTAGCACTGGATACACTGCAGTCCTACTTAAAGTTTGGGCACCCCTAAGTTGGAAAAATCGGTGAGCGACGGAGCAAACTTCTCTGCTCCCCCGCGCTCTGAAGGCAATAGGCTGGAAAGCCGAAAGGAAGCCTCGAACAAAGGCTGTCAACTCAAGCCTCTTGCAAAGAGGCAGAAGGGAATAAAGCGACGGAAAAAACTCCTCCTCACCGTCGCCTTATTTGTACACTCACCAGCCATTCAAGGAGTATAGAGCAACACGATCCCTATCCAGGGCTCAGCACCCACTGACTGGAAAGCCGGAGCACGAGAGCATTTGCAGTGCTCAGGAATCAAACTCCGACCCTCCAGGCAGCGAGTTCAGGATCTTAATCCCCTGAGCCACAGGGGTCCGACAGAGCGACGGGGGGAAAAAACTTCTCCGCTCCGTCGCTGAGGTAAAATGGCAGCTCGGCTGCCTCGTGGCCACCCCTTTTATAAGGGAGCTGGCCACGCCCCTAACTACCCGGATTCTCTGTCCTGTGGGGGGGGCCCCGCAAAGGGCGCGGCGGCCATTTTGGCGCCGCGCTTGCATTCATTCATTTCTGCAAAAGAAGTATGACAATTTTGCTGAATGTGGCCAATTCATACTTAGAGGTCAGTGCACAGCTGGTCTCACTGCGTCTGCAATGCAATTTTGTATGTGTCAGTTTGCAAGTAAGTTCACATAAGTTTTTCTCCTGATAACTGGATTGTAAGCTTTTTGCAACATTCATTTTTTAAAATACAAAGTTGCAGCCCTGTCCATTTAAAGAGAATTAAATAGTGATCTTCAATTAAGCTTTCCATTTATTATCTAAGTGAAGTTTTTCATTTGCAGACTGGCTTTTTCAATCAGAAATCCCTGCTTAAGAAAAAAACAAATCTTTAAACAGTAATTAGAAATGGTTATGTAATAAATTGAAGCTCTATTAAGAATTAAATCCTTAATGAGTTCCAATATGGACTTTGAACACAGCATGGGACCCAACTTATTTTACTTGTGTCAGCAGATTGTCCCCCGTATTAGTTTATTGTCTTTGCTCCAGACAAGACAGTTCTATGATTTGTGTTCCTTGGTACCTGCCTTCTATTATAATAAACTGCAGTATAATTACTCGGCTTGCCCCAAGTCCCGCCAACATGAGACCCAGCCTCACGACGAGTGCCACTCCACCTGCCCTCACTGATTGGTTGGAACTGGTCACCTCGTTCCTGGACTAATGGAATGGTATCCCGACTAAGCAAGAGAAAGCAAAATGGACTTTGGGTAGCATTGCAAAAGGGTCCCTTCGCATCCTTTGCCCAAGCAGGAAAAAACAGCAAATAAAATGGGGATCTAATGGGTAATGCCTTATAAAATGTCACAGATAGAAGGTTTCTGCAAAGCCCTCTGGGACTGGTAGCAGCTTCATCCATTAGATCTTTTCCAACCTTATCACGGCTTTCTTATGGGAATTTGGCCTTCAATGTAGCACTAGGTGAGGGGGAGGCAAGCTCTGTCCTGGGAAGGTGAGACTCCTGAAATCTCTCTCCCTCACTACCTTCCTTGTTTATTGGGCCCTGCTGCACTGGCCGAATAACAAAGTGCTAGTCTTGCAAAGTAACAAGGTCTTATCTGAAAAATTCCCTTTCAACTCTCTCCTGGCTGAGAAGAGTCAGAAAAGCCGCCATCGGGCGGGGAGTTTAAGAGGGCTCCCCGTGGCTCCGCCGCCGCCGCGCACGGACGTCCCTCACCACCCCCTGCCATCGGGCGGGGAGTTTAAGAGGGCTCCCCGTGGCTCTGAAGAGCCGAAGACGACGATGCGGCGCACGGACGTTCCTCCCTGCCCCCTGCCATCGGGCGGGGAGTTTAAGAGGGCTCCCCATGGCTCTGAAGAGCCGAAGACGCCGCCGCCGTGCACAGACGTCCCTCCCTGCCCCCTGCCATCGGGCGGGGAGTTTAAAGGGGTTCCCCGTGGTTCTAGGGAGCCGAAGACGCTGCCGCCGCGCACGGACGTCCCCCCCTCCCCCTGCCTCCGCCCTTCCCACCTGGGGGGAAGAAGAAGATGTCGACACCGGGACTTGCCAGCGCTCCCTGCTCGTTCCGGGAGCCCATGCATGTTGCTGGAACCAGGGGGGATTGTGGATGGGGTGGGAAGAGAGAAGCATTTCATCTAGGGAGGTTCCAGGGATTCATATAGGTGTTGTGACGGGCATGGGGCGGTATGGTGGGTACCGTGGGGCGGGCCGCACTCGGGGAATGTGGGCCCGATGTTTAAGTGCGGTCCCTCATTCCAGCCCTGCAGGTACATCTCTGGGCCCTGAGCAGCAGATCCACAGTGACCCCAACCTTAGGCTGCTGCTGGTGAATGCCAGATCGGTATGTAATAAGGCCCCCCTGATTCAAGATGCTATCCAGGAGGGGCTGGCCGACCTGGCATGCATCACCGAAACCTGGCTGACACCTGAAGATGGAGTACCTCTTTCGGATATGTGTCCAGCTGGGTTCGGTATCTGGCACCAGCCTAGAGGTGAGGGGAAGGGCGGTGGTGTCGCCATTGTTGCCAGGGAGTCCTTGGGAATTGCTAGGGCCACTGCTCCACAAGTGTCTGGTTGTGAGGCCCTGCTTCTACGGTTGGGCCCCAAGGGTCAGTTGGGGATCTTACTCCTGTACCTGCCCCCTTGCAGGGTAAGGGATGCCCTGCCTGAGCTCCTCGAAGCCGCCT
This sequence comes from Bradypodion pumilum, assembly GCA_035047305.1. Classification (NCBI taxonomy): domain Eukaryota; kingdom Metazoa; phylum Chordata; class Lepidosauria; order Squamata; family Chamaeleonidae; genus Bradypodion; species Bradypodion pumilum. The sequence goes on from JAWDJD010000001.1 coordinate 406,432,179, forward strand.
CGATGCTGGCATTGGAGTTCCCGAGGCTCATGGTTCTGGGGGACTTCAACTTGCCATCGTTGGGGATGGCTTCTGAGGTGGCAAGGGAGTTCATGGCTTCCATGGCAGCCATGGGCCTGACTCAGGTAGTGCGGGGTCCGACCAGGGGCAGTGGTCACATGCCAGACTTAGTTTTCTTGTCGGAGCAGTGGCAGAGTGACCTGAGATTACAGGACTTAGCCATCTCACCTGTGCCATGGTCAGATCACTATCTGGTGACTCTTGACTTCCTGGGGGCGACGCTTCATCGTAGGGAGGCAGGGCCTATTAAAATGGCCCGCCCTCGGCGACTAATGGATCCAGATGGATTCCAGAGGGAACTAGTGGAGCCTCTGGATCGGCTCCACGATTCACCCGAGGCACTTGTCGACCTGTGGAACAGGACGGCAACAGCAGCCTTGGATGAAATCGCACCACTGCGGCCTCTCCGCGCCCGTGGGGTTAGGTCATCCCCGTGGTTCACAGATGAACTGCGGGAACTCAAAAGGGCAAAGAGACGCCTAGAGCGCCGCTGGGTGAAGACCCGGGATGACTCCGATTGGACACTGGCTAGAGCTGCTATTAGGGCCTACCTAGTGGCGATGGGGGTGGTGAGGCGTCAATACTTCACCACCCTTATTGCCTCCACTGATAATCGCCGCTCTGTTCCGGGTAACCAGGTCCCTCCTCGGTAGGGGGAGATCGGTGCCCGGTTGGCAGGGTTCGGCTGAGGACTTTGCTGACCATCTGGTGGAGAAAATCGATCGGATTCGTTCAGGACTAAGTCCCGGCGTGGATGGGGAGGGTCGGGGGGGGTGCCGGAGCACAGTCTTGCTGTACGATCTGGGATCAGTTTGATCCTGTTGTCCCTGATGAAGTGGACAGGCTCCTTGCAGCTGTACGTGCCACTACATGTCCTTTGGACCCCTGTCCCACCTGGTTGGTGAAAGCCTCCAGGGTGGGGACAGGTGGCTGGCTTGGGGTAATAATAAATGCATCCTTACTGGAGGGGGTATTTCCTGCACCATTAAAACATGCTTTGGTGCGCCCCCTCCTGAAGAAAATTTCCCTTGACCCAGCTGTCCTTAACAATTACAGGCCGGTTTCCAACCTGCCCTTTTTGGGTAAGGTTTTGGAGAAGGCGGTGGCGCGCCAGCTGCAGAGTGTCCTGGAGGAAGCGGATTATCTAGACCCCTTTCAATCAGGATTCAGGCCCGGGTATGGTACGGAGACTGCATTGGTCGCACTAATAGATGATCTCTGGCGGGAGCGGGACGGGGGTTATCCATCCATCCTTGCTCTTCTTGACCTCTCAGCGGCTTTCGATACCGTCGACCACGGTATCCTTCTGGAACGGCTCAAAGGATTGGGGATCCAGGGCACTGTGTTGTCCTGGTTTTCCTCTTTTCTGGAGGGCCGTACCCAGTCGGTGTGGTTAGAGAGTGAGAGGTCCAGCCCTAGGTCCCTCAAGTATGGGGTTCCTCAGGGCTCGGTGCTTTCTCCCCTCTTATTTAACATCTACATGAAGCCACTGGGTGAGATCATTCGTTCCCACGGGGTGCGGTACCATCAGTACGCGGATGACACCCAGTTGTATATCTCGGCCCGTGGGGACCCCAGTGATGCTGTTGAAATCCTATCCGGATGCCTGGAGGCCAATGGGCTTCGGCTGAATCCCAGCAAGACAGAGTGGCTGTGGATAAGGGGCCCCATGTTATCCAGGGAGTTACCACCTTTGGTACTGGATGGGGCGGTTTTGCCCCAGACAGACCCAGTGCGCAACTTGGGGGTCCTTCTGGATTCACGGCTGCTGCTGGAAGAACAAGTGGCGGCTGTGGCCAGGAGGGCTTTTGCCCAACTTCGGGTGATTCGCCAATTGCGCACGCTCCTGGACCGGGGCTCCTTGCTTATGGTCACCCATGCTCTGGTTACTTCCTGACTAGATTATTGTAATGCGCTCTACATGGGGCTGCCCTTGACGACCATTCGGAGGCTGCAGCTGGTCCAGAATGCGGCAGCCCGGGTGGTGATGGGATGTGGGCGATATGCCCATGCCTCACCGCTACTTCGGGAGCTGCACTGGTTACCAGTTTGTCTCCGGGTGCAATTCAAGGTGCTGGTTTTGACCTTTAAAGCCCTATATGGCAGTGGGCCAGGATACCTTAGAGACCGCATCGTCCCAAGAGTGTCTGCCCGTCCAACTAGAGTGGACCGGAGGGGCTCTCTAATGGTGCCATCAGTTAGGGGTGCACATCTGTCTAGCACCCGAAGGAGGGCCTTCTCCGTGGCCGCACCAACTCTCTGGAACCTCCTGCCAACAGATCTAAGACTTCAAAGAGAATTGCTGCCCTTCAGGAAAGGATTGAAGACCTGGCTGGCAGGGCAGGTGTGGGGCCTGAATGGGATCACGGTCCCCGCCTGCTGGCTTACGTAAAGAATTAAGAACTCTCTCTTCCTTTTTTAGAGTGGGTGGGATGGATGGGTGGGATAAGGGGTTTTTAAAGTGTTTTTATATGTTTTTAGAATTTGTTGTAATGCCGCCCTGAGTGGGTTCTGCCTGAGTGGGCGGCATATATAAAAACGACTAAATAAATAAATAATAAATAAAATAAATTTAAAGATTTGATGAATAAAAAGAAAGTTCCAAAATACAGAATAAAAATTTCTCTAAGCTATTATAAGAAAAATACATTTTTCTCAGAAAGTAAAGTAACATTTCAAAAAGCAATATATATCTGAAAATAAGGAGTGTGGCTAAAAGCCACCCATACAGGTTCAGAGTGTGGATCCAGTCTGGAGGCAAATGGACAGCGTATCGAGATGAAATCTAGATAGTTGATTTGCTTTTTCTCTACAGGGCTTGGAGCCTTGATATTTATACAGAACTCTGGTGAGAATACATGCAGAGTTATCTTGAGTTTTAATGTATCGTGTATCAAAACGTAATCAGGCCCACTGATACACGTTTTGATACACGATACATTAAAACTCCTGCTTCTATTTTGGGTGTATTTCTTCCTTCCTTCCTTGATTATTTACACCCTTGCCCCTTTTCCTCCCTTGAGTTATCTTGAGTGACAGACAACTCTTTTGATGTCCAGTGTGAGACCAGAACATTTAATCTGAGTTCCCATCTAAAAGACATACATTTCACGTCTACAAACAGGTGGCTCATCTGAGAACTGTGCTCTTCCCAGGTAATTATTCTGAGAACAGACACTTTCTCAGCTTCACTGTCTGTGAACGGAGGTCAGCCTGACCTGCCACTTTTAATTGGTCAGAAGTCAGCTTCTGCATACTGTAGCCTTCCAAAATGGACCCGTTTAGGCTAAGCAAAGTTAAACGAACTAGCGAAATGAAAGCAGAATAATAACCCAGGCATTTCAAACTTTAAATGAACACAGTAAATAATAAAATAAATTCATCCCAGCTATGAAATCCATGACAGTAGAAACTGTGTCTGTGGATTGAACATTATGGAAGATACTTGTAGTCCCAATGTGCCTGGTACAGGAAATAGAAAGAGAGAGAAACTCACTCTTCTTTTTCAGATGATCACCCCATTTCTATGTGCAAATCTACATACAGCAATCCAGAAAGAGCAAGGAAAACAATTGTGAAGATGGTTTGTTATAACAAAAGTAACCAGAAGGGAAGATATGCAGCACTCCATCTTTCTCCATAGTAGTCTATTCAAGAGTGGGAAACCAATGGTTTCTGGATGTTGTTGACAATATGCTTCATGTTCTACAATTGGTTGGGACTGGCCAGAACTGGAATCCAAAAATGTCTGAAGTGTTATAGTTTCCCTACTTCCATTCTACTCCCAACTTTGTTTCCAGAATGTGCTTTTATTCTTTTCTTTTTAGAGTGGCTCCTGGAATTTCCTTACAGGTGATGTAGTGTGTAACAGAAGACAGAATAGTGAAACACTGTGCCTGAACCAGGTAGGGATTGAACTGTGATTTAATTTAATTAAATTTAATTTTTCAACTTTTATGCTGCCCCCTCAGGCAAGCCCGGCTCAGGGCGGCTAACAATAATCTAAAACACATACAGTAAAAATATAAAAACAGTTAAAACCGTTAAAACCACCCACATTAAAAGACCCACCCACCCCATAGAAGAAAGAGGTGCATCTTATTATAGAAGCCAATGGGCATGGACCACATTACCCTCAGGGCCCCATACCTGCCCCACCAGCCAGGTTTTCAGACCTTTCCTAAAGGACAGCAACTCCGTCTGCAACCGAAGCTCTACTGGCAGGAGGTTCCACAGGGCCGGTGCAGACACAGAGAAGGCCCTCTTTCTTGTGCCAGACAGATGTGCCTCTCTGGCTGATGGCACAATTAGAGAGCCCCTCCGGTCCACTCTGGTTGGACAGATAGATGTTCTTAGGGCTATGCGGTCTCTTAGGTGATGATATCCTTGGAACACAGGTAAATCTTACTGAGACATTGCCACCTAACCTCAATGTCAGGTAGAACTTTTTATGTCCCCTGAACATACTTACAGCATTTCTGTGACCACAGTCTCTGAGAAAGCAGTGCTACCAGTCATGGAAACACTGGAAGGGCCTTCATATTCTGCTGGAAACATTTCCAAGTACTAGGCTGGGAACATGTCTTTAGATAAGGTGGCAATGGAGTTACAAGTATTTCCTTCTCAATATCACACCTACTTAGCAGCAAGCTATAATGCCTAAAGACACTGCCAGTAAAAAAACAGAAGTACAGTTAATGTAGAAGATGTCTGGAAATGATAAACAGCAAGAATTGGGTACAGAAGCTGCTAGAAAGGCAGAATAATTGAAGTGGAATGGAGAGGCAGCCAAAAAAAAAAAAAGAGTGTAGGTGTAATTTCTTCTTACATGAATTGGGATATGTGTACTGAGATGGCCTGCAAATGATAGATTATATCTTGCAATAATTCCCATATCCCCAGATATATCAAGATTTGCTTGTGATGCAAAGGGTGATTTATGAATGAAAAGATTAATAATGTTTCTTGTTTAAAGTATGCATTTGGCATTGCCTCCACTTAAGAAAAAATGTGACACTGAACATGCATCCAGAATCATTAATCATGTACTTATCAAATTACATGAAAGCACAGACTGCTATTCAGGAGTGTACATGACCTAAATAACATTGGATGGGATTCATTTTCTGCTAGGAGATGTCACTGGGGGAGGGGGTGGGAAGGAGAGTGTTTTAGTTACTGACTGTTTTCCTTTACCAGCTCCAGAGACTCAGCCTAGAAATTAAATGGAATTGGACTATCAAGACAGTTTTACACCTAACTATAGAACCAGTGGTGGGATCAAAAAAAAATTACTACCACACTGTGGGTGTGGTATGGTGGGCATGGCCAGGGGGAAAGCCCTGTATTGCACCTGAATTAGGACTACTTTATTTCAAAACTTGGATGGGCGGGACCAGCCAGAATTTCTGCTACCGGTTCTGGTGAACTGGTGTGAACCTGCTGATGCCCACCACTGCCCTTGGGTTATGTCAACCCATGAAAACAATAGAGAACTGTTACCTACAGGCTGTGGTCCCACCATGTTATTTGCCAATGAAGAACCATCTTGTGGTTAGCAACTGGGGAAGAAGGTAGAAGAGCCAATCAGAATGCAGGAAACATTTAGGGTGTCAATGAAACAAAAAGCCATTGCACCCCTTTTTCCTTCCCACAATCCTGTTTCCAAATCTTGCTCCATAAACCCTTTCCCCCCTTTTTTAGGGAGAAGTACTTTCTCTTTCCTTTATCCATGCTCATGGTCACTCATGCTCTGGTCACCTCCAGACTAGATTATTGCAATGCGCTCTACATGGGGCTGCCTTTGACGACCATTTGGAGGCTACAGCTGGTCCAGAATGCGGCAGCCCGGGTGGTGATGGGGTGTGGGCATTATGCCCATGCTTCGCTACTGCTCTGGGAGCTGCACTGGTTGCCAGTTTGTCTCCGGGTGCAATTCAAGGTGCTGGTTTTGATCTTTAAAGCCCTATATGGTAGTGGGCTGGGTTACCTAAGAGACCACATCGCCCTGAGGACATCTGTCCATCCAACCAGAGCGGATCGGAGGGGCTCTCTAATCGTTCCATCAGCCAGAGGGGCTTGCCTCTCTGGCACAAGGAGGAGAGCCTTCTCCGTGTCTGCACCGGCCCTCTGGAACCTTCTGCCAACAGAGCTACGTCTCTGGACAGAATTGCTGCCTTTCAGAAAAGAACTTAAAACCTGGCTGGTGGGACAAGTGTGGAGTGCATACAATGGTAACCTCCATTGGGTGGCTGGTGTAGAATAACTCCTCCCCATGGTGCCTTTGGATCTGACCCCTTTTAACATGTTTTTTAAATTGTCATTGTGAACTGCCCTGAGTTGGCTTTGGGGTGGTATATAAATTTGACAATTAAATTAAATTAAATTAAATTAAATTATCCATTCTTCTCCCTATCAACCCTTCTACTGAACTTTTCCAGGATTTCCCATCTGGGCTCTTGAAACAGACGTTGCTGAACCTGCCCATATTGACCTACAGGACCAAGCTTTCTGCATCTCTGCACTGGATTAGGTAGATATAATATTTTGTTTTTTGTTTTAATCGTACTTTAATTTGTCAGCTTTTCTCCCACATAGTTGAGAACTTATAGGCCTGCTTCTAAAAATCAGGGCTGGAGGACGTTTAGGTGATGCTAGATAATATTTTAAGCAACTACTCATTTCATAGATTTTGGTTTCGCATAGCACAGATATCTTGTGTAAAGAGTTCATTTAGTTTATATATCTATTTAGTTAGCTTTCATAAGAATAGAATCATAGTCTGGTTTGCATGGGAAAATTCTTGTATGTAACGAATGGTTTGATTTTGTGAATGTTACCATTCTCTTCATGGAATGTTGCTGTTCTGATTTCTACTTAAACATGTTTCATTCTTTTTGAACTAGCAAAAGATATTCATAATTCCTCTTTACTCCTTGCACCAACTTTAAATAAACTTTTAAAAAATTAATTATAACTGCAACCAGCCTAGTATCATTTCTGGTTACGCTCTTATTCCAATGGGGTAAAAAGGACCTCATTTTTACTTGGCAATTAACAATTCTGGGACAGCTAACAATACAAATCACAATATGCGTGTAGTCAGAGCTTGGTTAGTATTTTGCCTGCGGCCTTGTCAGAGTTGGAGTGTGTGTGTGTTCATTTTTCTCATGTTGTAATTTTGTGTGTGAACGTCCTTTCTTCCTGCCTGCCTGCCTGCCTGTCTTTATTCATGTCAGAGGCACCACCAGCATATAATAACATACAAAGCTAAAATTAACACATCTTTTAAAAAAAAGGAATTAAAAGGGCTAGATGACTGGAGGGATGCCAGTTAAGTAATGCACTTTTTGTATTGGGGGTTGTTTTAGACATCCTGTGACCTCTCTGTTTCATTTAGGGCCACGTCCACCCGCTTTGCATGCTTTGATCTGTACCACACTGGACTAGCATACTCTCCTGCAGAGTAACATAAAGCTAGCGAAGAAGTTCTTAATGTGTGTGGTTGGGCACCCCAACTTGTGCCTGTTATTTCCCTCAAAATAACAGTGTGATGTGTTGCAAACAAGCAAGTGCTATTTTGTGAACTAATTGAGTCTGAAAATGATACGGTCTCCATTACTGCAAACATTGGGCTGGATTCTGAGTTTTTATTCTACCCCTGCTGCAAATTTCCCCAGATGAAAACCAACCTAGAATGTTTTCATTCTTACACCCATTGTATAAAGGGCTACACCATGGGCATATATATCCGAGCTGATTTCACAAAACATTGAGAAATGGCAGAGTTTTCAAACTTCCTCATGATTTATTTAAGGGAACTCAGAGGCCTTGAAAGTGGGCATGGGCATTCACAGGCTCTAATTTTCTTTGAGCTAGATGGTTGGGACAAATTTTTGTTGTATCTCAGGGCAAATACTTCCGTGGCCTTAATGCTCAACTGGCTCCTAGGACTTCAAAATATCTTGCAGTGCATGAGAGAGGCCCAGGGGGTGGGGAGGTCTTTATATAGATCCCTGTCAAGCAGACAGTGGTTGCTTTTGCTCTCCTCTTTTCATAATAATGTGAAGATTAGAAAGGTCACCACAGGTGTATGCAAAACCCTTGAGCTATCTCTATCCTCTTTGTCCTCTTAAAAATCATATAATAAGATAACAAAACCAACACACTCAGAAGTCCAGGAGCCCACGGAAGGTCATTCATAAGCAGCCGCCTACAGCTTGGTGGAGAAGGCACAAAGTGACAGCTTACTGAAAGGCCTCCTGCCGAACTTTTGTTCCCCGCTTTGCCAGGGCTTCAAGATGTCACACACTTTTGTTTTCAGCCACTCCACATGTCTGGTGGTGAGTCAATCAGTAATAGGTAAGTTGTCCCTAGGTGTTACCACCACCTGCTATTCGAAGGCAATTTTAGTTATCAATGTTATATTTTCAGTGACTCACCACTATACCGATTTAAATGTTTTAGGACCTCTATGTGTTTAAGGACAATTGTAGAAATACTTTTTGTGTGTACTATACTGCCCATAGTGTGGCTTGCCGTGTACTTGGCTTTGGAATCAGTTGCATAGCTGGTGGAAGATTGAGCACACAATGGAAAAAAGGGGCTGCCACATAGGCAACTGCCATCATAATCATCATCATTAGTAATAATAGCATTATTAGTATTATATTAAGGCTCAAGTGGCTCAAGTGGCTAAGACGCTGACTGGGAGGCAGAAGGTCAGCAGTTTACCTAAGGCTGCTTCTATTACGATGATGAGTATAACTTCGACATTATACAAAGATTTTTAAAACTCTGATCAGCACTGTTACATGAACATAAATAATAGAATCACAGCACAGTGGAGCTGAAAGGCCAAAACAGATCTGACAGATGGCTCTCCAATTCACTCTTGAATGCTTCCAGCATTGGAATACTCACCACCTCCCAAGGTAATTGGTGCCATTGTCCTACTGCTGTAACAGTTAAGATGTTTTTCCTGATAGTTGACCTATACCTGGCTTTCTGTAGTTTCAGCTCATTATTATGTATCCCACACTTTGGGATCATTCACCGTTGTGACTTTCTTTCTAATATTCGAAGAGTACTATCACCCCCCAAGTCTCAATTTCTCATGGCTAAACATGGCTAGTTCTTTCAGCCTTTCCTCATAGCTCTTGGTTTTGCAGTCCCTTGATCAACCTTGCTGATCTCCTCTGAATCTGCTCCAGTTTGTTGGCATCCTTCTTAAAGTTTGGTGTGCAGAGCTGGAAACAGTGCTCAGGAGGAGGCCTAATTAGTGCCAAATAAAGGGGGAATAATTAGCTTTAGTATCTCACAAGTTTTGAAAAATATACTTTTGTTAATGCAGCCTAAAATAGCATTTGCTTTTTTGCAGCACATTGCACTGTTGGCTCATATTCAGCTTGCGAACTACACCAATTTTAGGATCCTTCTTGCTCATAGTATTACTGAGCCATTATAGGATTACTGAGTAACTGCATTTGTTTGCTCCATGCATTTATCCCCATTAAATTTAATTCTGTTGGTTTCAGTCCAGTTCAATAGCCTATCAAGATATTTTTGAATTTTTTCCTGCCTTCAAAAATATTAGCTATTTCACCCATCTGCAAATTTCGTAATTATTTCCTGCACTCCCTAACTCAAGTCACTAATAAAGGTTTGAAGAACACTGGGCCCAAGACTGAGTCTTGTAGTACTGTACTCCGTTAGCCTCTCCCAGTTTGAGAAGGAATCATTGATAAGCATTCTCTGAGGACAGTTAGTTAATCAACGTGTAAAAGGGTTTTCCGAGCTTGCCTTTACAGAAAAGAATGTTGGCAAGGGGACACAGTTGACAAAGTAAATCCCCTGTAATAATAACTTAAGCAGGAAGAGCTTTATTCTGTCTCCTTCCACTATTACAGCTCTACTTTGAAATTATAACATTAATCTTAGTAATAAATGTTCTGAAATGTTTAACCTGAGTTTCTGAGCAAATTATTATAAAGTCTGAAAAGAAGTGTCATAGTGACCAACCCCATGTTTTACCTAGAGTGACTTAGTATTGCCTGTTGTAACACGAGTGGAATAAATACTTTAAGTGTGTGTTTGAGCAACACACAGGCCCCTGTGCTCATCACACAAGGTTCTTACTTGGAGGAAAATAGGTCATATTGAAGGAGCAGGCACATGTGCAATGGGAAAGCATTGGATATGGTGGACTGGACCTATTCTGCAGGCCACATTAATGCTGTCTCTCTGTGTTGGTCTTTGTTGGCAGCAGCCATGTGCTTGCATGCACAGCAGACAGGTATATTGAGGGTGTGGTGGAGCGTATAGTCTCCCATAGTTGTACCTTCATCCAACATGAATGAGAAAGAGTTCATTAAAGGGGTTTTAAAGTTTAGGAGGGGAGTTAAAAGCAGGTGCAGGTGGTATATTAAGGCAACTGGGGTACTGTCCGATTTCAGGTTCTAATTCTCCACCGCAAGCCAACCCCTGCTTCGTTCTTTACCTGAGGTGGAGTGCCAGAACCCTGCTCGTGTTTCCTACTGGTGTGTTTTTTGTGTGAAAGGCTTGCCCCCATTCCCATGTGTATACCCACCTTTGTGTCTGCCTCTGCCAGTCAGCCCACTGTGCCATGCTTCCATCCTGTAACCTGAGAGGTCTTTTGGCCAGGAGGGTGGTATATAAATTGAATAAATAACATCAATAAATAAATAATGGGCACCACCTATCACTGGTTATAGCTAACAAAGCTCCATAGATATACTTACACAGTTATTATAACACTGTGTATCACTTTAACTGCTATGATTTCCTCACAGATCAGTAGGTGTACTGACGTGGGCTTCTGGGAATTGAAGTCCAAGAACACCTGGGAACCCAAAGTTGAGAAAGCCAGATCTACGAAATTCTGGGGTTTGTGGTTTGGAGAGGTGCTTAGAATTCTCTTCTAGAAAGCTTTATTGCTCTCATTCAGGAGTGTCGGTTACAATTGTCTGGCAGAAAATTCTATGCACTTCATTAAGCTATGAATCCCACGTCATGGCAGTAAAAAGGTTACAGCAAAAAGTTGTGACTGTACACAGTACTATAGTCATGATCGCAGCCACAAAACTTCATATAAATTTATATTTTTCCCCTTGGATGATATGCAATTATAAAATTGTTATTAACTGAGGATGTTCAGATAAAAAAGATTATATCTAGCCCTTCATTAACATGAGTTTATTTCAAAACATTAACATTTTCCTAATGCTGACATACAGTTCTAGCTTTTTTTGATTTAATTTTTTATTTTAAAGCCACTTATTATAGAAAGTAATAAATCACTGACCAGTATTGATGATTTATTAAATAATTTTCTATGGTCTGAATTTCCATGTCTCAAGCATTTTATATTTAAAATATATGGAAAAACCCTCAATTATGGTAGGAAGCCAAATAATTAGGATACATTCATCAAACACAAAGGAGAGGCTCATATCAAAAGCTTTGTAGATTTTCTTCCTTTATCTACTATTTATTAAATGTGTAGGGTTTTTAACCCGATATTCTGCCGTTAATTTCTGCTTTGGTGCTTACCACACACTCATTAACAAAAATGAAAACAGAATAAAAGCAAAACTGCTGACTAGTGCATTTACTTAATTTTCTTATTTTATTATCACATTGTCTTCTGACCCACTCTCTATTTTAATGAGGCAAGCCCAGTGCCTTTTGTAGTTTATATATGTAGTCTATATTTTAGTATATAGTTACCTCTAGCAGTTGGTGTGGGGTTATAGTACTATAATATCTCTAATTATCTATTGCAATTAAGATCATAGATAACACAGTTGTTTGCCCTGAAAAATCATGTCATGCCAGAATGAGATGGATGAAATATGACTATCAAACCACAAGGCATGGTGTTCAGTTTCAGGGTTAAAAAAAAATTGAAGACTTTTTCATCCCTCTTACTTTGCAAAGAGATGTTAATTGAATAAATTGTAAAAGCAAAACACACCAACAGAGCAAAAAAGTGTTTCAGTTTACATAGGCAATCATTCAGAAGAAAAAACAAGTAGAGAATTACAGCTGCTTATCTGTAGACACTCCCTCAAGGATTGTTGCCTTGCTGTGGAGAGGGGGCTTGCATGGTTCAATGAGACAATGGGCTATGCTATGTAGGGCCACCCAAGATGGACAGGCCATAGCAGAGAACTCAGAGTAAACACAATCCACTGGTGAAGGAACTGGCAACCCACACCAGTACTTTTGCCAAGAAAACCCAATGGACAGTAACAAAAGGCTAAATGATATGATGCCGGAAGATGAGCCCCTCAGGTCAGAAAGTCTCCAATATACTACTGAGGAAGAGTAGAGGACAAGTATAAGTCACCCCAGAAAGAGTGAAGTGGCTGGGCCAAAGTCAAAAGGATGCTCAGCTGTGGCTGGATCTGAAGGTGAAAGGAAAGTCCAGTGCTGTAAGGAAGAATACTGCATAGGAACCTGGAATATAAGATCTATGAATCTAGCCAAGCTGGATGGGGTCAAAAAATGAGATAGAAAGACTGAGCATTGATATCTTGGGAATCAGTAAACTAAAGTGGACAGGGATGGGCAAATTCAACTCAGGGGACCATTATCTCTACTACTGTGGGCAAGAATCCTTTAGAAGAAATGGAGTGGCCCTTATAGTTAATAAAAGGGTGAGGAAAGCAGTAATGGGATACAATCTTAAAAATGACAGAATGATCTCAGTCCGAATTCAAGGCAAACCATTCAACATCATAGTAATTCAATTCTATGCTCCAATCAATGGTGCAGAAGAGGCCGTAGTCAACCAGTTCTATGAAAACCTACAACACCTTCTAGAATAGACACCAAAAATGATGTCCTTATCATCATAGGAGATTGGAATGGCAAAGTAGGAAGTCAAAAGGTAACTGAAATAACAGGCAAGTTTGGCCTTGGAGTACAAAATAATATGTCTGTTAGAATCAAAGAAAATTGCTACAAAACGATCTGAAGGTAGTATATGACACCAATACGACTAAGTCACTATAAATCCACATAGAAGAAGGAATGTTGGAGGTGTAAAAAAGAGTATGGGACATACCTACATTTATGGTGGAAAGATGAATCTGTCAAGTAAAAATGGAAGAAGGGGGTGGGGAGGGTCTTTTTAGATACGGGATGGTTTTTAAATAGTCTTTTATTAAGTTTTTAGGGGTTTGTATGTTTTTTTATGTGATTGTGCTGCTGCCCTGAGTTGCCCTAGGGCAAGAGGGCGGGATATAAGTCCAAATAAATAAATGAATGAATAATGAAATTAATCAAATGCTGACTATAGAACTAGACGTACATCCCAGAATTGCTTTATTAATGGACTTTGGAAACATCACAATGGCAAGAAATAAGAAGTAAATGATTATAAGAATGATAATAGCCATGAGACTACTTATTGTGAAAAGATGGAAAGTATATTGTGAAATTTAACTGGACGATTGGTACAAAGAACTATGGAACATTGCAATGAATGACAGAATTACCTGTGAATTAAAGTTTAAGAAAGGATTAAAAAAAGAAATGACTTTAAAGAGATTTGGGGGGAATTTCTAGAGTACAGTAAAACCGCATACAACAATTGCATTGCACAGCGATGAAATCGTACAACGATTGCCTTTTTTTAAAAAAGAAGTATCTGTTGTGTATGAAACTGTATCACTTTAAGAATGAATGTAGCCACTGCAATGTCCGAATGTAACCTAACAATGATCACAATGTATCTCAGCTGTTAATGGAACGCGAGCTAGCTACCCATAGAGGGCAGCTGCGAGCGTTCAGCTCACGTGGTACAAATTCCTCAATTACTGTCAGCTGCCGGAGCCTTCCCGTGCAAGGAACATCTGGAGAAGAAGGGCGTGACTCAGAATGACGTCACGCAGGTAGCAGCCAATATGCTACCATGTAACCATGTTCAAATGTATTGTTGCAATATAAAAGGAGCTGTACCTCCACCATTACCCCATGTTCAGTCTACCAGTGTGCCAATAAAGATGTGTTAAGCCAGACTTCGGCTGTTTCTATTGTCTTGGTTCCAGTACACTAAATTGGCGATGAGGATGGGATATGGCATATCCCAAGATCAAGCCACACCAATTCGACATCACCGATCCTGAGCAATGGGAGCTGTACGAGTGTCAGTTCCGGTATGCGATGGATGCTGCCGGCATCGATGACGAAGGGAAGATGCGGTCGCATTTCCTAGCCCAGGTCGGGCTGGCAACGCTGCGCATCCTGATGAATCTGCTAGCTCCCAGAAGGTTCAATGCGGTGCCCATTGACCGCATCCTCACAATGCTGAGGGAACACTTCCAGTCACCTGTCTCCATTTTTCCAGCCCGGGTCGCATTCCACAGGCGAGACCAGCGCCCGGGAGAATCTGTGTCTGCCTACGCGGCGGCCCTCAGGCTGGCGGCCGTCCACTGCCAATGGGAGGACCTGGACATTTCCCTTTGAGACTGCATGTTGTGTGGCCTAAGGGATGAAGAGGTCCAGAGGAAATTGATGACCCACGACCATCACCTCACGTTCAATGAAGTACTGCGAGAGGCCAAGGCGGCGAGGAGCGGGGTCAAAGTTTTCAAGTCTTGAGGGGCCACCCCTGAGGAGGCCAAGTCACCAGTACAAGCGGCCCGGCGGACCTCAGCACAAGTGGCCTGGCGGGCCCCCCGGTCGCCCACCAGCACCCCATTAACTTCCAAGGAGTTGTCCATGGCTGCGGGCTCCTGTTCCAGCAAGGACGACGACGTGCAGAGAGTCAAGAGGCAAGGAGAAAAGAGCTGAACCAGCAAGAAAAGGAACCACCGTTGCGATGGCTGCGGGGCATCTCACGACCGAAAGAGGTGCCCATTCCAAAAGCTGAGTGCCACAACTGCTGGTGGAGAGGCCACATCACCAGGCTCTGCAGGCACCAGCGAGCGGAGGACAAGGGCTCGTCGAGACATCCTCAAACACCCCAACGCAAGGCGGTCGGAATTCGAAAGGTCTCGGCTGACGACAACACAGTGGCCGTGAACCGCGTGGCCCTGGAGCACCAGCGTTTCTTTGTAGAGGTACTGATACAAGGGGTCCCGGTTAGAATGGAAATAGACTCAGGGTCATCCTACTCCATCCTTTCCCAGAAGGAGTTCCTGCACATTCCCCCAAATGCACGGCCCAAGTTGTGGGCCATGAAATCGAACTTACGGGACGTGCAGGGTTATGGGATCCCGGTGTTGGGGGTGGGAAACTTCATGGTGAAGTTTAAAAGGTTCACGGAAAAACTGTCCCTAGTAGTTCTCAAGGAGGGGTCCTGTTGCCTTTTGGGAACCCAGTGGTTTGCTCCCTTGGGAATCGAACTGTCCGGCATAAACGCCATTGAGACTGACCCAATACGGGATGTGTGCGATGCGCACCCGGCAGTTTTTTAAAAGGGGCTCGGGACATACAGAGGGCCCCTGGTGTCGTTTGACTTGGACCCAGAAATCCAGCCCATATGACTCAAGCAAAGAAGAGTCCCCTTCACCCTCAAGGACAAGATTGAGGCGGAATTGGACAAATTGGTGGGGCAGGGGATTTTGGTTCCAGTGGATTCTGCGGAGTGGGAAACTCCGATTGTTGCAGCTTTAAAATCCAACGGGGAGGTTAGGATTTGCGCTGACTACAAATGTACAATTAACAAGGCCATTCAGCCAAATGCATATCCGGTGCCGGTAGTTAGCCACTTACTAGCCACTTTACACAAGGGTAAGTGTTTTGCAAAGTTAGACTTGGTGCAGGCGTACCAGCAGTTCACTGTAACCCCAGCTGCCGCTGCTGCGCAAACCATCATCACGCACAAGGGGGCATTCAAGGTAACGCGCCTACAGTTCGGCATGAACTCGGCCCCCGGACTCTTTCAGGCCCTCATGGAACACCTTTTAAAGGGGTTTCCAGGCGTCTCCCATATTTTGACGATGTTTTGATAACAGCGGGGAGCGAATCAGAACTAGCGAAAAGGCTGGACAAGATCCTAACTGTATTCGAGAAAGTGGGACTGAGGTTGAGAAGGGATAAATGTGTGTTCTTTGCGAGGGAGGTTGAGTTTCTCGGGTTCAAAATAACCCCAGAGGGTATCAAGCCATCCGAGTCCAAGGTTGAAGCTGTGCAAAACGCACCTTGCCCCACCGCGAAACCGGAGCTGCAGTCATTTTTAGGGCTCCTAAACTTTTACCATTCCTTCTTGCCAAGGAAGGCATCTGTTGAGGAGCCACTGCACAGGTTACTAAAGAAAGACGCGGTTTGGCAGTGGGAAGATAGACAGGAGAAAGCGTTCAAGGAGCTCAAGGGGCTCTTGTCCTCAGACTCCATTCTGACCCATTTTGATCCAAGAAACCTGTAACCTTGGTCTGTGATGCATCACCAGTGGGGGTGGGGTCTGTACTGTTCCACGTGTTAGAGAACGGGCAGGAAACCCTGGCTGCCTTCTATTCCAGGTCACTCTCAAAGGCGCAAACAGATAGAGAGGCTCTTGCCATAATCACGGGAACAAAGAAGTTCCACGATTTCCTGTACGGCCGCCAGTTCACAATTGTGACCGATCACAAACCCCTTTTGGGGATTTTTACCACAGGCAAGCCCATCCCTCAAATCCTGTCCCCCAGAATGCTGTGTTGGGTGATTTTCCCCAACGCCTACCAGTATGAACTGGTTCACTGCCCAGGGAAGGAGATCTCCCATGCAGATGCACTGTCTCGATCTCCCCTCCCTCAATTAGGAGACCCCAAATGTGAGGTGGAGCAGGATCACCAGGTCCTGCTGATCGAGTCTCTTGACTCACCCCCCATCGTTCCCGCAGACCTCGCCAAAGCCACAGCAGCTGACAAAGCCCTGTCCCAAGTCAGTTCCTGGGTTAGAAAAGGGTGCCCCACAACTCTCCCCGAGGAGGAATTCAAACCATTTTTTAGACGCAGGGTAGAGCTTTCCATTGAAAGGGGCTGCCTCCTCTGGGGCCAACAGGTGGTCATCCCAGAGAGGTTACGGGCAAAGGTGCTCAGGCTACTGCAACCCAGCCACCCGGGAATAGTGTGCTCCAAGGCCTTGGCCAGGAGCTATTTCTGGTGGCCCCAAATAGATGCGGATATAGAGCATTTGGTGGGCACGTGCGAGATTTGCCAGAGCTCTCGGGCTGAAGAGTCCCAGCTACCCCACAGGGCATGGGGCACGGCCCGCGGGCCATGGTCCCGGGTGCACATCGACTTCGCTGGCCCTTTCTGGGGTTCCCTTTTTCTGCTGATAGTAGACTCATATTCCAAATGGCTAGAGGTCATTCCTATGTCCAACACCTCATCTGCCGCAACCATTAAACAATTGCACAAGGTGTTCAGCTGTTTAGGCCTGCCACAAATGGTCAGGTAGAGCGCCAAGTGTGAACTACGAAAGACGCACTGCAGCACATGAATTGAACCTCCAACTGTGCCAATTCCTCATTTGT
This sequence comes from Bradypodion pumilum, assembly GCA_035047305.1. Taxonomy (NCBI): domain Eukaryota; kingdom Metazoa; phylum Chordata; class Lepidosauria; order Squamata; family Chamaeleonidae; genus Bradypodion; species Bradypodion pumilum. Next base: position 406,449,727 of record JAWDJD010000001.1, read on the forward strand.
TATAGGGCAACTCCCCTGGCTTCAGGACTTTCTCCGGCTGAGCTCCTCATGTGGAGGAAGCCGGTAACACTTTTTGATCGGTTGGATCCGACCAGGGTGGAAGATGAGGGAAGAAATATAGAGATAGAAAGCTCCAAATGTTTTGCGGCAGGGGACCCAGTTCATTGTAGGAATTACGCAACCTCGGGACCAACGTGGGTTCCAGGAGTGGTTACTGAACAAACGGGGCCAGTGTCGTACAGGGTTGAAACCAGTACAGGTCTGCTGTGGAGAAGGCATGCTGACCAACTCAGGCAGTGAGTTACCAGTGACAAAGAGTCAATGTTAGGGTTCTCCCCCACCCGTTTAGCCCAAGGGGGAGACACGGGGATCCTCCCAAATACAAATGCATATTCTAGATTCTCACACGAGGAGGAGGATACTTTGGAAGAGAGGAATGAGGAGTCCTCTGATGAGTTTAATTTTATGTTGCTATACCAGGGGGGTGTTGCGGAGTGGTCCCCCACCCGTCCGAGTGAGAAGAGGGATTTTAGTTCAGCCCCTGGTATTTCTAGACCTCCCAGTCCATTTGTCCTAGAGTTCACCCCGTCACCAAGACCCCCGTCTTGACCGCCATCTCAGGCAGCAGGTGGAAGTATAGGTTTGCCAGTTGCAGGCGCAAGAAACCAGGGCAAGACAGCAAGGGTCTCCTCATCGGTTCCTAGATTCGTGCTAGGGGGGTCGCCAGGTGCCACGAGCAACAGGCAGGGATTCACATCCCAGTTATATCTCCCATTTCCCTCCCCAAATGCAAGGTTGCCACAGAGTCCCCGCCAGATGACTAAGAGTCCCCCCTTTCCATTGCAGGATGAGAGTCTGCGGAACTCGGAGCCCCTAGTTCCCCTGAGCTCAGCCAAGCAGTCGTACACCCCAAGCGCACATGCGGGAAGCCACAATGGTTGAGGGACTTCGTCCCATCCTAGGGAGAAGGAGTGTTGTGTATGAAACTGCATCACTTTAAGAATGAATGTAGCCACTGCAATATCCGAATGTAACCTAACAATGATCACAATGTATCTCAGCTTTTAATGGAATGCGAGCTAGCTACCCATAGAGGGCAGCTGCGAGCATTCAGCTCACATGGTACAAATTCCCCAATTACCGTCAGCCACGGGAACCTTCCCGCACAAGGAACATCTGGAGAAGAAGGGCATGACTCAGAATGACGTCACGCTGGTAGCAGCCAATACGCTACCATGTAACCATGTTCAAATGTATTGTTGCAATATAAAAGGAGCTCTACCTCTGCCATTACCCCATGTTCAGTCTACTGGTGTGCCAATAAAGATGTGTTAAGCCAGATTTCGGCTGCTTCTATTGTCTTGGTTCCAGTACACCAAAGTATCGTACAACAATTTTCAGATAATCTCTGATCACACCAAACAACTTTGCTCACATGCTCATTGAGAAGCCTCCATCTCTCCCTCACAACTGTTTTTTGTTACTTTCAGGTTCAAATGAGAAGAAAAAAGGAAAACCCTCAAAAGAATGACTGGAGTAAGTGAACATCTTCAACTTATTCTTTTTCTTTTGTGTTTAGGTCAGATGCTAAACTGCCAAAATGAAGCCACCTTTTGGTGAATTCATTACATAGTTCCTTTTGCCTGACCCAGTGTGAGAAAGATTAGACTACAAGATTGCCATTGCCCAGGGTACGCCCAATTGTGGTTCAAAAATACAGTACCACAATCTTCGAGGAGGCCCTTTCTGTGTACCCCAACATCTTCAACTAAGAAACTGCCACTGAAAATATAGTGGAAGGCAATAGAATACCAGGAGTCTGGCATTTTCTAATGCTGTGTGTGTAAGATCAAGAATATTGTGCTGCTAATTGTTTTTTTGGCAGTACTACATAATCATATTCTTATATATATTGTCAGCAATACTTTTGGGAACAAAGTCGTAATACCTTTGTCATCTTTATAACCTATGGCTGAAATCCAGTAATGCAAAATTATGCTGCATTAAGTAAGTCTGATGATGTCAACTGCCACAGCTGTATTTTGGTAATAAAATTTCTAATTCCTCCCCAGCCTCAGCAGGGTTCCTAGATTTCCTTAGGGTCTTTTTGGTCCTGGGCAACCCTTTAGGGACAGCAGGGCAGGGGTGGGAAATCTTAAATGTCAGAAAATTGCCACTGTGCAAAACAGTCTGGATTAAAGTTTCAGATGAAATTATAACATATAAAATTAGCTAGTTAACTCTTCATAAACATTATTTTTGACTCTAACCGCCCTCTTGTTAAAGCTGTAAAGTTTTCCCAGCTGTATAGTAATCTTTGGGCTAAAGCAGAGGTGCCCAAACTACGGCCCGTGGGCCCAATTAGGCCCACACATATCATTAACCCAGCCTGCACTGAGAACCCAGGCCCTCTCCCACCCGCCCCCACCGCCTGGCATAGGAATACATCACCTACGGCGGCAGCGGTCGGGCTTCGCTCCTGCTGGTCTGAGCAGCCTCCGCTCAGTCCCAGTGCTTCAGAAGTCTTTAGCAATGTGGATCGCCACGTTGGAGGAATTTTCTGAGGCTTCTCCATTTCAAAATCTGTGGTGCTGGGAGAGTCCCTTGACGTGGCGTGCTGACATCAGCCCCATTTGTAACAGAGTCTAGCCTCCTTGACAGCATTTCTTAACCATAAAAGAGGAAAAACAAGAAATCTTTCTCAAGAAATCAAAGGAAAATTTAACCCTAGATTAGGGATGATGGGAGATCAGCAGACAAACATATTATTTGACCAGAATAAAATAAAGAGAGGATTTAAACAATACCTAAGGAACTATAGAGAAGAGTTGCAACATATTTCTTTGAAGAAGAATCACCCAATGAAGAACTTGCAGTTTCAAAAAGATACATGAAAATTATTCTCAAAGCACTTGACAATAAACTAGGAGCAGATGAGATACCAGTAGAACTATGCCAGATTACAGAGATAGAGTTAATCAAAATCCTAACAAGAGTATGCCTAAAAAATGTTGATGTTGAGCAATTGCCCACCAGAATTGCGTCTCAAGATGGAGCTGCTCCCCTTTAGAAAAAACTTGAAAACATGGCTATGCCAGTGGGTGTGGGGTATGGATGAATCGACCTCCCAACCCTGCTGGCTTGTCTAGCCATATGGGAGTTCTTGGCCTGTTAATCCTTTTATGTCCAGTTCATTTAGTTCTTCTTTTTAGTTTTTTTTTTTTTGGTCATTTTAACATGGATGGAGGGTGGATGAGGGTTGTTTTAGAGGTTTTATGGGGTTTTAAATGTAATTTTGGATAGGAGTTTTTAACTGTATTTTATTTGATGTTTTTAATTGTTATTTTATATGTTGTTAGGCTGCTTTGGGTCTCCCTCAGGAGAGGAAAGTGGGGTATAAATGATTTAAATAAATAAATAAATAAATAAAATTGCTGCCAAAAAAACCCCTACAGAAGACTGATACTCAGAAGGGTAGTAATTAAAGAATTAGAAAAGATCATCAAATGTAAGGATGTGGCAGTGGATACCAAGACTAAGATTATCCACAATATTGTATTCCTGATCACTATGTACAGGTGCGAAAGCTGGACAGTAAAGAAAGCTGACAGGGAAAATCAATTTGGAGGAAAGATTTGAGGATACCCTGGACTGCCAAAAAGATGAACAAGAGGGGCCCTAGAGCTGATCAAATCTGAACTGTCTCTGGAAGCAAAAATGAGGCTCTGTACTTTGGGCACATCATGAGAAACCAAGACTCTTTGGGAAAGAGAATAATGCTAAGAAAGGTGAAAGGCAGTAAAAGAAGAAGACCAAATGCAAGATATATTGACTCTTTAAAAGAAGTCACAGGGTTGAGTTTACAAGAGTTGAGCAGGTGATTGCTCACTCCTAAGGTTGTCATAAGTTAGAGGAGACTTATGTAATAGCAACAGGACCCAACACGTAGAAATCTCAGCCAGTCCAAAATCTGGTACTGAGTGGGTCTTGTCACAATGAGCAAAGATTCAGGGAACAAAGCACGTCTGGTTTTTCAGAGATGCCTTTTATGGAGCATCGGGGAGAGGCTTGTTTAAGAGGAGAATCATGCCTCCTGAAGAAATAGTTTCCCCCTTTTTTTTCTCCCCACCCCCCAAGTGTCGGTGGGAGAGCTCTGGAGACCTCAAAATCATTTGGCTTACAGATTGTCTATTTCCCTCATCTACACTAAGAGATGACACTGTTATTCAAGCTTCAACAAGAGATCTACAGTAGAGCAATAATCTGACATCTTTGTAATATATACACCATGGAATATATGCTGATGTAAAAATATCACTATTTCCTTTTCTTCCTAATTCCATTACCATAATTTCCCTCAAAATACTCTGTTCAGAAACTTTGAACATATTTAAATTAAAAATAAAGGAGCTAGAATGTGCTACATTAAAGAAAATGCTCAACAGTTCCTGTAATGAAGAGGCACCACTTCTATTCTCCTTCCACACAGCCTGTAAAGAAACACTCCTCAGTAGATTAATGACAAGGTTTCCCTTCAAGATTATACAATGACCATTTCCTTGCCTTAGAACAAGTTTGCACAGGCAGGCTTTCCGCAAGTTGATTGCAGTCTTGGCAAGCCTTGAAAGGAGGTGAAAATCCATGTTGAAACTACGTCTCTAAGGTCTTCTACTGTATCGCCTGCATAATTTCTCTGTTGTGTGCATATTATGTTTGTGCATGTATATCTATGTGTGCATATTCTGGGTTGCCAATAAACACAAGCCTCCCTATAAAGCAACTCTGTGGCTTTTGCAGTAATCCGCCTTAACCTTTGATAATGCCCTTGATTCAAGCACAGGGCTGTCTGCTGACAAAATCTCTAACTCAGCACACTGTAAATTCTTGAGAGGAAAAAAGGAGAGGCACAATACCTGTCTGATGAATGACTGCAATTCAAATCAGAGCAAACTCAATTCCGAGGCATCTCACGTGTGGGGTGCCACAGGGCTCGGTCCTCTCGCCCTTATTCTTTAATATCTACAGGTGACACTCGAAAAATTAGAATATTGTGCAAATGTTCATTCATTTCAGTAATGCAACTTTAAAGGTGAAACAAATATATGAGATAGACTCATTATATGCAAAGCGAGATATGTCAAACCTCACATAGTTATAATTGTGATGAATATGGGGTACATCTTATGAAAACCCCAAATTCACAATCTCAGAAAATTAGAATAGTGAGAAAAGGTTCGATATTCTAGGCTCAAAGTGTCCCACTCTAATCAGCTAATGAATCCAAAACACCTGCAAAAGGTTCCTGAGCCTTTAAATGGTCTCTCAGGCTGGTTCCAGTAGGAATCACAATCATGGGAAAGACTGCTGACCTGACAGTTGTGCAGAAAACCATCATTGACACCCTCCATAAGGAGGGAAAGTCCCAAAAGGTAATTGCAAAAGAAGCTGGATGTTCCCAAAGTGCTGTATCAAAGCACATTAATAGAAAGTTATGTGGAAGGGGAAAATGTGGAAGAAAAAGGTGCACAAGCAGCAGGGATGACCGCAGCCTGGAGAGGATTGTCAGGAAAAGGCCATTCAAAAGTGTTGGAGACTTCCACTAGGAGTGGACTGAGGCTGGAGTCAGTGCATCAAGAGCCACCACACAGAGACGGATCCTGGACATTTTAGTGTTTGGGAATCAAAACAATGGAAGCAGCTGTAAACTAGCCTAACACATCTTTATTACATGGGGTACAGCACAAACATGAGGTAATGGCGGACAAACAGCTCCTTTTATGCAGTGACTATACATTTGAATGTGGCTCCTTGATAGCGCATTGGCTACTGTCCATGTGACGTCATCCTTAGTCACGCCCTTCTTGTCCAGGTGAGATGAGGGCGGGAATCTTTCCCGCACAGCTAAAGGTATTTGAGGAATGTGTACCATGTGAGCTGAACGCTCGCTATTTCCACCTAGTGGTCACTAGCTCGCATTCTATTGTGGTTTGTTACATTGTTTCTGTTGCAAGATACAGCTTGTTACATTCGCTCATTCATGTGGTTACAGATTGTTACACTCGCTCATTTGTGTGGTTACAATTATATTCAATACACTACATCCCTCCCCTCTAAGATGGGACAAAGTCCCTTAACCAAAGTGGTTTTCCGCATGTGCATTTTGGGTGTGTGGGCATTATGCTTGACTCAGCCGTGCCCCCTCGTCTGTGTCCTCCTGGCTCTTGTCCTGCAATTGGAGAGGATGACTCATTAGCGACTTGCTGGGGACTTGCAGCTAAGGGCTGAGCAGGAGGAGAGGGGTTGGATTCTGATGCGGATGTGGGCAAACCGGGGGCACTAGTGGCTAAAGAAAAACCCCGCTCCTCGCTTGGACGGGTGGGGGAACACTCCGAAAAAAACCTGGTTTGGTAACTCAAAATCTAACTCAGGGGCAACAGGGACAAACTCATTCCTCTCTTTCATGGCGCTGGGGAGAACTGGCGTATCAAAAGGATACGGATTTGAGTCTGCTCTTCCCCCCTTGTTTGGGACTGTTGCCCCTCGTTTTCTCTCCCTTGGGATAAGCGGGTGGGGGAGGACCCTAACATTGAGTTCTGCTGCTGGGCACCCCTGTCCTGCCCCCCAATCACTCGGTGCCTTAGTTGGTCGGCGTGCCTTCTCCAAAGGAGACCCATGTTGGTCTTGACACAGTATGAAACTGGTCCCGTTTGGTTAATGACTACTCCCAGCACCCAGGCTGGCCCTGTAGCCATGTAGTTCCTACAGTGTACAGATTCACCTATCTCGAAGTTTTTTGTGGACCTGAGCTCAATGTTTCTTCCCCTATCCACCACCCTGGTGGGGTCCAACCTGGTTAACAGCGAATGCAATTTCCTTTTCATGAGGAGTTCAGCGGGGGAAAACCCCGACGCCAATGGAGTCACCCTGTATGCCAACAAAAACTGGCAGAGCTGTAGGTCTAGATCCCCCGGCCCCATGTGCCACAACCTCTCTTTCATGGTTCGCACCAGGCACTCTACCTGGCCGTTTGTTGTGGGGTGGAAAGGGGCTGAGGTTATGTGCCAAATGGCGTTTGATTCCAAGAACGCTTGGAATTCTGCAGATGTGAAAGTACTAGCGTTATCGCTCACAATGACATCAGGTATCCCAAAGGTACTTATCAGCTTGCGCAGCTATTTTATGGTTGCGGCTGATGCGGTGCTGCGCATGGGAATCACTTCCAACCACTTGGAGTATGCGTCTACTACCAGTAGAAAAAGGGAACCCCTGAATGGACCTGCGAAGTCTATGTGAAGGCGAGACCATGGTCCCCTGGCTGTGTCCCATTCTCTGTGTGGAAGTCGGGACTCCTCAGGGTGAGAGCTCTGGCAACTTTCGCAGGTGTTCACCATGTGCTCAATGTCTGCATCTAACTGTGGCCACCAGAAATAGCTTCGGGCCAGCACCTTAGAGCGCACAATCCCCGGGTGGCTGACGTGTAGAAGCCGTAGTACCCTTGCTCTTAAGGATTCTAGGACGACCACCCTCTCCCCCCCACAGGAGGCACCCCCTTTCTGTGGACAACTCAACCCTCTTCCTGAAAAATGCGGAAAACTCCTCTGCGGGGGGAGCCGTGGGCCACCCCTTCTGTACCCAAGATCTGACAAGGGCTAGTGTTTTATCCTTTGCTGTGGCTGCAGCGATTTCCATGGGAAGTATGGGGGGTGCATCTAGGAAGGAAGACTTATGGAAGGAAGACTTCCATAAGGAAGACTTGGCTGTCCTGCTCTATCTCGCATTTCGGGTCTCCCAGCTGAGGAAGAGGAGACCTTGAGAGTGTGTCAGCATGGCTTATGACTTTCCCGGGGCAGTACACTAATGAACCCCTGTACGCATTGAGGAAAATAGCCCACCAAAGCATCCTTGGTGGAGGCCTCTGAAGATGTGGGCGAGCGTGGGGCAGGGGGCACCCTCCAGGTCGCCTGGACTGCTGATGCAGCCACCTCAATTGGCGGTGGCTTTGCTTTGAGGAGCTTGAACCCGGCCCTTATGGACTCAGCCGTCTGTGCCTCTTGCAGAACCTCTTTGAAGGTGAGGTCGTGGCCACGGGTCATGAGCTTCCTTTGGGTGTCCCCATCTCGCACCCCGCAAAGCAGCCAGTCTCTAAGGGCCATATCTAAGAACTCCCGCCATTCGCACAGGGTTGCCGCCAAATGGAGGGCCGCCACATATTCGGTCACGGACTCATCCGGCTTTTGGTCCCTCCTCACGAACGTGGCCCTGGCTGAGAAGAAGGACACCTTGGGCTTGAAATGGTTTCTCAGTGCAACCAACAGGTCGGCTACGGCAACCTGCTCCACCTCTCTTGGTGCCACCAGATCCATCAGCATTTGCACTGCGTGATAACCGAGCATTGTGATGAGAAGGCCCCTCTTCCCAGCGTCCATGATGCCGGCAACCACTACCGTACTCCTGAAATGCATCTCAAACCAGTCCCATCATTTGGGCTGGTTTACGTCGAAAACCGGTTGCTGTGGAAGTGTCTTGTCCCCATGGGAAGCCATATCCCACCTTCATCGCCAATTTAGTGTTTGGGAATCAAGACAATGGAAGCAGCTGTAAACTAGCCTAACACATCTTTATTGCATGGGGTACAGCACGAACATGAGGTAATGGCGGACAAACAGCTTCTTTTATGCAGTGACTATACATTTGAATGTGGCTCCTCGATAGCACATTGGCTACTGTCCATGTGACATCATCCTTAGCCACGCCCTTCTTGTCCAGGTGAGGTGCGGGCAGGAATCTTTCCCGCGCAGCTGAAGGTATTTGAGGAATGTGTACCATGTGAGCTGAATGCTCGCTATTTCCCCCTAGTGGTCACTAGCTCGCATTCTATTGTGGTTTGTTACATTGTTTCTATTGCAAGATACAGCTTGTTACATTCACTCATTCATGTGGTTACAGATTGTTACACTCGCTCATTCGTGTGGTTACAATTACATTCAATACACAACAGACATGGGCTTCAAATGTCATATTCCTCTTGTCAAGCTGCTCCTGAACAACAAACAACGTCAGAAGCATCTTACCTGGGCTAAAGAAAAAAAGAACTGGTCTGTTGCTCAGTGGTCCAAAGTCCTCTTTTCTGATGAGAGCAACTTTTGCATCTCATTTGGGAACCAAGGACCCAGAGTCTGGAGGAAGAATGGAGAGGCACACAATACAAGATGCTTGAAGTCCAGTGTGAAGTTTCCACAGTCTGTGTTGATTTGGGGAGCCATGTCATCTGCTGGTGTTGGTCCACTGTGCTTCATTAAGTCCAGGGTCAATGCAGCCATCTACCCGGAGATTTTGGAGCACTTCATGCTTCCTTCCGCAGATGAGCTTTATGGGGATGCTGACTTCATTTTCCAGAAGGACTTGGCACCTGCCCACACTGCCAAAAGTACTAAAACCTAGTCCAATGACCATGGGATTACTGTGCTTGATTGGCCAGCAAACTCGCCTGACCTGAACCCCATAGAGAATCTATGGGGCATTGCCAAGAGAAAGATGAGAGACATGAGACCGAACAATGCAGAGGAGCTGAAAGGCGCTATTAAAGCATCCTGGTCTTCCATAACACCTCAGCAGCCTGATCTGTACCATTTGGTTTATATGTTAATAAATTTTGGGAAGGTATGCTGGATGAAGAAGGAGGCATGTTATGTGGCTAGGGCTGTAATCAGAATTCACTGTGTCAAGCATAAAACATTTAAAAAGTTAAGTTAGTTGAAATGTGCATTTTATAAGAACTGCCAAAGTAAATTCTTAGGAAAATAATGGACATCAGCTAAGATTGTGAAGCAGTACCAAAATCAGACAACCTGCTGTAGCTTAATGAAACTTAATTCAATTAAGTCTCAAACTTGAACCAGACAGAAAGACAGGGAGACAGACAAATTGCCGGTTATGTATTTTTTTTTTTTACTGCACAGATTAGCCTCTTTCATCTCAGTGGCTTTCAATATCCTATTTCGAACGGAATATTGACCTTTTTTCTTTGGGACTGACAAGTACAATTAAGACTAAGGTGATGTACAGCATCTTCTTCACACCCTAGGATTTGTTCACAGCTGCTTCATACACGAGAGTGGTTTCTATATTTTATATTTTGGCCGTTATTATTTGCATGGTAAGCTGAATGCCATGCTGTACGGTTGTGGTGCAAGACACATCCCATTTTCTGTACATCTTAGGGCAAATCCTGAGACCAGAGGGGGTAGGTCCATGTGATGTCATGAAATGAATAATCTGCAACAATTGTAAAGAGGTGTGGGGCAGGTGGGGCTGGGGGTGTCAGACAGACAATATAGGACAAAAAGATGGATTTATAGAATACCAGAGAATGAGACTTCAAATCACAGGAAGTGGGTTATTGGCACCCTATTCCCTGAGAAGCCTGAGGCCTAGAGAAAGGACTCGAGAACCTGGATCTCAGGCATGCTGAGTCAAAACTAATGTTCTGAACATCCTAATAATAATAATAGTAATAATTTCATGTCAGAGATTACTCTGGGTTGAAAGGATTTTTGCTGGAGAAGCTGTGTTCAGGGGACACCCAAATGAGGCTCCTTTCATATCCCCAAGTGCCGCCCTCGGGTATTGAAACCCGACCTTCCAGTTTCCAAGCTCAGCATCTTAATCACCAAGCCACTGAGGGGAACTTAATTTAATGTCCTAGTGACCTCATATGAGGGAAAATACCCATTGCTACCCAATATAAACTGAGTTTACCCTCCTTTGGTGTTCTAAGTTTCAGGACTCCCTTATCTTATTTAAGCATTCATGGTGAATGTCTACAGATCTAAATGAGTGGTGGGACACATATGCCTGTACATTCTTTGTCACATGATTTCACACATTGAATTGTTGTTTTTCAGTCGCACAGTCGGGTCCGTCCCTTTGCAACCCCATGGACCACATCATGCCAGGTTTCTCGGTTATCTGCCATCCTTCAGAGTTCACCCAGATCCATGCCCAGAGCATCAATGATACTGCCTAACCATCGCAATCTCTGTTGCAACCACTTCCTTTTCCCTTCAATCTTTCCTAGCATCAGGGCCTTCCAAGAAATAATCAGTTGGGGTTGACTGATTTGATATCCTTGCAGTCCAGGGGACGTCTCTTCCAGCACCACAGTTTGAAGGCATCTATTCGTCTGTGCTCAGCCTTCCTTATGGTCCACCTCTCACAGCCATACATTACTACTGGGAAGACCATCAATTTAACTGTGTAGACTTTTGTCAGCAGGATGATGTCTCTAATTTTGCTGCCTAGATTTCCCATAGCTTGCCTCCCAATGAGTAAGCACCTTTTTATTTTCATGCACTCACTGTCTGCAGTGATCTTGGAAAATAAAGAAAATAAAGTTTGTCACTGCTTCCATTTATTTCTCTTCCATTTGCCAGGGAGTTATAGGGCCAGTTGCCATGCTCTTGTGTATGTGTTTTTAAACTGATGTTGAGTTTCAAGCCAACTTTTGTACTCTCGTCATTCACCTTCATCAAGAGTCTCTTTATATTTTCTTCACTTTATGAAACCTTTTCCTTCACCTTCCTTATAGGATCTTGCAAAGTTACCTGTGGCTATATAATGTGCAGTTTCTTTAGTGCACCTTTTTGTCGGATACAACAAATGAAATTCTAGATGTTTGATTGCTTTAGCAATATATATTTATTTCTTGACATCAAATACTGGCCTCTTTATGTGCCAGTATTTGCTAGAAAAGTAATCTCTTGTCAATTACAGGGCTATTATCTTCTGTATCCGCTGGCTGCAAACAAAACAGATCACCTAGCAACCAGACAGTACAGAATAAATCCACTGAACTTCATTTCAGACAGCATTGTGGAAGAAATCATGGTGTGTTTTGCCTGACTTTCTCCATAGTGTTCTGTGGGAAACTACCCTGTTCTATTAAATAGTATTTGAAGATCAAACTAGTCATAATAATTGTGTAATTGTTTGCTCTTACAAACTCACAGCAGTGTTTCCAACTTACATTCTTATCTACAAACATACTATTCTGCTTCCTTGCCAGGTGAAATAGTTCTAGCAGTGACTATCTGGGTTAGAGTTCATACTGGTGGAACTTTCATAATTAGCTACCATGATGAACTGTGCAGACCAGGGGTCATCAACCTTTTAAAGTAGGGGGCCGGGTTACGCTTCCTCAGACAGTTGAGAGGGCCGGACTGGTGGTCCCCCACCATTTACAGATGCTGTAAATGCATTTACAGCAGCCGTAAATGTGTCCACGGCTGATTCTGGCAACAGTGGCTGGAGCAAGAGTGGAGACTAGATTATTTGGTGCCATGGGCCAGATCCAGCCCATGGGCCATAGGTTGCCTACCCTTGGTAAAGCGGCTGACTTAAATTTAATTGCTAAAATAGGGGAAATTTTCCCCTGCTGATAGTGGCATCCAGTGGTGGCAATTTTCATTAGTTAATTGTGAGGAGGTTCACAGCACGATCGCTGTGGCTCATGGCACACCATGGCCATAAATCGTGGGTGATCGTTCTCTTTGCCTCATCTGTTTCTATCGTAACTTAGAGGCCCCAGCTTGGGCCTCTAAGAATTACTCCAGGCCTTCTGGCCCTCCCTACCATGCCCAGGGATGGCACGCAGTCATTCAGCTAGCACGCAGCTTCTGTCCAATCAGTAAGGTGAGCATGAGGCAGGCATGCTGATATTTAGCCAATTAAGTAACCTTATGCTATCGCAGGTAACCAATAAGGATATATTGCATACCCTTCTCTGGAATTTTCTTTGTCCTGTTATTCCTAATAAACTCCGTCCGGGCTATCTTGCCCTATGCCTCTTCATGAATCAAGCCTCCGCTGTCTCCTTGATCCCAAAACACAACATCTGGCGACCCGCGACGTGATTGCTGGATCCCAACTCCCCGACTCACCGGCTGTAATAGCCCCCTGGTGCACCTCTCAGCTTTCGAGCTCCCGATTGTGAGAATGGGGGGGGGGACTTTCTTTAGGGCAAAAGACCCATGCAAAAGAATTGCAGAAAATCATCAAGGAGAGCGGATGTCCAGACATCACGCTTAATAGTCTAGAAGACTTCATTAAGGAAGTCGAATGCCAATGTCCTTGGTACCCAGAAATTGGATCACTCAAACGGGATGATTGGCAAAGAATTGGAACAATTTTACTGGAAGAACCCAGGGCAGCGGTTCATCATTTATTGATTTGGCAAAGAGTTAATGAGGCAGTCAGGAAATTAGTACCAGCAGAGGCATCCCTGACCAATCCTCTGACTCATCCACCCGAGGACCCACCACCTCCTTATCCAAAAGTGCTGCCCGCTATTTTACCACCTACGGCACCATTGGTGCCGCTCGTCCCGAGCCTGGTTCTCAAGGCGCCGCCTGCCTACCCTGGCGGTGTGATGGGAAATGTTCGCTCTGCTATACATCGAGCCAAGAGCGATGGGGTTTTGTCCCTGGAGGAGGCGGAAGAGTGGCAAGGAGAGAGTCCTTCTGCTTTTCCCATTACGGTTGAGATGGGGGCGGGGGCGGATGGGAATCCAGAGGAACGTATCCATTGGCAAACTCTGTCGTATACAGTAATTAGGGAACTTAATAAAGCTGTTAGAGAGGCTGGTGTCCGATCAAATTTTGTGCAAGGGTTGCTTGAGGGAATTGGAAACGGGTACACTATGTTACCCCAAGACTGGAAAGATTTGTTTCGAATGATTTTGACTGCTTCACAGTATGTGGTTTGGGATAGTGAATTCCGAGCGGCTGCAGTGGCGGCTGGTACGCCACAAAACACCCCTGAGCAGATTTATGGAGCAGGTGCATTTGCTACCCTCCAACAGCAGATGCAACTCCCTCGGGAGTCTTTCCACCGCACCTTTATGTGCGTCATGAGAGCTTTTAAAAGGGTCCCCGTCTCTGGGAAACCCACACGCTCCTTTACTTCTACACGGCAGCAGCCCACTGAACCCTACTCACAGTTCATTGATAAATTGAAGGAAGCCATACAAAGACAGGTAGACAACCCTGATGCCCAAGGAGAACTCCTGAAACGGCTGGCTTTTGAGCAGGCCAATGCCGATTGCAAGAAGATTTTGCAAAATGTCATTCACCGCCATTCACCGCCCTGAGTATAGTTTAGCTGACATGATTCAAGCCTGTATGGAGGTGGGCACTCAAACACATGCAATGGCCCTTCTGGCTGGAGCGCTTCGTGCCGGAAACAAGCCCACTGGCAATTGTTTCAACTGTCAGAAACCGGGACACTTCAAGAAAGACTGTCATGCCCCCGGAGGGGGAGCGCATAAGGGGGGTGGAAAGGATGTCAGGCGCCCCAGCAAGAAGTGCCCCCGGTGTGGCAAAGGCTACCATTGGGCTAGCCAGTGCAGAGTCAACCCCTCACCACAGGGAAACTAGATACCGGGCCCTCCCCGGGCCCCGGAAAAATAAAGGGGACACGGGTCGATCAGCGCAAGGCTGCTACTGCTGGCAGCGCTGGTCTCGATCTCGTTAACACACAGGACATGACAACTGCGTTGCCTGGGGAGCTTATCCTGATGCCTGCAGACCTTACTGGCCACTTGCCAAAAGGGACCATTGGTTTGGTACTGCCACGTTCATCAGCGGCCAAACATGGCATCATGATAGTTCCTGGCGTGATAGACGCAGACTACACAGGCATCATTTATGTAGAATTTTGGAGTCACCTCCCATTGCAACTGCGCAAGGGGGACTCCTGGGCACAATTGATCATTGTTTCTTATGAGACCCCAGGGGGAGCGGAGCCCGCCCTTCGCAGAGGGGGGTTTGGTTCCACCCGTGCCGGGGCCAATGGAGACACCTATCATCCACAGGTTGCCGCCCTTCAAGAGCAGATAGGACAACAGAAGCCGACCCGTAAGTATTGGGTAAATGGTAAGTTGTTGGAAGGATTGTTGGATACGGGGCCTGATATTTCTGTGATAGCCGCTGGGCACTGGGATCCCTTGTGGCCAACTGAAACCGCTCCCTCAGTTTGGGGCATCGGTGGTAGCCAGGCCTCCCGGAAAAGTGCTCAGTGGTTATCTGTCAGTCTCCAACCTGGCGGGCCTGAGATCGCTCGCATCAAGCCCTGTATTTTACAAATTGATCTCAACTTGTGGGGGAGGGATTTGCTGGCACAAGTTGGCACCACCCTCATAACTCATGAATAGCCATCAACATTGTGCTCTTCCACTCTCGTGGAAGACCGATCAAGCCGTGTGGGTGGAGCAATGGCCACTTCCGCAAGAGAAGTTGACTGCGCTTAAGCAGCTCGTTCAGGAACAACTGGACGTGGGTCACATTGAACCGACTAGTAGTCCGTTCAATACCCCGGTATTTGTCATCAAAAAGAAGTCCGGGAAGTGGCGGTTGCTCCATGACCTGCAGGAGATCAATAAGATAATTGAGCCGATGGGCTCGCTCCAGTGTGGAACCCCGAACCCAAATTTGATACCCCATGATTATGAGATGGCTGTCATTGACCTCAAGGATTGTTTTTATACCATTCCCCTTCAGGAAAAGGACCGGAAGTATTTTGCTTTCACGGTCCCAGTGTTGAATAACTCCCAGCCCACAGTCCGGTACCATTGGAAGGTATTGCCAATGGGAATGCTCAATAGCCCCACCATGTGTCAGTTTTATGTAAATGCAGCTCTCATGCCGTACAGAAAGGCTTACCCTAATTTGGTTATATATCATCACATGGATGAAAAACTGACCGTTTGAAGACCGATAACGCCCCTGCCTATTGTTCTACTGCCCTAGCAGAGTTTTGTACCCGCTGGCAGATTGTCCACACATTCGGCATCCCTTATAATTCTCAGGGACAGGCCGTGGTCGAGCGGGCCAATAAAACACTGAAAGAGGCACTGGATCGCCAAAAAAGGAAAGGGGGAACTATCCCCCTCTCACTTCCGGAAAAGGAGGAGTGGCTTGCTAGTGTACTGTTTACTCTAAACCACCTTAACTTGTCTCAATTTATTTCTCAATTTTTATCCAGGGCTCAGCGTCACTACCGCCAGCTTGAGGTTCTGCCTGCCCCCCAGGTCCATTACAGACGCCTGCCGGACCCGGAGTGGAAAGGGCCTGTTCCTCTCATCACCTGGGGAAGGGGCTACGCTGCAGTGTCTATGCCAGAAGGTCCTCTTTGGGTCCCTGCCCGGTTTGTTCGACCGTGGAAACATGGCATGGCATCAGGGTCTCAGCAACCCCATTCCAAACTTCAACCTTCACCTGCACGAGCTCCCGGAGAGGAGACGGAACCGAGGGGGAAGGCAAAGGGGGCAGAACCTGCTGATAACATGGGGCCAGGTGAAAGCATTGTTGGATGAAGCCCAGTCCGTGCTGGATGAAATCCGGGTGGAAAAGACTCCTGAGAACTTTGTTGTTGCTATCATAGCTTGTCTAAATGCTAATTCTATAATGATTCTTTGTTGCTACATGTTTCTCTTTCCAGGAGCGCTTGCCGTCCAAGATGAGCTGTCCCAACGCTTTGAGTATAACCGGTGGTATAAGCTTGCCCGCATTTCTAATCAAACTGAGTTTTGCCTTAAGCAGAGCGTTGACTCCTATCACCTGTTAAGCACCTGTCTCATTCCCATTTGTTACACTCCCCAAAACGTCAGTAGGTCAGTGTTGGGTTACGATATGGCCGACTTTAATGACAAGGTCAAAAACAAATATGCTCTTAGCCCCCTTTGGGGAAAGGCAACCAAAAGGCTGCCCATTGATGCCCTGTCTCTCTATACTCCTATTGTAGCTGTTAGTAATGCTAGTAAATGTGCCAGGGTTGTGAACTGTACTCAACATAAGTCAAAGCCTCGCTGTTTCCAGCCCGGTCGCGGCCTTAATTGCACCGGGAGAGAAACAGAGGACCTTCATTTTAACTTTCAGCACATTCTGTTGCCTTCTGGGTGGTTCTGGACCTTTGGGCCCAACCGCACTATGCTGGTCCGTCAGCGTCCCGCCCGCAAACGCATCACCCAGGGTACTGCCGCTGAGCAGTTACCCTCTGATTGCGATAGCACTGTTAAGGTGCTTTCCCAGGCCGAGTACACATCTTTGGCCATCAGTCTTGTTGGCGTGCCTGGCCTGGCGGCCGGGAATGCAAGGCAGCTTGGAAAGCTTGCTTGTGCATTTGTAAAAGCTGTTAATCACACTTCCCAAGCTATTAGCCTCCTGAACAGGGAGCAATTTCAGCTTCGCAACGCCATTTTAGATAACCGCGCCGCGATCGATTATTTGCTGATGTTGCACCATCAAGGTTGTGAGTCTGTGCATAATATGTGTTGCTTTAACTTATCCGATAATTCTAATAAGGTACAAAACCAATTGGATTCTCTAACCAAAATTGTTTCTGATATTAAGCAAAATCCTCTGCCTTCATGGTGGAGCACTCTTTGGTCCTGGCTTCCCAATGGAGCCTGGGTACGGACCATTCTGCAGTATGGTTTAATTATTCTTGCCATTCTGATAACTGCCTGTTGCTTAATTCAATGCATACCTTCGTTGCTAGCCACCTGCCTGCAAGGATTTCGCTTCCGGCCTCGTGCACGCAAGGACCAAATTTATTATGCTTATAAGCTTCTTAAAAACAGAAGGGGGGAGATGTGAGGAGGTTCACAGCACGATCGCTGTGGCTCATGGCACACCATGGCCATAAATCGTGGGTGATCGTTCTCTTTGCCTCATCTGTTTCTATCGTAACTTAGAGGCCCCAGCTTGGGCCTCTAAGAATTACCCCAGGCCTTCTGGCCCTCCCTACCATGCCCAGGGATGGCACGCAGTCATTCAGCTAGCACGCAGCTTCTATCCAATCAGCAAGGTGAGCACGAGGCAGGCATGCTGATATTTAGCCAATTAAGTAACCTTATGCTATCGCAGGTAACCAATAAGGATATATTGCATACCCTTCTCTGGAATTTTCTTTGTCCTGTTATTCCTAATAAACTCCGTCCGGGCTATCTTGCCCTATGCCTCTTCATGAATCAAGCCTCCGCTGTCTCCTTGATCCCAAAACACAACAGTTAATGACTTACTCCTTCTGTTTCATAGCTCCCATGACTTCCACACAATGAAAAGGACTACACGAGTTGGAAAAGACAGAAATAGGAAGTTTTAAATTACTGATATTATTCCTTGTTGGTGATGTCATCACTCTCCCTCATGCTAAGCTACACAACATGACTTCAGCCACTTTACAAGTCAGATGCAATTTCTGTCATCCAACAATACACTGTGAATAAGGCCTACCTACAAATATATGAACTGGACTTGGTGGAGTTACAGATAAGTGGAGAACATCTTACAGATAACCTGTCATTAGAAAGTCACATTAACAATCCAGGCATAACACTGTTTTCTTAAAAACAAAGCTATGTTTAACTCTTGAAAACCAGTCATAAAACAAAGTAAGCTAATTTACAGGATGGAAAGTGAGAAAAGCTCATACAGGTACATTAATTCCTCATACAAAGTCCGCTATGTATAACATCGAATTCATCCAACATCGCCAAGTTCCTTGAAAAAAGTTGTCTCATACAAAGTTGCTGGTTTTCCCAGGTTGCATTGTGCCTGGGCAGTATAAAAGGCAGGACGCATGTGTGCATTGCTCTTGTGGGTTTTGCATGAGGCAAAGAGTGGGGAGGTGGATGGGGGAGGGCAATTGTTTGGTGGAGTGGGCAATTGTTTGGAGTTTGCTGTTGTGGTTTTTAAAAACAGATTGCATACTCCATAGTTTTTCTTATGCTGGTCTTTTTGGGGGAGCACTGTTTGGTGGGGTGGGCAATTGTTTGGTGT
Organism: Bradypodion pumilum; assembly: GCA_035047305.1. Classification (NCBI taxonomy): domain Eukaryota; kingdom Metazoa; phylum Chordata; class Lepidosauria; order Squamata; family Chamaeleonidae; genus Bradypodion; species Bradypodion pumilum. Next base: position 406,468,563 of record JAWDJD010000001.1, read on the forward strand.
TTGCTGCTGTTTGGATGATTAACACTGTGCTGCGTGATGGGACATGTTGGCATCCATTTTGTCCTTGCTTCCATCCAGTAATTGTTTACAGTAGCTTGTACAAAATGGATGATCGGCCGCATGGCTGCAGATTAACACTGTGTTGCATGATGGGACATGTTAACTTTTAAACCTGCACTTCATAAAGTTTTCAAAAGTTAAAAACTTGTTGTATGTTTTGTCCCCTATAATCAGGGTTGTTTGACATGTTTTTGTAATATATTTAGCCTTTAGACAATGATTTTTTTAAAGTTCTGTCAGTTTCCTGTCTGTTTCCTTGACTTTGCCCTGAAGTCTGTGCTGTTACAGTACAATGTATCTCTATGGAAACGACGTTGTACGAGGCATCATGGCAAGGATTTGGACGTTGTATGAGGCATCGCGGCTAGGATTTTGCATGCCTCATACAAAGTCCAAATCCATATAAAGTCCAAACTTGTGGAACCAAATTTGGATGTTGTTATGTACTGAATAGAATGTGACAAGTACTCTTTAACTGATTGTATCCAACAATTGTATCCAACAACTGTATCCATTGTTAGTAATCAATGACTCATTGTAACAAGCTGTTAAGGACAATACTGCTCACGCCAGTAGCAGTATCACGTACCTGTTGCAGATGCTCGCGCCAGTAGCAGTATCACGTACCTGTTGCAGATGCTCATGCCAGTAGCAGTATCATGTACAGTGTGCTATAAATAGTGCTGTTTGGTCCACCATTATCTCATGTTCACTCTGACTACAATGCAATAAAGCTGTGTTTTAGCCCTTACTGTGGCTCCTTCTTGTCTTCCATGCAAGACACTAAATTGGCGACGAGGATGGGATAGCGTCCCGAAAAGTGAACATCGAGCCCTTCGACACCACGAAGCCAGAGAGATGGGAACTCTATGAGCAGCAGTTCCTCTACTCTATGGACCTCGAAGGCATCGAGGAGGAAGCCAAGCGCCGGGCATTCCTACTGGCCCAGTGTGGCCTAGAGACTTTGGAACTGGCCACCAACCTCCTGACGCCGAGACCGCTCAGGGCCGTGCCCCTAGATGAGATCCTCGCCGAGCTGAGGAAGCACTTTCGCCCGAAAGTGTCCGTGTTCCCGGCAAGGTTGGCATTCCAGCAGCGGTGCCAGTGGGCCGGTGAGTCTGTGGCAGACTTCGTGGCAGCCCTGCGGGTGGCTGCCGTGCCTTGCCGGTGGGGAGCCTCCCTGAGTGAGGTGCTGAGAGACAGGCTCCTGCTGGGCCTGCGAGATGAGGGGGCCAGGAAAAAACTACTGGCCAAAGATGAGAGCATCTCATTCGAGCATGTCCTGCGCATTGCCCAAGCCGCTGAGTCAGTGCAACAAGGTGAACGGGTGTGCCGGGCCAGCACCGCCGTGGTTGGGGGCCCCCGCCGGCGGTCCCAGTCCACAGCTGTTCCTCCCACGGAGAGCAGGGGTCCTCCAAGTCCACCACATCCACCTCCGACTTCAGCGAGGACGTGCAACAGGTGCAGAGGAAGCCTGAGAGGCGAGACCACGTCAGAGAGGACCCCCCTGCGACGGATGCGGGGCATTTCATGACCGGAGCCAATGCCCATTCCGGAAGGCGGAGTGCCACAACTGCGGGCGGCGCGGGCACATCGCAAGGGTCTGCAGGCGGCGTTGAGACAACGGCAAGGGCCAGGCGGAACAGCCCCAACGAAAGGCAGACGGGGTCGGGCACATCTTCGACAATGAGCCCCAGGAGCACCATGCATTTCGACGGGTTCCCGAAGACCGCGACCAGGTGGTCCACAGTGTGCAGTTGCGGCGGCCCCGTTTTTTTGTGGAGGTACTGGTACAGGGGGTCCCAATAAGGATGGAGAGCGATTCGGGGTCTCCCACAGGGAATTTCTGCGCATTCCCCCAAAGTCACGCCCCAAACTGAAGGCCCTTAAGACTAATTTGTGGGATGTTCAGGGCAAAAGTATACCCGTGTTGGGGGTGGGAGAGTTCAAGGTTCAGTTTAAAAGGCACTCCGCGCAGTTGCCCCTAGTAGTTCTAAAGGAAGGGTCCTGCTGCCTCCTGGGTACACAGTGGTTCGGGCCCCTAGGAGTTTTCATTGGAGGCATACATGCCATGCAGGCTGACCCGATCACTGAGGTGTGTAACGCACACCCTGCCGTTTTTGAGAAGGGGCTAGGGAAGTTCAAAGGGCCCCCAGTTTCCTTCGAATTGGACCCCGACATTCGACCCATCAGGATGAAGCCAAGAAGAGTGCCTTTCACACTAAAGGACAAAATAGAGACTGAACTGGACAAACTGGTGGGTCAGGGGATTTTGGTGCCGGTGGACTCTGCCGAGTGGGAAACCCCCATTGTTATGGCACTTAAGGCTAACGGGGAGGTCAGAATCTGCACTGACTACAAGTGCACGATTAACAAGGCAATTCGCCCAAATGCGTATCCGGTGCCGGTGGTAAGCCACCTGCTTGCAACCTTGCATGGGTGGAGGTGTTTTGCCAAACTAGACTTGGCCCAGGCATACCAGCAATTGTCGGTAACCCCAGCTACAGCCGCCGCCCAGACAATTGTTACCCACAAGGGAGCTTTTAAAGTGACGCGCCTCCAATTCAGTATAAATTCGGCTCCGGGGATCTCTCAGTCCCTCATAGAAAGATTGTTGAAAGGGCTCCCAGGTGTTTTCCCCTACTTTGATGACATTCTGATAACAGCGGGCGGGGAACAGGAATTGGCCAAAAGGTTAGACCAGGTACTAACAGTTTTCGAGAAAGCGGGGCTCAGGTTGAGAAAGGATAAGTGCATGTTTTTTGCAGAAGAGGTAGCGTTTCTGGGTTTCTGAATAACCCCTGAGGGCATAAAACCAGCAGAGTCCAAGGTAGCGGCAGTGAAAGATGCTCCTCGCCCCACCACCAAGCCCGAACTGCAGTCCTTCCTAGGACTCCTAAATTTCTATCACTCTTTCCTCCCAGGAAAGGCATCCGTAGCAGAACCGTTGCATAGACTACTCAAAAAGGATGCGGCTTGGTGGTGGAGGGACAGCCAGGAACGGGCATTCCGGGGGCTCAAACAGCTTCTATCTTCCGTGGCTGTATTGACCCACTTTGACCCAAAGAAACCCATTGTGCTGGTCTGTGACGCCTCACCGGTGGGGGTGGGGGCAGTCCTCTGCCACGTGCTAGAGAGTGGGCGAGAAGCCCCAGTGGCATACTATTCGAGATCCCTGTCCAAGGCAGAGTGCAACTACGCACAAACTGACAGGGAAGCCCTAGCGATCGTTGCAGGAACCAAGAAGTTCCACGACTTTCTCTATGGCAGGCCATTCAAAGTCGTGACCGACCACAAGCCCCTCTTAGGAATCTTCACTACAGATAAGCCAACCCTGCAGATCTTGTCCCCAAGGATGCTGCGATGGGCGATCTTCCTCAACGCATACCAGTACGCGCTGACCTACTGCCCCAGCAAGGAGATCAGCCATGCCAATGCCCTTTCCAGGTCACCCCTCCCACAGGCAGGGGATTCTGAGTGTGAGGTAGAACAGGACCACCAGGTGCTCCTGATTGAAGCCCTAGAGTCTCCCCCAATTCTGCCAGCTGAGATCGCCAAGGCTACAGCGAAAGACAAGTCATTGGCCCTAGTCAGTGCATGGGTACAGAAAGGCTGGCCGGCAAGCTCCCCTACGGAGGAATTCAGGATTTACGGTAGGCGGAGAGATGAGCTCTCCCTGGAAAGGGGCTGCATACTCTGGGGGCAGTGGGTAGTAATCCCCGATGTTCTGAGGTCCCGGGTGCTCAAGATGCTGCATATCAGCCATCCGGGAATCATGCGCACCAAGGTGCTAGCTAGGAGTTACATCTGGTGGCCCAAACTGGACACAGGCATAGAGCACATGGCATTTGCGAGAGCTGCCAGAGTACCCGCCCCGAGGAGTCCCGACATCCACACAGAGAATGGGACACGGCCCGGGGTCCAGGGTCACGCTTACACGTGGACTTCGTGAGTCCTTTCAGAGGTACCCTTTTCTTCATAATAGTGGACTCCTACTCCAAGTGGTTGGAGGTAATTCCAATGGCCAGTACATCGTCAGCTGCAACGATTAAGCAATTACGCAAGGTATTCAGCTTTTTTGGTTTACCTGACATACTTGTGAGTGACAACGCCACAATTTTCACGTCAGCGGAGTTCCAGGGTTTCATAGAGATTAACAAAATTCGCCACATAACTGCGGCCCCTTTTCACCCCGCTACAAATGGTCAAGCGGATCGCCTGGTGTGAACAACGAAGGACGCACTGCGTAGGATGGGCCCCGGGGAATTGAACCTGCAGCTCTGCCAATTCCTGCCAATTCCTTAGCGTCAGGGCTCCCACCCACCGAGCTCCTCATGCGGAGGAAACCCGCCACGATTCTATCAAGGTTAGACCCAACCAGGGTGGAGGACATGGGTAGAAACATAGAAACTGGGGGCACCAAGAGTTTTGAGATTGGCCAGCCAGTACATTGCCGAAACGACGCAGCTGGCGGCCTGACTTGGGTACCGGGAATATTGGTCGGACAAACGGGGCCAGTCTCCTACAATGTCGAGACAGGCACAGGGCTCCTCTGGAGGAGGCACGCCGACCAACTCAGAGTAGTGGGAAGGCAAGACGTGAGTGACCAAATGGAGCAGTCAGCGTTAGGGTTCTCCCCCACCCATTTATCCCAAGGGGGAGACACAGACCACAGGGGGGATGGAAATGATACAAACCCGCACCCTTTTGACCCACTGGGTAACAGGAACAGTTTAGAAGAGAGGGATTTCGAGGAATTGTTAGATTTTGAGTTAGAGGACCGGGGGGATTTTTTGGAGTGGTTCCCCCACCCATCCAAGCGAGGAGCGGGGTTTTTCTTTAGTCCCTGGAGCCCCCGGTCTCACATCCCTGGAGTTTACTCGCATGCCTAGACCTCCCCAATCCCCGGCTCACGACTCGCAGCCAACCGCTAACGAGTCACGTTCCTCCAATGCAGGAACTCCGGCCCAAAATGCGGCCACCCCTCGCCCAAAGCGAACATGCGGAAAGCCTCAATGGCTAAAGGACTTCATCCTCACCTAGGGGGAGAGGGATGTTGTGTACTGAATAGAATGTGACAAGTACTCTTTAACTGATTGTATCCAACAATTGTATCCAACAACTGTATCCATTGTTAGTAATCAATGACTCATTGTAACAAGCTGTTAAGGACAATACTGCTCACGCCAGTAGCAGTATCCCGCACCTGCAAGCTATTAAGGACAATACTGCTCACGCCAGTAGCAGTATCACGTACCTGTTGCAGATGCTCGCGCCAGTAGCAGTATCATGTACAGTGTGCTATAAATAGTGCTGTTTGGTCCACCATTATCTCATGTTCACTCTGACTACAATGCAATAAAGCTGTGTTTTAGCCCTTACTGCGGCTCCTTCTTGTCTTCCCCCTCATCTCGCAGGCCGGGCAACAGATCTAATCTGACAGATTAGAAACCCAATATTTGACACCTACAGTATTCATAAAATTTACTTTTGAAACACATGCATGTAGAAGACATACTAAAATGCTGCTGTTCACATGAATTGACTAAAGGTGTGTTTGGCCTGCATCCAGAGGAAGCTTACTTTCTTAGATTTCCTGGAGAGGGGCCAATGTAGAAGAATTTCCAGTTCAAAGTTGCACGAGAGCAGTTTAAAATTCTAGTCTCAAATACAACTTTGAAATTAATTCAGAATCTGATCTTCAATAAGAAAGGAAACATTAACCTGATAATATGATCTGGTTCTTCTGTTTTTCATTAATATTGAGTAGTGGTTGCTACTCAAATGTCTCATAAACAATGAGTAGCTTTGGATATGCATGCAAAGTGGTGACAGAAAAACATGAGTGACTGACTCACATTGGTTTTGACCCTGCTTTTAAGTTTCATGCTAAGGTGGTGGCTTAGTGGCTAAGACCCTGAATTTGATGACTGGAGGGTTGGCAGGTCAGCAGTTTGAGACCTGAGTGCTGCAAGATGGAATGAGCACCCGTCTCTGTCCCTGTTCCGGCCAATCTAGCAATTCGAAAGCAAGAAATTGCAAGTAGATAAACAGGTATCACTTAAGTGGGAAGGTAAACATTGGTCTGTGCACTCTGGTGTTTAATCATGCCTGCCACATGTCCACGGAAATGTCTGCAGACATAGAAAGTACTGGCTCTTTGGCTATAAACAGAGACAAGTATCAAACCCTAGAGTTGGATATGATTGGCTTTTGAGCAAGGGCACCCGTTATCTAAGGTGATGGCAGGAGTTGGGAGTTGGGGAATATCCTATCCAAAAAGAAGAAAGAAAGTAAAAGCAGCCTGGTGTAAAGATGGACACACATTTGGGATCAACAGAGGTCCTATCTAAGCTGCCTGGTTTTAGAAAAGTGTGGTATGGCACAAAGGGTTGCCGAGAGGAGGAAAATTATCTAAATATATGGGAGACATGTAGGTCTTATTGTTTTATACTTGGGAGTGAGATGGGAGCTCATTACACACACACACACATACACACATACACACCTCCCCCTCCATCCCCCCCCCAACGGAGAGAGAGAATGGAGACTCACTTACTGGGAAGGTGCAGGACGCAGGCCACGATGAGGAGCTAAAGCCGCTGCCATCCTCCCCCTGCTCCCATGACAACACACAGATGGTGGAGAAGGGCAGCAGCAGGAGTACTTCGAAGACAGCGATGCCTACACTGCCTCCAGCCGTTCCTCCTGCTCTGAGTGCAGGACTCGGAGCAGGAGGCGGCGGCAATGGTGGCAACCCTGGCTCTCATTGTGTGGAAGGTGCAGCCACTGCACCACTCCGGTGGCTGCCCCCACCCCGCTGTTGCCTCCCTGCTCTGCCTCCTCTTCTCTTCTCCTGGTGGCAGAATGTCCAGGCAGCGCGGCGAGAGAGGTGCAACTATCACGATGCCCGGGCATCCTGCGCAATGGGGTAGGGAGGTGGGCGTGGCCGGCCAGGTGGGTATGGCTTGGGGCAATTTCCGCTACTGGTTCGCATGAACCGTTGAGAACCACCTTCAGTGCATCACTGTTCAGGGGGCTGGTCACTATGGCCCAGGGGCCGGATCCAGTCCCTGACACCAATTCATCCGACCCATGAAGCCCTCATCACTCCTGGAAGCGGAAGAAAACAGACCAGTACGGGTGCATTTTACTTCCACTTCCAGGAGTGATGAGGGCTTCACAGGCTGGATGAATTGGTGTCGGGGGCCAGATCCGGCCTCCAAGCCATAGTTTGGGCACCCCTGCTTTAAAGGATGTCAGGTACTGTAAAAGGAATTCTGGCAAAATACAATGGCTCATGTCCAATCATCATTTCACAGCTGCTCATATCTTCATATCCAGGTGTTCACTCTCATGGGTTGGAGCAAATATTTCGAATAATATGAATTTCTCTTTCACTGTCATTTTTGGCCATTTTATTGACTTGTGGTGAGTGAAGTCTACCCAAGAGAAAATGAATCACAAAATTATAGAGCTGAAAGAGACTCCATATCTCACTGAACACTGTGCTGAAAGAGGAACACATGGCCAACCTATCCCTGATGGATGGTTGTCCAACCTAGGCTTTATTTATTCAATTTTTATAAAAACATCCAGTGGAGGAGAATGCAACTTTATCCAAGGTAGTCCATTTCACTATCCAGCAGCTGTCACACTCACTAAAGTGCCTCCCAGTGTTTCATCAGAATTTCCTTTCTTGTAATTTGAATCCATTACAAGATTGGTGAGATGTTACCAACCTAGTTTAACTCTGTATTAGAAAATAAAACAAGCTAGGTAATTAGAAAATTGTTTTAGTTTACTTTTTAAAACAAAATGCTAAAATACTTTGGAAGCTGTTCACCATATATGTGTTCTCTACATGTGTTTCAGTACTAATTCTAGGAAGATCAGGCAATCTTGTGTTATCAGTCATCCTGACTGCAGATACTAAGTTAGATCACTTAACGTCAACTAGAAACTTCCTTTTGCAGGAGATAGTCAGGCGTGCCTAGACACCGGAGTGTACGGAATGCTGTTTACCTTCCCACCAAAGTGGTACCTACTGCTGACCTTCCAGTCACCAAAGTTCAGCATCTTAAACACTTGGGCCACCACAGTCCCTCTGATTCATGAAAGCTAGCACTAAAATACAGCAGTTAGTCTTTAAAGCAAGGGAGCCCAAACTTTTTACGCTGGGGGCCCTGACCGCATCCCTGGAACAGCTGAGTGGGCCTGACAACATACCCCGGAAGTGGGGGCATTTGTGCATGTACATCCAGAACCACTTCAGGGAGTGGTTCCGGATATGCATGTGCACACACAAACGCATCCGTGCCACTCCCAGAAGTGGTTCCGGATGTCCCTGCACATGCGCAAATGCATCCACGCCACTCCCGGAAGTGGTTCCGGACATCCCTGCATGTTCACAAATGCATCTGCATCACTCCCAGAAGTCGTTCCGAATGTGCTTGCGCATTGGCAGGCATGTCCCCCAACTGCTTCCAGGAGGGCTGGAAGAACTGGTTTTGTGGATTAGACCTGACCTACAGGCCATAGTTTGGGCACACCTGCTTTAAAGTGTCACAAAGGTGTTTTTTTTTGTCTTTTTGTTTTGTTTACTCTCTGATATGCTTGAAACACAGACTAACACATCTACCATTTCAAAAATTCCACTGGTTTAGGTTACTGGTTTTGGAGCCAGAGGTTGTTTGATTCCCCACTGAACTTCTTGGGAGAAAAACCATCACAGGCAAAGTGCATCCCAAGATACCCCCAAAAGAAGGGGATGATAGATTGCTTTTGAGTACTCTCTACCTAGAAAACCCTGGAAAGAGTTGTCGTGTCAGAATTGACTTGGTGTCATGCAATTATTATTATTCATAGTAGTTGAAAGATAGCAATTGGGATGGCTCATACTCCAATCTTGGAGGTGCGTCACCCCAAAATTTCAGAGTGAGGAACTTTTCCTGCTTACACCACAGGTGCCTTCTTTCCAGATGTATCAGCCTCAAATTTTGGCTGGATTCTGCTCTGTGTTTTTATAGAGTCACATAAGTAATTGAAAATTCAACAGTAGCTTTAGGCTCAATGATTTATCTCAAATAAAAAGACTGATTCTGAAGAAAGCTGAAGGAAGGGTGGGAAAGAAAGCCTGAACATGAGACAGATTGATTTAATAAAGGATATTTGTGTGACCTGACCTGAGCAGGGCTGTTCACAATTGGACCTTTGGAGGCCACTAATTTATAGTACTCCTATGAGTAGGAAGTGACTTGATGCCACATAACAACAACAATTAGCTTTTTGTCAGCATCCCGTGCACTTCGGTGTCTAGGCATGCCTGCCACATGCCCATGGAAATGTCTGCAAATGCAGACAGAGCTGGTTCTTTGGTTATAAATAGAGATGAGCACTGAACCCTAGAGTCAGATACGACTGGCTTTTGAGCAAGGTGACCTTTACCATACCTTATTAAATCACCATATTTCACAGTTTTGGGGCAAATATTCCCAGATGGCATAATTTGATTGCAGTAAAAAAAAAGTTTTATATTGTGCATGTTACCTGATAAACTGGCAAGCATATCTGTTCCATAGATAGTATTTACAAATATTGACACTGGCAAGAAATATTGATTGGAATGACTGGGCTGAATTCCAACAGGACGATGTAAAAAGGTTAACATTTCCTTTGTTTAATCACATAAACTGCTAACAAAAAGATGCCAATCTTTGTTGTTTCTCAGTACATATCTGTTCAAACAAGCTATATTTTGTGCCAATTTTTGTCAAAATGATCATTTGTAATCTCTCTAGCTGTACAAATTGCAAATATTTCACTCATCAGTATCTGCTGACACAGGGACAACTTGCAAAAGTGTTTTCTACTGCCTTTTCACTTTTGCAACCCTGGAGCAGTTGAATTAGTTCCAAGAATCTGTTTTGGCTTCATATTGAGGCTGCTAGTTTTGACTATTCAAGTGGAAAAATACTCTTGCCTTTGGGATTTTTCATATTCAAAATTGGTAGAGGAAGCTCTGCTTATCTGAATCCCCAGCAATGAACAATATATTACTTGAGACTACTTCTGGTATTGCTCTTTGAAGTGAGACAGAACTTGATAATTTAATTTCCGGATTTAAATTTATTTAATGGGAGCACAGGTTGATCTGATGGATGTTTGTTTTGAACTAAGACAGACTTCCAAGTACATGTAGAGAGAGATATAACTTTCTGTATTATATTTTGAACTTTTTCAAACTAACATAGTAAGAAACATGATTCTCAGCAGCATGGGCATATGATGCCTTGGTGTGTAAGTGTGTGTTCCCGAGAATCATGTGGACTTTTGATTTGACTGAATTTAACTACTTTTCTGACACACTCATCAGGAAGAGACATTCAGCCGTGTATCTATCCCCATCTGCTCTGTGTTGAACCTCTTGTCTGCTCTTTGTGTAACCCCAGTGATTAACAAGTTTTATGAAATGTGCTTAAAGGCAGGGCCGCAGTCGGGGGGGGGACAAGGGGGACTGCTGTCCAGGGCCCAGTGCTGATAGGGGCCCGAGCGCTGTGTTAATTTTTTTAAAAAAATTATTTTTATTTTTTTATTTTTGTGCATGGTGCATGGCACTACCGTGCATGCCTCGACCCGTCTCGACCTGGATATCCGGGGTCAAGGCTTCAGCCCATGAGTGGTGTGGCCAAAATGTGTGTGTGTGTGGGGGGGGGCAATAGGATTGCTCAGTCTGGGGCCCAGAAATCTCTGATGGCGGCCATGCTTCCAAGTATACATAATTAGATTGGAAAAATAATTGTCCATAGAGCTGTTTGGTGCCTGCTTAACTAGGAATACAGAAAACAATATTATTGAAGGCAAATTAACTAAATGAAGTGGTATTTATTTAACCAGTTCTTGTTAAATCACACTAAATAAACACATTTCGTGTCAGAAATTACTCTGGGCTGAAAGGATTTTTGCTGGAGAACCTCCACTCAGAGGACGCCTTTCATGTCCCCAAGATCCATCGTGCAGCACTCGGGTATCGAACCTTGACCTTCCAGTCTTCAAGCTCAGTGTCTTAACCATTAAGCCACTGCAGTGCTGTGTTAAATCACACTGAAAGGATCTGAGGGGCTGGTCCCTTCCTTGTAATATACTGAAGCAACCACTTCAGGTGGCATCATCAGAGAGAATGAAGAGATGTAGGCTGAAATTGGGTTTGAAGTAAAGCAGCAATAGTGAGGACCCATGCTGACAGAGGGCATGCAACTTGGACTGGCACTCATGGGCATTACTGTTTCTAGTATATATTTCCTTTTGCACTAGGAATTCAACTGGTGATGAAGTTACATAATGCTCACTCTCTGCTGCAAGATCTGCAATTATGAAAGAAAGCTGTTTAGCTTAAGGGAATGCTTAGATTAAGTATTTTCTAAGTTTCCCCCTGCGTGTAGTCTTCTGCTTAACTATGCTGTAATAAAAGATGGGTGGAGAAAATGTTATTAAAGACTACTTTCTCTAAATTTATGGTTGTGCAAACATAGGCACTCATTTAATAGCAGTGTACCATTATTTTGGCTTCAGACATCCTCGCCCTACTCCAACCCACTTCCAAAGAACCTTTATTCCCAACCATACCTCTAGCAAAATGTATTGCATTTGAAGCACATCAGATGAGTTCTATAATTGTTAAAGCTAGTATTTGCTGTAGTGGGAAAGTTTTAGGATCTTGGGAGTGGGGGTGGTCTGAGCTCATGCCTGAGACATCATAAGAGATGAAGTCCTTCCATATCTCCCCTGGTTTCATCTCCAATATTCTCTCTTCCTCTACATCTTCCACACGTCTTCCCCCCACCCACTCCTTGCCCTTTTCCTTTGAATATCTCTGTCTTGCCTTCTTCTCTGCACTCCTATTCCTCCTGATTCTCCCATCAGAACATCTCAGCCTGTTTTCCACCTCTTTCTGCACTTCTGCTTGCAAATCTCCACCTCTTCTCCCCTCAGCCACCTCTACCACTTCCTGTCACCCAAATCATCTTAGGTAGATTTGTTTATTTAATTTATTTATTTAATCGAATTTTTTCCACTGCCCCCTCGCCGAAGCGACTAGATTCTGGAGCTTATAAAGTTTCAAAATGAAGGATTGTCTGCTAGGGTAGCAGTGGAGGCTGACCCATCAGCAATCAGAGTATTGTCCAGCCACACACTTTACTGAAACATACGACTCCTGTTTAGAAGTTACATGCTACTCTATAAAATGCTTTCAAAATGTTGATGGAAATGATATTCAAAGAAAGAGATATTAGCATCTAAGGAGCAAGATCTTGCCTCCTGGCCATGATCCCCACCCCCTTCTTGTACCCCCAGTGGGCATGAAAAGGCATTTGTGCTCATATTGACATCTTCCATCTGAGAAAGAATGTCAGATAATCTCTCTGGAACAGGAGTGGGATTGGAACAGTATGACCAAATGTTATCATTTATGGTAGATTGGGCTCTATATGAAAGACTGAAATAAAATAAAAATCCTCCTTTTCAGAGTCCTCAGTTTAAAAGGCTCTCTCCTTGTTTGCAGGTCTATTGAAGCCCTGTAGGAGGTGCAGTTCAAAAGAACTGCCTTAGCAAGCTGGGACAAGGCTTTCCTCCTGTCACCTTCTTCTCTTGTTAACTTGCTTGCACGTGTGTCTAGGCGCCCTCCTGCATCAGCACTGGCACACAAGTGTTTTTAAAAGGTAATAAAAGTCTTGCCGGCTTTGCAAGCCATTTCTAAGCAGTTTAAAAAATTCTACTAAAAGACTTTATGTTTGTGATAAGCTGAAAAACAAAAGGAAGAAGGCCTTGCTGAGAGTTCTTCTTCTTTTTCTTCACAGGGAAGAAGAAGAAGAAGAAGAAGAAGAAGAAGAAGAAGAAGAAGAAGAAGGATAGGCTTTGTTCGCCCTTCCTGAGTGTAATGCAGTGGCATTTCTGAGGATTTTCTGCACCAGTTTAAGTGATCACATGCCAGAGCCAACACAAAATGATTTGTTGCTTTTTTAAAAAAAATAGAAACCTTGCAGTGAAGGGGAAAGCAATCAAGCTGTGTGTGTGTGTGGGGGGGGGGGTGCTCCAGGGTGATTCATATTTCATGTGATCAGTAGGAAAAAATGTGAATCTTCCCATTTTCTATCAGTGGAAAAATGTGAATTTTACACTTCAATTATGAAAATCATGATAAATTTTGCATCAATATATAAGTTAACACAAGCAGTTTTATGCGACTTAATGTCCTTTTTTGTTCATTTTCTTAATGGTTCTTCTTGATAATTAAAATATGACCAGCATAGAACAGCAAAGGGAACAGAAGTTAAAATGGGGATACTTGAAATACATCAAGAGACAGAAGTTAAAAGGAGGGTGCTTAAAAAGGAGCATTTTTGCTCAGAGTTAAGGAGTAATAAAATTAGTACTGTACTGTACATAGATTGATAAAGTTACAGCTATTACTAAGCCTATGCTGTGGTGCTAGTAGTTTATTTGGCTGAAGGTCCTGCCAAGATGTTTTCTGAATATTACATGCTGCAGCGCAGAACTTGGCAGTGTTGTGGGTGAAGGTGGGTCTTTTATCATATAGCAACCAGTGGGTGTATGTACTGTTTGACTGGCCAGGATACTGGCAGAGCAGCAGATATATGAACTTGTTCCGGATGTCTCTATGAAAAGGGAAGCTGCAGAGAACGTGTTCTGTGGTTTCGGTTTCTCCAGTGTCACAGGGGCATTTTCTCTCTGTCATCGGTGTCCTTTGGAACTTTCCCTCAAGAACTGAAGAAGGGAGGGCCTGGCAGTGGACTAGCATAAATGCCCTCCGATGACTTGGTGTCTCAAGTTGGAGCAGGTATCGGGCCAGGACAACAATGGTAATGTCAGTTTGCCTTTCCATGTCTAGTGTTCTCTGTTTGATGGCCTGTTTTGCATGGTTGTGATTCACGGACTGTATGAGAGGCTGGGAGAGGCTGGATTGGATTGTACTGCTGTCTGGATTGGATTGTTCTTTTCCATACTGATTGGAAGCTGCCTTGGAGAGTTAGAGAAGCCAGGCCATTGGGAGTAAATAGAATTTTGAGCCAAAGATTGAGAGTAGCTATCCACAATCTTACCTCAACCTTTATTATGCCCATCTCCAGGTGAAGGGTGGCATTGGATGCACAGCAAGTGGTCTGGAATGCTGCATGTAATAATTTAGATTGTACTCTTTCCATAAGAGCCATGTTATTGGGTGGAGGGCCTGATTGGACTCCATAGAGTAGTTGCGATAGGATTTTGGCTTCAAATAGTTTGAGTGCATCAGGGATGTATTGGCCTCCATTTGTCCTCAGGAATTTTAGAATGACGAAGGTGGATCTCTGGGCTGTAAGAACAGTATGTGTTGTATGGGTGCTCCTTGAGCATGAAGCTTGGAGGACTACTCCCAGGTATTTAAAGCTGGTAACCTGTTTTAGCTTGTGACCATTTATTCTCCAGTTATGTTTCTTAGGCCTTTTAGCAAATGTTATAATTTTGGTTTTTTGATAGTTGATCTCTAATTGGTTGCTGTTACAGTAATCAGCCAGAGATGCCAGTGATCTTCTGAGGCCTATTGGGGTCCTAGAGAGAATTATGGCATCGTCAGCATATACAGTGATGCACTGTAAAAAAATGTACTACCCACTTGGTAGGCGGGGCTATTTGTGGGCATAGCTATCTGTGGGCATGGCCTCAACCCCCCCCCCCCGAAAAAAAAGAAAAGAAAGAAACCTACCTTGCTCTCTTGCTTCGTGGAGATGAGGAGGAGTCCCAGAGTAGCGGTGCTGCTGGGAGGTGAGCGGGGCGAGTTGGTGGGCTGGTGCTGGCCTCCCCCTGCCAGCACCGCCAGAGAGGCGTCCCTGCCAGCAGCACTGCTGGGAGGTGAGCGGGGCAAGTTGGTGAGCTGGCGCTGGCCTCCCCCTCCCAGCGCCACCAGAAATGCATCCCATTTGCCTCGCCCAGGGCCGAAGGCGTAAGGGAAGTGCGGAGATGAAAGCGTGCCTTCGGCCCTGGGCGAGGCACATGGGATGCGTTTCTGGCAGTGATGGAAGGGAGAGGCTGAGAAGTGGGCATGGCCAAGTGGGAGTGGCATGGAATTTCTACTACCAGTTTGCCAGAACCGGTGAGAGCCGGCCACAGTACAACACTGAGCATATAGGAATATGTGTATGGGTTTGTGAGCAAGCTTGGGTGAATGAAAGGCAGGGCTTCTTAAATAGTCCACCTTATTGTTGATGAAGAAATTGAATAGAAGTGGGGCCAGTACACATCCCTTGATGTGTACTTGATGTGTACTTGATGCCCTTCTGTGTAGGTACTGGTTCCGTAAGGTGCCCCTGCTGGGAGCATCTGACCTTAAGGTTTGTGTTGGTGTGGAAAAAGCGGAGCAGGTGGAGCAGCCTGTGGTCAATGGTTATCTCACAGCATGATCCTGGAGATTGAGTCAAAGGCAGCCTTTAGATTGATGTAGGTAGCATACAGAGATATTGGGCTCTTGGAAGAGTATTTCTTGATGAGATGTTGGAGGAGTAGGCAGTGGTCTATGGTGGATCTGCTTTCCCTAAAGCCTGCTTGTTCCTCCGCTATCAGGTTTTCCTTTTCCAACTAGCTCTTGAGTTTCTTGTGCAGGTGACTGGCATAGAGTTTGCTCATGATGTTGAGTAGAGTGATTGGCCTGTAGTTCCTGGGGGTTTTTGTACTTGTTTCCTTTCTTGAATATGGGAACAATGACTGCTGAACCCCAGTCTTTGGAAATTCATCTGGTGCTGTCAATGAGGCCAAAAGTGGGAACCACCACTCCTTTTTGTTTTCTAGCAGTTCTGGGGGAATGAAGTCCTGCCCAGGGCCTTGCCTGAGTAGAGTTGGGTGATGAAGGAGTCCATTTCCAACTTTGATATTCGTGGCCATTTGGGGAGGCTTTCTAGGTTGGCAGTCAGGATATCTGTTTCGGTGGCTGTGTCTTGGTACAGTAGCCTGTAGTGGTTCTCCCATGCTTGGGGGGGGGTGCACTTAGCCTTGATGGGATTGAGTTGGTGCTGATATTGGTGATACGCCACAACATGGCTGAATCTTTTGATATGGCTGCCTGGATAAACTGTGACCAGCTGGCCCTCATTGCCTCTTTTTTCTTGTGAGTTAATAACCAGCTGTAGTCCTTTTTAAGGTTTAGGAAGCAGTGAAGGGACTGTGCAGCAGAAGGGCCAACACTGTCTCTCTGTGAGAGATAAGCATTGGTAAGCTTTTTCTTGGCCTCCATGCATTCTTTGTCAAACCATGGCTTGGAGGGATGTGTGATTGTCTTGATAAAGGGGGTTGATCTTGTGGTTTAAAAGTTGCTGGCATTCACAGATTATGTTTTCATAGGTTGTCAGAGGGTCCTGGATGGTATCGGCAGGTAATAGGTCCTGTCGAAGTTTCTGGATGGGTGGTTCCATTATCAATTTTTCCATCTTCTTATCAAGGTGTGGGGACCATCTGATGTGGCATTTGCCTTGTCCTGATGGTAGGATGGGTAGAGGAAATTGTTTCTCCAAATGGACTTGCCCAGTAGGAAACATAGGTTATAAGCAGGTAGAGAAATGGTCACTTTTAAAATGCGGATTGACTTCAAACTTTTCTGCCAGGGAGAGTAGGTTCCTGGAGATGAAGAAGCAGCCCAAATGTGCTAGTTTTAGAGCCTGAGAGGAAGGTGAATTCACCTGGATGGTGTGTGGGAAGGATGCCATTTAGTATCTGGAGGTGGAGTCTGGTAGCTATTTTTTCAAGACAAAATCCTGCATAGTTTGCCTCCAGGTCTTTGGAGATGTGGTTGAGGTGAGGTGGTTCATCCTCCAGGATGAGCAGGGAAAGGTGGTAACATGCAAACAGTACACTATCATCTTGCCCCATTCTGGCATTGAAGTCCCCTCCAAGTATCGTAAATGCTTTTGAATGCGTCAGCATTAGCTCAAGGATATAGTTTTCAAGTATGGTCCAGATGTTATTGCTTTTGGATTTCCTGTTTTGAGGAGGTAGGTATACATTTATTATCAGTAGTGTGATGGCTCCTAGTTCGATCTGGGCAGCCATCATCAATTGGTTGAAAGGGCTAAGTGGTGTAGTGCTTGCATGAAGAGAGTTGGAGATTAGTAATCCCAAACCACCCTTGGGATGTCCATGAACACTTCCTGCAGATGCCTCTATCATGTGTGGGTGGTATCCATTTAGAGAGATATCTGTCCCTGCCCAGATTTCTTGCACTAATATGATGTCAAATTGAGAGAACAGATTTAGGGTGTCTGCTTCCCTATGGTGATGCCATCCTGCAACTTTGAAGGAGAGGATTTTCATCCTATGCTGGTCAGTGTGCTGTCAGTTGGTGGGTAGGTGTGTGGCAGCTGAGATATGGACACTCTCTGTCTGTACCAGTTCCCTTGATATCCACCCCTGGGCCGAGTCTTGTGGCCCAGAATTGATGACACATGCTGTCCATTCCTCTTCACAAGGATGGCTGTTGGACCTTGTTGCCTCAGGGGGGGGGTGTCTGTTATAGATATAATGGTAGGCTGGGATTCCTTCCCATCATGGGTCTATGTCACATCTCTGTTCCTGCGGATTGTCTGAATTTGCTGACGGGGCTTGGGTTGTACCCTGTGGTGTTTGATTTGAAAGAGAGTGTGTTGGTGATATCTGACGTTCAGGCAGTAGAAGGGCAGTGAACTTGTCAAAGTTTAGGTCTGTGGCAAAAATAGCTCGAGGCCTTAGGTGTGTGGAGTTGGCTGCCACCCCATTGGATAAAGGGAATGAGGGTGTCTGAGAGTTGGTGTGTTTTGTTGGCGTCATTCTCCCCCTATGTAGATGCGGTCTCCGGGTCTGCATCCACATCAGATTCTATGCCAGATTCAAAGTCACTGTCAGATTCTGTGTAGAAGTCTGATGGGTTAACTTTTAGAAGACATCTTGATGAGGGTCTTGGGTGAGCAGAGCTGGCCCCCAGGTCCTCCTTTGTTGCTGGCTGTCTCATGGGAGACAGACAGTTCACAAGTTGGGTGACTTGCTCTTTAAATACTGTGAGGTCATCTGTTCCTTGGTTGCAAGGAGACCTTGTAGAGAAATGCAGCTTATCAAGACTGTTTTGGAACAGTGAGTTTGTTTTGACTTCTTGTGTTTTTGTGCTCTGACATTTTGAGGTTGTGGCACTAATTTGCAATTTTGTAATTTCTGGATCCGTAAAGACAAGATTTATGGCCAGGTTATAGGTAAACAGATCTGCTGACCTGTGGAGAAGTCTAGAAGGTATCTCTTTTGATCTGAAAATCAGAAAGGTCCTCTTGTGGTTTTGTAGGGAAGTGAAAGTTTCTTATCTCATTCTCTTTTATAGGACATTTGAGAAGCTGATTAAGACCACAGGTAACTGTCTTTGCTGGGAAGATTTATCACAATTTGGTCCAGTTGTAGGATTCTCTGCACCTTGGTTTGGTTGCTTACAGATGGCTCCTGGTGTATGGGATCTGGGGCTGGCCCTGGGGGGAAGGGTGTGGTGTCTGTACCTGAGCTGTTAACTCCTTCTTGTAGCTTGGCTGTGAGTTGGGAAAAGCCCAGGAACAGTGCTAAGGTATTTATCTGCTCCTGATTTTTGTTGAGATGATTGAATATAGCAAGAAGCGATTCTGCAGAAATTAGGCACGCATCTCGCAGTTGTTTTGTGATAGTTTCCAGCTGTGAGTGTTGAATGTATTCCCATGATAAGATTTCTTTCTCATTCGGGATTGTTTCTGGTGGGGGGGGCAGTGATAAGAGTAGAAGAGTTGTTACATCTCCGGACATCTGATGGTTTGCTGGCTGGAGAAAGGCTTCCATTCCAATTTGGTTTCTCTCTCTTTTCTTCTTTCTTGATGCATCTTCCCCTTCTTTTGGTGGGGTTACATTGGGGGGGGGGGCTTTTCTGCTGTCTTTTCTTGCCACTAGGTGGGAATCTGCCTTTTGCTGGCATGTATGGTGGCTTGGGATGCAGGAGCTGGTGGATTGAGCTGTTAGCTTTCGGCCTTGTCGGGCCCTCCTGATTTCTAATTATACATGTCTATATAGAATCAGGAACAAATGTAGCTGATGGATTTAAAAACAAACTGGAATTCCCCCCTCCCCCAATTTCTCAAGCGTGGTAAAATAATTTGGAAGGAAAAAAGAAGAGGGAGGGATTGATTTGATTTTTGCAGTAGCATCAAGTGGATATGCTAAACTAATCCCAATCAATAGACTATAGAACCCCCTCTTAAACAGAAGCAAATAGGATGTGTGAATAAGCTGTAAAGCATAATGGTGCAGTATCAGTATTATTAAGTACAGTAACAAGGTTTTTAGTTGGAGCACTGCAAAATGCTTTAGCTCCCTTCACAAATATAAGATGTAAATTAGGTTCTGCCCATTGTGGTTGGCATTGCAGCTGCTAAAGCTGATTCAAAGCAAGATGTTGGTTGGTTAAAATGAGGAGAATTTGCAAATTTAAACAGTTGGCGACCAGCATTATAAGACCTCTTCACCAGTTAATCCAGATCAAGAAGGGATTGGCTTCAGGTTAAAAATAGGCTTCTTACCTGTGGAAGGCTAGTTTGGGGGATGGTTGCCATTCTGCATGTATTAGCCTAGAGTAAATTCATATGAGCTCATCAGGATATGCTTCCAAATCAACATACATAGGATAGGATGGTACTGAGTACAGTACTTATAAACTTGACTGATAGCAGAGTTGTGAGGTGAACGCTAATTTTACAGATAGGAAGGCAGTTACTGGCTGACATTCAAACCTGGATTTCTAACACTTCATCAAGGTTTTGTTTCATTTATGAGTAGCTCAGTCAGCTGGTCAGCTTGTAGGGAAAAAATCAGCTTTTTTACTGGCAGAAAATGAAGTGGCAGAAAATCTGTTAATCAGGACAGTTGCTTTTTGTTTGGAGTGCAGTGGGACCCAAAACTGAAAAGTTACTTGTCTTTTTGTCAGAAGATTTAATATTATTTTACATTTTAAGTAGTTTACTAAACTTAAATTATCTGTTTATGGTCTAAATATTTTCTCCTTTACTGTTTTTGGAACTGCTGTGATCATCTAGCAAACTTTTTTTTTAAAATGCTTCCAGTAAATTAATGCTCACTGCAAAGTTTTTCATTTGCTATGAGCATTAATTTACTGGACGTTTCACCTCAGAAGCAGCTTTGACAGCTGGGAATGGGATAAAGGCACCAAAAGATAGAAGAACCCCCTTCACAGAGGCTCAAAAAAAGTGGGAGTCAGTGGTGAGTTGCTCCAGTTCAACATGCCAGAAGAAAAAGGGGACCAACCTGTAGCAAAAGTCCCCCTGTGTTTACTCTTTTAAACAGTATAAAGTGGTTTTGATGAAGAATGTAACAGCAGTCTACCCAGGAATGCGCACAGAAAAGCCGTTGACAGATAATGAAGATCATTAAAATGGAAATCCTTCACCACATTAAGAAATTATCTTAGAAGACAGAGTAGTGCCTCTTTAATCTTGTAAAATTACTGAAGAAATAAGTTAGTCATTACTGAAGCTGAAATTCCTGATGCTGTATTGTGTAAATTAACAGAGAATTCTAAATATATATTTTAATGGAGTGGGAGAAACATGAGAAATAGAAAATCCTTCTAAACTCATCATTTCGATGCTATACATTACTTGGAGAAAACACCCTCTTATAGAAGGCAAACTATGTTTTCATTCCTTTTTTCTTTTTTTTGGAAATTACAGAGATTTGACATTTTGGTGCTGCAGGGGGGGGAATAAACATGTTTCAGTTCCTGATGGAAATGCAAAAAAAATTCCACTATAAACTATACAAAAAACCCAACACCTGGAAGTAATCTGAACATTATGTTGA
Source organism: Bradypodion pumilum (assembly GCA_035047305.1). Taxonomy (NCBI): domain Eukaryota; kingdom Metazoa; phylum Chordata; class Lepidosauria; order Squamata; family Chamaeleonidae; genus Bradypodion; species Bradypodion pumilum. The sequence continues at coordinate 406,489,518 of JAWDJD010000001.1, forward strand.
ACTCAGAAAATGGCCATGGGAATCTGATCAGGTAGTAAGATTGTCTATTCCAAAGCATCTTGTTGCAGTCACCTTTCCATAAGGATTGTAAAAAGTGAAATAAACTTTAAAGAGATGTGCTTTAAATTAAAAATTAATTAAAGATGGCTTACTTTCAATTTTTCACTTAACAAGCTCAAATGTGAGCCAAAGAACATCTTAAGGATAAAACACTTGAATTTTTTTTATGAGGGTGGTCAGTATTGAAGATCCAAGAACCCCACAAGCATAGGAAAATTGACACTGTTATTGAAAAAAGGATGAGAGAAGAGCCAATATGGATTATATTGTTATCATACCAATATAACAGGGGTCCCTGTGTGGTTCCTTACAGCCAGCAGGCTACAGTACTTTAGGGACTTTTCAGTCATCTCTGCCAAATCTTCAGCTCTGACTGAATGTCTTCACTTTTTGAATGTAAGATCAAAACAAATCCACTCTCCTCCTCATTCTTGTTATTGTTTCTGTTAATTATACACCTCTTCAAAATCTATGTTAGAGTTTCACGGGCTGGGATGGTTTTTTGTAGGAATCGGGGCCGCAGAGGGCCGGAGGTCCCGGAGGAGACTGATCAAAGAACGATACGAGGCAGTATGGAGGAGGATAAGATCAGTGGTTTATTGAGGAAAAGGCATAACCATTTATAGATCAGAAGGCAAGGTAGAAAAAACCGTCACCCAACAGTGAATCGCATCACCTATTTACTCAGGTTAATTGGGAATTTCTCTAGGGGAAGTTAATTAGTGCGGGCAAACACTGGCTGGGACAACACCATTGTTTTGGGCTTAGACTAAGGCAATCATGACTCCTGTTTGCTTCTGGGATGAGACTGAGACTCGGAGATGAGGGATTGCTCTAATAGGTAACATATTTGCTCTCTCAGCAGGTCCGCTGGTCAGGTCAGGGAATTGGGTGAATCAAACCCTATCATTTATCCACCCCCCTTAATTTCTCCCTACTGGCAAGGGCCTGGGGCCAGGAGCGTGCTCACTAGGTTTAACCTCTGCCAGAGGCCATGCGTGCCAACTGGGCACGCGGATCCACATCTCCCCTTTTAATTTTTCTTAAGAGCCTGACCAGCGACTCTGCGTAGGAGCGGGACCAGCTGATGAGCGGGAATGACGTCTCGGGGTTTCCTTCTGGGGCGGCACCTTGAGATCAGCGAGGGAATACATTGTGCAAAGCAGCAGAGTGCGATGCCTAGTATAATCACCCCCACAACCACCTTGAGTACCGTTTGGAGCCACCCCCAGGGGATCCATGACCACATCCAGTTCCACAATGAACTCCACCAAGCTCCCCACGCGGAACCCTCTGTGATGCCCTGGACTATGGTGTGGAGATCAGTGAGCTGACTCTGTACTTTGCGGGAGTTGTCAGTAAGGTTGAAACAGCACATACCATGAAAGGATACGCAACCCAGGTGGTGCAACAATAAGAGGTAGTCGATAGCCGCTCGATTGTCAAGAATGGCATGGCGAAGCTCTGCCTGCTCTTGATTAAGGAGCGCTATCGCTGAGGAGGTATGGTTGATGGCTTTTGCTAGACCGCAAGCCAAGCGACCAATCCTCTTTGCGTTGCCGACGGCTAAGCCTGGCACGCCAAAGATGCTGACTGCCAAAGAGAGATATTCGGCAGGGCTCATTACTCTAAAGCTGCTCTCACATGAGCTGTCTAACTGGGTGGTGCAGGTGTGCCGTACGAGTGAGGGAACATTTGAAACATTTGTAACATTTGTGCTTGGGTGACCATATCCTTGGTAGGGAGTAACAATGTCAAACGACTGATACAGCATATAGAGTCTGAAACATTAGCAGGAATGTAGTTCCACGTATACTGGTTGCATGTGAAGAACCAACCGGATGGCAGGGTGATATGAGCGTACATGGTGCCAAGTGGTACCGGGTTATTGCAAGTCCAATTGCCACTGCCAACGTTGAGGCAGCGGCGCCGGGTACGACCAGCTGAGGCGCAGCCGTACATTCGTCCACAGGCAGTGTTCGGGCTGACCGCCACCCGAGGAGTGTGGAGGGTGGCTGCATCAGCCGGCAAAGTCATGGTCAGCCGCATCTCCCAGCGGGCATACTCGGAAGAAGCCGCTGGGATGTACGGGCTGAAAAGTCTCTTTACAAGCCAATCCCCATCCCTGGGGTGCGCGCCTGGAGAATGGCACACTGGGATGAGGCAGGTGCTGAGGATCGAAGCAGAACCAAGGTCCTGCCTGAGGCAAAAATCGGACTGGTTGACGAGACCCGCCAACCTCTCCCAAATATTGTACTGCATCGGGGCAGAGAGGTCTCCGCCGGGCAGTAGATCGTTGGCCTCCAACGAGGCGGCCTGAGCGCCTCTCCCCAGAAGCAGGGAGAGGGTCAGGATGATGGTGAAGATCACGGTGTTGACATCAATCTGGGCGAAGACTGCTGCTACGAAGTTCTCCGGTGTCGGCTCCCTCTCCTCGCGTCGGAGGGCGCCCTGGGCCTCACTACAAAGGGTCTTGACCATCCCCCAGGTGATCCTCGGTGCTGGCGTCCGCAGCCGTCGCTTCTCCCGGTGGGTCTCCTCGGTCAGGGTGAGGTCCTCCATCTCCGGGATCGGACTCGGGTCGGTCAGGGTCCACACCATGTGGTTCCAAGTGAGGCTTGACACACCGAGCTGGAATCCAAGCGACACCTGTAGGAGACATAACTGCAGCATACCCTCGCCCCCAGGTTACGAGCGGTGCCGGGCCCCTCCAAGAAGGGTCCGGTGGCACCCGGTACCGCACCATTGGTCGCGGGAGAGCTTCCGAACGGCAGAAGTGCTTCTCCTGTGGCGTACAATCCGAAAAAACATTAAGGTGATTGTAAGTGAACAATACCTTATTCAGACAATGCTGTGCCTGGCCCTGTGACTTGGGGAGGGCTGGTGGCTCCCCCCTTTCTGTTTGTTTGTCAATATAGGACTTGAGCGTCTGATTGACCCGTTCCACAATCGCTTGCCCCTGCGGATTGTAAGGAACGCCAAAAGTATGCTTAATATCCCAAGTGGCCATGAAGGCGGCCAACTGCCTAGAGCTGTAGGACGGGGCGTTATCGGTTTTAACGTGCCAAGGTTTGCCCATGGCTGCAATGCAGGAAAGGAGGTGCTGCTCCACGTGGGAAGCAGTCTCCCCTTTCTGCGCCGTTGCCCAAACGAACTGAGAAAAAGTGTCTATGCAAACGTGCATGTACTGCCATCTGCCGAACTGCAGAACATGCGTGACGTCCATTTGCCACACCTGATTGGCCTCTGTCCCTCGTGGGTTGACCCCCCACGAGGGGCCCCCCGGTGCCCCTGCACAATGCTGGCAAGAGCGAACTATGCCTTGGGCTTGAGAGAGTGGCAGATTGAACTGCCTGGCGAGCACTTTGGCATTTTGGTGAAAAAAGGCATGACTCTGAATTGGAGTGGTAAAAACACCCAAAACTGAACGTTGCTGGATTTCCTTTGCCGCCGCATCCGCTCTGCTATTTCCCGCGGAAATCGGACCCGGTAGGTCTTGATGACTTCGGATGTGGGCAATATAGAGCGGCTCCGTGCGGTTTCGCAAATGAAATTGAGCAGTTAAAAACAGACTAAGCAAATTTTTGTCTATCGCGGGAGTGATGTAGGCTCCCGGTAGACTGTGAAGCAAGTTCCTAACATACATACTGTCAGTGATGATGTTTAAACGTTCTTTGGCGAAGGTGCGCAAAGCAAGGTTCACCGCTGCCAACTCTGCCCGCTGCGCGGACTTTTGTGGAAGAGTTAGCAGCGTGCGCCAAGCTTGGCCCTCCTGCCAGGTCAAGACACCATATGTGCGACCACCATCAGTAAAAACTGTCCTGGCCCCCTGAAGTGGAACCAGCGAGAGCAATTCAAACAAGCTGACTGTCTGCGTTTGGAGTGAGACAAGTCTGGGGTCCTTTGGCAAGTGGTATGCCAAGCATCCGGTGAATCCTTCCAAAGCTATTGGAAGCGAGTCACCGAGCTGCATTAATTGCTGGACTTGTTCCTTGGTGAACGGGACTACGATTTTGGCCAAATCATGCCCTGAAATGTCCCTAGCTCTCAGCCTTCTGCGGTAAACCACCGCGGAGACCAATTCTTGGGGAGGAACGATGTTTCGTGAAGAGGTGTTTGGAAGGTACACCCACTCCACGATACTCGCCCCTTTCTCGGCATCTACGCCGAGCACTCCGGTAAACATGGATCCTGACCGTACGATGTACAAATTCAGGATCGGAGCATATGGCCCTGGGGTGATCCTATCTACCCATCGCTGGCTGAGAACTTGGTTAACTTTCTCGAGAGCCAAGCGCGCTTCGCGAGAAATTTTTATCCGGTCTGCTGGCTGCTTGCCTAAGGTTAGCAGCGAGAAGAGCAGTTTCAAAAGATCCGTATCCAACCGGAAATACGGTCTGGCCCAATTGATGTTACCCAAAACTTGCTGCAACTCTACAAGGGTGACTGAGTCCTATAAGTCGATCTTAGGCAAAACTGGTGCTGCGAAAGAGCGGAGAAGCCGATGACCCAAGTATGAGAAGGGCTCGGTTCTCTGCACTTTCTCTGGGGCAATGAGTAAACCTTTTTCCCCCAGGCTGGCCTGGAGGTCAGAAAACATTTCGCTGCCGAGTTGCGGCATCGCGACCAAGATGTCGTCCATGAAATGGCAAACTATGGCTTTAGGGTAAAGGCTTCGGAACTTTGCCAGTGTGTTGTGAACATAAATTTGGCACAGGGTGGGCGAATTGAGCATGCCCTGCGGCAAAAATTTCCACGCGTAACGCTGCGTGGGCTCACTGTGGTTCACAACCGGCACCGTAAAGGCGAACCTTTCCCGGTCCCGGGGGTCTAAGGGGATTGTATAAAAGCAATCCTTGAGATCTACGACTAGAATCTCCCACCCCTCGGGAATCATGTTCGGATTTGGGATGCCGCATTGGAGCAGACCCACTGGCTGTATGCATTTATTGATCTCTCTGAGATCGTGGAGGAGTCGCCACTTCCCCGACTTTTTTTATCACAAAAATTGGCGAATTCCAGGGACTTGTGGACCGTTCTATATGTGCTGCGTCTAGCTGTTCTTTAACTAGCTGCTTGAGGGCAACTAATTTCTCTCCCATTACCGGCCATTGTTCTACCCAAACCGGCGTGTCGGTGAGCCATTTAAGTGGCAACGCCATTACCCAAATGTAAGCGTAGCACCGTACTGCTGTAAGATGTCTCGCCCCCAAACGTTGATGTGCACGTCAAGAATGTGCGGCCGAATTACCGCCGTGCCGTCAGCCCTTGGGATTGTGACTTCCACCCACTCTCGGCTCCTAAACGCTTCCTGGATGCCGCCTACCCCCCACACATCGGAGACCGGCTCAATGGCCCACTCCCTTGGCCACTGGCTTCTGCTTATCACGCTCACATCCGCTCCGGTATCGAGTAACCCTGAGAACACTCTTTTGTTCAAAAATACCTCGATAACGGGGCGCTGCTTCCACTCAATGTTGGTCTCCACTGTCGCTAAGACCTGGTATCCTTGTACTGCCTCACTGGCGCTCGAGCGGTCCTCTGACCGGGACTCGGAGCTGTCACTGAGCCTTCCCTGGCTATCTGCTGGCGAGTGACAAGGAACCATGATCAGTTGCGCTAAGGTGTCTCCCTTGGGAATTGTTTGGGGCAGGTGAGTCCAAAGCTGAACTTGGAGAACGCCTGAAAAATTCGAGTCAACGACTCCTGGAATTATGAAAATTCCGCGTGCTCCAGCTACGCTGCGGGGCAAAACTAAACCTATAAAGCCCTTGGGCAGTGGACCCATGTACTGGGAGTCCACCAGATAGACCGTGCCTGGCAGGTCGCATGTAACGTCCGTCTGACAAGTCAAGTCTAACCCTGTACTACCCTTGGGGCTGGCCTGTGCCCTCGCAATGTCTGGAGTGTGACCGGGATTTAGTGTAGCTCTGGTGAGCTTTGGGTGAGGGGAGTCCCTGTTTGGACCAGGGCCAGAGACATGCCCGCGTTCCGGTTTCCCGAATCCGGACAGTCTCGAGCCCAATGGTAGCCTCTTCTACTCTTCGGACACTGGGTTTTCGGAGCCTTGGAACGGCCGGACTTTTGTCCGCCTCCCTTGGATCGGCACTCCCTAGCGAAGTGACCGACCTTGCCACAACTGTGACATGCTCCTTGGGTCTTTCCTTTTGGTCTCTTACCCCCTTGCACCGCTGCCGCTAGCAATCCCATCTTGTAGGATTCTGTGCCAACGTCAGCGCAAGCTCTAATCATGTCCGTAAGGGTCAAATCAGGACGATTGCCCAGGGACTGCAAGATTTTACGGCAGTCTAAATTGGCGTTGTCCTTGGCTAACTTCATCATGAGCTCTTGTTGGGCCTGCTCATTGTCAATCTGCCTGCTAATGGCTTCTTCCAGGCGATTGATGAAGTCCATATAGGGTTCCTGGGCTCCTTGCTTGATAGTGGTGTAATTTTTAGCCGCTTTGCCAGTTGCTGGGACTTTGAAAAACGCCCTAAAGGCGGCCTCGGCCGACATCTGGAGAGTGGCTAGAGGCAAGTTGATCTGGGCATCGATGGGCTCAAAGGCACCCGAACCATATAACTGGTCAGGAAGTACTGCGCCTCCCATCCTGGCAGCCCTTGTCTGCGCCTCAAGGCGAAACTCGCTGTCCCAAATTAAATACTGGCTAGGGGTGAGCATCATCCACATGACGGCTTTCCAGTCATGGGGAATCCACATGGTGTTCTCGCACACTTGCTGAAGCGTGCCCCTCGTAAAACGACTTTGGAGCCCTGTCTCTGAAATGGCTTTCCGTATAGCCATGAGAAGCTTATACGGGACTGGGGAGTGTACTATCTGCTGGGCGCCCGTAAGCGCGTCCATCTCCATGCGGATGGGACATATCTGACTGAGCTCTGCTAGCTCCTCTACCGGCAATTCCCCCTTCCTGAGTTCTTCCTCTACTGTGTGCTGAAGGGCACTTTTGGTAGCTAGGGAACCTGTTGCTCTCTGAGAAGCGCCTGCGCTCCTCATTCCTTGCATTCCGCCGTTGACGTCTGCAGCTGTCACCGAGGGAAAGCTCCCTACGCTACTCTGCCTAAATTGGAGTGACGGATAGAGCGCCGTAGGCGCCGTTGGTTCGGCTGGCGCATCTGGCAGACTTGGGGGTTCTTTGGCCTCTACCCGGACTGGCTCTAACTCCACCAAGAGCTTCCTACACTTTCTCCATGTGCGAATTACGCCTCCTGGAGCTTTCGGGGGTTGCTGAATGCAGTCTCCTATCTGATCCCAGAGCTCAAGGGTTAACGTACCTACTTCTGGGTAAAGCAGGCAGTGTTCCCCTAGGTACACCAAAAGTCTCGCCAGCTCCCCGCTGTGAAAACGCAAATTAAATATCCTGGCCAGGATCTTGAACTCTCCCTCACGAGTTCTTTGGCTAGCGGATGGATGCTGTCGCTGAGGACAGGTCCCCATATTACCTGCGATTGGGTCCTCGGAAGATTCCTCCTCGGGACGAGTCGACGCGTCTTTGGCAGGCAATAGGTTCTGGCGCTGACGCTTCTGGGTAGAGCTCGGAGCGTGGACTGCGGCCACGGGCCCTCGGTGGCCACTGCACTGTCAGGGGCTCACAGCTGCCCTGAGCGGAATGCGTTTTTCCCTTTGGCGCAAGCCACCGCGAAAGTCGGGAGCAAGCTGTAGGATGCCTCTTTGGACTGCCTCACCGCAGGCCGTCCCTCCGATCGGCTGGCTGCCGGACGGAGTGCCACGCTGTCCTCCGGGATGATTCGGACACGGTTCGAGCACAGAACCGGACCGTGTGATCGCTACTCTGAGGAAGACCACACGGGGGTCACTTATGAGTAGATCACGTCGGGGTCACCAGGTGTAGGAATCGGGGCCGCAGAGGGCCGGAGGTCCCGGAGGAGACTGATCAAAGAACGATACGAGGCAGTATGGAGGAGGATAAGATCAGTGGTTTATTGAGGAAAAGGCATAACCATTTATAGATCAGAAGGCAAGGTAGAAAAAACCGTCACCCAACAGTGAATCACATCACCTATTTACTCAGGTTAATTGGGAATTTCTCTAGGGGAAGTTAATTAGTGCGGGCAAACACTGGCTGGGACAAGACCATTGTTTTGGGCTTAGACTAAGGCAATTATGACTCCTGTTTGCTTCTGGGATGAGACTGAGACTCGGAGATGAGGGATTGCTCTAATAGGTAACATATTTGCTCTCTCAGCAGGTCCGCTGGTCAGGTCAAGGAATTGGGTGAATCAAACCCTATCATTTATCCACCCCCCCCCCTTAATTTCTCCCTACTGGCAAGGGCCTGGGGCCAGGAGCGTGCTCGCTAGGTTTAACCTCTGCCAGAGGCCATGCGTGCCAACTGGGCACGCGGATCCACAGTTTTTACTTCACAGGAATAGCAGTTGCACAAGCATTCCCCCCCAGCAGGTTCTCCGTTGTGTGAGAAGTCACACAGTGGTTGTAAAGTCAGGCATAAAAACCAATTAAAAGCTTGGTAGAAGACTGCATGAATGCACTTGCATGGGTGTTTTTGTCAACAAGAGTTTTACCTTTGTGGTTTTATGCTGCAAAGCCCAGTTACTACTTCAACTAAATAACCCCAATTCAACACTGACATCTTCGCTATGGATTTGCTGTTTATGAATATTGCATACATATATTTTGGGTTTTTAATGACCTTGCTACATTGGCCCTTTCTTCTTTTTCCTTCCTGGATATTTATTTGATTTATTCAGTAAAACATTTGATAACTAATCTTAAGTTTCCTCATATTGTTATGAACTTCAATTGTTATTCTTGATCTAATCTTCTCTTATATTTGTGTTATTGGAAAAAATATTCTCTTTGTCCTTGATTAGGGATGTGAAGGCTACTCACTAAAGATATTGCGCTCATCAATTAGGTTTTAAAACAGTAAGGCACCTCAAAGAGGAATTATTAAACATCATCACAAGATATTTTTCCTCAGTTGAGAGAAAGAGCTCTCTTTTTCCCCCCATCATGGTTTCAGCATTCTGTGCAAAATACAAAACTATTGTCCATTCCTTTCCTGTAATGCCCCCAAAATGGAGAAAAGCTATGCAAACAAAAAAATTGAAATGCAAAGCCATACACCAGGACCAAACCACCTCACAAATCCTTAGCCTATTTTCTAGTCTTCTACAGATGTGTGCTTATGAGAAAGAGAATGAGAGAAGATGTATTTACATGAGTGTTGAAACTTGCTCTGTAACTTTGGAGCCAGAGCCAGAAAGACATAGTAATGACACCGAATGGGTAATTAGTATCTATTAAAATAGTATACAAACTAAGGCGTTGTCAAGGTGCTAGCATCTGGCTCAGCCACCTGAAGGGATTTGGCTTCATAACAAAGAATACATGATGAATGGTGCCTCTGCAAAGTTTTTTTTTTATATATAAATCACTAGGAGGAATCAGGGCAAGCTGGAAGTGGTAAAAATGAGATGGAAAGAATAAGCATTGACATCTTGGGAATCAGTGAACTAAAATGGACAGTGATGGGCAAATTCAGCTCTGGAGACCATCCTATCTACTACTGTGGCCAAGAAAACCTTAGAAGAAATGGAGTGGCCATAATCGTCAATAAAAGAGTGAGAAAAGCAGTAATGGGGTATAATCTAAAAAAATGACAGAATGATCTCAGTTCGGATCCAAGGAGAACCATTCAATATCACTGTAATCTATTTATTTATTTATTTATTTTTCAACTTGTATGCCGCCCTACTCGCAAAGCGACTCTGGGAGGCTAACAAAGAGCAAAATAATCACAATTACAACTACAAAACCTCAAAATCACAAAAACATTTCAAAAAGAAACACACACACACACACCATAGTCACAAAAAAGTCTGGTGGCATCGTCGGCATTCTTATGGCCAGGCCCACCACGCAGCTGCTGCTCTTCACCGCTCCTCCATCCAGACTGGTGCCAGTCAAGGGCGTCTGGTGGCAGCAGGGCATCCAATAGCGGCATTGGCGTTCTTATGCTCAGGCCTGCTGCGCAGCTGCTGCTCCTCACTTATACCTACAAGAATGGGTTGGGCCGTGTGTGTCCGGAATGTGGGTCCGCACACATCCAGCCTATCCCATAATGAGCCAGCCACACTTACCTTGCCAAACTGGGACCATCGCCACAAGGGTACGGGGCCCAAAAGTGGGGCCTAAGCCCCACAAAATTGGGAAAGAACTAAAACTCCCATGGTGCCATGGGAGAAAAATGGCAGTTTAACAGCCAGGCCTGGAAACAGAATGTTGGTAGAGCTGATTTGCATGTTGGACTGTGATTGGTTGAGAGAAAATCTAGCCAGGCCTGAAAACAGAATGTTGGAGAGAGCTGATTTGCATGTTGAACTGCAATTAGTTGAATTTGAGAGTGAATGACTGATGGGGCAAAATCCTGATGCGGATGAAACAAACCCATTCCATTTAAGCCTCTACAGCCCTAGAATGAGACACTTTCAATATACATCAATTCTGTGTGAGAGAGAGAGAGACAGAGAGAGACAGAGATTGTGTGTCTGTGTGTGCAAAACAATGCACAAGACCGTGGGTTCCAAATCAGTCACTTGTGTGTGTGGGTGCACCTGAATGAGAGAGAGAGAGAGACTCTGTGTGTTGGGGTATATCAGGTTCTGAAAAACCTAAACATACAATTAGCTCTCATCCTTCCTTCCCTACCTCCAGTTGTTCTTCTCCCTTTCCTTCCTTCTTTCTCTCCCTTATTCTTACCCTCCCATCTTCCTTTCCTCCTAAATTTTCCCCTCAATACCTACCATCCCTCCCTCATCATCATGCCGGGGTGAGTCTGCTCAGATTCCTTTACTGAGAGCCAGGGGGCATCACAAACGATGTGGGGGGAGGCAAAAAGGAAAAACAACAACCCACTCCCACCCCACAGGTTGAGCCCCCCCCAAAAAATACCCCGTATGTAATAGGCACATCCCAGTAACCCTCCATCAACACACAAATCAGTCTGCTTCTGTAGACGTTTCCATGGTCATGTGGCAGGCATGACTAGACACCGGAGCCCACATAACGCTTTTTACCTTCCCAACAACGTGGTGCCTCTTTATCAACTTACAATTCCTTGCTTTAGAACAAAAAGGTTGACAGGAGCTGGGAGAAAGATGGGAGCTCATTCCGTCCTGCAATACTCAAGAATCTAACTGCTCACCTTCCACATTCCAGTAATCCTCCATCAACACACGGATCAGTCTGCTTCTGCAGACGCTTCCATGGTCATGTGGCAGGCATGACTACACACCGGAGCACACGTCAAACCATCTATGACCTTGTAACCCATTTACCTTGTAACATTTTGACCTCTGCATCTGGTGTATATAAACCATACCTAGAAGTTTTACTTCTTTTTCAGAAGAAGTGGACTTGATCCACAAACACTCACAGTAAAAATATAGCAGTTAGTGTTTAAAGTGCTGCTGTGTTTTTGTGTTTTGGTTTTTTTTCCTGATATGCTCTTGGGAAAGTGTTGGTTTGATCCTCAATGATAAAACAAAATACAGGAGATCTCTCTCCCACTTGTGATTTTTGTTACGGTGGAAAACAGTAGAATAGAAGGTAGGAGGTCACATTATATGTTCTGAATGCCTCAGGTGGGACCACTTTGAAGCAAAGCCCTGGGACTTTAGGTGCTGAGACCAGTATTAGTAGAGAGGCTACAAGAAGCTGTGAATGACTCCCTAGGTTGCCTGGTTTACGGGAGGTTTATAGCACTTTTTAAATTAAAAAAACCCATCTAATACATCTGTGGAAGTTCTCATTATCTTTAAAGATGTCTAACCTGCATCTGAACCTGCTTAAACCTCTTGACCCCAGTGGTATCCTGTAGCATGTTGTAGTGTTAATTACATATTAAGTTAAGCTTTTCCTCATAGGACTTAAAATCTGTCTTTGTTCAGTCTGTATTGATTATTTTTTGTTATTTTTATCTGTTTCCTGGCCAACGTTCCAGCACACTTTTGCTTTCGTTTGTCCTGGAGCATACTTAAATATATCTACTCCATACTAAGATTTTAAAAGTTAGATTTATTTAGACATATTAATGTTTTTGTGGTGGGAGGGTCCTTGGCAAATTCCCTTACTTGCCCATCTGTTTCTTTAAGGTTGTGTTTGCTGCTGAGAGAAAACAAGAAGGCAAAGAAAAGAATTAATGAAATGGCAACAGAAAAGCCCGTAAATTACCTGACAAAGCAAGCTCCAGCTGCCGTCTGGACTCCCCCAATTTTGTTGCCAGAGGCCACAGAAATCTTAAATTGACTTTGAAAAGGAGTGGAGAGGTGTCTGTCTGAAATAAATTTGTAAGAGGTAAATAAATTATAGAAACATATCCTGCTTTCACATTATGATCTGACTTAGGTTCCACACTCCTAATTTTAATTAGGTAATCTCAGGTTTGAGAAATTTCTAACATCAAAGGGATGAGTGTCAGAAATTTGCTATTATATATCCTACTAGCATTTTTGTGCCCGGGAAGCGAGGCAGTTTTTATTTTATTTTATTTTTGTTTGGGGGGTTATTTTGGGGGGTACACAACACAAACACATACACAATACAACTACACACACAACCCCACACACATGCACAATCACACACACACACACACGCACAACTACACACAACCACGCACAGAGCACAATCACACACACAACCCCACTCACACACACTGTACACACACACAAAACCATGCGCGCACACAATACACACACTGCACACAACCCAACCAAACACACACTCAATATACACACACATACACAACACAACTATACCCACAACACAAACACACACACACAACACACACTCATTACACACCCACACAACACAATCACACCCACAACACAATCACACCCACAACACAATCACACCCACAACACAATCACACATACGCCGTAGCTCCACGGGGAGAGGAGGGCCTCCCCCTCCCCCCAAAGCCTTGACCACAGTCACACAGCGCAGCATGGAGGACGATGGGACTTGAAGTTTATTTGCTTTGTTTGCGTTCGTGGGGCTGCTGCCCCACTGGCAACCACCAAACCCTGCGGGGCTGGGAAGGCAGGGGTTACGGTGAGTGTGGAAGGCTAGGTTGGGGATGGTTGGGCCTGGTGCGGGAGCCTTTGCGTGAACCCAACAGTTAAGGCCTCTTTTTATAGGTATAGATTGCCTTCTCCATCTGAAATGATTTGCTTGCGAAAGCACATTTTGATGGTGTGTCTAAAGTATAAGCATACAAGAAAAATCAGCAGGCTTGTGAATCAGATCACTTTTTGGGTCAGGAATCATAAAAACTATTCTTTTTTTGTCACTGTTTGTGAAAAAGCAAAGCAATCACGCTTATATATCGCTCCATAGCTCTCGTCTTTGTCCCAGCTCCTGCCAACCTAACAGTTCAAAAGCAAGAAATTGCAAGTAGATAAATAGGGACCACTTCAGTGGGAAGGTAAACAGTGTTCCATGCGCTTCGGTGTCTAGTCATGCCTGCCACATGATCACAGAAACGTCTGCGGAAGTAGACAGCGCTGGCTCTTCAGCTTTGAAACAGAGATGAGCACTGAACCCTAGAGTTGGATACAACTAGCTTTCAAGCAAGGGAAACCTTTACCTTTACTATAGTGCTTAATGCACTCTCTGGGCAGTTCACAACAGATAGCAGCGGTGTCCAAAGCTGCTTTTTTCCAGCCTTGACAGGTTGCGCAGGTACGCCCCTACGTGGACAAGTGTTCTCTCATAACACTGATCCATTCATTGGTAATCTCACAGATTGACTACTGTAATGCTCTCTATGTGGTGCTGCCCTTGTGTCTGATATGGAGATTACAACGGGTTCAGAATGCAGCAGCCAGGCTGGTGACAGGTTTAAAGAAATTTGATCATATTTCCCCAGCCTTGGCACGCCTGCACTGGTTATCTGCTGACTACCGTGTCAGATACAAGGTGTTAATGTTATCGTACAAGGCCCTATACAGTTTGGGACCTTGCTATCTGTTGGAGCATCTCTCCCTCAGAGCAATTTCCTGCATCATCAGGTCATCACAGTCAGCGCAGCCCCAGGTGCCAACCCCGAGGACGGCTTGAAAGTCTTTAACCAGAAATAGAGCCTTCTCGGTGTTGGCATCAACACTGTGGAATACACTACCGGTGGAACTGTGCCAGGCCCCATCACTGGCTACCTTAAAGAAACAATTTAAAATGCTCTTTTTTCAAGGAGGCCTTTCAGGATGTTGTTCCCTATCAATAAATTAGCCAGTTAGGTTTAGTCCCAATGTCCTCTGACACCAATTATTTTTATTTCATTTTATTTTACTCTATGATGTATTTATTGGTGGTGGGTTTTGATTTGTTGTGGGTATTGTTGTTATTTATTTTCTGTTTGTTCACTGCCCAGAGTGGGATAACACAAAGATGGGTGGCACAGAAATCCAATAAATAAATAAATTCACAAAGTAATGAGCATTTTCCCCTCAACATGCTGGGTACTCATTTTACCAACCTCGGAAGGATGGCAGTCTGAGTCAACCTTGAAGCGAAAACAAAACACTCCCTACTCACGCAATCGTTGCGGGGTGAACAGTTCACCCCGCAACGATTGCGTGAGTAGGGAGTGTTTTGTTTTCGCTTCCCGTTGTTTCTTCACACCCCAGCCGTCTACCCCGACAGTGAGTCAACCTTGAGTCAACCTTGAGCCCTGGTCAGGAACAAACTCACAACCTTTTTGGTTGCAGTACAACAGTTTAACCATTGTGCCACCAGGGCTGTCTTTCCCAGGATGGATGTTTGATAAGATGGACCTGCTGGTAGAATTATCTTTTTAGAAGCACAGATAAAGTTGAATCATCACTTATGACTTAAGTTAGTAGCAGTCTCTCTCTCTCTCTCTCTCTCTCACACACACACACACACACACACACACACACACACACACACACACACACATCTCTCTCTCTCTCTCTCTCTCTCTCTCTCTCTCTCTCTCTCTTTCTCTCTCTCTCACACACACACACACAGAGACTTCTGAAAGTTTCTCCAATTAACCTAAATGCACTCCATTAAAGGTACATATGGGAAAACCACATGAACTACATCAGGTTATCCACTTGTCTTTAACCCTTTAATCCAATTGAGGTGATTTCCGTTTGCACCTGCTTGTTTACATGGTGCTAGTCATGATACAATTCAATCCTCAGGCAGTATTAGTACAGTGATACCTCATACAACGTCCAAACTTGGTTCCACAAGTTTGGACTTTATACGGATTTGGACTTTGTATGAGGCATGCCTCATACAACATCCAAATCCTTGGTGCGATGCCTCGTACAACGTCGTTTCCATAGAGATACATTGTACTGTAACAGCACAGACTTCAGGGCAAAGTCAAGGAAACAGAAACTGACAGAACTTTAAGAAAACATTGTGTAAAGGCGAAATACATTACAAAAACATGTCAAACAACCCTGATTGTCCAAGAACCTGAAGAATGCTGCAAAAATCCCAGGAATGCTTCTAAAAATTCTGATGAAAAATTCAAAAAAATCCAAAATCACGCTCAAAACCACTCCTAAACACTCTTTGCCTTGTGCAAAACCCACAAGAGCAATGCACGCATGTGTCCTGTCTTTTATACTGCCCAGGCACAATGCAGCCTGGGTAAAACTGAATGCCTCATACAAAGTCGAGCGACTTTGTATGAGGTAACTTTTTTCAAGAAATTAGGCGATGTTGTATGAATTCAATGTTGTATGAAGCGGACTTTGTATGAGGTATTACTGTACAAGGCAACACATATTTAGGAAAGTCCTCAAATCATGCTAGATTCCTTGCATCGATCACACAGTTCACTCTACCAGCTATTATCCTGCCATAATTCAAAGCAATACAGTATAAGTGAACTAAGAATACAACAAATGAGAAGACAATGAGAATGGAACAAATTGCTTATTGTTGAAGGCATGTTGATTTTAGTAAACATGGGGTGGGGTTGGATGGTCTCTAGGTGGTTCTGTTTAGAAATGGCAGGTAAAATTGCATCAAAGGCAGATACAATCTCAAATGATCATGGCCAAGCTTTCTAATACATCAATAATATGCATGATGGATATAAGATGACAATTGGACAGTGCCCAAAGAATTTCAAGATGTGTATAACATATTCAGATAAATTTTTTTGGGACTAGTAGCCGTGTTAGTCTGTTTTTCAGGCATATTAGGAAGCAAAACAAAAACACTGCAGCACTTTAAAGACTAACTGCTCTATTTTAATGTGGGCTTTCATGTCTGATGAAGTGGACTTGCTTCACGAAAGCTCACATTAAAAATATAGTAGTTAGTTATTGAGGTGCAGCAGTGTCTTTGTTTTGTTTTATTTTTTCCTCCGTGATATTCAGATAAATGCAACTTAAAGTGCACAGTTAAATCCTTGTGATTAACATGAGAACAATGAAGAAATTAGTTGTTGTTTTCTCACATTCAAATTATTTTAAACCACCAGTTCTTTCACTGCTGAATATGAAGACATTTGCAAAATTTGATAAGTTATTTTTTTAATGATATGAACTGATACACAATTCTCTAAAATTGACACTGGTCAAAATTGATACGCATAGCTATTCGCAGCACAGAAAGAACCATGTTACTCAGACTTTGCCAGTTCCTTCACTGACATGGTTGAATACATAGAGTTTCAAAGCCAGACCTTTAGGAGCTAAGCTCTGAAAGACATTAGCCTGACTGGAAAATGTTTTTATCACAACTGTTTTTAAGCTTCGGGTTCTGTCCATCTGAAAGGAGAAGATATTTGTGCATTTTGGTAAATTCTTATCAAAATGATCTCAAAAAAACTTAGCACAGATCCCTAGTGTGTGATACATAAAGGAAACTATAGGGTGGTATAGTAAACACAAGCAATACGGGGATTTGTTTTTAGGCTAGGTAGTTCCTACTTAGCATTCCAGAAATGAAATCTTACTAGTTTATCATTGTTCTCCAGCTGGCAAAGAACTTCACCTTTTCATTTCACCTATTACAGATACGGTCTTGTTCTTCTACACACAATATAACCAGAAGCACCTGTCATTGGCTTTGAAAAAACTAGCAACTAAAAAAAACTACCGAGGGACCACAGTGGCTCAAGTGCCTAAAACACTGACTGGAAGACGGCAGGTCAGCAGTTCAATACCCGAATACTACAGGATGAAATGAGCTCCCGTCTACCTTTACCTTTAAAAAAAAGCTGAAGTATCAATTATGATAAAGCACAACTGATTATGGGTCCTATGTATGTTACCTTTATGTCCATGCAATTGAACAAGTGCCAGTGGTTCTTAAAAGTGATGTGTCTATATTTAGTAGCTGGAAATTTAGGCTCCTAAATTGAAATTCAGGCATGAGATGGATTTGCATGTCATGACAAGTCTGTCTTCCATGCAAGCCACAGCTTGTCATGTGCAAATAGAATTTAGCTGCCTGCTGGTGGATTGCTTCCATATCAACAGTAGCATCTAAACAAATCTTGGATGGGCCTTTGACCTGTGGTATGGTATCCTAATACAGCAGGAATTGGAATAAATGATGCATGATTGAAACAAATAATCCATGGGTTATTGTAGAGTTAGTTTTCTGGATAACTCAGTGATTTAGGTATCTCACTACAGAGCCAGATGCTGGGAGCTCAGTTCTCCACTGTGCCTCTCATGAGAAAGCCAGTTGGTATAACCTTGGTGTTATGTATGCATATCAATGTACTGTAAAGCTATCAAGATATAAATGTTCCATCACAATTACAATGTATCTCAGCTGAAAGGAACGCGAGCAAGCAACCCCTCGGGGCAGCTGCGAGCGTTCAGCCTCACATGGTTCACATTGCTCAATCACGGACAGCCGCGGGAAATGCCTCCGCATTCAGCAGAATGAAGATACTCGCATTCAGCAGAATGAAGATACTCGCATTCAGCAGGAAGAAGATACAACTGCGAGAGTAAGGCGTGCCTGGGCGAGGCCACGCCGACAGTAGCCAATGAGCTACCGTGCTGCAAGATTCAAATGTATAGTCCTCAGTATATAATGAGATGTACCACCACCATTACCCCCATGCTTCACCGGAACACCATGCAATAAACCTGTGTTAAACCAACCCTTCGGTTGCTCTGTTGTCTTTGGTCCCATACTCTAAATTGGCGACGAAGGTGGGATATGGCTGCCCACGGGACCAAGACATGCGCCGGCTACGAGATCAGGAAGCCGGGAGACTTGGAGCTGTTTGAGATAGACTTCAACGCAGTGCTGGTGGAGCTCGAAGTCTCAGATGAGGCCAAGAAGAGGGCCATTTTCGTCCGCATGCTCGGACACGAGACCAAGAGGACCTTGGTGGACCTGATCGCGCCGAGGAAGGTGGGCGACCTCAAAGCCACAGAGCTCCTGGCGGCGCTGCGCGCCCATCTCCGGCCAGCAATAGCGATGTTCCCCGCTCGGAGCGCGTTCTGGAGGCGAGTCCAGGCGCCCGGGGAATCGGTCGCCGAGTTCGCCGCGGCCCTGCGGCTGGCCGCCGGCCCATGCAAGTGGGAGACCCCAGAAGTAACCCTCCGGGACTGCCTGCTCTGCGGTCTGAGGGATACCGAGACTCAGCGCGCGCTGATGAAAAAGGAGCCGCCTCCCACGTGGCAACAAGTCCTCGACACGGCGCAGGCCGCGGAGGCCACGACTGCCGGGGTGCAAGAGCTTCAGGACTGGCGCCCGAAGCCCGCCAAGGCAGAGAGCTCGGTGCGCGCGGCCCGGCGAGCTTCGAACTCGTCTGCGGAGAGCGGCGACGACGAGGACGTCCGGAGGGTCCAGAGAGAGGGCCGGCGCTGCGACGGCTGCGGCGCCACCCACGCCCGCGCCAAATGCCCATTCCGCAAGGCCGAGTGCCACAACTGCGGCCGGCGCGGGCACATCGCCAAGGTCTGCCGGAAACGGCGCGAGGCCACAAGGAGTTCTCCAGACCGCTCGGCGAGGCAGGACCGCACCACGAGGCCAAAGGACGGCACCCGGACCACGAGGACGCGGGACGGCGTAGGGCGCATCTCCGACGACAGCGAGGACGACGCTCCGGTTTGCAGCGTGTCCACGGAGCACCCCCGTTACTTCGTTGAGGTAGTAATACAAGGGGCCCCTGTTAGAATGGAGGTGGACTCGGGTTCGTCATACTCTATTATTTCCCAGGGAGAGTTCATGAAAATCGCCCCCCGCGTGCGGCCCAAGCTCAAAGCGTTGAGGGCCACACTGAAGGACGTGCAAGGGAACCGCATCCCAGTGTTGGGGGTTGGGAAGTTCCAGGTCCAGTTTAAAAAGCACACCGCAACGCTTCCCCTAGTCGTCCTCAAGGGAGGAAAGTGCAGCCTCCTCGGGACTCAATGGTTCCAGCCCCTGGGGTTGTTCATTGGGGGGGTGCACGCCGTGGGAGCACACGCCACCGGGACTGATCCAATACAGAGCGTGTGCGACGCGCACCCCGAGGTTTTCAAAAAGGGGCTCGGAAAATTCAAGGGCCCCCCAGTGACTTTCGACCTGGACCCTGGAGTACGTCCAATCAGACTTAAACTGCGCAGAGTGCCTTTCGCACTAAAGGACAAAATAGAGGCGGAGTTGGACAAATTGGTGGGCCAGGGGATTCTTGTTCCTGTTGATTCTGCGGAGTGGGAAACTCCAATTGTAACAGCGCTCAAGGCCAACGGGGAGGTCCGCATATGCGCTGATTACAAGTGCACCATCAATAAGGCGATCCGCCCTAATGCTTATCCGGTGCCGGTAGTCAGCCACTTGTTGGCCAGGTTACACGGGGGGAGGTGCTTCGCTAAACTCGACCTGGCCCAAGCCTACCAGCAACTCCCGGTGACCCCCGCCGCAGCTGCTGCACAGACCATAGTCACCCACAAAGGGGCGTTCCAGGTATCGCGCCTCCAATTCGGCGTGAATTCGGCGCCCGGGATTTTCCAGTCACTCGTGGAACGCCTCCTGAAGGGGTTAGAGGGGGTGTTACCCTACTTTGATGACGTGTTGATTACAGGGGGGAGCCGGGCCGAATTAGCAATAAGGTTGGGAAAGGTCCTGACAATATTCGAGAAAGCGGGGTTGCGGTTGCGGAAGGACAAATGCGTTTTCTTCGCAACTGAGGTTGAGTTCCTAGGGTTCCGTGTTACTCCCGAGGGAATCAGGCCATCCCAATCCAAGGTGGCCGCCATCAAGAAGGCCCCTCGCCCCACCTCCAAGCCCGAGTTGCAGTCGTTCCTTGGACTGCTCAACTTTTACCACTCCTTCCTTCCGCGGAAGGCAGCAGTAGCGGAACCGCTACACAAATTGTTAAAAAAGGCCGAGGCATGGAAGTGGGGCGACGACCAGGAGAGGGCTTTCAATGACCTGAAGCGACTCCTGGCATCAGATGCGGTACTGACCCATTTCAATCCCAAACGCCCAGTGGTCCTGATATGCGATGCATCCCCGGTGGGGGTGGGGGCGGTGTTATGCCACGTACTGGAGAACGGGAGGGAGGCCCCGATAGCGTTCTACTCTAGGTCCTTGTCCCAAGCGGAGAGGAACTATGCCCAGACAGACAGGGAAGCACTAGCGATAATTGCGGGGACTAAGAAATTTCATGATTTTGTGTACGGCCGCCCCTTCACCATAGTGACTGACCATAAGCCCTTGCTAGGCATTTTCACCGCAGATAAGCCCACACCCCAAATCCTGTCCCCGAGAATGCTTAGGTGGGCCATTTTTCTCAACGCGTATCAGCACGCGTTGGTGTACCGGCCCGGGAAGGAGATCAGCCATGCGGATGCCCTGTCGAGGTCCCCCATTCCCCGGGATTGCTGCCACGTGGGCGAGGTAGAGAGGGACCACCAGGTCTTAATGATAGAGGTCCTAGACTCCCCTCCAGTAGTACCGGCCGACATCGCTAAAGCGACCGGCAAGGACAAAACGCTGGCCACAGTTTGCTCCTGGGTACAGAAAGGGTGGCCCGTGTCTTCCCCAGCAGCGGAATTCGACACATTTTTCAAAAAGAAACTAGAGTTGTCCCTAGAGAGGGGTTGCCTTTTGTGGGGACAGCGGGTAGTGATCCCCACGTCTCTCCGGCCGAGGGTGCTTAAACTGCTGCACGTCAGCCACCCGGGGATCGTCCGCTCTAAGGCACTGGCCCGCAGTTACTTTTGGTGGCCCCAGCTAGACGCCGACATCGAACACATGGTCGGCACTTGCGAAGCATGCCAAAGCTCCAGGCCAGAAGAGGCCCGCTCGCCACATAGGGAGTGGGACGCAGCAAGGGGGCCCTGGTCCCGGGTACACGTAGACTTTGCTGGCCCGTTCAGGGGAACGCTTTTCCTCCTTGTGGTGGACGCGTTCTCCAAGTGGTTGGAGGTCATCCCAGTCTCGAGCACCTCCTCGGCCACAACAATTAAACAGTTACGGAGGGTCTTTTCCACGTTCGGTTTACCCGACACCCTCGTCAGCGATAACGCTAGCTGTTTCACGTCCGCCAAGTTCGGGGCGTTCATGGAGCGCAACGCCATTCGGCACATCACCTCCGCCCCCTTTCACCCGGCCACCAACGGCCAAGTAGAGCGCCTCGTGCGCACCACGAAAGACGCGCTGCTGCGCATGGGCCCCGGAGACCTCGACCTGAAATTGTGCCAATTCCTGCTAAGGTACAGGGTCACCCCATTGGCGTCAGGGTACTCCCCCGCAGAGCTGTTGATGCGCAGGAAGCTGGCCACGGGAATCTCCAAGCTAGACCCCACGAGAGTAGAGGACAAAGGGTGGAACATAGGGGTGGAACCCACAAAGAGTTTCAGCGTAGGCGCCCCGGTGCACTGCAGGAACTACGCCAACGCGGGGCCAGCCTGGGTGCCGGGCACCGTAATAGCACAAACCGGCCCCGTCTCATACCGCGTGGAGACCAGTACAGGTTTCCTGTGGAGGCGACACGTGGACCAACTCAGGCGCAGGGTTCCCGGAGAGCAGGACGGAGACGAAAATAGCGTCGAATCAGCGTTAGGGTACTCCCCCACCCGCTTAGCCCAAGGGGGAGGAAAAGGGGAACATGGGTCCCCACCAAGGGGGGAGGAAAGGGAATTGATCCACAGAGATCTTTTGCGGGAGTCCGCGGCGGAAAGGAAGAGCCCCGACCACACACATACCCCTTGGAAGTTTCCCCGAGACACAGACGCCCATAGAAGTTTAGACGTTGATTTACAGTACCAGGGGGAGTTAGCGGAGTGGTCCCCCACCCGTCCTAGCGAAAAGAGGGGTTTCAGTTCAGCCCCTGGTACTTCCAGTCCCAGTAGCCCCTGTGAGTTAGAATGCAATATAGCGCCAATTTCCCGGAGACCGACACCCCCAAGACGGGAGGCAGCAGCGAGTCCGCCCACCACAGTCTCAAGGTCCCCCGAGCGGGGATCAGAAGGTAGCAGAACCACAAGGGCGACCTCATCGGTTCCGCGGTTCACAATAGGAGGGTCCCCGGGGTCCGAGAGCAACAGGCAGGGGTGCACCTCCCAACTATTCATTCCATTCCCATCCCCGGGCGCAAGGCAGGCACGGACGCCCCACAGAGCCACTAACGAATCCCCGTTTCCCGTAGCAGGACAAGCTCCCACGGAGTCAGGGATCACAGGCTCTCCGGTACTAGGTCAGGCGCAAGCACGCCCCAAGCGCACGTGCGGCAAGCCACAATGGTTGCGGGACTTCGTCCCATCCTAGGGGGGAGGGGTGTTATGTATGCATATCAATGTACTGTAAAGCTATCAAGATATAAATGTTCCATCACAATTACAATGTATCTCAGCTGAAAGGAACGCGAGCAAGCAACCCCTCGGGGCAGCTGCGAGCGTTCAGCCTCACATGGTTCACATTGCTCAATCACGGACAGCCGCGGGAAATGCCTCCGCATTCAGCAGAATGAAGATACTCGCATTCAGCAGAATGAAGATACTCGCATTCAGCAGGAAGAAGATACAACTGCGAGAGTAAGGCGTGCCTGGGCGAGGCCACGCCGACAGTAGCCAATGAGCTACCGTGCTGCAAGATTCAAATGTATAGTCCTCAGTATATAATGAGATGTACCACCACCATTACCCCCATGCTTCACCGGAACACCATGCAATAAACCTGTGTTAAACCAACCCTTCGGTTGCTCTGTTGTCTTTGGTCCCATACTCTAAACTTGGACAAATTGCACAGTCCTGGAAGGCCACAGAAGAATAGAATTGCAAGTCACTTCTGAGAGCTCTCTACCTAGGAAACTCTGGAATGGGTTGTCGTAATTTGGAATTGACTTGGTAAGACATAGTTATTACAATTATTGCTGTTGTAGGGTTCATTCTCTGGCTTGATATGGGTTCTGAATATCAATCTAAAGAGCAACAAAAAGTTCATTGAAGAATTTGTTGTGACAAGTAAATGCACCCAGTCTGTCCAAAATGTTCCTATCCAATGGAGTAATCTAGGACATGAAACATGTCTTGTTCTTTCTTTAAATCCATTGAGGCCAGTATTCATGCCAAAATTTCATAAGAAGGTACAGTTATAGTGGTGTTATTGTGCACTGGAGTTTGTGCAGAGCCAGATCCATAAAATCATACTGGAATACTGAAAGGGAACATCTACATTATTAAATTAGGTGCATTACCAGTTGTTAGAAGAAGGTATTTAATAACTGAAAATAGTTTTAAACTCTTAAATAAGGAATCCAAACCACGGGAGAGATGTTTTTGTTGCCTAAAAGATCAAGCTTTTCTTATGATTCAAAAAATGGATCAGACAATTATATAGAGCAATAGATCTCCTTTCTTATTGTAATCATTCAGTTTTGCTTGATTAACCTTCTATTTTAATATTTACAACTGCCACATTTGAACATACTATAGAATGAAACTAAATTATGTTTTCATTTAGCAAGTTTTTATAGTAGTGTCAAATATAAAATATGCAAATTGTTATAGATTAATATAAACACATTGTTATCTGACAAGGAACATAAGACACTATCTTGTCATACCAAGTCAGACCATGTAGCTCGCTTAGTTTTCACCTATTGACAGCAGCACTTAGCTGCTATTTTCATATACAGTGATACCTCATACAACGTCCAAACTTGATTCCACAAGTTTGGACTTTATACGGATTTGGACTTTGTATGAGGCATGCAAAATCCTTGCCGCGATGCCTCATACAACGTCATTCCCACAGAGATACATTGTACTGTAACAGCACAGACTTCAGGGCAAAGTCAAGGAAACTGACAGGAAACTGACAGAACTTTAAGAAATCATTGTCTAAAGGCTAAAAACATTACAAAAATAT
This sequence comes from Bradypodion pumilum, assembly GCA_035047305.1. Taxonomy (NCBI): domain Eukaryota; kingdom Metazoa; phylum Chordata; class Lepidosauria; order Squamata; family Chamaeleonidae; genus Bradypodion; species Bradypodion pumilum. The sequence continues at coordinate 406,513,953 of JAWDJD010000001.1, forward strand.
GTCAAACAACCCTGATTGTCCAAAAATCTGAAGAATGCTGCAAAAATCCCAGGAATGCTTCTAAAAATTCTGACAAAAAAATTCACAAAAATCCAAAATCGTACTCAAAACCACTCCTAAACACTCTCCGCCTCATGCAAAACCTACAAGAGCAATGCACGCATGTGTCCTGCCTTTTATACTGCCCAGGGACAATGCAACCTGGGAAAACCCCAATGCCTCATACAAAGTCGCATGACTTTGTATGAGGCAACTTTTTTCAAGGAATTAGGCGATGTTGTATCAATCCGATGTTGTATGAAGCAGACTTTGTATGAGGTATTACTGTACTCTTAAAAGTTATGGATGCAGCCAGTGCTGTCCCCCCCCCCCCCATGCAAGTATAACATGGATTTAGAATTCCATGATTTACTACTGAATTGTATCAGCACTTTTACATCTCTCCAGGTACAGGCCATCCCCACTTCCCATATCCACAGAGGATACATTTCTTTTTTTTTTTAATAATTTTTATTAAGTCTTTAATGAATATACAGAAAAAGAAAAGAAAACATTAACAGTACATTAACAGTGCATTACACAAACAAGTCCATATATCATACTAACAAACATTACTATATGCTAGCACATAACAATATCTATATTCATTAACTACTATTTAACCACCAAATATTAAGAACCTTTATTTCAAAGTCCAAGATAATAGAAAGAAACTTTCTGTACTACCACTAATCTTTTTAACCAATAAAAAACACCCTGTGAATATATACAATGCCCGGAGAGTTTATTTTCTACTCAAGTCCAGAAACTTCTTTGAGATGGTACTGGTCCTGAACTATCACCTGCCATAATAGAGTGATCCACGAACGGTTTCCATATATTCCAGAATCTATTCTCTTTTAAATTATCTCTTTTGACTTTAATCTCCCATGTCAATTTATCGTTCAATGCTAAACTCCACATTTCTTTATACCATTCTCCAACCTGAATATCTACATCGTTTTTCCAATTTCTGGCTATACATTGTCTACCCGTTGTCAGTACAATTTCCAGTAATTCTTTTTCCTCCTTGTTTAAACCCAGATCTTCCACATTCGTTAAAAGAATAGTACCCGACACCAACTTAACACTTTTACCCAATATTTCACCAAATTCATTTTCTATTCTTCCCCAAAAATCCCTTATTTTTTTACAACTCCACCACATATGTTCATATGTTCCATCAAATTCTTTACATCTCCAACATAACTTATCTCTTCTATTATCCATCTGGTAAAGTCTTAATGGTGTCAGGTACCATTGCCACAGCATCTTGAAATTATGTTCTTTAATTCTTACAGACATTGTTCTCATAATTCTCTTTTTCCATTTATTTTTCCATTCAGTCTCCCCAATTTTTATATTCAAATTTTGTTCCCACTTCCGTTTCAAATCCTCCTGTGGATCTGCACCTCTATTCAATATATTATAAAGCTTACTTACAAGACCCTTAATACTACTTTCCCCTTTTCTAATCTTCCTTACCAATTCCTCAAATTCCGTAAGTACTCTATCTGACCCTAGTTCTCTTTTATATTTTTTATTCCAATTGTCCACCTTTAACCTCTGAAACCAATTCAAATTTAATATCTCAAACATTTTTTTCCGCTCGGCATCACCATCACATGCTTTTAACCAATCCTTCAATAACAACGTCCCATTTTTATCCAATATTTCTATTTTTTCTTTGTCTAATTTTATTGGGAAACACATCATATCAGTCAATTCCAAGATTGGGGAGAGATTCAGAACCATATCTTTTTTTACCTTCTTCCACACCTCCATGAGACCTTTCATCATAGTATTATTTGACCTTTTCACCTTATCCTTCATTCCCAGAAAATTCAAGTTTCCAATATTTCTATATTCTTTCATTTCCAATTGTTCCCAAATTACCTTTTCTCTTGCCAAGATCTTCACAACATTCTTGACTTGAAATGCTCGGTAATATACTAAGAGGTTTGGCATACCCAACCCCCCTTTTTTCTGAGACAAATACCATAATTTCTTTGGAAGCCTAGATTTTTTTCCTCCATTACAAAAGTCATTAAACATTTTTTGAAACTCATTGATTTCTTTCTCTTTTAAATGGATCGCGAGCGTATCAAATAAAAAGTTAATCTTGGGAACAGTATCATTTTACACATAGCAATCCTTCCAAACCATGACAGCTTTAACTTCTGAAGTTCTCGTATTTTATTCCTAAATTCAATTCTCAAGCTGTCATAATTCAATCGTTTAAGTTCTTCTAATTTGTTTGAAATAATTATCCCTAAATACTTCAACTTATCTTTGATTTGTATATTAAGTGTCGACACCGTCCTACCCATCTCGCTCAATTTCAAATTACACAACATCAATTCAGATTTATCCCAATTTATCTTTAATCCTGTTATAGCTTGAAATACTTGTAGATGATCTTTAATCCTGTCCATTACCTGTTCCGGGTGCTTCACCATAAGCAATGTATCATCAGCGTACATGCTCACTTTATTACCCATAATCCCTTCTATATTTGAATCCTCCCTTATACTTTTAGCTAAAATCTCCATTGCCATTATAAACAAAATAGGAGATAATGGACAACCCTGCCTAGTGCCTGCCTCTAGCTTTACCACATCCGTGAGCTCCTCGTTTACTCTAACCCTGGCATTTCCTTTTTGATATAGTAAATCAATAACCCTATTAAATTTATCTCCAAACCCATATTTTCTAACTATTTCCTTAATTGAAGACCACTGCAATGAGTCAAATGCCTTAAAAATATCCAATGATAGTAGTCCCACTTTTTCCTTTGTTTGATTAACACTGTCTATTAAATCTAATACCCTTCTAGTCAAATCCGCCATGTGTCGTCCTTTTAGAAACCCAACTTGATCAACATTTATATATTCCCCCATAAAACTATTTAAACGGTTAGCCAATATTGCCGTGAAGATCTTCGCATCTTGATTTATAAGCGAAATTGGTCTGTACGAATCCACTCTTTCCAAATTCTTACCAGGTTTTGGCAAAAGAACAATTGTAGTGTTATACCATGAAGTCGGGATTGATCCTCCATCTAGTATATAATTATATAACTTCACCAATTTCGGGACCACCACCTCTTTAAATTCTTTGTAAAACTCTGTTGATAACCTGCCCCCTTGCAGAGTAAGGGATGCCCTGCCTGAGCTCCTCGAGGCCGCCTCGATGCTGGCGTTGGAGTTCCCGAGGCTTATGGTTCTGGGGGACTTCAATTTGCCATCGTTGGGGGTGGCCTCTGAGGGGGCAAGGGAGTTCATGGCTTCCATGGCAGCCATGGGCCTGACTCAGGTAGTTCGGGGTCCGACCAGGGGCAGCGGTCACATGCCAGACTTAGTTTTCTTGTCGGAGCAGTGGCAGAGTGACCTGAGATTACAGGACTTAGTCATCTCACCTGTGCCATGGTCAGATCACTATCTGGTGACTCTTGACTTCCTGGGGGCGACACTTCATCGTAGGGAGGCAGGGCCTATTAAAATGGTCCGCCCTCGGCAGCTAATGGATCCAGATGGTTTCCGGAGGGAACTGGGGGATGTACCTCTGGATCGGCTAAACGATTCACCCGAGGCACTCGTCGACCTATGGAATAGGACGACAATAGCGGCCTTGGATGAAATCGCGCCACTGCGGCCTCTCCGCGCCCGGGGAACTAGGTCATCTCCGTGGTTCACAGAGGAACTTCGGGAACTCAAACGGGCAAAGAGACGCCTAGAGCGCCGCTGGGTGAAGACCCAGGATGACTCCGATTGGACACTAGCTAGAGCCGCTATTAGGGCCTACCTAGTGGCGATGGGGGTGGTGAGGCGGCAATACTTCTCCACCCTTATTGCCTCCGCTGATAATCGCCCAGCCGCCCTGTTCCGGGTAACCAGGTCCCTTCTTGGTAGAGGGAGATCGGTGCCCGGTTGGCAGGGGTCGGCTGAGGACTTTGCTGACCATCTGGTGGAGAAAATCGATCGGATTCGTTCAGGATTGAATCCTGGCGTGGATGGGGAGGGTCGGGGGGGGTGCCGGAGCACAGTCTTGCTGTTCGATCTGGGATCGGTTTGATCCTGTTGTCCCTGAGGAAGTGGACAGGCTCCTTGCAGATGTTCGTGCCACTACATGTCCTCTGGACCCCTGTCCCACCTGGTTGGTGAAAGCCTCCAAGGAGGTAACAGGGGGCTGGGTTGGAGGGATAGTAAATGCATCTTTACGGGAGGGGGTATTTCCTGCACAGCTAAAACATGCTTTGGTGCGCCCCCTCCTGAAGAAAATGTCCCTCGACCCAGCTGTCCTTAACAACTATAGGCCGGTTTCCAACCTGCCCTTTCTGGGTAAGGTTTTGGAGAAGGCGGTGGCGCGCCAGCTGCAGAGTGTCCTGGAGGAAGCGGATTATCTAGACCCCTTTCAATCGGGATTCAGGCCCGGATATGGAACGGAGATGGCATTGGTCGCACTGATGGATGATCTCTGGCGGGAGCGGGACGGGGGTTGTCCATCCGTCCTTGCTCTTCTTGACCTCTCAGCGGCCTTCGATACCGTCGACCACGGTATCCTGCTGGAACGGCTCGAAGGACTGGGGATCCAGGGCACTGTGTTGTCCTGGTTTTCCTCATTTCTGGAGGGCCGTACCCAGTCGGTGTGGTTAGAGAGTGAGAGGTCCAGCCCTAGGCTTCTCAAATATGGGGTGCCTCAGGGATCTGTGCTCTCTCCTCTCTTATTTAACATCTACATGAAGCCGCTGGGTGAGATCATTCGTTCCCACGGGGTGCGGTACCATCAGTACGCAGATGATACTCAATTGTACATCTCGGCCCGTGGGGACCCCAGTGATGCTGTTGAAATCCTATCCGGATGCCTGGAGGCCATTGGGGTCTGGATGGGGGCCAATGGGCTTCGGCTGAATCCCAGCAAGACAGAGTGGCTGTGGATAAGGGGCCCCATGTTATCCAAGGAGTTACCATCTTTGGTACTGGATGGGGCTGTTTTGCCCCAGACAGACCCAGTGCGCAACTTGGGGGTCCTCCTGGACTCACGGCTCCTGCTGGAAGAACAAGTGGCAGCCGTGGCCAGGGGGGCTTTTGCCCAACTTCGGGTGATTCGCCAACTGCGCACGCTCCTGGACCGGGGCTCCTTGCTTATGGTCACTCATGCTCTGGTTACTTCCCGACTAGATTATTGTAATGCGCTCTACATGGGGCTGCCCTTGACGACCATTCGGAGGCTGCAGCTGGTCCAGAATGCAGCGGCCCGGGTGGTGATGGGGTGTGGGCGATATGCCCATGCCTCACCGCTGCTTCGGGAGCTGCACTGGTTACCAGTTTGTCTCCGGGTGCAATTTAAGGTGCTGGTTTTGACCTTTAAAGCCCTATATGGCAGGGGGCCAGGATACCTTAGAGACCGCATCGTCCCAAGAGTGACTGCCCGTCCAACCAGAGCGGACCGGAGAGGCTCTCTGGTGGTGCCATCAACGAGGGGTGCACATTTGACTGGCACCCGAAGGAGGGCCTTCTCCGTGTCCGCACCAACTCTCTGGAACCTCCTACCAACAGATCTAAGACTTCAAAGTGAACTGCTGCCCTTCAGGAAAGGAGTAAAGACCTGGCTGGCAGGGCAGGTGTGGGGCCCGAACGGGACTATGGCACCCGCCGGCTGGCTTTTATAAGACTCTCTTTCTTTCCCTCTGTGTGGTAGGTGGGACGGGTTTGTGGGATATGGGTTTTAAATGGGGGTGGATGTCGGTTTTTTCTTATTGGGTGGGTTTTTTATTGGGTGGGCTTTATAAGGTTTTTATAATGTTTTTATGTATTTTCTTGAGCTGCTGTAAGGCCGCCCTGAGTCGGGTTCTGCCTGAGTGGGCGGCAGTTACAAATGTGAATGATAAATAAATAAATAAATAAATCCATCATCCCCCGGGGCTTTCCCTATCTTCAATCCGCTTATTACCCCCTTAACCTCTTTATCAGTTATCTTTTCCTCCATTTTCTCCCTATGCTCTTGCTTTATCCCATTCCCTAACTGCCTCTCCAATATCCTTTTAAGCTTTTCCATATCTATTTCTTTTTCTGCATATAACACCTGGTAAAATTCCCTAACTATTTTACATTTATCGTTATTCTTATTACACCTTAAACCTTGCCTGTCAACTAACACCCCAATTTCTCTTTTTTCCCTTTTAACCTTAGCTGCTCTTGCTAATAGTTTTGAGTTCTTATTACTAAATTCAAAATATTCTCTATTTAAATAAATCAAGTCTCGTTTAACTTTATCAATATCTTTACCCATTACTTCTGCCTTAAGTCCTTGTAGTTTCAAGAGAATTTTTTTATCTTTACTTTTTGCGTGTTCTTCCTGTAATTGTTTTATTTCCTTTTCTTTTTCTATGTGTTCTGCTTTATACCTTTTATATTTGAGGCTTGCCACTTTTATGCTTTCCCCCCTAAAAACTGACTTCATGGTATCCCATACAATGTTAAAATCAACCTCATTATTATCATTCCATTGCCAACTTTCTTTCCAACTTTCCATAATTGCCTCTTTGCTTTTCTGATCTTTGAACAAATTAGGATCGTACCTCCAATTTCTAACTCTTTGAATATTTTTTGATGCTTTCAATTCCAAATATACTTTAGCATGATCCGATTCCTTAATAATCCCAATTTCCGTACTTTCTATATCCCCAATTAAGTTTTCCGACAGAAAAACATAATCTATTCTCGAGTAGGTCCCATGTACATGCGAAAAAAAGGAATATGCCCTTTCCAAGCCTTTAAACTCTCTCCACGAATCCTTCAAACCCATAACTTTCATCCATTTGTCCATCGCCTTCCCTTTCACACCCATTCCACTTCTAGCTATGTTTGTGCAATCCATTCCTGACCTGATCAAATTAAAATCACCAGCCACAATAATTTTTGCAACATTTTCCCACTCCACTATTTTCCGAATTTTTTCAAGAAACACTACTTGGTGGTCATTTGGAGCATAAATATTTACCAACAATATTTCCTCATCCTCCAATTTTCCTCTTAACAACAAATACCTACCCTCTTGATCAGCAATCTTTTTTGTGATTTCAAATCCTAACTTCCTAGAAATCATAGTTGCCACCCCTCTTGCTTTAGATGTTCCAAACGCCATCTCATAGTGTTGCATCCAACCCAGATAAAGTTTATTCGTATCTTTTGATTTCTGATGTGTTTCCTGTAAAAATAAAATATCTGGTCTATCTTTTTTCAACGCCGATTCCAACCTCCGTCTCTTAAGAACAGAACCTGTACCTTTCACATTCCACGATATTATTTTAATACTGTCCATAACCAAATTCTTCTCCCAACTTTAAACTCTCCATCGGGCGTGCCACCAAAAACCCTTCACCATACCCACTACATAAAACACACATTTTTCACTCTCCCCACCTTCCAACGAAAAGTCGCCTCTGTCAACCAAAGAGGGGAGAGGGGGGACCTGCAAGATGCGCCCTACTGCCGGCGCTATGCGCTATTTACCCATTCTACCTCTATTAGATAATTAAGATTACTACTATCTAATGCTCATCCTTCCTTACCTATCTCCTCCTCCATCATAATCAAGGACGGCTCCTCCTCCTCCTCCCCTCGTTGTGGTGTTCCACCTGTTGCCCCACCGGGCTCCTCCCTCCCATATTCCCTCCCCAAAGCTCCAGAATCCATCATTTCCTTCTTAAGATTTTTCCATTCTTCCGAATCTACTTGTACCAATCCCAACAAACTCAGATATTCCAATGGATTAGTGCCTTCATCAATAACTTGCATTCTTTTATCATAGAAAAAGCGCAATTGTTGTGGAAATCTCCAATTATACCTTATATTTTTACCCATCAATAATTTAGTAACAGGCCTCATCTTATATCTCCATGTTCTTTCTTTTAGTGAAATATCATTGTAGACTTCTACATCTGAGCCATCAAATTTCAACGCATCTGAACCAACACTTTTCAGATGAGCCATTACTTTTAATTTATCTGCCCAATTTGCAAATTTAACCAACACATTTCTTTGAGCCACTCTCCCTCTTCTTGGACCCACCCGGAATACACTTCCTAAATCCTCCTGAACAAATTCCTTCCCCATTTTTAAACCATTTAACCACTGAACCACCCTCTCTCTTAACAGATCCGGAGTGCGTTCCGGTACCTGACGGATCAAAATGTTCTGCTTTCTCATCATATCTTCGACAGCATCTATCCTCATTTCTTGTTCCTGCAGTTTTAACTTACTGTCCCGCACCACCTCCTGAGTCCCTTTTACTTCCTTCTTTACCGCATCCACCTCGATTTGAACCACTTTCAGCATTCCCTCAAATTTATTCAAACTTAAGTCCACCTTTTTGGTATAATCTGTCAGTGTTGACATCATCTTTTCTTGCCTTTTAAACATTTCATTTTTATCTTTCACCCTTGAAGCCTCATTTTTCTCCATTTTTTGCGACAACTTGCCAATTTCCACCATAATTTGAGTCTGGTCCAATGACACTGTGGGCAGAGCTGTTGGCTGAACAAATTCATCCATTGGTGCTTTTTCAATCTTCTTAGGTTTTACAACCTGTTCTTCTTCTTTTGCTTTCGCTCTCGTACCTTTATCCATAGTGATGTAATATATTTCAAACCCAATGTTGCAGATCGCTGTAACAATTCCAATACAGTAAGGCTTACTACACTGCAGCCATAGGTTCCACCAATACAACCGGCAAGTTCTTATGTCAGCAAAAGATCCAAAATTTACTGTAATCCACAACGATGAAACAAAGGAAAACAAAAGAAAACAGCTCTCCAAACAGGCAGTTTAAAAGTAAAAATTGTTAACCACAAATAATCCTTTCCCACAAAACCAGCAGTCAAATGACGTCTTCCAACCACAGCAAAAAGGCTTCAGAAAAACAGTTAATCAGGTTGCTGAGGGGGGGGGGAGCACAGAAGGAAAGAAAAATCCAGCCACCAAGGGGTTAAGGTGAGAAGTTGAGCAGCTATTTGTAATCCACACGGTGATGGAACCCTACAATCAAAGCCACATAATCCTTCCTTTGAAGTGGATAATTAAAGCACCCTTTTCCAGCAAGTGCCTTAACTTTGAAGTGAGAAGAGGCCCCCCCTCTTCCCCCTCTTCCCTAAATGAGCAGGCAGTTTAGGCAGGAGAGAAGAGAAAGGAAAAAAAAACAAACTCCCACAGCCTCTCCTCTTTTCCAGTCCAGAGAGGAGGTAGAAAAAAAGAAAAAGGAAAATTAATCCACTTTATTGATCTCAGAATGTGGCGCGGTCCTCTGGTATGTAGGAAAAAAAAACCACAGTCTATACACGATCACTTTCGTTTCCCCTGACCGTCGCCATTACAGTACCTCCAGCTCTTCCCCCCCTTTTTTTTTCTTCTGAAAAACTCAGCCGGTTTTATAGCTTATAGCTAAGAATGTAGCTCCCTTCAGGCACTTACACACAAATTGCCTTCACTCCAGCCGCTTCTTGCCACTTCCAAAACCAGTTCCAAAGCCTTCTCCTCACTCTCGCTGATCCCGTTCCTCGGCTCTCCAGCGGAAAAGCCGCGACTGCCGTCACAGCTCAACCGCCCAGAAAAACCTCCCGAACTTCGATCATCCAGCTTCAAAAGCTCAGCAAACTTTCCAAGGAGACAGGCAAGGATCTTAACTTTAAGCTTTACCACTTGAAAATTTTTCTATTCCGCTCCTTCACATCGTTCACCACTTTGTTGAGCGCGAGCGTCCGAAACTAGATGTTACACAGCGGCCATCTTAGCCAAACCCCCCCACAGAGGATACATTTCATGATCAACCATGGATATCTGAAACTGCAGATATCAGCAAACCCTATATTTTACATTGCATACAGTGGCATCTAGTGGCCAGCTCTGGTAATGTGCCATATAAATACTCTGTGTGTGTCTCTCTCTCTCTGTCTCTCTCTCTTTCTCTCTCTCAGTACCTTTATATCACCACAATTATATTCAAGAGTATTTTGCCACATTCTCAATCCCTATTTCGTCCTCCCAGTTGTTTCCCTTTTTTAAAAAAAGTTTGGTTTTATCCAAAGTGTGTTGTCATGCTTGCAGACTGTCTTGCAAATGATACAGGTGCTGTTAACACCTCCCTCTGGAACTGTTCAATGGTAGATGTTTATAAATAATTTCTGCTGCTTGGCTTTTAAAAGACAAGGGTGCAAAATCATTCCTGAATTCTTAAGCCTTAGAGTGATTTAAAGAAAATATTCATGTTTTCTCAAATATGTTTGGATTGCAACCACCAACTCAATTTGTATGTAGATGATGATGATAAATAGGATCTGTGCAAGTATAGTATTGTCTAGTATGCTTGGATTAATTGCCAATATTTCTTTCTCTTTTCAGTGGAATTTCTCCAAAATCCAACATCAGCCAGTCACATGGGTTACACAGAAATAGCCTCTTTAAAGATTGTGGCATTTTTGAACCACAATCAGGCAACGGCAACTTTGTGCTGGCTAATCTTTCTCACACTAGATCAGGCAAATGGAACTACAGAATGAATTCTCCAAAAGGTGGCTTTGTTTTGGCATTTTCACATCTGGCCTAGACGCAGAAGAAGAAAAAGCTATACACCCAATTAAGACCAATGGTTGCATCCCTCAGACAATGTCTTTACAGTCCAATTTTAAACACTGTTTGTGCTTTAAGAAATAAGTTTTTTTTCCTTTCATTGACACATTGACTGTTGATTATTACCCTGTTGCTTTATTATCACATTGTTCTTTGCTTGCTCTTTTCATTTGTTCCTTCCCTTTCATTGGCAGACTTCTGAATTCACTAACAGCTAACAAGAGACTTTTTTGTTGCACTCATTGTAGAAGTACCCAGTTGTTTCTAAGCATGCTTCCTGGTTCTCTTCATTTGCGTTTATCATTGCTGTCAATGCCAAAGCATGCAAGCCTGCGTTTCCCAGAGGGGAAATCTTCTAAAAGAAATCATGGCAAATTTCAAAAGGATTTACTTTCATGAGGGTGGAAACAAGCTGCTGCTAGACTACCAGCAGTGTTGTGTGAAAACCAAAGGAAGTAAATTCGTGTAACTTGCAAGGCAGCACAAAACCACTGTGTGAATATTCTCTAATGTTTGGGGTAGGAGTTTCCCCAAGCTATCATACTATGGCCTGAATGTAGGACCTTTGTGGCACATAAGCCATGCCTTCTATACCAATTAGCTTCACCTCCTTTTTTCATGGTTGCTTTGAAACATTTCAGCTGTAGGGGCTGGATAATTGATTTCCAGATGCATCCAGTTTGCCCTGAGGGAAAGCTGTGAAGGTTGGGAGGTGATATATGCACACTGTCCTCATCCCCATCATGGCTATAGCCTCAACATCTTCCAGGCAATAACACCTGAATAATGGCACCCTATCTGGAACAAATCTACTGGGACATGTGGGTGGCTGTAGACAGGCTGAAGCAGCTCAAAACACGATGAGGTCTTTTTTTTGACCCAATTAGTAAATTCTTCCTTAGCAGCTAAGCAATGATTCAGTACTAATGATCTTCTCATTAGTCCTTTCTCATCAGCCACCTGTGGGCTCCTGTAATACTCAGGATGCAATAAGCTTAAAATGAAATTGTTAAAAGTCATGAAGACATTTCCTGGAGGCATTGTATAAAATATGCATCTGCATCTGGATTGACTTGATCTCTTTAGTTTCTATGGTTAGAAATGTTAAAGCATTTTAGCAGTTCCCTTCTTGGGTGGGGGCAGTTGGAAAAATTCCTGTTGAAACAATGGTAATTTTTGCTTTCAGAGAATTCATCTGTTTATTTTTTTATTCACATTTATACCCCACTCTTTTGATGTGAACACCACTCAGGGAAGCTTTTCCTGAAGCAGGAAAAATGTCATTGGTGTGAACTTGTTTAAGGTGGATCCCAGCTTGCCATGAAATGACCCATCTATACCTATAAAGCAGAGGTGTGGGTGCAGTATCTGGAATGGGCTGCCGTACCCCTTGACTAAACCCCATGAAAAGCAGCACACATGTACCTTGTGCATGTGAGCAGGTCACTGTTGGGGTCCCAAAGCCCATGGGGCAGTTAATGCCCCCCAAATTGATCCTTTAGTCCTCAACCAATCATAAGGGCTGACCAGGTCTGGGCCTTTGTGATGTCATGCCCAGACGTGGTCAGCCCTTGGGAGTGGTCAGCCCTTGGGAATGGTCAGCCAATGTGACATCACAGGGCCCCACCCCTTGGCCACACAGGCCAGCTGGCAGGGCGGGGCAGGAGTCCAGTGGACAGGGGTCAGCCCAGGAGAAGGAGCACCCGAGCAATGGAACCCCGGGAGGTAGGACAGCGCCCCCCCAACCCCACCCGGGCAAAGCCGGGCACCCCTGCTAGTATACTGTAATCACAGAGCCATCTCCTGCAGCACATATGAAATGAGACATGCAGGATTTAACATGTACTGTATGTCTGGCTGGACATCCCGCTATGGTAATAGAGTAGACCGTACAGCCAGCAACTCAACGCAGTATGTTGGGTGGCGGTTAATTACCCTGACTCCCTAAAGGGGCCAACAGCTGCGGGCAGTTGAACCCCTTTGGGTTGGGTGATGGCCCCCATCATATTGGGCCCAGCAGTAAAATGAGTGGAGGAGGAACTCTGATTCCCAATGGTCATGGAGGCGGGAGAGGCCTTGCCAGATGGGCTGGCTGTGAAGGCATGCTGTGAAAATATTCTCAAGGCTGTGGCAGTCCATTGCAGTCCCAGTGTTATAATTAAAATTATGATTTATTATTTTTCTGCATGTATCCCCTTCAGTCATCCCAGTGTGCACAAAAGTGTATTTGCAGTCAAACCTATCGTTGTATGCCAATTTTACACATGCGCGTGTGCACACACACACACACACACACACACACACACAGAGAGATAGCTCTGTGCAAAAATCAGTGAATTTCATTACTTAGCCTCTCTCATTTAACAGTTTCTACAAACCATTAGATATTTTTCCCTGACATTTTTCAGTGCATGGATGAACATAGAGTAATAAACAAAAGAAACAAGTAACCAAATCAATGGGGATTAAAAAATGTCTTCTTAATATTTAAAATTACCTCATAGCAATAGCATTCTAGGAAAAAATTATATCCTGCCCATAGTTTACTTTTCTCAATGGGTATCCACTCAGTGTGGCAGATTACAGCTCCTAGCAGCCCCAGCAGAAAGACCAGGTTGGGTTACATAGTTCTTATTCTTGACCCCCTTAACAGACTATTTTTGCTTAGCAAGAACATAGATAAAACTCAGTTTCCTGTCTGAAGAATTGTTTCAAATAGTTTATTGGGTGTCTATGAACATATTATGTTCCACCATTCAGTCTTAATTTCAGGATTTTTCTTACTCTCCTTAAATACTCTGTGCAGTGCTGCCGGTCAGCAATAAGAATGGTGCCCCGCCACCGCCGCCACCAGACTCTTCCCTCCGCCAGGCCGGCCTTGAGGGAAAGAAGAGCAGCTGTGCGGTGTGGCCAGCTGGGCAGAAGAATGCCACCGCCACTCCCACCGCTGCTGCCACCGGACTCTTCCCTCAGCTGTTTAACTTGGAGGGAAGTTGTTGTGTATTCAGGCAGAATTTCAAGTTGCTCAAGCAACGCCTTGCAAAGACAAAATAGTGATTTCCTGCCATCAGAATTAGGAGCTAGATTTGGCGCGCAATCTCCCCTTCAGGGTGCATTCATTATGATAATTAGAGTTCTGTGATTGGTTACAACTTTGGATCCTATTCCTGATTGGTTAATACTCATATATCATGTTATGATTGGTTAGTTATGATTGTCTGGCAGGTTACCACATTGTAGTAAGGAGTCACCACCGGGGAGACACTATACAAGCCCCACGGGTAAACAAGAATGGGGCCGGGCCGGATCTATGCTTCTCATTACTGCTGCATGTTAAGCCATGGAGGGCTAACCTGGTGTCTTCTCTATATGCGCACTCACAGGGTGTAGCTCAGTGCATTGCCTTCTACGGTGGAATTCAGAGAGACCGATTACATAGGACTTGTATAGCCATCTGATGTCCGGATAGCCTTGTAAGAATAACCAGAAGGACTTTACAATAAACCTCGTTGTTGTTCTGTTCATCGTTGCCTGGACTATTCTTTCCAAGGGCCCGGACACAATAGAAGTGGACAAGTCTGTGTTTTTTGCAATGTATTTTTTTTCTCCTTGTGTATTGCTTTGAAACGTGTACTGCTCTTGAAATTTGATATTTTGTAACTGCAATTTGTGATACTCTGCTTCTTTGTTAGGTGCCCAGAGTCCCATTGCCAGTGGGGCGGCATACAAGTTGAAATATAAATAAATATAAATAAATTGCCAAGAGTGTTTGTCTCTCCCTGATGATCTTCTGTTAGTGTTAGTGGTCTTTATTCTTTGAATTAAAGTGCATCTACGAGTCCTTTTGAAGGCACTACTGAGGAACAGCTCAAATATTTTCTCAAAGAACGATTCCACTAAAGGTCCAACTTCCCTACGAGGAAAAGACACTTAGATCTGCTGTTATGTGCAGTTTTTCAAAGCAAGTCCCTGCTGGTTTTTATGAGTGAAGTTGTTAATAGAACAACAAATGTTTCTTTTCACTCTACCCTTCAGCACCATTGATCTAACAAGGTGCTAATTGACAGGTTCCACCCTTTTTTAATGTTTAATGTTCCCAAGTGGGTGGGTACAAATTACTTTTAGTGCTGCATTTTAAAGATTTTTTGTAAACTGTTCAGAGGCAACAGGCGCTTGCCCATGAGTGTGCCTTTGTAGCAGGTCAGGCAATCACAAAGGGCAGAAAGCGGTGAAAAACAGTGTCAGTGAAATTAAACCAACCCCTTGGGTGAACTGAAAAAAGATGACTCTCTTTTTTCAAAAAAAAAAGAAATGATCTCCCATTCGGTTTCTCTGCACGTAGTTTTGTATTATGCAGTCACTGGTTTTCAATTCATTTTTGTCTGTGCCAGATCGAAAGCAAAGAGCAGAATAAATGACCAATGTAGATGCCCCCAGAGGATCTTAGATATGGATTCTTGGAACTTCTCCCAGGCTTCCTGCTTCCTTTTTTAAAAAAAAATATTTTTTTCCAGCCACCAGAGCTTCCTTCACCTCTCTGGGAGCTTTTACAGTTGAAAGATACATGAAAGCATGGTAGAAAAATACAAAATGTTGCCTTCAGCTGTTGTTGCAGGGATGTGCTTGTGTGTGTATTTATATAGAATTTATATACAGTGATAACCATGTTATCACTGTATATAAATTCTATATAAATACACACACAAGCACCAGCCGGGGGTGAGGAGAGAGCCGGGCGAGCGGCAAAGGGGCCTGCCGCCGCCGCCGCCGCCGGGCAGCCACCCCAGCCGGGGGTGAGGAGAGAGCCGGGCGAGCGGCAAAGGGGCCTGCCGCCGTCGCAGGCGCCGGGCAGCCACCCCAGCCGGGGGTGAGGAGAGAGCCGGGCGAGCGGCAAAGGGGCCTGCCGCCGCCGCTGGGCAGCCAACCCAGCCGGGGGTGGGGTGAGGAGAGAGCCGGGCGAGCGGCAAAGGGGCCTGCCGCCACCGCCATCACCGGGCAGCCACCCCAGCCGGGGGTGGGGTGAGGAGAGAGCCGGGCGAGCGGCAAAGAGGCCTGCCGCCGCCGCCGTCGCCGGGCAGCCACCCCAGCCGGGGGCGAGGAGAGAGCTGGGCGAGCGGCAAAGAGGCCTGCCGCCGCCGCCGCCGCCGGGCAGCCACCCCAGCCGGGGGCGAGGAGAGAGCTGGGCGAGCGGCAAAGGGGCCTGCCGCCACCGCCGCTGGGCAGCCACCCCCAGGGGGGGTGGGGGGTGAGGAGGAGGAGGAGAGCCAGAGTCCCAGGCAAAGGATAAGTAGCTGATATGCAAATGTAGACATAGAGACTTTATACTGACTAAAAATAGAAACTAATATAGCAACTGACATAGAGACTTTATACTGACTAAACATAGAAACTGACATAGAGACTGTGTTTAAAGTGTGATAATATGCATGATAATATGTTGTCCTAAATGTTTTAAACTTTTAAAAACTGTGATAAAATGTATGAGGAGAGAAAAATGGCATAGACACCGGCAAACCACGCCACAAATCTTGCCAAGAGAACCCTATGGACCAAAACAAAAGCCAAAACAAAAGGGCAGGCTAGGTGATACAGGATGCTTAACACCACAGAGGGGAGGAATGGGAGGGACAGGAAAGGGGGAGGGGAAATGCAATGTTGTAAAGAGCAATACTGCATAGGGACATGGAATGTGAGATCAATGAACCAAGGTAAACTGGAAGTGGTAAAAAATGAGATGGAAAGAATAAGCATTGACATCTTGGGCATCAGTGAGCTAAAATGGACAGGGATGGGTGAATTCAGCTCTGGAAACCATCATATCTACTACTGTGGACAAGAAAACCTTAGAAGAAATGGAGTAGCCATAATTGTCAATAAAAGAGTGAGAAAAGCAGTAATGGGATACAATCTCAAAAATGACAGAATGATGTCAGTCAGAATTCAAGGCAAACCTTTCAATGTCACTGTGATCCAAATATACGCACCAACCACTGGTGCAGATGAAGCCACAACGGACCAGTTCTATGAGGACTTACAACACCTCATAGAACAGACACCAAGAAATGATGTCCAAATTATATTAGGAGATTGGAATGCCAAAGTAGGAAATCAAAAAGTGGAGGGAATAACAGGCAAATTTGGTCTTGGAGTACAGAATGAAGCAGGGCAAAGATTGATAGAGTTCTGCCAAGAGAATGCACTGGTCATAGCAAACACTCTCTTCCAGCAACACAAGAGGCGACTTTACACATGGACATCACCAGATGGCCAACACCGAAACCAGATTGACTACATACTCTGCAGCCAAAGATGGAGAACCTCCATACAGTCAGCAAAAACAAGACCTGGAGCAGACTGTGGCTCAGATCACAACCTATTGATCGCAAAATTCAGGTTTAGACTAAAGAAAATAGGGAAAACACGGAGACCAGAAAGATATCACCTAGACAGCATCCCTAAAGAATACACGGTGGAGGTGATGAACAGATTTAATGGCTTAGATTCGGTAGACAGAGTACCAGAAGAATTATGGACGGAGATGAGGGACATCATGCAGGAAGCAGCAAAGAAAACCATACCAAAAGAAAAGAAGAGTAAGAAAGCAAAGTGGTTGTCTGATGAAGCTCTTAAAATAGCAGAGGAAAGAAGGAACGCAAAAGCCAAAGGAGAAAGGAAAAACTACAATCATTTGAACACAGAATTTCAAAGAAAAGCAAGGAGAGATAAGGAAAACTACCTAAAAGAACAGTGCACAGAAATGGAGGAAAACAACAAAAGAGGCAGAACCAGAGATCTTTTCAAAAAAATCAGGGAAATTAAGGGAACATTTAAAGCAAAAATGACCATGATAAGGGACAAAGAAGGAAAGGAGCTAGCTGATGCAGAAGAGATTAAGAAAAGATGGAAAGAGTACACAGAGGAACTCTACAAAAAGGACCTCAACACGCCTGACAATCACAATGATGAAGAAGTAGAACTTGAGCCAGACATCCTGGAGAGCGAAGTCATAAAGGCCCTAAAGAGCACTGCAAACAACAAAGCTAGTGGAGATGATGGTATCCCAGTTGAATTTTTCAAAGCGCTAAAAGATGACGGCGTCAAATTACTGCATTTAATATGCCAGCAGATTTGGAAAACAAAACAATGGCCACAGGATTGGAAAAGATCAGTATACGTCCCAATCCCAAAAAAGGGCAATGCCAAAAAATGTTCAAATTATCGAACAATCGCGCTCATCCCACACGCTAGTAAGGTGATGCTCAAGATAATACAGGACAGACTTCAGCAGCATGTGGAAAGAGAATTACCAGAGGTGCAGGCTGGTTTCAGAAGAGGCAGGGGGACTAGAGACCACATTGCTAATATACGTTGGATCATGGAGAAAACAAAGGAATACCAGAAACAAGTTTACTTTTGTTTTATTGACTACACTAAGGCATTTGACTGTGTGGACCACAACAAGATGTGGCAAGTAATTAAAGAGATGGGAATACCAGAGCACCTCATAAGCCTCCTGAGAAATCTGTACATGAACCAAGAAGCAACAGTTAGGACAGAGCATGGAATGACAGAGTGGTTTGGAATAGGAAAAGGAGTAAGACAAGGCTGCATTTTGTCACCATGCCTATTCAACCTATACACAGAGCACATAATGCGCAGTGCAGGGATGGAGGAATCACAATATGGGATTAAAATCACTGGGAGAAACATCAATAATCTGAGATATGCAGACGATACCACCCTAATGGCAGAAAGTGAGGAAGACCTAAAGAATCTCTTGATCGGTTTGAAGGAAGAGAGTGCAAAAGCTGGCTTGAGACTCAATATCAAGAAAACCAAGATAATGGCAACAGGCCCAATCAGCTCCTGGAAAATAGATGGGGAAGAAGTAGAAGCAGTGACAGATTTTACTTTCTTAGGATCAAAGATCACTGCAGATGGGGATTGTAGCCATGAAATAAAAAGGCGACTGATTCTTGGGAGACAAGCAATGAGAAACCTGGGGAACATAGTGAAAAGCAGAGACATCACATTGAAAACAAAAATTAGAATAGTCAAAGCAATGGTTTTCCCAGTAGTGATGTACGGATGTGAGAGCTGGACAATTAGGAAGGCTGAACGCAGAAGAATAGATGCCTTTGAAATGTGGTGTTGGAGGAGGATTTTGAGAGTACCTTGGACAGCGAGGAGAACAAATAGGTCAATCTTAGAAGAAATTAACCCTGACTGCTCATTGGAAGGTCAAATAGTAAAGATGAAGCTAAAATACTTTGGACATCAAATGAGAAGGGAGGATTCACTTGAGAAGGCATTGATGCTGGGAAAGGTGGAGGGCAAAAGAAGAAGGGGGAGGCCAAGGATGAGATGGCTAGATGGCATTGTAGACACAATGGGCACAGAGCTGGGAGGGCTGAGGGGGATGGTGGAGGACAGAGGCGCCTGGAGAACAATGGTCCATAGGGTCGCAAAGGGTCGGAACCGACTGTGCGACTGAACAACAACAACCATGTTAGTCTATGCAAGGCATATCAGACAAGAAGCAAAAGAAAACAAAAGGCAAAGACAAAAACATTGTGGCAACTTAAAGACTAACTCCTATATTTTAATGGGCTCTTTCATGGATCAAGCCTGAGAAAGTAGACTTGATCCATAAGAGATCTCATTGAAATATAGAAGCTAGTCTTCAAAGTGTCACAATTTTTTCTTCTTTATGTTATTGGAGAGAGGGGTTGTTTGTACTTTTGTTTTACTCAACTGGTGTACATTTAAGGTATTTATATATTTTAATGCAATTTGATGTATTTATGTTATTCTTTATCATTTTGTTCAGTTTCTATTTGGTTTGTGGATCACAATAAATTCTTCACATAGATTTCTGAAATTTGGAATATCATATATGAAATAAGCTGTATAATTATATTGATCAGTAATGTGTATATGTGCATACATAATTCATTCTGTCTTTTCTACAGAGAAGGCTGAATATTGCCCTATGGTTACAGTACAGTGCTTACATATCTACTCAGATAAATCCCATTAAAACCAATAACACTTACTCCCAGATAAGCTGGTAGAGGATTACATTATTTTTCTAAAACAATTTTGTTAATATCAGTAATTCTTTATGGGTCAGTCTAACTCTCCTTTTCTCTTCAGTCAAACGACAACAATCCTCCAAAGCCGACAATTTTCAAAGTGGTTCCATGTCTGGATGTGTCTCTATTTTAAAATGAGCCAGATGGATTGAGACAAAGAACTAAATCAGCTTACTTCACAATGAAGAGAACCAATTTTTTTCACCTGCTGTGAAAGTCCTGGATTAATTAAGGATCTTGTCGTGATGGATGGTATAACACTTCAGCCTCCATATGAATAAATGATATTCCTTTTGTACAGAATAGACCAGTTTAGGTTTCCATCTGCAAAAGCTATCGTTTGCTACTGTAAAATCACTAAGGGATTTGAGGTCACTTTTTATGTATAGCTGGTGGAACTAATTAAAACAATCTTCATGAATGGACTGAATGCAACGTAGCAAATATATATGTAATTTCTGATGCCATTGTTCTATGCCACAACCTATTTTAGAAACTGCTGCACCCATCTTGAGAAAATCAGGCTGTGCAGCTGTTCCTACAGCTTCAAAATCATTTGCAGGTCACATAATTTTGAAAACTAGTAATAAATCCAAACTCATTTGGAAAGTGTGTTGATCTTCATCTTTCTTATTCTAATACAGAGGTAGGCAACCTACGGCCCATGGATTGGATCCGGCCTGCAGTGCCAAATCATCAGGCCCACCACCCTCGCTCCTGCCACCACCACTGTTGAAAGCAGCGGAAACAGCGGAAACAGCCGTAAATGCAGACATGGCTGTCATAAATGCATTTACAACAGTTGCAGACACATTTTACGGCAGCGTTTACAGTGGGGGAACCATCAGTCTGGCCCCCTCAACTGTCTAAGGGAGTGAGACCTGACACCCGACTTAAAAAGGTTGGCAACCCCTGTTCTAATGTATTGAGGTGTGGGTTTTTTGTGTATTTGTTCTTTTTTTGCAATGTAATTATCTCAAAAATTCAGGAGCAAAAGCTCAGACCTGGTCCCCTTGAATCCTAGTTCTTTGCTCTCTCTACTACAGGGGCGCCCAAACTACAGCCCATGGGCCCAATTAGGCAAATGCATTTTATTAATCAGGCCCCCAGTGAGAATCTGGGCATTCCCAGACAAGAAGGCTGCCTGTTGTGCTTTCCAGCAGCAAAATAAAATTACTTTGGTTTTGTACAACTGTCTGCATCTTGTCTCCACTCTCCCATCAGAGTAAGCCCTGGAATAGTAATTTAAGTAACATTTCCTTTCTGAATTGGTGCAAAGTGATTGCATGTTTTGTAACAAAATGAATGTACAGTACTTGATATATCATATTTTTTAAAGTAGAAGAGTCTCTGGTGGGGAGGAAAAACTACAGATTGTATCCATGGGACTCCAGGCTGATTTGCCTTTCCCTTGCATCATGTGGCCAATTGGGGGGGGGGATGTGAATCAGCCCACCCCAAACTCCTAGTAGTTCCTGCATTTTCTCCCAAGTAGTCCAGCCCTCAGAGAAACAAAAGAGATCCCAAAAATCTGACATCTGCTAAGGTCTGGACTGGTACAGTAGCTCTCAGCCATCACCCTTCTAGATATTTTGGACTCAGTCTCAGACACCAAAGGCTAGTGTTTGGGGATTCTGGGAGAAGATGTCTCAAAATCTGGAGGTCCAGAGATTAAGAACCATCAATCTACTTTTATTTGATTTTAAGTGATGCAGTAGAAATATTAGGTCTGTGACTGGCCAGAGTTCCACTATCCTTTTCTTAAGCAACAAATATACAAAATGGCTCATTACTGTCTAATGTACTTATTCTCCCTCTAACACAGCCATACATGTAAATGTGTTCTTTGTAACACCATCAGTACTTCACGGCCTAATCTTATGGTCAGCTTTTGTAGAGAAGCCTGAAGTAGAAATAGCAACTCCTGTGCTTCCAGGGTGGAAGGATCAACTGCAGTGTACTGTCATTACCCAAGGGATACCCAAATGTGTACAAATATAGCATCTCATATTGGGGGTGGGGGTGGGTTCTTCTTCCGTGTCATGGCAGCAGTTTGACCAACCATAGAACTGTTCTGTAGGAGATAACAAACTGATAACAAGTTTGAAAAGCCAAGCGACCGACATTTAGCACAACATTGGAACAATTGTATCACATACTTGTTTGACCCCAGAGGGCTATGGACAGTTCATCAAGGCAGTGAAAAGGTCACCCCAAATGTTCATATCGCAAGGATGCAGAATCAATTGGAAGTACTATAGTTGCTAAAATAAATATCTTTCACAACAGAAACAAAATTATTTCTGCGAAGAAACCATTTTAACTGGGCAGTGATTAGTTTCTTTGGTCTCAGAAACCAGACGACATAGTGTAATTGGGTGAAACTCATGTTCAGAATGCTCTCTGCATGCCACTATACGATATATGCATTTTTGCCTGGATGAAGCAATCACTATTAAGTCTTCCTCACAGATGGCAAGTTATTGCCTTAATTGGGTTTTTATTTTGTCACCACCAAAGCTTTTAGCACAGAGATATTTTGCTAATTTACAACTCACAGCAAGAACAAATGGAGCTGTTTACAGATATGCACCAACTCCAGATAAAATCTTTAAACACTTATGCTCCTCTTCTGGTTCTTGTTGGATCTGGGCCGTGAAGCGGGTTGCGCAAGCTGGATCAGGGCTGCAGAGCAGCCAGTGGGTCCCGGAGGAGACTGGTCAAGCAAAGACACACGAGGCAAGATGGAGCAGAGACCAGTGTTTAATGATCATAAATCAGAAGCATTTATGCCTGCCTTAATCTGACTGCGTGCATACGTTGTGCGTAGCGATACAAAGGAATCCCTGACTTTGCACACCATGTTTACACAAGTTAATTGGGGAAGTCTTCACCGGGGGAAGTTCCTTATCTAACTTAATTAACTACCAGGGACATACATTGTTCCTCGTTATCAGAAGCAAACAAGTGGCCAACATTGACTCTAGGGCTTTAAGGAATCTGCGGACGCGGGATTACCCATTACATGCCTAGCAAGTTAGTCATTAGCTCTCCATTGTCCTAGCTGCCTGTCAGATCAGCTATTGATGAATTAAACTCTATCTAATATTCTGCTCCCCCAATTTCTGTCCCCTCGGGAACCCGTGGCGACGAAGTGATCTTCAGCACCGGGGTTCTGTCAGGGACAGTATGCCAATTGCGCTGGCGGAACCCACAGGTTCTTGCACTTTGATTAGCTGACATTTCTATTTCACACATAGTGCTCTCTGTGTGTATTAGCTTCATCCATATACTTTATGAGGAAAATACTGTTTTTTAAATATAGCAAGGAAATCATGCGTGTAACATTCTCCATCACTAAAGAGAATAGGAAGCGATCATAAGTTAGTTTTCTGCTCAGAATAAAGATATGCAATAACACCTTTATTGCACCACTAAAATACTGGAAATTGTTTCAAATTCTGTGGGTCCATTCTGTAGGCTGTGCATTGCAGAGATAGGTTCAGAAAGCATCCTAGCTAGATATGCAAGCTGCAATATCTATAGAGAAAGTTCCAAGATGCAACTTTAAGATTGTTTTTTTTTTTTTTTGTTAAATCAGCTTTCACCTTCATGGGTATATTACTTTTTTAGCCTGTATTGTTGTAGAATGAAAACGAGACAAACCCACATTCCAGCTAAGACAGATAAGAGATTTAATATTATTTGGCCAAACAGATTCAGAGGGGCTTTAACAAGCTAATAATCCCCCTGAATGACAATACATTTTCAGAGCCATCTTTTTATACCATTTAATTGGGAAATTTCTGCACATTTCATCACTATGGGATAAGCCAAAATTATTAATTAATCTTTTGACATTGTCATGCAGTTCAGGTTAGAACATTCAGAATTGTTCATGTCATGTCACACAAATATTATTCAGCATTATGGTTTCCTGAGTCTAAGAGAAATCCCTGCCAGCTGTACAAACTGTATTTTATTTACTGGGCTTGTGGACACAAGGCCTTCTGTTTACTTTAGCCTTGTCATCATGTTCTATATTGATTAGATCAATCTGATCTGTTTAACTTTACAGAGTAGCTGAGAAAATGATTTTTACTTTTAAACCAGAATTAATATTAGAATTAATATCTTAATCCTTTCACTCCTATTTCAGTATAGATGTGAATAATCCTTGGCATTCAGTCCCTGACCATGAAAAGCCAACTGAAAATTCCAACTTGTAGCAAGATAGAAAATACTTGGAATCAGCCTTGGAGATAACATTCCACCGTCAAGGTCAATGTTGGTTACCTTCCGGTTCTGACATTGTGTATAGATGGTTCTCATAAAACAGCAGAAAAGAACACCCTCCTAGATGCTGTTGAAATGCAATTCTAACATGTGTCACCACAAGCTATCATAGTTCAGGCCAATGCAATTTGTACTCTGCCAAAAACTGGAGGCCTCTTGCTACTCATTTCATCCTAAAAGTATCAGTGCAATTAATAGCTTTCAGTTCTGAATAAACATCCATAGAATTGAATGCACAGATACAAGCATTAATATCTCCTTCAGAGTAAGTACTTTATCTGCAATATGCTGTGGGAATATGAATGAGGAAATGGGTCTTAATGGAATAGTTCTTTACACTTTAAGAAAACCTCAAATTATAAATGTTGAACAGGTTAAAAAGAATTGTTTCCTGACCTGCTTCTAAAGGCAGCATCTCTCCGGTTAAGCCCATCTATTTAACATTTCAAAAGAATGTGCTAAATTTCAAAATAAGTGCATTTCCAGTGTCAAAGAAGTAGCTCATTCTACCAAATTGGCTAAGGACCAAAGATTCCTCCATTCTTTCTAACACATGGAGCCTTAACAGTCAACACAGATGCAAACCAATATGTCCCTAAAGGCACAAATGAAGAATCAAGCAAAAGAGATTTGGTTTGCCAGCCAGTCAGTATTAAAATTATCATTTAATATACGGGCTACTCATTTTTCCACAATGCTTAAAGTGTATACACAAAAGGTTTCACCCTATACATTGGCTGAAATTACAATGAGAATAGCCTCATTGAATCTGTGGGTACATGCTAGCCAACTCCTCTGTAAGTTCCATTGTTTCACTGTGTCTGCTCTAGTTGCACCTTACTATTGTTCAGCCACAGCTTCTTATAACAATATGTGTTGTCCTGTCTATAATAGCCTAAATATAAACAAAGCAAATAAACTAAACAATCCTATGCTCATATATCTGGGTATTGGGTGGCATGAGAGGGAAAATGGAAGGGAACATTAAATTGCCCTCCATTGTAGCCAAGCACCAGTACAACACTAGTTGTAGGGTGGCATTTTTAATTATTATTTTAAAATTAAAAGCTGTGTGGCTGTTGTGTTCTGTAAAGCAGTGCCTTTAACAATGTACCTGTACCATGTGTTATCAATGTAACCTTTCTGTGTGCAACATTATAACCATCACCTGTATCAATGTATGCTTAATAAGGGGACGCGAGCTAGTGACCACCAGAGGGCAGTAGCGAGCGTCCAGCTCTAATGGATCAAAGCCACCTGGATCAGCAGCGCGGGAAGATTCCCCGCGACCTCCTCACCTGGTCAAGAAGGGCGTGACCTCCTACGACGTCACGCAGGCAGCAACCAATAGCCTGCCAACGAGCCACATTCAAATGTATAGCCAGCTGTATATATTGAGCTACCCAGCCGCCATTACCACATGTTCCTCCGGATCATCATGCAATAAACCTGTGTTAAGCCAACCCTTCGGCTGTTGTATTGTCTTTGGTCCCTTACACTAAATTGGCGACGAAGGTGGGATGGCAGCCCACGGGACCAAGACATGCGCCGGTTTCGAAATCAGGAAACCGGGCGACTGGGAGATCTTTGAAATGGACTTCCAGGCCGCACTGATCGAGTCCGAAGTTACGGAAGAGGCGAAGAAAAGAGCCATCTTCACCAGAATGCTCGGACAAGAAACAAAAAGGACCTTGGTGGACCTGATTGCACCGAGGAGGGTGAGCGAATTCAAGGCCAAGGAACTCATGCAGTTGCTGCGTGAGCACGTCCGGCCCGCCACGGCGATGTTTCCCGCTCGGAGTGCGTTTTGGAGGCGAGTCCAAGCGCCCGGGGAGACGGTCGCCGCGTTCGTGGCGGCCCTGCGGCTGGCGGCCGGCCCGTGCAAATGGGAGAACGTCGAAATCACCCTCCGAGACTGTGTGCTGTGCGGCCTGAACGACGCCGAGACCCAGCGCACATTAATGAACCAAGAGCCGCCTCCCACGCTGCAGGAGGTCGTTAGAGCGGCCCAGGCCGCAGAAGCTACGAAGGCCGGGGTCCAAGAACTCCAGGACTGGCGGCCAAAGTCAAGCAAAGCAGAGGCTCCGGTGCATGCGGCCCGGCGAACTTCGAGGTCGTCTACAGAGAGCAGCGACGACGAGGACGTGCAGAGGGTCCGGAAGGAGAGCCGGCGTTGCGACGGCTGTGGCGCGGCCCACGACCGCGTGAAATGCCCCTTCCGGAAGGCCGAGTGTCACAACTGCGGCCGCCGCGGGCACATCGCCAAGGTGTGCAGGAAGAAGCGCGAGTCCCGGAGGAGCTCCCCAGACCGTTCCGCGGGACGAGACCACCCAGCGAGACCCAAAGACGGCGCCCAGGCCATGCGGAAGCAGGACAGCGTGGGCCACATCACCGACGGCAGCGAGGACGACGCCTCGGTGTTCAGCGTGTCTACGAGACACCCCCGCTACTTTGTTGAGGTACTAGTCCAAGGGGTGCCCATTAGGATGGAAATTGACTCGGGGTCCTCATATTCAATCATTTCCCAGAGGGAGTTTTGTGGAATTGCCCCCCAAAAGCGGCCCAAGCTCAAAGCGTTGAGGGCCACACTACGGGACGTGCAAGGGAACAGTATTCCAGTGTTGGGGGTTGGAGAATTTCAGGTCAAATTCAAGGAGCACGCCGTGTCCCTTCCCCTGGTCGTGCTCAAGGGAGGAAATTGCAGCCTCCTCGGGACTCAATGGTTCCAGCCCCTGGGGTTGTTCATTGGGGGGGTGCATGCCGTGGGGATGCACGCTGCTGGGACTGATCCAATTCAGGAGGTGTGCGAGGCGCACCCCAAAGTCTTCAAAAGGGGACTGGGGAAATTCAAAGAGCCCCCAGTGACTTTCGACCTGGACCCGGAGGTCCGCCCTGTTCGCCTAAAACCACGCCGGGTGCCGTTCGCACTCAAGGACAAGATAGAGGCGGAACTGGACAAATTGGTGGGTCAGGGGATTCTTGTGCCTGTAGATTCTGCGGAGTGGGAAACTCCAATTGTAACTGCTCTAAAGTCCAATGGGGAGGTCCGCATATGCGCCGACTACAAGTGCACCATCAACAAGGCGATCCGCCCGAACGCATATCCGGTGCCGGTAGTCAGCCATCTGCTGGCCAGGTTACACGGGGGGAAATGTTTCGCTAAGCTCGACTTAGCACAGGCCTACCAGCAGCTCACGGTGTCTCCTGCCGCAGCTGCTGCGCAGACCATAGTCACCCATAAGGGGGCGTTCCAGGTGACGCGCCTCCAATTCGGCGTGAATTCGGCGCCAGGAATTTTCCAGTCACTCGTGGAACGCCTCCTGAAGGGACTGGAGGGGGTGTTGCCTTATTTTGATGACGTGTTAATAACAGGGGGGAGTCGGGCTGAATTGGCCAAGAGGTTGGGGAAGGTCCTGACGATATTCGAAAAGGCGGGGCTGAGGTTGCGAAAGGACAAATGCGTCTTCTTCGCAACCGAGGTGGAGTTCCTAGGGTTTTGTGTGACTCCTGAGGGGATAAAACCATCCAAGTCTAAGGTGGCAGCCATCAAGAAAGCCCCCCGCCCCACCTCCAAGCCCGAGTTGCAGTCGTTCCTAGGGCTGCTCAACTTTTACCACTCCTTCCTTCCCCGGAAGGCAGCGGTGGCCGAACCGCTACACAGGCTGCTTAAGAAAGACCAGGCATGGAAGTGGGGCGATGACCAAGAAAGGGCATTTAGTGAGCTGAAAAGCCTCCTGGCGTCCGACGCCATACTGACCCACTTCGACCCCAAACGCCCAGTAGTTCTGATCTGTGATGCATCTCCAGTGGGGGTGGGGGCAGTGCTGTGCCACGTGCTGGAGAACGGAAGAGAGGCCCCGATAGCATTTTACTCCAGGTCCCTGTCCCAAACAGAGAGAAACTACGCACAGACGGACAGGGAGGCATTAGCGATAGTCTCGGGGACGAAAAAATTTCACGATTTTCTGTATGGCCGCCCGTTCACCATCGTGACGGACCACAAGCCCCTGCTAGGCATTTTTACCGCGGATAAGCCCACCCCTCAAATCCTGTCCCCAAGGATGCTCAGGTGGGCCATTTTTCTCAACGCGTATCAGCACACGTTGGTCTACCGGCCCGGGAAAGAGATCAACCATGCGGACGCCCTATCTAGGTCTCCCCTTCCCCTAACGCCCAGCCAGGTGAGCATGGGGGAGCGGGACCATCAGGTTCTCATGATAGAGGTGCTGGATTCGCCCCCCGTAGTGCCCGCCGACATTGCCAAAGCGACAGAGAAAGACAAAACGTTAGCGACAGTAAGCTCCTGGCTACAGAAAGGGTGGCCCGCATCCTCCCCAGCGGAGGAGTTCGCCCCATTTTTCAGAAAAAAGCTAGAACTGTCCCTAGAGAGGGGATGTCTCTTGTGGGGGCAGCGGGTGGTGATTCCCACTTCCCTTCGGCCGCGGGTGCTCAAACTGCTTCACGTCAGCCACCCCGGCATCGTGCGATCCAAGGCGCTGGCCCGGAGTTACTTCTGGTGGCCACAGCTAGACGCCGACATTGAGCACATGGTCGGCACTTGTGAAAGTTGCCAATGCTCCAGACCGGAGGAGGCCCGCCTTCCCCACAGGGAATGGGACGCGGCTAAGGGGCCGTGGTCCCGGGTGCACATTGATTTCGCGGGCCCGTTCAGAGGCACCCTGTTCCTCCTTGTAGTGGACGCTTTCTCCAAATGGTTGGAGGTTATCCCAGTCACGAGCACCTCCTCGGCACAGACCATTAGGCATTTGCGGAGGCTCTTTTCCACGTTCGGCATACCCGACACGTTAATTAGCGACAACGCCAGTTGTTTTACGTCCTCCGAGTTTAAGGCATTCATGGAGATTAACGCCGTTCGGCACATTACCTCCGCCCCGTTTCACCCGGCCACCAACGGCCAAGTAGAGCGCCTCGTCCGCACCACGAAGGACGCGTTGCGGCGCATGGGCCCAGGGGATTTGAACCTACAAGTGTGTCAGTTTCTGCTAGGGTACAGGGTGACCCCGTTGGCGTCAGGATACTCCCCCGCAGAGCTCTTAATGCGCAGGAAGCTGACCACCATCCTTACTAGGCTAGACCCCACGAGGGTAGAGGACAAAGGAAGGAACATCGGGCTGGAAGTTACAAAGAGTTTCAGCATAGGCGCCCCCGTGCATTGCAGGAATTACGCCAGCACAGGCCCAGCCTGGGTGCCGGGCGTAGTCGTGGAACAAACCGGCCCCATATCGTACCGTGTGGAAACCAGCACAGGGCTCCTATGGAGGCGGCACGCGGACCAGCTCCGACGCAGGGTCTCCGATGAGCAGGGCACTGATCAGGCAGGAAATAAGTCAGCGTTAGGGTTCTCCCCCACCCGTTCAGCCCAAGGGGGAGGAAAGGGGGACCGTGGGCCCCCACCAAGGGGGGAGGAAGATATCCTCGTAGATACCCTGGGGGATCTTTCCGGGGAGGAGGAACCCGACCCCATACATATCTCGTGGAAAGTCCCCACAGATGCGGGTACCCCTACCAAGTTAGATTTTGATTTCCAGAACCGGGGGGGTTTTCGGAGTGGTCCCCTACCCGTCCAAGCGAGAAGAGGGGTTTTTCGTTAGCCCCAACGGCCCCCGGTTTCCCCACAATGGAGTTTTTCCCTTCCCCTAAGACCGCCAGACAGCGGCAAGCCACTAACGAGTCTCCCTCTCCCATTTCAGGACAAGGGACCAAGGAACAAAGAAGCAATAACGCCCCCGGGGGGGCAGCCTTCTTCACGGCCCAGACGCACACGCAACAAGCCATCTTGGCTGAGAGACTTCGTCTCATCCTAGGGGGGAGGGATGTTGTGTTCTGTAAAGCAGTGCCTTTAACAATGTACCTGTACCATGTGTTATCAATGTAACCTTTCTGTGTGCAACATTATAACCATCACCTGTATCAATGTATGCTTAATAAGGGGACGCGAGCTAGTGACCACCAGAGGGCAGTAGCGAGCGTCCAGCTCTAATGGATCAAAGCCACCTGGATCAGCAGCGCGGGAAGATTCCCCGCGACCTCCTCACCTGGTCAAGAAGGGCGTGACCTCCTACGACGTCACGCAGGCAGCAACCAATAGCCTGCCAACGAGCCACATTCAAATGTATAGCCAGCTGTATATATTGAGCTACCCAGCCGCCATTACCACATGTTCCTCCGGATCATCATGCAATAAACCTGTGTTAAGCCAACCCTTCGGCTGTTGTATTGTCTTTGGTCCCTTACACTAAAGTGGCCCAGGAGGAATAGTGTGCAGTATTATACTGTTGCATAATACTTTGTAGCTTGTGATATATCAGAATTCTTGGTTCTAAATTAATAATGCAGTCAAATCAAAGTTACTACTTTAGAAACAGGTTAATGCAATGATTAACCCCAAACGAGTAAAGTTGATAATGCTGCATAAGCAGAAATAAATTAGTTACATAGAAAAGGTAAAGGTAAAGGTAAAGGTTTCCCTTGCTCGAAAGCCAGTCGTATCCGACTCTAGGGTGCAGTGCGCATCTCTGTTTCAAAGCCGAAGAGCCAGCGTTGTCTGCTTCTGCAGACATTTCCGTGGTCATGTGGCAGGCGTGACTAGACACCGGAGCGCACGGAACGCTGTTACCTGTCCACCGAAGTGGTCCCTATTTATCTACTTGCAATTTCTTGCTTTTGAACTGCTAGGTTGGCAGGACAAAGACAGGAGCTCATTCCATCCTGCAGTACTCGGGAATCGAACTGCTGACCTTCCGCCTCCCAGTAAGCGTCTTAGCCAATTGAGCCACTGCAGTCACTTAGTTACATAGATAGCTAATTTGAAATTACAGTGTGCATAAATGTAGCTTTTTCTTCTCTTTTCTTTAGTGGTACTGTTCATTGCATTGATTTGTTTCTCAAATACAAAAGGTGGAAGGTCAGCAGTTTGATTCCCGAGTACTGCAGGATGGAATGAGCTCCCATCGTCTGTCCCAGCTCCTGCCAACCTAGCAGTTCGAAAGTAAGACATTGCAAGGAGATAAATAGGAACCACTTTGGTGGGAAAGTAACAGCATTCCGTGCGCTCCGGTGTCTAGTCATGCCTGCCACATGACCATGGAAATGTCTGCAGAAGCAGACAGCGCTGGCTCTTCAGCTTTGAAACAGAGATGAGCACTGAACCCTAGAGTCGGATACGGCTGGCTTTTTCGAGCAAGGGAAACCTTTACCTTTAAAATTGATTTAATTGTCCTATGGATGCAGAATGAAAAATGCTAATGCCCTGCAAGCCAACAAGTAGTCTTTTCTCATTTGCAAATCTGGTTTAAAGCATGACAATGATTTCTGCTTGAAGAATTTAATCCATCAGTCTTTAATGTTTAACTCATGATAATCAATGAGGAAACAATTTACTGTATATTTAAATGTTTACCAAATCAGCTTTTATTTTGAATAAAGATGCAAACTAAAAATGCAACTGGTGCTCTGGTTTGTTTACAGCTTTTCTGCAGTAAACTAAAGTTGTCTTTAATACCCAGTGAAAAGCATGAAACACTGCATCTCTTTAAATCTTGCCTGAGAAGTCTTGGGCAGTGATAATAACAAGTAGCAAATGAGAGGAGACAAGGAGCCAATTAGAGCCCTGTGCCCCAATCCGCTCAGAAATATTGTACATAGCAGTCATTTAATTTAATCTTCAAACAATTATTGGCAAATCCCCATTGTGTTCTCTGCTTAAGCCCCCTGCTCTGAAGTCACAAAGTTGTGCTCAGTGGAGCAAAAAGGTGAATGAGGATTTGACAAGTGAAAGCCAAGAGGCCACTTCACATAATGGCTTTATAACTTGGGTAAGACCCTGGCCTGTACCTACAGGGATGAGGGTCCTTTCTATGGTGACATTCTGAACTACTAACTGAAATCACAAGCTTATAAATTGGCTAAGGGAAAACAATAGTTGAACCCTTTGACCTATGACCCTGAGTAGTAGGCTTCAGCTGAGATCAGTGAGCATTTACCTCTATGTATAGGCATTATTTTCCTCTCTTGGTGACTAGCACAACTTCATATCAATAGAGTTAGCAAAAGGTTAGAGTTATGGTGCTCAAACGTCAACTCTGCCATGAAATTCACTGGGTGATCTTGTACCAGTCACATCTATTTCACATAGCTCTTGTGGAGATTTAATTTAATTAATTTAATTTTCGCACTAGTATGCCGCCCAATCAGGGAACCCATCTCAGGGCGGCTCACATGGTAAATAAACAATATACACACTATACAATACACAATATACACAGTAAATACACAGTAATACAATATACAAAATTCAATCTACCAAAACAGCATATAATAATATACCACAACATAATCCTATAACAGCCTCTCCACTCTGGCCAGGCAAATTCCAAGGGCAGCAGTGGCAAGGTCCAGCTGTCCATCACCATAATGGCCCTTTCAAGCCCAGAGGGGGGCAGGGCCCAGGAGTGACAGCAGGTGGGGTGGTCCTGGCGCCCATGGCCAGAGGGCCTCTTCACCCCAGCCAAGGCCAAAGTCTGTGGGCAGTGGCGGAGAGTCCTGCCACCCGCATGACCTTTTCAAGCTCAGCCCGGGGTGGGGCCCAAGAGCGCCGGCAGGTGGGGTGGTCCTAGCGTCCGTGTCTGGAGGGCCTCTTCACCTCAGCTGAGGCCAAAGTCCGTGGGACTTAATAGCCGCCCAATCCACCCAGCTGCTGCTGCTGCTGCTTCTCTACAGGCCGGCTGGCCGAGGGAGTATCTGGTGGCAGCGGCAGCAGTTTTGAAGCCGCCTGAGCCACCCAGATACTGCTGCTTCCCTCCGGGCCAGCTGGCTGAGGGAGCGTCTGGTGGCAGCAGCGGCAGCTGCAGTTTTGAAGCCGCCCAAGCCGCCCAGCTGCTGTTGCTTCTCTCCAGATCAAGTGGGCAAGAGGAAATCCCATGGCACCTCCTTGAAGCTCATTGGAGGAAAGGTAGTACAGATATAGAAGAAGCTGTATTGTTCTGAGTCATATATTTGGTTCTCAGGTGGCTGCATTTTCCCCCCTGCATTGTTTCATGAAGTCCTGTAAGTGGCGATGACAAAGACAGTAAAAGGACCTGGATAAACATAAATCTCTGTATGTAAATGTAATTATTTTAAATAATTTCAAATGCTGTTCTATCAAAGCAGAAAATTATGGCAGAACTGGTATTTTGTAAGATACAGCAAGATTCATAGATGGTCAGTTTTGGAAATGAGGAAAAGTAAAACCTACTTGCAAAAATGACTGTGTGCTACTAAGAGCCAGCAGAGGTAAAGTCAGGTGGGCAGGATTCCTTGGTGTGTTCTTTAGCTGTATAGTCTGCTTCTTTAATAATAGGCCGGGGTGCCCAAAATTTTCAGGCCACGGGCTGGTCACATGGTTCAGTGGGCCAGTCATGTAGTTCACCGGGCCAGTCCCATGGTTCCTCCCACCAGAAGCGGAAGTAAAACATGCCTTGCAATCTGTTTTGCAACAGGATGAGATAGATTTTTAGGCTGCCATTTTCTCTGCTTAAACCAGGAGTGCCCAAACTACAGCCTATGGACTGTATCCGGCTCCTGACACCAATTCATCCGGCCTGCACCTCCCTTGCCGTATGGGCATGTTTTACTTCCACTTCCAGGCCGGATGAATTGGTGTCAGGGACTGAATCCAGCCCATGGGCTGTAGTTTGGGCACCCCTGTAATAGACTGATACTCTCAGGTGTAAGTTCATTTCCTCCTCACCCTATATTTTGCTTTCATCATGCAGATTGAAATAGCAGACTTTGCTTCTCTCTCTCTCTCACTCAAATAAATTAATAAATTTTCTGAAGATGATCCCTTTTTTAATGATTCCAATTACTAGCTTCCATAATCGAGTGTATCCTGGTAACAGCAACCTTGTGTTGCCAGCTAATCTTTCTCACACTAGGTCAGGTGAAAGGAACTGCAGAATGAACTCACCAAAATGTGCCTTCACTTTGGCAGTTTCATATCTGGTCTAGACACTGAAGAAGAAGCAAACACATAAGCTGAATTTCTCATTTTTTGGACCTTAGCTGTGCTTCACCTGCATTTTCTCTAGGTTTTCAATTTTTCCTAACAAGCCCACAAAATCTTTTTGTATAGTTTTTGCTAAGTAATATTTCCTAAGGTACTGTTGTGTCCAAACGTTGTATTACTTTAGTTCTTGGGATGCCATTGAGTCTTTGCAGCAAAAGCGTGCCCTTTCTCTAAGGCGCTAAATTCGTATCACTGTCAATGAAAGCTGATTGGCTCTAACCCAGGTTTCCTGCATTTCAGTTACCCGGGCAAATGTATCTCTGTAACTGCCGTTTTGTCTGTATATATGTAGCCCCCTTGTCCCCTATTCCCCAGTCCGAACTAAGCTGTAAATAAATCACTGTTTGTTACCCCCAAACTTGCTGTCATGTTGCATATTGTTATCGGACTCAACAGGTACACATTCCCTTAATTCACTAATTTAGTATATTATTTTAACATAATTTGTAATACAGTTCATACATTTTTTAAAAATTAGGGAATTGTGTTGAAGAAATTGGCAAAATGGGGAGATCAACAAATGACTGCTTTTTGCCTCATTGATTCTGGAAGTGTCCATTTGATAAATCTGCACTTGCATGAGTATTAAATGGACTTCTCCCTACCCTCCCTAGTTATGAATGCTTCCCCTCCTCCAAGAGGAAACTAATGATGTAATGGAGGTAGCATCTCTCAAATCTTTTTGAGATACACTTTGAACATTGCTCATTGCCAAAGCTGAGAAGATGGCCAGACAACAAGAGATGTTCGTGGTTTTTCAGAGTACAGTATAATGGCATTTTAAAGGTGCAGGCCAGATCTTCAGAGTAAGCAGTACCAGCCCTAAATTGCAACACAATATTTTATGGTTTACTTCTTGATTTTGTGAAGTCTCGCATGTTTATTTCACTGTGTGGCAAACAACAGGTATTGTGCTGCTTTTCTGTGACACAGGAGTAATAACAGAGCTTCAGTGTTCCTTAAGACTGTGGCTGTACAAACCTAAAATTAAATTTGTTTTCCTTAAACTAGATAAAATTAGAGACCATTCTCAGGAAGAATAAGCTCTAAGTCAGGGATTCTCAGCCTGTGGCCAGCGGCCAGTGGCCGGCAGCCCAGATGCAGCCCGCGAGACCATTTAATGTGGCCCCCCACTGCCTCCACCACACCAGGAAGTGCCATGTGGTGGAGGAAGGGCAAAATGGCTGTCTGCCCCCTGAAGCTGTCTGAGGGAGTGTGACCTGGCCCCCGGCTTATTTAGTAGAATATTTTAGTTGGTTGTATCAGGAAATTTAAACTTTCTAGTTCACAGAAGAAAATTCTAAAATACAGTATCAATTACATCTGAAACTCTTTACTAGTTCCAATTATTAATGTTATTGTAAAGAGGCAAAGATACAAGCTTTGTTTGGTACTTTTTTGAAACTACTGGAAGTGCAACCTAAAGGATCTTAAAATGGAGCCAAACAGTTTATGCATATTCTCAAATGACCATTTGCAACTTGGAGCATGCCTAAACAAGCACTTAGCACACCCTTTTGAGTTCTGCAGGGTGAGTCTTCCAGTTGAGCAATCATTTTAGAACCCCTCTCAGGGAATTTTACTTTTTAAGATTGGTGAGGAAAGTGGTGTTCCAGGTGCTTTAAGATGCCCAGGATGCTGTTTAACAGAGGCAGCCATCAACATCCAGTTTGCTGACAGAGAGCCCTGTCAACATCATACCTGTCAAGCGCAGCTCCGGAAAATATGGGACCTGCACAGAACCCTTTTGCGCAGAAAGGTTCTGTGCATAAGTGCATGTGCACTAACTACTTTCCCCGCCGGTCAATTTATGGGATTGCGGCGGGGAAGTGGAGGAAACGGCATGGAAATACGGGAAATCCCGGCCAATCTGGGTATTTGACAGGTATGGTCAACATACCAAATGTCTTTATTTTATACTTTCCCTGCGCATTTGCAGAGAGCAGGAAAAGTGTGGGTTCTCCCCCTCACTAATGGTTGTAGTGCTGTATTGGCAAGGAAGGAAAATTCCCACCTTTTCCTTTTGATCGCTTAATGGAAGGGGAAAGAGTGAAAAAATTTCTCCCTTCCTGCAAAGGTGGAGGTGGTGGTGGTTGCTAACTTTCATTTATATCCCGTCCATCTGGGGTTACCCCCACTTTGGGCAGCTAACAACAACACATTAAAACACATAATAAAATCACATAATAAATCGCCTAATAAAATACAAATATCAAACCTAATTAAAACCGGGGGACCAAATAAAAGCCTAACACTAGTCTGGTGAGCACCCCTACTCAAATGCCTCCCTGAACAGAAGCGCTTTAAGTTGTTTTCTAAATGTCAGCAAAGAAGTGATCTGACGCAATTCTGCCGGAAGGGAGTTCCATAGGGATGGCGCCACCACCGAAAAGGCTCTTCTTCTGGTCATCCCCTTCCTTGCCAATTTTGTGTAGGAAAAGTGTATTTTGTTTGTCAGCCATTTCATCATATGGGCAAATTGGACACTTCATGTGTCATTTAGCTCCTCCTCCCTCTAGAAACCTAAAGATGTGCAATCCCAGACTGCTCTAGGCACAGTCTGGACATGCTCTTGGTTATCTGCTTTAATCATCTGTGTCATCTAACAAAAGGAGGGTTAGAATAACTAGATGGTGTGTGTATGTGTGTTGCAACAGATATGTTCTGCCAATGGAATGAGTATCTCTGGAAGAAGAAATCTAATCCTCCCCAAAAGCACACTGCATATAATCCATATCTGGTCTGTCAGTGTTTGCAGCCACTGGGAATAGATGATGTGTGTGTGATGGGAGGGGGGGCAAATCAGTTGGAGGAGGGAGAGAATCCCCATGGCATGAGTAGAAGTTTGCTCACGTGATGTTCAGTTTATCCCCCCCGGCTTTGTTTTCATTGTGTTAGTTTAATACAGATGAAGTGTAGCTCTCTTTCTTCATGCCTCCCTAAAAGCCTATAAAATGATTACAATATTTTCAGATAGCCTTAGGGAGTACATTCACATCAGGTCCTTGCTTACTTCATGTCTCATTACCCTGTCTGTTTCATTATGGTGACTAATGAAAGTCAGGTGGGACTTTTTTCAATACATTACCTTTACTTTTAATAGTGACATGAACCAGTTCCCTTAGCAATAACAGTCACCCAAATTACTGTATTTGCCGGCATGTAAGATGCATTGGAGTATAAGATATACACCCTGTTTTTATACATATTTTCAAGGAAAAAAATAATTGTCTATTTTTTTTCATCAGTTCCCACCCCATCCCACCACCACTGACGGCCAGGAGCCGAGGAGAGTGGGATGGGGTGGAAAAGAAGGATCCTTTAAAGCCTGTTTCCACCCCATCCCACCACTGCTGGCCACCAGGAGCTGAGGTGAATGGGAGGGAGAGACGGAGGATCCATTGAAGCCTGTTTCCATCCCATCTTACCACTGCTGACCGTCAGGAGCCGGGAGGGTGAGATCGGCCAGGCAAGAGAGCTCCTTTGGAAGCCACCCTTCACTTGTCTCCTAGCAGTCAGTGGTGGCCACTGAACAGCACTAATATTTAGGGTGGTGGGGTGGTCAGGGCAGCTTTAAAAATAGCCCTTTCCTGTCTCCAGCTGCCCATCCTTTCTAGCTGCCAAACTGGACCAATGGGAGGTAGGGAGCTATTACTGGCGTATAAGATGCACTCCGTTTTTGGGGTGTATTTTAAGGGTGAAAATGTGTGTCTTATACACTGGCAAATACAGTAACTGTTCTTACAAGGACACTTCTGCCTTCTGGCTTGGTCCAAAAGACATCTATCATCTATGTTTTAATCACTGATGAAAGAATGAGTGGTCCTGACTGAGTAGTGCTGAGTACCTGGTGAGCAGAGCTAAGACATATGTGGACAAATCTGGTGGAGTCAATGCATCTTGGCCTTCTCTTTTAGTGCATGTAATACAACAGTAATAGAAGCAGGTGGGGAGAGATGTTGTTGTCATCTATAAACAATCCAACTCGTTCCCCAAGAGACATCTCCACTCTTCTTCTTCGGCCATATCTGAATTCAAATATTGGCAATCATCATGGTGATCAGCCTTGAAGACTGTCCTGATAATATAATGCAGTGGCCTTTCATCTGCCTTCCGTGAATGTCCTTGGGGTCTTCAGTGTTCACTTCAAGGCCACTCATGATTTCATGGCTGCCAAAGCAAACGTCTCAATAGTATCACAAACACAACACATTTTGCATTCTCGTTGTTCTGTGCAGGACAATGACAATAAAGATCTATCTATCTATCTATCTATCTATCTATCTATCTATCTATCTATCTATCTATCTATCTATCTATCTATCTATCTATCTATCTATCTATCTATCTATCTATCTATCTATCTATCTATCTATTCTAGATTGTACCAGATGTGAAATTGATGATTTGGAATTGAGATAAGGGCTACAGCTGCATTGTCATGGTTGAACCATTTTCGTATAGATTTTATATTGGACATGGGTCTTTCCCCCCCTTTTCAATGAGTCATAGACACATTACAGTGATCCATCTGTAGAGGCTTAACAGAAACCAAAGGATCCCTGGATGAATTGGGGGATTTCATAGTTGACATGGCTGGTACACCGGTTGAAACTCTAATCTCATTATGAAATAGTGAAATAGAAAAAGGTATTGTCAAATTATTTGTAAACATCTTCTCTTGTGGTACAATGCCTGGTCACCTTAGTTTACGGAGAGTTGGGAGTAATTAACAAAGCAAATGGATTTTTTTCTGCATAAACTAATAGCATGGGAGAAAGACCTTCACCCCTCCAGGTGCTGGATTACAAATCCCATAATCCATACCAATTAGTCATATTGGTTAAGACTGATGGAAGTTATAGCCCACAAGGTCTACATTTTCCATACCCCAGGCAAATTGCAATCTTCAAACATTTGTGCTCACAGACTTCTATTGTACTTGCATTAAACATTATGGTATATCTTGGAGTTAGAATGAAGGATGTGAGACATTTACAAGTATAAGGGGGAAATGCATAGCATAATCCCTTAAAAGAGGAAAACATACTATATTCAGGTTCTTAAATGTTGGTGTACTCTGAAAGTGTATAAACATGAATTTCATTCCAGGTTGTGATTACCTCCAGTTCACCCTGGGTACAGGCTTACATACTAATCATCAAGCTCTAATCCCACCCTTCTTATGTTTAAAAATGTGCTTTTTTGTGCCACAGATCTGGCACAGTTCCCAGGAAGTCTTTCCTCCTGGTACACAATCCTCAACAGGTTATTCATTTAATGATATCTAGCAGAATATACAGCAGAACTATCCTCATTTTTGCACAATTCTGGATTTATTCAAATGTACCTTAGTTTAGCCCAGGGGTGCCCAAACTACAGCCCAGGGGCCGGATTCTGCCCCCGACACCAGATCATCCGGCCCATGAAGCCCTCATCGCTCCTGGAGTGATGAGGACTTTGAGGGCTGGATGAATTGGTGAATCCGGCCCCTGGGCCATAGTGACTGGCCCCCTGAACCACATGACTGGCCCACAGCCTGAAAAGTTTGGGCACCCCTGGTTTAGCCTGAGATTTTCAAAGAGATTTGGATCCTCCCATTCTAGTTGTCTTGTTGTGGTTGCAATTCTTATAGGGGAACTGCTGTCAGATGTCACTGTGTCTCACTAGCTGCCTCAGAAACTAGAATGTGATACATTTCCTTATTTTTATAATCATCGTCATCTGCTTTTATGTTTCTATGTTTTTGGTTTTCTAGAATTCTTATCTAGAAATGTTATTTATTTGTATGTTTGTTTATATTGTTATTGTTTAGTCTGCCATAAATTGCCCAGAGTGGAGAACTTCAGTCTGCCAATGGGACAGTATATAAGTTAGTTGAATGAATGAATGAGCAATCCAAGCAGCCCAATCCAATACTGTATCAACAGCTGTTACAAGACTTTCCTCTCAGATCTGCCTGACTGCATGAAATGCTCCAGGACAATACAGTATCTAGATTTTTGGAGCACTGAAGATAAAACACAGGGTTAGATGATGACCATCTCCATTTAGAGTTGCATACTTACTGTGCTGCTCTGGAATATGATTTTACTATCTCTCTTACAATGTGTTCTCATGAACTCCTCCTCCACTGTACCACTGATTGTAAATGTAAAATTTGTACTGTACTGTATTTTAATTTTATCTATCTGTCTGCCTATTTATTTACCTCCCTGAAGTCCACCTTTCTCCCAGCATTTCATCTTCTCCTAAACTGACTATACATAATGGTACAGTTTTCTATCCAGTCTAGTGAAACCATACACCAGATCTTCCAAGATCATTCTTGAGATCCTAGAAGCAGAAGCAGTGGCGAATCCAGAAGAGAAACTCAGAGGATAATAATGATATAATCTCGCTCTAAGATCTCCTCATAAGAAGGACACCCAATTCTTAACTGCTCTACATCAGAGCCCTGGTGACAATAGGAAGAGGTAGAGCAGAAATGTCATCTTGAAAGACTGTGAGTTTAGGAAAGACTGGCCTTTGCTGAAGCAATAGGGTACACAGAAAGAGCCTCCTCAGAGATTGTGGCATTTTTGAACCACAATTAGTCATATCCTAGTAACGACAACCTTGTGTTACTGGCTAATCTTTCTCACACTGGGCCAGGCAAAAAGAACTGCAGAATAAACTCACCAAAATGTGCCTTCATTTTGGCAGGTTCACGTCTTGCCTAGACATGGACAAAGACTGAAGCGATATCAGTTGGACAGCTCCTCTGCTGGTCTGTGACTCTCTGGCCAGCTCCTCACCAGGCAGGTTTTTGAGCCTCCCTGCAGGGTGACAGCCTTTCATGATCTCTGAATAAAAAGCCTCAGATGGTCAGCCTTCTGTCACTTAGCTTAAAATAGAAGCTAAAAGTGGAAAACACGAGTAGAGCTGTGGTGAATTTAGTCCAGCAACTAAATTCTCATTGTGATACAACAGGTCCTTTTGAGAGCCCAAAGGCAAGACATGAGCACAATAAGAACATAAGAACATAAGAACAGCCTTGCTGGAACAGGCCACAGCCCATCCAGTCCAGCATTCTGTCTCACACAGTGGCTCACCATTTCCTTCAGGGTATTATTCCCAAGCAGATGCCTTCACCTGCTTAGGATTCCCTGGAAATGATATTGAGAGATATCCTGCCTATCTCTCCAACCCGGAGGTTGTCCTTAAGTATCCATAATTATAGCCATTGATACTCTTGTCCTCCATGAACTTGTCTAATCCTTTCTTAAAGCTGCCAAGACTGACAGCTGTCACCACTTCAAAATATTGTGGTCTTTCAAAATATTCTGGTCAGCAGGGAATGGACAACTGGCACTGTTGCTTTGCCCCTTCCTGTCTCTGCACTAGAACATGATTGCAGCCACAGAAGGTATTATCTTGATTTTCCTTGGCTTCCTCTCATCCACACTGTCATCATCTCTGGTCTTGAAGGTGAAGAAAAATAATGCACCTTGCTGAATGGAGGATTGTCAAAGAGTGTCTCCCACCAGAACAAGATTCTGGCTGAACCATCTGGAAGTCACTTAATAGACCTTGAAGCAAGTAAAACGGATACAAGACATTCAGCCAATGTGAAGAAATTAAAACAACAGAGCATTTCTGTGCATGCAATTTATGCCCACTACTTGTACCAACCTAGCAGTTTGAAAGCAAGAAATTGCAAGTAGATAAATAGGGACCACGGAAACGTCTGCAGAAGCAGACAGCACTGGCTCTTTGGCTATGAAACAGAGATGAGCACTGAACCCTAGAGTCAGATACAGCTGGCGTTCAAGCAAGGGTGACCTTTACCTTTACCTTAATTGTACAAAAGAAGATCTAATAAATAGCAAGATTGATCTGATCAGGAATAGTCTAATTATTTGAACCTTTTAATTTACTTTGAACTCTACATATTATTTTATATATGTCCATAATTTTAAATTGTACATTGCTCTGTCTTGAAGAAAGAAAGATTTGTAACTTTTTTCCTTGACTCTTTCTTAATTTTCTAAAGTACAGTATATGATTATTGTTTCTTGCAATATGCTTGGGCTGAGATAACTCTAAAAAGAAAGGCCTGGAAATGCAGGATGTATTTTAAAGTCAAATAAAATAAAATTTCTTCAAGCACTCATGTTTAAGCTTCACTCACGCTGAAGCAAATAGGAGTTATATTGAACAAACTTGCCCAAGACTGCCCTGCAAATCTGACCACAATTCCTGTACCTTTATACAGCTCTGACCCCTTCTGTTTAGTTTAAGAAATGCATGGAACCATAGGGGATTCAGGTAATACTTGGTTGGCATGGAGGAAGGTTTTTGTTTTTGGTATCTAACTCTGACTAGAGAGCTTTGGAAATCAATTCTTCACTGTTTATCCTAAAGGTGCCAGGCTGTGTGGCTTTGGCCAAGATACACAGCCCCAGAGTGCCTCCAGAGGAAGGGAATAGTAAACCTAGAAAACCCTGAAAAGGGTTGCCATAAGAGTGAATTAACTTGACCACATGTGATTATTATTTTATTTTAAATGTTATATGTGCTAAACTCCATTCCCTAGATTGTTACTTGAAAGGAAAAAAGTTGGATATGTTCAATATAAATACCACTTTGCCATATCCTCGAGTTCTGCCTTTATTCTTGTTTTAAAAAATCTGCAGAATTCTGATTAAGGTTAATTGAGGATTGTGTCTCATTTCATCATTTTGTTCTTACCCTACCTACTTTTAGAAGTCCTCTATTATCATTATACATCTCACAGATCACAAAGCCACAGCTCTCCCCTCTTCTCAAAGGAAATAAGAAAAGGCTGGCGAAATAATGTGGTAATCAATCTATCTGTCTTCCTCTGATTTAACATTTCTCCCAACCTACCTGAGTGTCTTTCATTGATGGGCATGTATCTTCACCACCAGTTCCATTCCTGGTTTTCAGGCATCAGTTACTGACGTAAGAGTGTCAAAATTTGCCCTTCTCCACTACCAAGTACTGTACCTATGCTTCATGATTTACAGATATAGTTACAATTTATAACATCTCATTAGTATACATATGAACACTTTTGTATCAGCCTAATAGCCCATCTGGGCCATGATCTTGTAACCAAAGATTGCCAGCCAGATTTTTGAAGGAAGTCACCAATGGAGGAATTCTTGTGCTTCCACTCTCAGTGTCTAGTGTAATTTTCTCACCCATTTGGCTATTACATCCAATGTCTGTTGGATGCCTCATCCTCCTTGAATCTGCTTGACCTCATTTAAAAGCCATGTAAGGCAACAGTTAAATCTGCTAGTGATGGATCCCCTAAGTGATTTATATGTTTAAAAAATTGAAGCCTCTTTCTTTCTTTTGAATCTATTGCAAAAGCAAGTGTGCTTGAGGAACTAAGTTCTCACCTCCTAGTGATTTATCATTTTGACGGCTGGCAGATGAGTAGGTGAAAGGCTACCATTAAAAAGTATAGTGATCGGTATGATTAGTTCAACCAATAGCATTTGATGGTTGTTTGGCGGGTAGAGAGTTAATAGACCATTGTGCCATTTTCAAATGATGAATACAGACATGTACCTGAAAGGGTTTTGCTGAAAGGGACACTATGAGCTTGACAGAGGAAGAACTTTTGGACATGTGTCCAGCTGGGTTCGGTATTTGGCACCAGCCTAGAGGTGAGGGGAGGGGCGGTGGTGTCGCCATTGTTGCCAGGGAGTCTTTGGGAATTGCTAGGGCCACTGCTCCACAAGTGTCTGGTTGTGAGGCCCTGCTTCTACGGTTGGGCCCCAAGGGTCAGTTGGGGATCTTACTCCTGTACCTGCCCCCTTGCAGGGTAAGGGATGCCCTGCCTGAGCTCCTTGAAGCCGCCTCGATGCTGGCGTTGGAGTTCCCGAGGTTTATGGTTCTGGGGGACTTTAATTTGCCATCATTGGGGATGGCTTCTGAGGTGGCAAGGGAGTTCATGGCTTCCATGGCAGCCATGGGCCTGACTCAGGTAGTTCGGGGTCCGACCAGGGGCAGTGGTCACATGCCAGACTTAGTTTTCTTGTTGGAGCAGTGGCAGAGTGATCTGAGATTACAGGATTTAGTCATCTCACCTGTGCCATGGTCAGATCACTATCTGGTGACTCTTGGCTTTCTGGGGGTGATGCTTCATCGTAGGGAGGCAGAGCCTATTAAA
Organism: Bradypodion pumilum; assembly: GCA_035047305.1. Lineage (NCBI taxonomy): Eukaryota > Metazoa > Chordata > Lepidosauria > Squamata > Chamaeleonidae > Bradypodion > Bradypodion pumilum. The sequence goes on from JAWDJD010000001.1 coordinate 406,558,266, forward strand.
ATGGTCCACCCTTGGCGACTAATGGATCCAGATGGATTCCAGAGGGAACTGGGGGATGTTCCTCTGGATCGGCTACACGATTCACCCGAGGCACTTGTTGACCTGTGGAACAGGATGGCAACAGCAGCCTTGGATGAAATCGCGCCACTGCGGCCTCTCCGCACCCGTGGGGTTAGGTCATCCCCGTGGTTCACGGATGAACTGCGGGAACTCAAACTGGCAAAGAGACGCCTAGGGCGCCGCTGGGTGAAGACCCAGGATGACTCCGATTGGACACTAGCTAGAGCTGCTATTAGGGCCTACCTAGTGGCGATGGGGGTGGTGAGGCGGCAATACTTCACCATCCTTATTGCCTCCGCTGATAATCGCCCAGCCGCCCTGTTCCGGGTTACCAGATCCCTCCTCGGTAGGGGGAGAACGGTGCCCGGTTGGCAGGGTTTGGCTGAGGACTTTGCTGACCATCTGGTGGAGAAAATTGATCGGATTCATTCAGGGCTGAATCCCGGCATGGATGGGGAGGGTCGGGGGGGGCACCAGAGCACAGTCTTGCTGTACGATCTGGGATCGGTTTGATCCTGTTGTCCCTGATGAAGTGGACAGGCTCCTTGCAGCTGTGCATGCCACTACATGTCCTTTGGACCCCTGTCCCACCTGGTTGGTGAAAGCCTCCAAGGTGGTGACAGGTGGCTGGGTCGGGGCGATAATAAATGCATCATTACGGGAGGGGGTATTTCCTGCACCACTAAAACATGCTTTGGTGTGCCCCCTCCTGAAGAAAATATCCCTTGACCCAGCTGTCCTTAACAACTACAGGCCGGTTTCCAACCTGCCCTTTCTGGGTAAGGTTTTGGAGAAGGCGGTGGTACGCCAGCTGCAGAGTGTCCTGGAGGAAGCGGATTATCTAGACCCCTTTCAATCAGGATTCAGGCCCGGGTATGGTACGGAGACGGCATTGGTCGCACTGATGGATGATCTCTGGCGGGAGCGGGATGGGGGTTATCCATCCGTCCTTGCTCTTCTTGACCTCTCAGCGGCCTTCGATACCATCGACCACGGTATCCTTCTGGAACGGCTCAAAGGACTGGGGATCCAGGGCACTGTGTTGTCCTGGTTTTCCTCTTTTCTGGAGGGCCGTACCCAGTCGGTGTGGTTAGAGAGTGAGAGGTCCAGCCCTAGGCTCCTCAAGTATGGGGTGCCTCAGGGCTCGGTGCTCTCTCCTCTCCTATTTAACATCTACATGAAGCCACTGGGTGAGATCATTCGTTCCCACGGGGTGCGGATGACACTCAGTTGTACATCTTGGCCCGTGGGGACCCCAGTGATGCTGTTGAAATCCTATCCGGATGCCTGGAGGCCATTGGGGTCTGGATGGGGGCCAATGGGCTTTGGCTGAATCCCAGCAAGACAGAGTGGCTGTGGATAAGGGCCCCCGTGTTATCCAGGGAGTTACCATCTTTGGTACTGGATGGGGCTGTTTTGCCCCAGACAGACCCAGTGCGCAACTTGGGGGTCCTTCTGGACTCGTGGCTGCTGCTAGAAGAACAGGTAGCAGCTGTGGCCAGGAGGGCTTTTGCCCAACTTCGGGTGATTCGCCAGTTGCGCACGCTCCTGGACCGGGGCTCCTTGCTTATGGTCACCCATGCTCTGGTCACTTCCCGACTAGATTATTGTAATGCGCTCTACATGGAGCTGCCCTTGACGACCATTCGGAGGCTACAGCTGGTCCAGAATGCGGCAGCCCGGGTGGTGATGGGATGTGGGCGATATGCCCATGCCTCACCGCTACTTCGGGAGCTGCACTGGTTACCAGTTTGTCTCCGGGTGCAATTCAAGGTGCTGGTTTTGACCTTTAAAGCCCTATATGGCAGTGGGCCAGGATACCTTAGAGACCACATCATCCCAAGAGTGTCTGCCCGTCCAACCAGAGCGGACCGGAGGGGCTCACTAATAGTGCCATCAACTAGGGGTGCACATCTATCCAGCACCCGAAGGAGGGCCTTCTCTGTGTCCGCACCAACTCTCTGGAACCTCCTGCCAACAGATCTAAGACTTCAAAGAGAATTGCTGCCCTTCAGGAAAGGATTGTAGACCTGGCTGGCAGGGCAGGTGTGGGGCCCGAATGGGAACACGGTCCCCGCCTTCTGGCTTATGTAAACCATTAAGAACTCTCTCTTCTTCTTTTTATAGTGGGTGGGATGGGTGGGTGGGATATGGGTCTTTTAAAGTGGGTGGGATATGGGTCTTTTAAAGTGTTTTTATGTGTTTTTAGAATTTATTGTAATGCCGCCCTGAGTCGGGTTCTGCCTCAGTGGGCGGCATATATAAATATGACTATTAAATTATTAAATTAAATTAAATTAAACTGAGGGATCAGCAATGTGAATATACTGAGCTTAAAGTTATAGATTGCAAAATGCCTTTGGCTCCAAGTATTAAATGGAAAGGCAACCCATGAGCCTTTTTACCGAATTTTGGAAGAATGGTAATTTTTAAAAGAGTCTCATAGTAAGTGGATTTTAACTCTGCAGTACTCCCTGGGCACTGTGGTTCAATGAGAAATTTGAGAAAGAATAAGTTTTTCTCCTCTGCTTCTAATAGCTAGGAAATATCATCCATAGCAGGATCTGGGGTCAAAAGGCAGGATTTGGCCCCAGAGTTGTCAAAATTTTCCATCCTTTCTATATCACTTCTTCTTGTCCACATGTACAATACATAATATCCCAGCCATTTAATTTGTTTTATTGGGCTCACATGGGGTACACTGAACAAGCCTCAAGACTGTGGTATTTTTGAACCACAATCAGGTGTGCCCTGGTAAAGGCCACCTTGTGTTGCTGGTTAATCTTTCTCACACTAGGTCAGGTAAAAGAAACTGAAGAAAAAACTCACCATAACGTGCCTTCATTTTGGCAGTTTCATATCTGGCCTAGACATAGAAGAGGAGGAGGAAGAAGAAGAAGAACCAGTGCTAGTTGAAGTGCTCCCATTACTTGAGACAAAAGCATTGCTCACTGCCACTGCCACTACCCCAGACATGCAGCTGAAGGCCCACCACCTCCCTGACCTTTCTGGAAGCCCCGCTGGTGGTGCTATGGGAAGGATAGCCAATCTTTTTCAAAGTGCAGCCATTGGAATAGCCACTGTTGTGCAAATGAGTGTGGGTTTGTGTTGTGTCCGAACCAGGAGAGTAAATACTCAGACAGAGTTAGTTCAAACGACAACATGGTTTATTGCAAGGAGCAAAAGAATGGGGGTGGGGGGGGCAGGAAAGGTCCAGGGACACTAGCTTTTATACACAACAGAATGGTTAAATTTACCCTGGCGTCCGAAGAAGTGGGAAAACATTGACGAATCAACTTTTACAATAATGGCGCCTATTTTGCAAAGTACGCTGTAGCATAACCAATCTTAATACACAACAGTTTGGGAGAGGGAGGAGCAAGGGATGAGGAAGACCAGTTGCCTTCACTGTGTGTATCTGCAAGCCAGAAAGCAACCACAGAAGGGATGGGAGAGGGCAAGGTTCAAGCTGCAGCTGCAGCTACGAGGAGGATCAGCCTCAAAATAGTTGAAGAGCCTAGGCAGCGGATATGCACAGATATGCAGGAGATCAGAGAGTGAACCAGGTGCCACGTGGTAGACTGTAAAGGCAACATGTTGAGGCAACAGCAGGCAAGGCAAATTGTGGAGTTGAAGTGGTGGGGCGGGACACAGCAATTTGTTGGTTTAAACATCCTGCTACCTGAGGCTGTCCCCTTACTTTGCCTCCATGATAGGGCCACTCCCAGTGCAAAAATCTACAGGGTTTTGAATGATGATATTACCTGTCTTGAACACCAGATGGAAGCAATTAACTAATCTGAAAGAGTGAGCCAGGAACCTACTCTTGACATTGCTTTGCCTTGTTTTAGTGTCTTGCACGGAAGACAAAGAAGGAGCCGCAGTGGGGGCTAAAACACAGGTTTATTTCATGATGGTCAGGATGAACATGTGGTAATGGCGGAGGTACAGCTCATTTTATACTGCAGTAATACATTTGAATATTGTTGCACGGTAGCTCATTGGCTGCTACCGGCGTGACGTCATTCTGAGTCACGCCCATCTTCTCCAGGTGATCCTCGCGCGGGAAAGGTTCCCACGGCTGCCGGTGATTGGGGAATGTGAACCATGTGAGCTGAACGCTCGCAGCTGCCCTCTATGGGCAGCTTACTCGTGTTCCTTAAACAGCTGGGTTACATTGTAATCATTGTCAGGTTACATTCATACATTCTTAAAGTAATACTGTTACATACACAACACTTGTTAATTTCAACTCAAGCTTTAATCTGTGCCTTGATCACCTTTGCCTGGATAGCACACCTTTCTCCTCTCTAGCACAACAAAAGAAGGGGGGGGCATCATGCTCACACAACTTCAGTTAGAGGACCTGAAGTCTTTCAGGGAAAAAAAAACACTTGGAATCCTGGATATTGTAACAGGACCCACAGTTTGCTAGGCCAGATTTCTTATCCTGCAGGAGATATGGGACATCATGAACTGTTCCCAGGCTGTACTGATCCCTTTTAAAATGAGGATTAGTGATGTAAATGCAGTGAGGACATGAGGCAGCACATGGAATTCTTGCCTCTTCATTTTGTTTTCATAACTGTCAGTGAGTTTGACTGGCTGAAGGCCATGCATTGAACCTCACAGCTGTGTGGAGATTTGGATCTGGGCCTCTCAAATCGAACTGTACCATATTGGCTATCTGTGTTGTTCCATTCCTCCCCTCCCCCCCCCCAATCCAATTCTTCTGTAAGGGCAAGTAAGGGGTCCACGATTTCCCTGCTTCATTGGCCACAGAGAATCGAACCCTGGTCATTTTTAAAGACCATTGTGTGGTTTCCCCATGCCCGGTGGGCATGGAACGGCCCTGGCAGAGGCCACTACGGTAGAGAAAACTCCTGGCTCATGGTTTCTGCAGGCAGAGAAATTAAGGGGGGTGGATTAATGATAGGGTTTGATTCACCCAATTCCTTGACCTGACCAGCGGTTCTGCTGAGAGAGCGAATATCTAACCCCGTTACCCATTAAGGTAATCACTCATCTCCAGGCTCAACTTTATCCCGGGTGTAAACAGAGTCCATGTTTACCCCAGCCTAATCCCTAAACAATGGTGTTTTCCCAGGTCTGTGTTTGGCCAAGTTAATTAACTTCCCTCCGAGAGATTCCCAATTAACCCGAGTAAACAGGTGATGTGATTTCTGTCAGATGACGGTTTTTGCCACCGTTGCGCTTTTTCTCCTATATATGATGATGCCTTTTCCCCAATAAACTACTGATCTGATCACGCTCCATATTGCTTTGTATCGTTTCTTGATCAGTCTCCTCCGGGACCTCCGGCCCTCAGCGGCCCCGATTCCTACACCATTGCCTTTTATAAAGTTCCAAAAATCTGCTCTACTTCCTCAGTCTGAGCAATGTGTTTCTCAAGTTGGGAAGTTCTCTACACTCCAGCAACATTTGGCTGGAATTTTATACCCAACTCTACAAATGGAGAACCTCAGTCATGCTAGTTAAATCAGATCTACGTATCTTCTTGTGTTAAGGATCCCGGTCCTTTTTTATGTTCCACATTCTGCACAGGTCATCTGAAATAAGGGAATATTTCTTTCCACTGCCTTTTTATTGTTTTTCTGTCCAGTAACAGGCATATGTACTACTGCCCTTAGTTATCATGCAACCTTTACCAGAGACCTTCTTAGAGATGAGATGTGGTCTGGGCCATTTCACATTGTGAAGCCCGCTCACTGTTTTGAACAAGAGTGGGAAAATAGACGCTCCGGTGTCTAGTCATGCCTGCCACATGACCATGGAAATGTCTGCAGAAGCAGACAGCGCTGGCTCTTCGGCTTAGAAACAGAGATGAGCACTGCACCCTAGAGTCAGATACGACTGGCTTTCGAGCAAGGGGAACCTTTACCTTTACCTTTACCTTTTATTGGGATGGTGATGATGATGTGAAAGATGACACTGATAGGGCTAGGGCCTTCCTTCTGGTAGGTAAGAGAAGAGGAACATGGTGGAGCCAGTGCAGGAAGAGGCAGAAAGTTTGAGAACCCAGGAAGAAGGAACAATAGGAAGGGTTCATGAACAATCCTGGGTATTGGGAGCAATAGAAAAGGTGCTGAACAAGGTGGTGTTGAAGGAGATTTAGAAGGAGTAACTGTAGGGTTAAAGTAACTTTTCATAGCCTGCCCTCACTGACTAGAAAGTCCAATGCATCTGGTGGGTAGGAGTTTGAGGAAGGCTTGATGGGCAACATTAAAGAAAGCTGGACCCCCAAACCCCACAACTATAATAACTGCTAAGCAGACAAACAAAAAAGACAAAAAAATGGCTGCACTGCCACTGGAGGTAAAAAATGACAGAAATTAGGTTGTCATACGTCGAACGCATTATAAGAAGACACTTATGCTAGGAAAAGTTGAAGACAGCAGGGAAAGAAGACCAAATATGAGACGAATTGACTCCATAAAATAAACCACAGCCTTGAGTTTACAGGACCTGAACAACTTGACAGCAAATAACATTTTTTTCTAGTTAGGCCACAAGGGCTGAAATTCAGTAGTACTGTAACTCACAACTAGAGGAGACATGCTGAATTGGTGAGGATTTGGTGAATCAACAATTATGTAAGTTCAACTAATTCAGTTGGCTTATTCTAGTTGCACTCTACTACTAGATTTCATCCAACTAATTCTCTTTTTTTCAGACACACCTATAGTGACAAAACCTACAGTTATCTTCTCACATAGTGTGAAATTTATTCACCAAAATGGAGTAACATTATGCTTCTATGACCAAGAATCAGAAGGTAGGAAAGAGGCTTAAGTACTTAAGTCAAATTAATGTCATAACATTTAACAAATGTTATTTGTATTACTTAGAAACAAATAAACTGTTAATCAGCATTTCAGACCACAACAATGGAAACTGATATTTCCATGCAACCTACTTTGCTAGCTCACTGAACTACATTCATGTAAAAAGAAAGAATCTGTGTGTCATTTGAGGGGCGTTAACATGACAATGGTGACTAATAGTAACCATGGAAATGAAAAGATTGGATAGAGCCCAGTGTGCAGATCTTACTGGTGTTGTCAAAGAACAGAAAATAGGCACTTGATTAATTTTTTTACAGATCAAAGCCAGTCCTGCCAGTTCCAATTACACACAGTACAAAGAAAACAAAATCCATGAAGTCTTTTCAGAGTCTTAAGGTACTGAGAATATATTGTCATTTCCCACTGCAAAGGTTGAAAACTCTTTTGGTGTCAAAATTACTACACCAGGTAGATTGACTGGCTTTATGGCAAGCAGAAGAAGTCAGGTAGAAACCACAAGTTGACTTTGAAAGCCACTCAATGAGAATGGGCATGGAAAAAGATTTTAAAAACAGCAGTGGGTGAAAGTTCATTTAAAATAGGAAATTGCTGGTGATCCAAATGACAATCCACAGCACTCTGGTTGGAAAAATTAACAGAATGAATCAAAGAAAGACAGAAAGACAGAAAATTGTCACTTAGTTGTGATGTTGTTAATTGGCTATCCTGTTACTAGTGAGAGTAGGAGTCATAGTCCAGAACCTCTGGAACCTCTGGAAGATCCCAGGTTGATGGAGGTTGCAAAAGAAAAGTAAGTTGCTAATTTTTCATTTCAACAGAAGCCATCACTAAATCTTAATTTACATATTGTTTCTAGGTACAAATCAAAGCAATGTCTGCCTTAAAACTTGGCCTTGAATGGACTTACTACCCCATCATGTAAAATGAGGCTACCTGGATATGGGACAAATTTTAAATGCAGCATTTCTGGATGTACAATTTATGTCCCACACCTTGTACAAGAAAAGATCTAGTAAATGGCCAACAAAATAATATTGAAGTAGCCTGCTTCTGGTTTAAAAAAAATAGTATAAATTTAAATTTTACCTTTATTTCATATACTGTATGTCCATAATTTTAAATTGTGCAATGATCTTAAGCAAGCAAGCCAGCAAGCCTGTGTTGAGAGAGCTAACTGTCCCAATACTGTATTAGGTATGTAAATCCTTTCATCCATTTTGCCATCTTCAATAAATGTTGTTCCTAGGTGTTTGAACTCTGCCACTTGTTTTATACTAGTTTCCACTATTTTGATATTTAAAGTATAAGAACATAAGAACATAAGAACAGCCTTGCTGGAACAGGCCACAGCCCATCCAGTCCAGCATTATGTCTCACACAGTGGCTCACCATTTCCTTCAGGGTATTCCCAAGCAGATGCCTTCACCTGCTTAGGATTCCCTGGAAATGATGTTGAGAGATATCCTGCCTATCTCTCCAACCCGGAGGTTGTCCTTAAGTATCCATAATTATAGCCATTGATACTCTTGTCCTCCATGAACTTGTCTAATCCTTTCTTAAAACTGTCAAGACTGACAGCTGTCACCACTTCTTCTGGCAGGGAGTTCCATAGACCAGTAATCCTCTGGGTGAAAAAGTACTTTCTCTTATTTGTTTGAGAACTAGTACCCAAAAGTTTCATGGAGTGTCCCCTAGTTCTAGTGTTATGCGATAGGGAAAACAGTTTTTCCTTATCTACTTTGTCCACACCGTGCATGATTTTATAAACTTCAATCAGGTCACCTCTTAGACGTCGTCGTTCAAGAGTGAAGAGGCCCAACCGTTGCAGCCTCAGATGGTAAGGAAGGTGTTCCTGTCCCCTAATCATTCTGGTTGCCCTCCTCTGCACTTTTTCCAGCTCCATAATATCCTTCTGGAGGTATGGCGACCAGAACTGTACACAGTATTCCAGATGGATGGATGCTGTTTCCTTCCAATTGTTGTTACCTCAGTCTTCTCTTTAATGATTCTCATATTATTTATCTTGCATTCTTATCAATACCTGATTAACAACAAAAAGTAATTTGTTGATATTGTTTCCATTCCAGGCCAAATTTTTAAGGCAGAAATGGCTTTGATTTGTACCTAGAAACAATATGTAAATTAACATTTAGTGATGGCTTCTGTTGAAATGAAATTTAGCATCTGTTGTGTTCTAATGGTTTTACCTTCCACATGAATTACAATGTATCTGAGCCAATGTAACCTTGCCTATAGCAACAATGTAACCTTCAGCTGTATCATATAAACCCTGTAATAGGACGCGAGCTAATGACCACCAGCTGGCAGCAGCGAGCGTCCAAGCTCTCTTGGTCCGAACTCATCAAAGGCAACAGCGCGGGAAGCTTTCCCGCCACCACCTACACCTGGACAAGAAGGGCGTGACCCACAATGACGTCACGCAGACAGTAGCCAATGGGCTACCATGGCACCACGTTCAAATGTATCCCTACTGTATATAAAGAGCTATCGATCCGCCATTACCTCATGTTCCCTCTGTCCACGATGCAATAAACCTGGGTTAACCCAGCCCGAGGCTGTGTCCTGTGTCTTAGTTTCATACACTAAATTGGCGACGAGGATGGGATAATGGATCCCCAAGGAGCAGCCAGGGCACAGAGCGGGTTCAACATCACCAAACCGCAAGACTGGGAGTTGTTTGAGATGGACTTCCATGCGGCGCTGGTGGAACTCAAAGTCAAGGAAGACGATGAGGAGAGGAAGAGGGCCATCCTCACCCGAATGCTTGGGATGGAGACCAAGCGGACGCTGGTGGGCATCATCGCTCCGAAGAAGGTGAGCGAATTTAAGGCGGACGACATCATGAAGCTGCTTCGGGAGCGCTTCCAACCCTCGAGGGCGATGTTTCCCGCTCGGAGCGCGTTTTGGAGGCGAGTCCAAGCGCCGGACGAGTCGGTCGAGACATTCGTGGCCGCCATGAGGGTAGCCGCCGCCCCCTGCAAATGGGGCAACATCCTAGAAATGGCCCTCAGGGACGGCGTGCTGTGTGGCCTGAAAGACAAGGAGGTGCAGCGCAGCTTGATGAATAAGGAGCCGCCACCAACGCTGGCAGAGGTCGTCGAGGCCGCGGAGGCCGCAGAGTCCACGAATGCTGGAGTGGACGAGATGCACCAGTGGCGTGAGTGGCGTCCCAGAGCCGGTAAAGCGGAAAAATCGGTGCACGCAACTCAACGGGCCTCAAAGTCGTCTTCGGAAGGCAGCGACGGCGAGGAGGTCCAGAAGGTCCGAAAGGGGGGGCGCCGCTGCGATGGTTGCGGAGCGGCCCACGAGCGTGCGAGGTGCCCATTCAGAAAGGCCGAATGCTACACCTGCGGCCGTCGGGGGCACATCGCCAAGGCATGCAGAAAACGGAAGGAGGGCCGGAGGCAGTCACCGGACCGTTCGACCAGACCGGACCGTTCAGCGAGGCCCAAAGATGGCGTCCAGACCACGAGGAAGCAGGACGGCGTGGGCCGCGTCTCGGACAGCAGCGAGGACGACGTCCCAGTGCTCAGTGTGTCCGCGGAACAGTCCCATTATTTCGTTGAGGTACTAGTACAAGGGGCCCCTATCAGGATGGAAATTGACTCGGGGTCCTCCTATTCCATAATTCCCCAGAAAGAGTTCTTGAAAATCGACCCCCACGTGCGGCCCAAACTTAAAACATTGAGGTCCACGCTACGAGATGTACAGGGGAACAGCATTCCGGTGTTGGGGGTCGGGAAATTTCGGGTTGAGTTTAAGAGACACTCTGCGGAGCTGCCCCTAGTTGTCCTCAAGGGGGGGAGTTGTAGCCTCCTAGGGACACAGTGGTTCCAGCCCCTAGGCCTGTTTATAGGGGGAGTACATGCAGTGGGGGTGGACCCAATACAAGCGGTGTGCGATGCGCATCCCGCCGTTTTTGAAAAAGGACTCGGAAAATTCAAGGGACCCCCTGTAGCTTTCGACCTAGACCCGGAGGTCCGCCCGATAAGACTCAAACCGCGCAGGGTGCCCTTCGCACTAAAGGACAAAATAGAGGCGGAACTGGACAAATTGGTGGGCCAGGGGATTCTTATTCCTGTTGATTCCGCGGAGTGGGAAACTCCAATTGTAACAGCTCTGAAGGCTAACGGGGAGGTGCGCATTTGCGCTGATTATAAGTGTACAATTAACAAGGCGATCCGCCCTAACGCATACCCGGTGCCGGTGGTCAGCCACCTTTTGGCCAGGCTAAATGGGGGAAAGTGTTTCGCTAAGCTCGACCTGGCACAAGCCTATCAGCAGCTTCCCGTAACACCCGCCACGGCCGCGGCACAAACGATAGTCACACATAAAGGAGCGTTCCAGGTGTCGCGTTTACAGTTCGGCGTGAACTCGGCACCCGGCCTTTTCCAGTCGCTTGTGGAACGCCTCCTGAAGGGGCTGGAGGGGGTGTTGCCTTATTTTGATGACGTATTAATAACTGGGGGGAGTGAGGCCGAACTGGCAAAGAGATTGGACAAAGTACTAACGGTGTTCGAGAAAGCGGGGCTGAGACTGAGGAAGGACAAATGTGTTTTTTTCGAAACCGAGGTCGAGTTCTTAGGGTTCAGGATTACACCCGAGGGTATCAAGCCATCCAAATCCAAAGTAGTAGCCATCAAAAAGGCCCCTCGCCCCACATCCAAAACCGAGCTACAGTCATTCCTGGGGCTCCTCAATTTTTACCATACATTCCTTCCGCGGAAGGCGTCCGTGGCCGAACCGCTCCATCGGTTGCTTAAGAAAGAGGAGACTTGGATGTGGGGTGACGAGCACGAGAGGGCGTTCAAAGAATTAAAGCAACTCTTGACCTCTGACGCAATTCTAACGCATTTCGACCCCAAACGGCCGGTGGTCCTAGTCTGTGATGCATCACCGGTGGGGGTGGGGGCAGTACTTTGCCACGTGTTGGATGACGGAAGGGAGGCCCCGGTTGCATTTTATTCAAGGTCCCTGTCCCAGGCAGAGCGAAATTACGCACAAACCGACAGGGAGGCATTGGCAATTGTAGCGGGGACCAAAAAGTTTCACGATTTCTTGTATGGCCGCCCGTTCAAAATCGTGACGGATCACAAGCCCCTGTTAGGGATTTTCACGGCAAGCAAGCCCACCCCGCAGATCCTATCACCGAGAATGCTGCGATGGGCCATTTTTCTCAACGCTTACCAACACGAGTTGGTGTACCGGCCCGGGAAAGAGATCAGCCATGCTGATGCACTTTCGAGATCCCCTTTGCCCTTGTCGGACGACCAGAAGGCTAGAGTAGGAAGAGACCGCCAGGTGTTACTAATTGAGGTTTTAGATGCACCCCCAATAGTACCAGCCGATATTGCGAGGGCGACAGGCAAGGACAGGACACTCGAGAAAGTCAGCTCATGGGTACAAAAGGGGTGGCCGGCATCGTCCCCAAGCACGGAATTCGACCCATTCTTTCGGAAAAAGCTAGAGTTGTCCCTAGAAAGGGGGTGCCTATTGTGGGGCCAACGGGTGGTGGTTCCTGCAGCCATGCGGCCGAGGGTGCTCAAACTGCTGCACGTCAGCCATCCGGGCATCGTTCGTTCGAAAGCGCTGGCCCGCAGTTACTTTTGGTGGCCACAGCTGGACGCGGACATTGAGCACATGGTCGGCACTTGTGGGGCATGCCAGGGATCCCGACCAGAGGCGGCCCGCCTCCCGCATAGGGAATGGGACACAGCAAGGGGGCCGTGGTCCAGAGTACATGTAGATTTCGCTGGCCCATTCCGAGGAACCATGTTTCTCCTGGTGGTGGATGCGTTCTCCAAGTGGCTGGAGGTTATCCCAGTAAAGAGCACGTCCTCCGCCGCAACAATTAGCCAGCTACGGAGAGTCTTTTCCACGTTCGGTTTACCCGACACTTTAGTCAGCGATAACGCGAGTTGCTTCACCTCCTCGGAGTTCGAGGCATTCATGGGAGCAAACGCCATTCGGCATGTCACATCCGCGCCGTTTCACCCGGCCACGAACGGCCAAGTGGAACGGTTGGTGCGTACAACAAAAGATGCGCTTCGGCGCATGGGCCCGGGGGACCTAAATCACCAAGTATGTCAGTTCTTGTTAGCGTATAGGGTGACCCCCTTAGCGTCGGGTTACTCGCCGGCAGAACTCTTGATGCGGCGAAAACTGACCACGCTTCTGACCAGGCTGGACCCGACGAGAGTCGAGGATAAAGGAAAGAACATAGGATTGGCAGTCTCGAAAGGGTTCGCCGCCGGCGACCTTGTTTACTGCAGGAACTATGCAAGCGCAGGGCCAGCCTGGGTGCCAGGAACGATAGTAGAACAAACAGGGCCAGTGTCATATCGGGTGGAAACGAGCACCGGTCTCCTCTGGAGGAGACACGCTGACCAACTGAGGCGCCGAGTGGGTGAAGGGCCGGTCAGTGGGGCACAGCAACAGGATTCAGCGATAGGGTTCTCCCCCACCCGTTTAGCCCAAGGGGGAGAAAATGAGGGACATCAGTCCGAATCCGGGGGGGAAAGCAGTGATCCCGACTCATATCCTTTTGATACCCCAGTTCTATCAGAGCCCGGGGGGAGGGAAAAGGAATGTGCGGCCGCCGCCGCGTCCCCCGAATGTAATTTTGATTTTGATTCTGGTCTTGCGAGCCGGGGGGGTTTTCAGGAGTGTTCCCCCACCCTTCCAAGCGAGAAGAGGGGTTTTTCGTTAGCCCCCAGTGCCCCCGGTTCTTCCCCGAGAAAGAGCACACACCCCAACAACGCCGTGGAGCCGCGGCAAGTCACTAACAAGTCTCCCTCTCAAATTACAGGGCAGGAAACCAGGGGACAAAGAGGAGGTAGCAAACCCGGGGAAAGGCAGCCCGCATCGAGACCCCAGCGTGTTCGAAATAAACCATCTTGGTTGAGAGACTTTGTCTCCTAAGGGGGGGGAGTGTGTTGAAGTGTGGGCTCGAGACATTGTCTCGTCCTAGGGGGGAGGGGTGTTGTGTTCTAATGGTTTTACCTTCCACATGAATTACAATGTATCTGAGCCAATGTAACCTTGCCTATAGCAACAATGTAACCTTCAGCTGTATCATATAAACCCTGTAATAGGACGCGAGCTAATGACCACCAGCTGGCAGCAGCGAGCGTCCAAGCTCTCTTGGTCCGAACTCATCAAAGGCAACAGCGCGGGAAGCTTTCCCGCCACCACCTACACCTGGACAAGAAGGGCGTGACCCACAATGACGTCACGCAGACAGTAGCCAATGGGCTACCATGGCACCACGTTCAAATGTATCCCTACTGTATATAAAGAGCTATCGATCCGCCATTACCTCATGTTCCCTCTGTCCACGATGCAATAAACCTGGGTTAACCCAGCCCGAGGCTGTGTCCTGTGTCTTAGTTTCATACACTAAAGCATCTTACTTTTCTTTCGCAACCTCCATCAACCTGGGATCTTCCAGAGGTTCTGGACTATGACTCCTACTCTCACTACAAGCTGTAGTCCAAACTTCCTGGAGGCGGCCAAGGAGAGGGAAATAGTTCCAAACAATGGTGCTGTTGGACTGACCAATGATTTGGTTTCCTTAGGTATCTCATTCTGTTAAGGCACTGTACAATTGCTCATTTGACTGAGAAAAACCTTGAATGTTCCAAAGAAAGATGCTGTGGCATTCCCAGCCAGAGCACAGACTTTGTCTGTTCTTACATAGGAAAAGTTGACTAGTCCAGTTATCATCACAACATCCAGTGTGGTGTAGTAGATAGAGCAGTGGACTATAACTCAGGGGGGCCTGGTTTGAAATCCCCATTCAGCCATAGAAACTCACTGGGGTTGTGTGAACTGGTAAAACCACTTCTTCAATATCTCACTTACCTTGAAAGCCCTAGACTCGCTATAAGCTGGCTCCTGCTTGATGGCACATGACAATAAACAGCTATTATATTTTACGTATTTATTTATTACATTTATGTACCTCTCATCTGGTTAATGTTCCCACTCTGGATGCTGTACATATCTTATCACATCTTAGGACAGCAGCTGATGTAACACAGAATGTTTCCTGGAACCTCCAGGCTGGTGACAAAGCACACAGCTAGCACCACTGGATGATGAGACAAAATAATTTTATTGTGTGCAATTACTTTAATGCCTGCATGCTCATTTCTATCCTTCTGGTGCTGGTTCTAGGGCCCACTTGTTCATCATGAAGATGTTTGTAAACTTGTGTGGCATCAGCACACCACCGGGGCAGCTCCCCCTGTGGCTTAGTGGTTAAGACGTTGAGCTTGGAGACTGGAAAGACGAGGTTTGATACCCGAGGGCTGCACTTGGGGACATGAATGATTTGGGCATCCCCTGAGCAGAGTTTCTCCAGCAAAAAATCCTTTCAACCCAGTGTAATCTTTGACATGAAATTATTATAGCACACCACAAAGCCAAGACTGAAAGAGGGTGTGTGGTCTTTGACCCAGTGTGGTGTTTGGAAGAAAAATGCATGTGGGACACCAACTTTGTGATCCATGCAGCATTGTGACTCATTGTGAACACCTCAGAAATAGGTCTTCGCAGACGGGTGGTGAGCCTTTAACAAACCCAAGTAGCATATAGTCTAGAAAAATTCTGCATGTCTGTCATGCTGTAGGTGAAGCTTTATGAGACATGGCCTCTGTCAGGAAGAACGTCAACTGTTGCAGACATTGGACACATTTTGCTACTGGCCTGTCTGCCCGAAAATGTTTTATTGCCTGGTTAATAAAACTAGATGGCCCAGAATCGCAATTCCCCCTCCTGTTACTGGGCCTGCCTTGCCTCTCTGACACCACAGGGATCTATCCACCTTGGGAAAGAGAACTGTCTGAAGTATTCTGATGGTATAAAAGCATCATCTGTCTATCGGTTTTTATTAGATACTATCATTTCCCACTACCCCAATAGGTTATGTGAGGTAATTTAGTGGTTTACATTGCTGCTCCCAAGTGAGACTCCACGGCCAACGTGGATTTTAATCCAAGTCTCCTGAGTCTTTTCCTTTCCCATTCTTTCCTTCCTTCCAGTCCAACAATTATCCACTACACCATGTAAGCACCTTTCTTAGAACAGTTATAATTCTAAAAAATGTCCACTTGGAAATTGTTTCCATTGTCCCTAATTAGCTTACCACTAAGTCTGTCTTTGCACTGCCTTGTGTTCATAAGAACAGCCTTGCTGGAACAGGCCACAGTCCGTCCAGTCCAGCATTCTGTCTCACACAGTGGCTCACCATTTGCTTCAGGGTATTCCCAAGCAGATGCCTTCACCTGCTTAGGATTCCCTGGAAATGGCATTGAGAGATATCCTACCTATCTCTCCAACCCGGAGGTTGTCCTTAGGTATCAATAATTATAGTCATTGATACCCTTGTCCTCCATGAACTTGTCTAATTCTTTCTTGAAGCTGTCAAGACTGACAGCTGTCACCACTTCTTCTAGCAAGGAGTTCCATAGACCAGTGATCCTCTGGGTGAAAAAGTACTTTCTCTTATTTGTTTGAGAAGTAGCACCCAAAAGTTTCATGGAGTGCCCCCTAGTTCTAGTGTTGTGCGATAGGGGAAACAGTTATTCCTTATCTACTTTGTCCACATTGTTTAAGCATTGTTACCCTCTTATTTTCTTGTTCCAGGTCATTTCTTCTTCCTGTGATTCCTATCCAGAGCAATCTCAACTTCTTAAGGTAAAGGTAAAGGTCACCCTTGCTCGAAAGCCAGTCATATCCTACTCTAGGGTTCAGTGCTCATCTCTGTTTATAGCCATTTGCAGACATTTCCATGGATATGTGGCAGGCATGCCCATACCTGTCAACCATGGCTCCGACGAATCCGGGACCTGCGCAAACCGGGTCTGCACAGGTTGCGTTGTACGCATGTGCGTGGAGGGCTACACCACTTGCGTAGCCTTCTATGCAGGCGGCATAGCCTTCTGCGCATGCGTGGAAGGGACCTACGGAAGTGTAGAGCCCTTCCACACATGCGTGCAACGCGACCTGCGCAGATGGGCTGCGCAGTGCCTCCTTTCCCCCACTGCCAAATCACGGGGTTTTGGCAGCGCGGGTCAGGAAATGGCGCAATTCGGTGCCGAATTATGGGGTAATCCCGGCCAAATCGGGATGGTTGACAGGTATGGGCATGCCTAGACACCAGAGTTCACGGAACACTGTTTATCTTCCCACCAAAGTGGTACCTATTTACCTACTTGCAATTTCTTGTTTTGAACTGCTGCATACACAGCTAATGAATCTTATTCATTCTGCCTGCATTTCCCACCTTCTATTTAGAACAGACATTTTTTAAAATTAAAAGACCCATGATTCCTCTGCCAGTATGGCTGCTATACTGGCTCAGACATTTTGGAAGGCAATGTTCAAAAAAATAATTTCTCAAAGTTCTGCATCCTGTTCCACTTAGTTCTACATGCCTTTTCTCAGCTTCTCATTCCTGAAGTTCCACCATTTCCCCCTTTTTGTTGTTTTGCTTTCCCACACTTTTACCTGCCTGCTTCTTGACTTTGGGGGATATAGTAATAATTTAGTGTCAGAAATTATTCTGGGTTGAAAGGATTTTTGCTGGAGAAACTCCACTCAGGGGACACCCGAATGAGGCTCCTTTCATGTCCACAAGAGCTTTCCCCACCAAAGTGATCCCTATTGACCTACTTGTAATTTCTTGCTTTCAAACTGCTAGGTTGGCAGGCGATGGCACTTAATCCATCATGCAGTACCCGGGTCTTGAACTGCCGACTTGCCGGCCTAACAGCTAAAAAGGCAAGCTTCTTAACCACTGAGCCACTACAGCCACTTTGGGGATGACTGTGATATTTCCTAGGGACTCCTAGAATCTCTTTTCCTATATGCTCCAGTTTTTGCAATTAATGAAACAAACAAACCACTAGAGGGCATAAGGGGGCCTTTTAAAGAAAAAAAAACTTTTTGGTAAGGGTTCGCAAGGGGAGGTGCAGACATCAACAGGACAGGTATCTATACCCCCTGGACCTATGGCGGTTCAGTCCAACTACCTACTCAACATTGGATCTACAATGCAGGGTGCAATTATATCAACCCTAACAGATGGCCACTTAGCTGCTGCTCAAATGTATTCATTGAGTGATGAAAAACAAAACATCCAAAGGCTCTCTGTTTCAAAAGCAATCAACTTGCACTCTTGTGGGAAAATGGATACATCATGCACCGTTTTAGCTAACCTATTGTCTGTTTTAATGTTTTGTCTATTTTTAAAAAGTTTGCAATGGATCAAGTGGCTAAGGTGGCTAAGACGCTGACTGGGAGGCGGAAGGTCAGCAGTTCGATTCCCGAGTACTGCAGGACGGAATGAGCTCCCGTCTTTGTCCCAGCTCCTGCCAACCTAGCAGTTCAAAAGCAAGAAATTGCAAGTAGATAAATAGGAACCACTTCGGTGTGAAGGTAACAGCATTCCGTGCACTCCGGTGTCTAGTCATGCCTGCCACATGACCATGGAAACGTCTGCAGAAGCAGACAGCGCTGGCTCTTCGGCTTTGAAACAGAGATGAGCACTGAACCCTAGAGTCGGATAAGAACATAAGAACAGCCTTGCTGGAACAGGCCACAGCCCATCCAGTCCAGCATTCTGTCTCACACAGAGGCTCACCATTTCCTTCAGGGTATTCCCAAGCAGATGCCTTCACCTGCTTAGGATTCCCTGGAAATGGCATTGAGAGATATCCTGCCTATCTCTCCAACCCGGAGGTTGTCCTTAAGTATCCATAATTATAGCCATTGATACCCTTGTCCTGCATGAACTTGTCTAATCCTTTCTTAAAGCTGTCAAGACTGACAGCTGTCACCACTTCTTCTGGCAGGGAGTTCCATAGACCAGTAATCCTCTGGGTGAAAAAGTACTTTCTCTTATTTGTTTGAGAACTAGTACCCAAAAGTTTCATCGAGTGTCCCCTAGTTCTAGTGTTGTGCGATAGGGAAAACAGTTTTTCCTTATCCACTTTGTCCACACCGTGCATGATTTTATAAACTTCAATCAGGTCACCTCTTAGACGCCGTCGTTCAAGAGTGAAAAGGCCCAACCGTTGCAGCCTCAGATGGTAAGAAAGGTGTTCCAGTCCCCTAATCATTCTGGTTGCCCTCCTCTGCACTTTTTCCAACTCCATAATATCCTTCTGGAGGTATGGCGACCAGAACTGTACACAGTATTCCAGATGGGGCCTCAACATAGATTTATAAAGAGGCAAAATGACACTTGCTGACTTATTTTCTATACCCTTCCTAATGATCCCTAACATTGAGTTTGCTTTTTTCACTGCTGAGGCACACTGGGTTGACACCTTCATTGAGTTGTCCACCAGGACACCAAGGTCCCTTTCCTGGTTTGTCACAGAGAGTTCAGACCCCATCAGTGTATAAATGTAATTGGGGTTTTTTGCCCCAACATGCATCACTCTGCACTTACTAATGTTGAAGCTCATTTGCCACTGTTTTGCCCACTCCCCCAGTGTCAAGAGATCCCTCTGGAGCTCATCACAATCTCTCACAGTTTTCACTACCCTGTATAATTTAGTGTCGTCAGCAAATTTGGCTACCTTGCTTTTTACTCCTACCTCTAGATCATTTATGAAGAGGTTGAAAAGCAGGGGTCCCAGTACTGAACCTTGGGGGACCCCACTCTTTACTTCCCTCCACTTGGAGAAGTGTCCATTTAGTGCTACCCTCTGTTTCCTGTCCCTTAGCCAGTTGCTGATCCAGGACAAGACCTGTCCCTTTATTCCATGACTGGTAAGTTTATTCAAGAGCCTTTGGTGTGGGACCTTGTCAAAAGCCTTTTGAAAGTCCAGATAAACAATGTCAACTGGATCCCCCTTATCCACATGCTTGTTGACACTCTCAAAAAATTACAACAGATTAGTGAGCCATGATTTGCCCTTGCAAAAGCCATGTTGGCTCTCCTTTAGCAGCGCCTTCTCTTCTATGTGCCTATTAATTCTATCTTTTAGGATGGTTTCCATCACTTTACCTGGCACACATGTCAAACTGACAGGTCGGTAATTTCCTGGATCACCCCTGGATCCTTTTTGGAAAATTGGTGTTACATTCGCTACCTTCCAGTCATCAGGCACAAAGCCTGATTTGAGGGAAAGATTATATATTTTGGCTAGGAGATCAGCAATTTCTTCTTTAAGGTCCCTGAGAACTCGTGGATGGATGCCATCTGGTCCTGGTGATTTGTTATTGTTTAGTTTAACAAGACATGCAAGGACCTCCTCCCTGGTTATTTCTATCTGGCTTAATTCTTCGGTTTCCCTCCCTACGAAGATAGGCTCTGTTTTGGGCATGTGGCCTCTGTCTTCTTCAGTGAATACTGAAGCAAAGAATTCATTGAGTCTCTCTGCAATCTCTGTTTCCTCTTTAATAACCCCTTGCCTTCCATTGTCATCTAATGGTCCAATGGCCTTCCTAGTTGGGTTCTTACTTCTAATGTACTTAAAGAAGTCTTTGTTATTTCTCTGCGTATTTTTAGCTATACGCTCCTCAAAGTCTTGCTTTGCTTTCCTGATTGTTGCCTTGCATTTGTTCTGCCAGAATTTATGTTTCTGCCTGCTGTCCTCATTCGGACAAGCCTTCCATCTTCTAAATGAGCTTTTCTTGCTCTTGATCACTTCCCGAACAGCTCCTGTAAGCCACATCGGAGTCCTCTTGGACCTGGCAGTGCCTTTTTTCCTTTTGGGTATGCATTCCAATTGAGCCTCTGTTATTGTTTTTGTAAACAGCCTCCATGCCTCTTGGAGTGTTTGGACTCTCTCAATTTTCCCTTTCAGCTTCTTTTTTACTAGTTTCCTCAACTTTGGGAAATTTCCTTTTTGAAAATTTAAGGTCTCTGTGTTAGATTTTATCAGTGACTTGTGGTCTATGATCAAGTTAAACATAATTGAGTTGTGGTCACTGTTCCCTATTGGATCAGTCACATTAACATCTTGCACCAGATCCTGAGTATTACTCAGGATCAAGTCAAGGATTCTTGTACCTCTAGTTGGGTCTTCAACCATCTGTCCCAGGGAACAATCATTTAGCATATCTAGGAACTTTATCTCTTTATCATGTGCTGAACAACAGTTCACCCAGTCTATGTGAGGGTAATTGAAGTCCCCCATTATAACCAGGCTTCCCTTCTTGGATGCCTCCTTTACAACATTCTCCAACTGCCAGTCTCCCTCAAGAGTTTGGGTCGGAGGCCGATAGTATATGCCTACTGTTAGACCATCATTGTGGCCTGATACTCTTACCCACAGAGCTTCTAATGGTGACTCCAAATCACCTAGATATTCCAATTCATACGCTTTTATCACTTCTTTGACATACAAGGCCACACCACCTCCCAATTTGCCCCTTCCTATCCTTCCTGTATGGTTTGTAGCCTGGGATAACTGTATCCCATTGGTTATCATCCGTCCACCAGGTTTCAGTGATACCAATTGTTGTGTTCTAATGGTTTTACCTTCCACAATGTATCTGAACCAATGTAACCTTGCCTATAGCAACAATGTAACCTTCAGCTGCATCATATGAACCCTGTAAGAGGACGCGAGCTAATGACCACCAGCTGGCAGCAGCGAGCGTCCAAGCTCCCTTGGTCCAAACTCATCAAAGGCAACAGCGCGGGAAGTTTTCCCGCCATCACCTACACCTGGACAAGAAGGGCGTGACCCGCAATGACGTCACGCAGACAGTAGCCAATGGGCTACCATGGGACCACGTTCAAATGTATTACTACTGTATATAAAGAGCTATCGATCCGCCATTACCTCATGTTCCCTCTGTCCACGATGCAATAAACCTGAGTTAACCCAGCCCGAGGCTGTGTCCTGTGTCTTGGTTTGCATACTCCAAATTGGCGACGAGGATGGGATAATGGATCCCCACGGAACAGCCAGGGCACAGAGCGGGTTCAACATCACCAAACCGCAAGACTGGGAGCTGCTTGAGATGGACTTCCAGGCGGCACTGGTGGAACTCAAAGTCAAAGGAGACGACGAGGAGAGGAAGAGGGCCATCCTCACCAGAATGCTCGGGATGGAAACCAAGCGGACGCTGGTGGGCATCATCGCTCCGAAGAAGGTGAGCGAATTTAAGGCGGACGACATCATGAAGATGCTGCGAGAGCGCTTCAGTCCCTCGAGGGCAATGTTTCCCGCTCGGAGCGCGTTTTGGAGGCGAGTCCAAGCGCCGGACGAGTCGGTTGAGACATTCGTGGCCGCCATGAGGATAGCCGCCGCCCCCTGCAAATGGGACAACATCCTAGAGATGGCCCTCAGGGACGGCGTGCTGTGTGGCCTGAAAGACAAGGAGGTGCAGCGCAGCTTGATGAACAAGGAGCCGCCACCCACGCTGGCAGAGGTCGTAGAGGCCGCGGAAGCCGCAGAGTCCACGAATGCTGGAGTGGACGAGATGCACCAGTGGCGTGAGTGGCGCCCTAGAGCCGGCAAGGCGGCAAATTCGGTGCACGGGAAGTCCGGACAGGCGGTGCACGCAACTCGACGGGCCTCAAAGTCGTCTACGGAAGGCAGCGACGGCGAGGAGGTCCAGAAGGTCCGAAAGGGTGGTCGACGCTGCGATGGTTGCGGAGCGGCCCATGAGCGCGCGAGATGCCCATTCAGGAAGGCCGAGTGTTACACCTGCGGCCGTCGGGGGCACATCGCCAAGGCATGCAGAAAACGGAAGGAGGGCCGGAGGCAGTCACAAGACCGTTCGGCCAGACCGGACCGTCCAGCGAGGCCCAAAGATGGCGCCCAGACCACGAGGAAGCAGGATGGCGTGGGCCGCGTCTTGGACGACAGCGAGGACGACGCCCCAGTGTTCAGCGTGTCCGCGGGACAGTCCCATTACTTCGTTGAGGTACTAGTACAAGGGGCCCCTATTAGGATGGAAATTGACTCGGGGTCCTCCTATTCTATAATTCCCCAGAAAGAGTTCTTGAGGATCGACCCCCACGTGCGGCCCAAACTTAAAACGTTGAGGTCCACGCTACGAGACGTACAGGGAAACAGCATTCCGGTGTTGGGGGTCGGGAAATTTCGGGTCAATTTTAAGAGACATTCTGCGGAACTGCCCCTAGTTGTCCTTAAGGGGGGAAGTTGTAGCCTCCTAGGGACGCAGTGGTTTCAGCCTTTAGGTTTGTTCATAGGGGGAGTGCATACAGTGGGGGTGGACCCAATACAAGCGGTTTGCGATGCGCATCCCGCCGTTTTTAAGAAAGGACTCGGAAAGTTCAAGGGACCCCCTGTAGCCTTCGACCTAGACCCGGAGGTCCGCCCGATAAGACTCAAACCGCGCAGGGTGCCGTTCGCACTCAAGGACAAGATAGAGGCGGAACTGGACAAACTGGTGGGCCAGGGGATTCTTATTCCTGTTGATTCCGCGGAGTGGGAAACTCCAATTGTAACGGCTCTAAAGGCTAACGGGGAGGTGCGCATTTGCGCTGATTATAAGTGTACAATTAACAAGGCGATCCGCCCTAATGCATACCCGGTGCCGGTAATCAGCCACCTTTTGGCCAGGCTGAATGGGGGAAAGTGTTTCGCTAAACTCGATTTGGCACAAGCCTATCAGCAACTCCCAGTGACCCCCGCCACGGCCGCGGCACAAACGATAGTTACACATAAAGGGGCGTTCCAGGTGTCGCGTTTACAGTTCGGCGTGAACTCGGCACCCGGCCTTTTTCAGTCGCTTGTGGAACGCCTCCTGAAGGGACTGGAGGGGGTGTTGCCTTATTTTGATGACGTGTTGATAACAGGGGGGAGTGAGGCTGAACTGGCAAAGAGATTAGACAAAGTACTAACCGTGTTCGAGAAAGCGGGGCTGAGACTAAGGAAGGACAAATGTGTTTTTTTTGAAACTGAGGTCGAGTTTTTAGGGTTCCGGATCACACCCGAGGGGATTAAGCCGTCTAAATCCAAAGTAGCAGCCATAAAGAAGGCCCCTCGCCCCACATCCAAAACCGAGCTACAGTCTTTCCTGGGGCTCCTCAATTTTTACCATACATTCCTCCCGCGGAAGGCGTCCGTGGCCGAACCGCTCCATCGGTTACTTAAAAAGGAGGAGACATGGATGTGGGGTGACGAGCACGAGAGGGCGTTCAAAGAACTAAAGCAACTCTTAACATCTGAGGCAATCCTGACGCATTTCGACCCCAAACGGCCGGTGGTCTTAGTCTGTGATGCATCCCCGGTGGGGGTGGGGGCGGTGCTTTGCCACGTGTTGGATGACGGAAGGGAGGCCCCGGTAGCGTTTTATTCAAGGTCCCTGTCCCAAGCGGAGCGCAATTACGCACAAACCGACAGGGAGGCATTAGCAATAGTAGCGGGAACCAAAAAATTTCACGATTTTTTGTATGGCCGCCCGTTCAAAATCGTGACTGATCACAAGCCACTGTTAGGGATTTTCACGGAAAGCAAGCCCACGCCGCAGATCCTATCCCCGAGAATGCTGCGATGGGCTATTTTTCTCAACGCATACCAACATGAGTTGGAGTACCGGCCCAGAAAGGAGATCAGCCATGCCGATGCACTTTCGAGATCTCCTTTGCCCTTGTCGGACGACCAAAAGGCGAGAGTAGAAAGAGACCGCCAGGTGTTGCTAATTGAGGTCTTAGACGCACCCCCAATAGTACCAGCCGACATTGCTAGGGCGACAGGCAAGGACAGAACGCTAGAGAAAGTTAGTTCATGGGTACAGAAGGGGTGGCCGGCATCGTCCCCAAGCACAGAATTCGACCCATTTTTTCGGAAAAAGCTAGAGTTGTCCCTAGAGAGGGGGTGCCTGTTGTGGGGCCAACGGGTGGTGGTCCCTACGTCCCTGCGGCCGAGGGTGCTCGAACTGCTGCACGTCAGCCACCCGGGCATAGTTCGTTCAAAGGCGCTGGCCCGGAGTTACTTCTGGTGGCCACAGCTGGACGCGGACATTGAGCACATGGTCGGCACTTGTGAGGCATGCCAGGGATCCCGACCAGAGGCGGCCCGTCTTCCGCATAGGGAATGGGACACAGCAAGGGGGCCATGGTCCAGAGTGCACGTAGATTTCGCTGGCCCTTTCCGAGGAACCATGTTTCTCCTGGTGGTGGATGCATTCTCCAAGTGGCTGGAGGTTATCCCAGTAAAGAGCACGTCCTCCGCCACGACTATTAGCCAGCTAAGGAGAGTCTTTTCCACGTTCGGTTTACCCGATACTTTAGTCAGCGATAACGCTAGTTGTTTCACCTCCGCTGAGTTCGGGGCATTCATGGAGGCAAACGCCATTCGGCATGTCACATCCGCGCCGTTTCACCCGGCCACGAATGGCCAAGTGGAACGGCTGGTGCGTACAACAAAGGATGCGCTGCGGCGCATGGGCCCAGGGGACCTGAATCACCAAGTATGCCAATTCCTCTTAGCGTATAGGGTGACCCCCTTAGCGTCAGGCTACTCGCCGGCAGAGCTCTTGATGCGGCGAAAACTGACCACGATCCTGTCCAGGCTAGACCCGACGAGAGTCGAGGATAAAGGGAAAAACATAGGGTTGGCAGTCTCGAAAAGTTTCGCCGCCGGCGACCCTGTTCACTGCAGGAACTATTCCAGCGCAGGGCCAGCCTGGGTACCAGGGACGGTTGTAGAACAGACGGGGCCAGTGTCGTACCGAGTCGAGACTAACACCGGCCTCCTCTGGAGGAGGCACGCAGACCAACTGAGGCACCGAGTGAGTAGGCCAGTCAGTGGGGCTCAGCAACAGGATTCAGCGTTAGGGTTCTCCCCCACCCGCTTAACCCAAGGGGGAGACAGCAGCGGACAACAGTCCCCAGCAAGGGGGGAAGGCAGAAGCAGCGGCCCCGACTCATACCCTTTTGATACACCAGTCCTATCAGAGGCCGGGGAAGGGGGAGAGGAGTTCGCGACCGCTGCCCCCGAATGTAATTTTGATTTTGATTTTGCGAGCCGGGGGGGTTTTCAGGAGTGTTCCCCCACCCATCCAAGCGAGAAGAGGGGTTTTTCGTTAGCCCCCAGTGCCCCCGGTTCCTCCCTAAGAAAGAGCACACCTTCCAACAACGCCGCGGAGCCGCGGCAAGTCACTAACGAGTCTCCCTCTCCAATTACAGGGCAGGAAACCAGGGGACAAAGAGAAGGTAGCAAACCCGGGGAAAGGCAGCCTGCATCGAGACCCCAGCGTGTTCGAAATAAGCCATCTTGGCTGAGAGACTTTGTCTCCTAGGGGGGGGGGAGTGGTTAAGTGTGGGCTCGAGACTTTGTCTCGTCCTAGGGGGGAGGGGTGTTGTGTTCTAATGGTTTTACCTTCCACAATGTATCTGAACCAATGTAACCTTGCCTATAGCAACAATGTAACCTTCAGCTGCATCATATGAACCCTGTAAGAGGACGCGAGCTAATGACCACCAGCTGGCAGCAGCGAGTGTCCAAGCTCCCTTGGTCCAAACTCATCAAAGGCAACAGCGCGGGAAGTTTTCCCGCCATCACCTACACCTGGACAAGAAGGGCGTGACCCGCAATGACGTCACACAGACAGTAGCCAATGGGCTACCATGGGACCACGTTCAAATGTATTACTACTGTATATAAAGAGCTATCGATCCGCCATTACCTCATGTTCCCTCTGTCCACGATGCAATAAACCTGAGTTAACCCAGCCCGAGGCTGTGTCCTGTGTCTTGGTTTGCATACTCCAAACCAATAATATCAATATTCTTATCTATTGCTAAGTATTCCAGCTCCCCTATTTTGTTCCGGAGGCTTCTGGCATTTGTATACAAGCATTTATATATGCTTTTCTGACACAGTCTTTTGTGTCCAGTTGCATTGTTAGACTGCCTCTTGCATCCTTCTGCTAGAATGCTAGTGACTAGCTCCTCGCTCTGCTCAGTAATTTTTGCATCCTCCTCACTACTCAAATACACACTTTCCCGAACCGGATGCTGCCCAGCTCCTGTCGGCTTTCCCCCAGTTATCAGTTTAAAAGCTGCTCTGCAGCCCTTTTGATGTTGAGTGCCAGCAATCTGGTCCCATCTTGGTTCAAATGCAACCCATCCCTCCTGAACAGATTTGGCTTGTCCCAAAATGTTCTCCAGTTCCTGACAAATCTGAACCCCTCCTCTCGACACCACCGCCTCATCCATGCATTGAGGCTTCTGAGCTCTGCCTGCCTGGTAGGTCCTGCATGAGGGACAGGCAGCACTTCTGAAAATGCTACCTTGGAAGTCCGGGACTTCAATCTTCTTCCTAACAACCTGAATTTGGCTTCCAGGACAGACCGCTTGGCCTTCCCAACATCATTGGTACCAACGTGTACCATGATAACTGACTCGTTCCCAGTTCTCTCTAACAATCTATCTAGACTTGCTGCCTTCCACTTGTATTTGACTATAACATCCATCACCTCGACCTCCCGGGAGTCAGAATCCAGTACATCCAGAGGGCCTTGAGATGGGAAAAGCTGGCCTGGGTAATGTTCACAGGCTAAATCTTTTGTATGAAACAAAAGAAATTCAGAACAGCTTGAGCATTAAAATGTCCATATGCAGACCATATACAGCAAAACCTCGCATAAAGAGTGCCTCGCTTAGAGAGTAACTCGCTTAAAGAGCAGAATTTTCTCTGGATGGTTACCTCACTTAACAACTAAAACCAACCAAAAACACGCTTAGCAACTAAACTGGGGTTCGCAATCCACCCCACCCCACCCCACCAGAAGTCACAATCGGTCTCTTACAATGGTGTTTCACTTAAAGAGCAAACTCGCTTAAAGAGCAACCCCGTGGAATGCATTATGCTCTTTAAGTGAGGTACCACTGTATGTTTGTCTTATCCAGCCACTGCCACCAACTGGGTATTAGAAAATTTATGTGTAACAGGTTGCTTTACCATAGGAGTACATACTAATAGCAAACTCAGCACTCTGAATATCAGTTTTCATGTAGCCAAAATGGCATCTTCCATGTACAAGATATACTGCCATGTTGGTGGGGGGGGGGGAAGAGATAACTCGCAATGAAACATTGGGAGCAAATAGATTGTCTGGTGTTTGTGTAATTTTTGAGACAAACTGGGAAATAGAGTGGAAAGAGGTAAGGAATGGACTGACTTAGAGAATCCTGAACAGGGAACATTCTACATGGTTGTTTTTTTCCTACAGTCTCATTTGTTTTCGACTAACTTTTGAAAGAAGAATAAAGTAATTTGTTTCTTGAGCTCACCTGCAATGCCTAAACAGGCTTGCCAGGTTCTCCAGGATAAATGACTGTGCTGCCTACATAGCTGAGGTCAAGTTGAGAAGACTGCTGACATCTTTTGGGAACTTCCTTCTTGACTGCACTCTGATTCACAAAGAGAGATGAATAATCTTCTTGGAATGCTTCCCTAAGTACTTCCTGACCTTTTCCATGAAAGAAAGATAACTATAGGGTGCTTCTGGCTTGTTTTCCAATTATTGGGCATATAACCTGAGTGGAAAGAGGCAGGTTCATCATGTACACAGCTTATATAAAGGACATGATCTGGACATTTTGAGACCTACTGATTTCAGTAGAAAAGTGAAGCAAATACTGCACTCTCCATCCCAATGTACTAACATATGCAATCTATGACATTAGCAATGTTTTATGGAAGGATGTGCAGTACTCTCTCCCCCCACACACACACACCTGTCCCGTGTCCAATAGATGATAGAGACGCAGTTCCACAGGCAGGAGTTTCCAAAGGGCCGGTATGGACAAGGAGAAGGCCCTCCTCCTTGTGCCAGAGAGGCGAGCCCCCCTGGCTGATGGCACAATTAGAGAGCCCCTCCGGTCCGCTCTGGCTGGTCGGACAGACGTCCTTAGGGCGATGCGGTCTCTAAGATACCCTGTCCAACTACCATGTAGGGCTTTAAAGGTCAAAACCAGCACCTTGAATTGCACCCAGAGACAAACTGGTAACCAGTGCAGCCCCCGAAGCAGTGATGAGGCATGGGCATAACGTCCACACCCCATCACCACCCAGGCCGCAGCATTCTGGACCAGCTGCAGCCTCCGAATGGTCATCAAGGGCAGCCCCATGTAGAGCGCATTACAGTAGTCTAGTCTGGAGGTCACCAGAACGTGAGTGACCATGAGCAAAGAGTCCCGGTCCAGGAGCGGGCGCAACTGGCGAATCACCCGAAGTTGGGCGAAGGCCCTCCTGGCCACAGCTGCCACCTGTTCTTCTAGCAGCAGCCGCGAATCCAGGAGGACCCCCAAGTTGTGCACCGGGTTGGTCTGGGGCAAAACAGCCCCATCCAAAACCAAAGATGGTAGCTCCCGGGATAATGCAGGACCCCCTATCCATAGCCACTCAGTCTTGCTAGGATTCAGCTGTAGCCCATTTGCCCCCATCCAGACCCCAACAGCCTCCAGACAGCTGGAAAGGACTTTGACTGCATCACCACGGGCCGAGATGTACAACTGTGAGTCATCCACGTACTGGTGGTACCGCATCCCGTGGGAATGGATGATCTCACCCAGCGGCTTCATGTAGATGTTAAATAGGAGAGGAGAGAGTACCGAGCCCTGAGGCACCCCATATTTTAGGGGCCTAGGACTCGACCTCTCACTCTCCAACCACACCGACTGGGTCTGGCCCCTCAGAAATGAGGAAAACCAGGACCACACCATGCCCTGGATCCCCAATCCTCGGAGCCGTTCCAGAAGGATACCGTGGTCAATGGTATCAAAGGCCGCTGAGAGGTCAAGAAGAGCAAGGACTGACGGATGACCGCCATCCCGCTCTCGCCAGAGATCATCCATCAGCGTGACCAATGCAGTCTCAGTACCATATTCCAGGTCTGAATCCTGACTGGAATGGGTCCAGATATTCCGCTTCATCCAGTACCCCCTGCAGCTGACGTGCCACTGCCTTCTCCAGAACCTTCCCCAAAAAAGGAAGGTTGGAGACAGGTCTGTAGTTGGTTAGGATTGCTGGATCGAGGGATAGCTTCTTCAGGAGGGGGCGCACAAGAGCATGTTTCCGCAGTGCAGGAAACATCCCCTCTCAAAAAGACGCGTTAATTATAGCCCTGACCCAGCCACCTGTCACCGTCTTAGAGGCTTTTACCAGCCAGGCAGGACAGGGATCCAATGGACAATTAGTGGCACGGACTGCCGCAAGGAGCCTGTCCACTTCATCTGGGGCAACTGGATCAAACCGATCCCAGGTAACACTGCAAGACTGCGCACTGGCTCCCCCTGGACCCTCCCCGTCCACGCCAAGTTTGAACCCCGAGCAAATCCAATCGATTTTCTCCACCAGATGGTCAGCAAAGTCCTCAGCCGATCCCTGCCAACCAGGCACAGGCCCCGCCCTACCCAGGAGGGACCTGGTCACCCGAAACAGGGTGGCTGGGCAATTATCAGCGGAGGCAATAAGAGAGGTGAAGTACTGCCTCCTCACCACCTCCATCGCCACTAGGTAGGCCCTAATAGCGGCTCTAGCTAGTGTCCAATCGGAATCGCTCTGGGTCTTTACCCAGCGGCGCTCAAGGAGCCTCTTTGCCCGTTTGAGCTCCTGTAGTTCTTCAGTGAACCACGGGGATGACCTAGCTCCGTGGGCTCTGAGAGGCCGTAGTGGAGTGATTACATCCAAGGAAGATGTCGTTGACCCGTACCACAGGTCAACAAGTGCCTCAGGTGAATCGTGTCGCCGATCCAGAGGAAATTCCCCCAGTTCCCTCTGGAATCCATCCGGATCCATCAGTTGCCGGGGGCGGGCCACTTTAATCGACCCTGCCTCCTTACAATGAAGTGTCACCCACAGAAAGTCTAGAGCCACCAGTCCTTTGAACATAACATTCTCTCCCCCCCCCTGAGGTAAAACCAAAACCCTTTAACCAGGATGGCGGTCTAGTTTCCCTTCTGGGTTGGATGCTTGGCTGAGCCGGCTCAGGGGCTCGTAGGATGGGCGACCCGACTGGAGTAAGGGATTGACTAGAGGGGGAGGATTGTAAACCCAAATTAAAGCCCCGTTTGTCAGATGGAGGAGCAGAGGATCGCTCAAAACCAAAATCTAATTCTGTGGATAAATAAGACAACTCAGGGTCCCTCCTGTGTGTACTAAGAGTAGAGGGTGACTCCAAACAAAATTGGTCATCATCAATAAAGGAATCCAGAGTGCTAGGCTGGGACAGTGTAGGGGTACACCTGGCCAGAATAAGGGAGCATTCCACAAATTCCCCTTAAAATCAGTTCCTAGAAGACACTTCTGGGTCAATGTTGGCTGGCTGCTGACTATTACCTCTGCCCCCTGGGTTTAAACGGGTGGGGGCCAACCCTAGTGTTGAGTGTCTGTATTCGTCTTGTGAGTCCAGTACTCTGGGTATCAATTGATCCGTGTGCCTCCTCAAGATCAGACCAGTGGCTGTTTCGATTCTGTAAGAAACAGGACCAGTTTGATTGATCACAAACCCGGGCACCC
This sequence comes from Bradypodion pumilum, assembly GCA_035047305.1. Classification (NCBI taxonomy): domain Eukaryota; kingdom Metazoa; phylum Chordata; class Lepidosauria; order Squamata; family Chamaeleonidae; genus Bradypodion; species Bradypodion pumilum. Next base: position 406,589,641 of record JAWDJD010000001.1, read on the forward strand.
ACAAAGGACCACCAGCTGCATAATTGCGGCCATGTACAGGATTTCCGGGCGAGAAACCCTTCTGGTGTTGGATTGCTATAATTGTGCCTTTGTCCTCTACCCTAGAGGGATCCAATCTGTCCAGCAAGGATGGCAGTTTTCTTTGCTGGAGCAATTCAGCAGGGGACAGCCCTGAAGCGAGGGGGGTTGAGCCTATATGTGAAAAGAAACTGGCATAACTGGAGCTCCAAATCCCCTTCACCCATACGCCAAAGCGCGTCTTTAGTTGTGCGCACCCGCCGCTCCACCTGGCCATTGGTGGCTGGGTAGAATGGGGTGGCAGTGATGTGCCTAATTGCATTCCTTTCCATGAAGGATTGGAATTCTGCAGTTGTGAATGTGGATCCGTTGTCGGACACCAGCACATCTGGAAGTCCAAATGCTGCAAACAGCCTTCTCAGGTGCATTATCATGGTGGTTGAAGTGGTATTAGGCACCCTAATCCCTTGCAGCCACTTAGAGAATGAATCCACAACCAAGAAAAATAGGGCACCCCTAAATGGACCTGCAAAATCTATGTGCAACCTAGACCACGGACCCCTGGCAGAATCCCATTCCTGAGAGGGAAGGTGGGATTGCTCTGGGCGAGAGGATTGGCATCTGGCACAAGTGCCGATCATCTGTTCTATGTCGTAGTCTAGTTGAGGCCACCAAAAGTAGCTACAGGCAAGGGCTTTGGAACGTACAATTCCTGGGTGACTTGTGTAAAGTAAATGTAAAACCTTTTTCTTGAGAGTGACAGGAATGACCACCCGCTGGCAACCTCGTTCCACTGACAGTTCCAAACGCTTGCAGTGGAATGTTCTGAATCCTTGGTTAGAGGAGAGAAAAGCCAGCATTTTTGTAACCAAGACATTACTTTAGTCAATGTTACATCCTTGGCCATAGCCTTGGCTATATCTGAGGGGACGACTGGGGGCAAGTCGAGTGCCTCAATCATGAGGACCTGGTGGTCGCTTTCGATCTCGCAATTGGCTTCCCCAACCCCTGGCAGTGGAGAATGTGACAGGGCATAAGCATGGCTGATGTTCCTTGCCAGGCCTGTGCACCAAAGTAAAATTGTATGCATTTAGGAAAATTGCCCAATGTAACATCCTTGGGGACAGAATTTGTGGTGTGGGCTTCCCATTCACAAAGATTCCAAGGAGGAGCTTGTGGTCAGTTATGAAGGTAAAAAGCCTTCTGTAAAGGTAATCATGGAATTTCTTAGTGCCTGCCACAATTGCCAACGCCTCCCTGTCTGTCTGAGCATAATTTTTCTCAGGCTTTGAGATTGAATGGGAATAGAATGCTACGGGGGCTTCGCTCCCATCACTTAGTACATGGCATAACACAGCTCCCAACCTCACAGGGGATGCATCACACAAGTACAACTTCTTTGTTAGGATCAAAATGAGTTAATACAGCATCCGAAGATAGCAGCCTTTTAAGTTCTAGGAACACTTTCTCCTGGCAGTGGCCCCAGTGCCAAACAGTATCTTTCTTAAGAAGCCGATGTAATGGTTCGGCAACTGAGGCTTTGTGATGGAGAAAAGCGTGATAGAAGTTTAACAATCCTAGAAATGATTGCAATTCGGCTTTACATTTCGGCTTGGGTGCATTCCGCATGGCCATCACCTTGGAGTCAGAGGGCATGATACCTTGGGGTGTAATGCGGTACCCCAGGAACTCCACTTCCCGTGCCAAAAACACACATTTGTCTCTTCTGAGACGTAGACCGGCCCTCTCGAAACGTGACAGGACTCGATCGAGCCTGGCCGCTAGTTCCACGGTGCCCTTAGCGGTGATCAGGACATCGTCAAAATATGGCAGGACACCAGGCAACCCTTTCAAAATATGTTCTACAAGAGATTGAAATATTCCGGGGTCCGCATTCACCCCGAATTGTAGTCTAGTTACCTTAAATGCCCCCCTATGTGTTACTATGGTCTGGGCTATGGCAGCAGCAGGAGACACAGTTAATTGTTGGTAAGCCTGGGCAAGGTCAAGTTTTGTGAAGTAATTTCCTCCATGCAGGGAGGCAAGAAGGTGGCTTACCATGGCCACAGGATATGTGTTCAGGCAAATAGCTTTATTGATGGTAAACTTGTAGTCAGCGCATATCCTGACCTCCCCGTTACTTTTCAAAGCAGTCACAATTGGTGTCTCCCACTCTGTGGAGTTCACTAGCACTAGGATGCCCTGCCCCACCAGTTTGTCTAGCTCGGCTTCTATCTTCTCCTTTAAAGCAAAGAGTACCCGGCGTGGCTTCATCCAGATGGGCCGGATGGTTGGGTCAAGCTCAAAGTCAACAGGGGGTCCTTTGTATAAACCTAAACCCTTTTTGAATACCTCAGGATGTGCAGCACAAACATCCCGGATTGGGTCAGCGTCTATTGCGTGAATGCCAGAAAGCCGGATTCCCAGGGGCCTAAACCATTGGGTCCCAATAAGATAGTTAGTGCCCTGCTTAACTACAACCAATAAAAAGTGATGCTTCTCACAACTGAAAAATGCAAGTTAATATTCTCTCTTACAAATATATCCAACAATTTTCTAAAGGAGTATCTTCAAAGTCTATAGTAATGCGTAATGAAATAATTGCAATGTATCAAAAATATATCTTCAATTGTATATTTCAAATCTCCAGTTTTCACTTAAATCAATTAGTAGGACCTGATAATCAGTCTTTCATGATATTACTTCCTCAGAAGTTCTTTTCTTTACTGTAACAAAGCACAAAATATATTAATAAAAACTGTTGATCTAATACAGATTATCCATCATTATTCTTATCACATTTATTATCTCGCTTACCACTCTCGCATCGGAAACGCCCTCTTTCACTATCTCTTTTGTGCCCCTCGTCGTTGAGAATGGTAAAGTGAATGACCTAATTTATTTAGTTCCTCATACTCACACGTGTGGCTGGTTAAAACCTCCAAAGCCCAATTAAAGGTATATCTATTCAATTTTTCTGAAATTGCCAATGACACCCCTCTAACCTGTTGTACTGTTTTAGGAACCATGTTAAATCCAATTCACTGTTAAGACCCTCTTGCACTAATGTCTGTAATCTATGGATGTAGAAAGCTTTGCGCTGTTTAAGTGTTTTCTCAATGTTGACTTTCTGGAACTTTGCCGAACGTACATCTTCAGTATTAAAAACCTTAAATCATCTGGAGTGTGATTTTTTTTCAATGAAGTGTTCTACGAGTGGAGCTGTTAAATTCTGATTTCTAATGCGTGATTTATGTTCGTAAATACGGTATTTAATTTGCCATGATGTCATCCCAACGTAAATTTTCTCACACAAACAAAAAATCAGGTACACGCATCCTGAAGTATCACAATTATAAAAGCCCCGTGAAAGCGAAATTTGTATAGGGAATATTCACAACCTATTACATGCTTGCAACAACTGCACTGCGAACATTTATACTGGCCTGAAGCAAGCTGTTTCTGGGGTTGCCTAATGGTACAATCGCTGCATGTAACATAATTACCCAAAGTCTTAGAACGCTGGAAAACAATAAGTGGGCGTGTTCAGAAATCAGAATTTCTTTTTGAGCTTATGGATTTCTTTTTGAGCTTGTCAATTTTGTCACCATTTGGCCATTCTCTTTGGATAACTACAACCAATTGCAAGGAGGTGCAAATGTTTTTAATTTGAACAAGAAATTTCCCACCCCCAGGACTGGAATCTGGCAACCTTGCACATTCTGGAGGGAAGTTTTAAAAGATTTGAGCTTGGGCCGAGAGCAGGGGGAATTCTCAAAAACTCCCGCTGTGGGATTATGGAAAAGGTAGTACCTGAATCCACCTCCATCTTGAAGGAGATGTCCTGCAGGCTCAGGTCTGCGAAGAAATGCTAGCTGATTATGCCCACTTGGCACGGCTCAGGCTCTGGTGACACTTTGGTGATGGACATTTTGTGGTGATGACTCTTTTTGGACTCAGGTGCTGGAGTTCTTTGTTTTCGCTGTCAGCATACTTTAGCAATGTGCCCTCTTCGCCCGCAATTGTGACATTCTGCGGTGCGGAAGGCGCACTTCCTGCGGTCATGCCGGGCTCCGCAGCCATCACACTTACGAAGGAATTTCTTCTTCCAATCATCACAAGTGCTCTCGGTGCTTTCGTCAGACCACTTGGACTTCTCCCTCTGCATCGCTGGACTCCGATGAAGAGGTGGAACCATGCGATGCTGAGGAGGATGAAGATGAATTTTGCTGAGCTTGCACAGCTGAGTCGGTGGTACTGGTGGTGGAGTGGCGATGCCGGAAAAGCTTGATGCCAGACCATGCGGCCTCAGATGCTACCGCCTCTTCTAGAACAGCCTTGAAAATTAGCGTCTTCCTGATCATGAGGCGACATTGAGCATCTTCGTCCCTCATGCCGGCTAGCAGACAGTCCCGGAGTGCTTCTTTGATGTTGTCCCACTTGCACAGGGCGGCAGCAATGCGCAGAGCGGCGGCATAGTCTGCAATGGACTCCCTGGGCCGCTGCTCCCTTCTGTGGAAGGCCACCCTGGATGGGAAGATTGAGACCTCTGGCTGCCGGTGTTTCCTCAGTGCGGACATGATTTCTGCAAGCGACACCACATCCACGTCCCTTGGGAGAACGAGGTGGGTTGCCAGCTCAAGCGTCTCAGAACCACACTGAGCGAGGAAACAGGAGCGCTTCTGGTCTTCATCGGTGATCTTCTGCGAGGCCATTGCGTGGCGGAATCAGCATTCATATGTTGCCCATTTCTCTGGACACGCTGGGTTGAATGGGCCGATGTTGCTGCTGTGTGGGGACGCCATCCCACTTTCATCGCCAGTTTCGTATTCAAGGAATGAAGAAGCAGACGAGTGAAGTAGTTAAATTCAGCTCTTTATTAGTGGGGTTTGAACACAGTTTGGATGGGGCAAAACTCTGACTTATATACACTATAAACAGTAACAGTAACAATAATACAACAAACCCATTGGCTAACAGAGTGTGCACATTTTTCGATCCACTTATTTGCATAAGAATAGATACATGAGAAAAGATACATTCCGCTCCTGTCAGAAAACACAGTTAACATACATAACAAGAGCTGAACACTGAACTTCCTCCTTTCTTTTTTCCAGACACAGGAAGAAACCTCCGATCTCATCAGGAAGCACAGCAGCTTCCTAAGGGTGTTATTACATATGAAGCAAAATGTAAACTGACGTTCTGTAAGGTCAGACTTGGGATCCTAGGCTTTCCGGGATAAATTCACTTTCAATGGCTACAAAAAGAGAAAGGAGGAAATAGACAAACAGTCTGACTTGCATTTATTAACATAGTCTCCTGTAGCCCTCTTGATTTGCAGGAGGCACAGTTACAGGAAAATGACCTTGCTGTAAACAAGGGCTGAGTAGCATATTCTTCCTCTCTTTTTGGTCTCTGGATGTCCTAACACAGCAGCATTGGCACCTTTGGTGTATGCAAACCAAGACACAGGACACAGCCTCGGGCTGGGTTAACTCAGGTTTATTTCATCGTGGACAGAGGGAACATGAGGTAATGGCGGATCGATAGCTCTTTATATACAGCAGTAATACATTTGAACGTGGTGCCATGGTAGCCCATTGGCTACTGTCTGCGTGACGTCATTGCAGGTCACGCCCTTCTTGTCCAGGTGTAGGTGGTGGCGGGAAAACTTCCCGCGCTGTTGCCTTTGATGCGTTCGGACCAAGAGAGCTTGGACGCTCGCTGCTGCCAGCTGGTGGTCATTAGCTCGCGTCCTATTACAGGGTTTATATGATACAGCTGAAGGTTACATTGTTGCTATAGGCAAGGTTACATTGGCTCAGATACATTGTAATCCATGTGTACAATAAAACCATCAGAACACAACACCCCTCCCCCCTAGGACGAGACAAAGTCTCGAGCCCACACTTAAACACACTCCCCCCCCTTAGGAGACAAAGTCTCTCAGCCAAGATGGCTTATTTCGAACACGCTGGGGTCTCGATGCGGGCTGCCTCTCCCCGGGTTTGCTACCTTCTCTTTGTCCCCTGGTTTCCTGTCCTGTAATATGAGAGGGAGACTCGTTAGTGACTTGCCGCGGCTCCGCGGCATTGTTGGGCGGTGTGCTCTTTCTTAGGGAGGAACCGGGGGCACTGGGGGCTAACGAAAAACCCCTCTTCTCGCTTGGATGGGTGGGGGAACACTCCTGAAAACCCCCCCGGCTTGCAAAATCAAAATCAAAATCACCACAATCGGGGGCAGCGGTCGCGAACTCCTCTCCCCCTTCCCCGGCCCCTGATAGGACTGGCGTATCAAAAGGATATGAGTCGGGGCCGCTGCTACTGCTTCCTTCCCCCCTTGCTTGTGACTGTTGTCCCCTGCTGTCTCCCCCTTGGGTTACGCGGGTGGGGGAGAACCCTAACGCTGAATCCTGTTGCTGAGCTCCACTGACTGGCCCACTCACTCGGTGCCTCAGTTGGTCTGCGTGCCTCCTCCAAAGGAGGCCGGTGTTAGTCTCGACCCGGTACGACACAGGCCCCGTCTGCTCTACAACCGTCCCTGGCACCCAGGCTGGCCCTGCGCTGGAATAGTTCCTGCAGTGAACAGGGTCCCCGGCGGCGAAACCTTTTGAGACTGCCAACCCTATGTTTTTCCCTTTATCCTCGACTCTCGTCGGGTCTAGCCTAGACAGGATCGTGGTCAGTTTTCGCCGCATCAAGAGCTCCGCCGGCGAGTAGCCTGACGCTAAGGGGGTTACCCTATACGCTAAGAGGAACTGGCATACTTGGTGATTCAGGTCCCCCGGGCCCATGCGCCGCAGCGCCTCCTTCGTTGTCCGCACCAGCCGTTCCACTTGGCCATTCGTGGCCGGGTGAAACGGCGCGGACGTGGCATGCCGAATGGCGTTTGCCTCCATGAACGCCCCGAACTCGGCGGAGGTGAAACAACTAGCGTTATCGCTGACCAAAGTGTCGGGTAAACCGAATGTGGAAAAGACTCTCCTTAGCTGGCTAATTGTCGTGGCGGAGGATGTGCTCTTTACTGGGATAACCTCCAGCCACTTGGAGAACGCATCTACCACCAGGAGAAACATGGTTCCTCGGAAAGGGCCAGCGAAATCCACGTGCACTCTGGACCACGGCCCCCTAGCTGTGTCCCACTCCCTATGCGGGAGACGGGCCGCCTCAGGTCGGGATCCCTGGCAAGCCTCGCAAGTGCCGACCATGTGCTCAATGTCCGCGTCCAGCTGTGGCCACCAGAAGTAACTCCGGGCCAGCGCCTTTGAACGAACTATGCCCGGGTGGCTGACGTGCAGCAGTTCGAGCACCCTCGTCCGCAGGGGCGTAGGGACCACCACCCGTTGGCCCCACAAAAGGCACCCCCTTTCTAGGGACAACTCTAGCTTTTTCCGAAAGAAAGGGTCGAACTCTGTACTCGGGGACGAAGCCGGCCACCCCTTCTGCACCCATGAACTAACTTTCTCCAGCGTCCTGTCCTTGCCTGTCGCCCTAGCAATGTCGGCTGGTACTATTGGGGGTGCGTCTAAAACCTCAATTAGCAACACCTGGCGGTCTCTTTCCGCTCTCGCCTTTTGGTCGTCCGACAAGGGCAGAGGGGATCTCGAAAGCGCATCAGCATGGCTGATCTCCTTTCCGGGCCTGTACTCCAACTCATGTTGGTACACGTTGAGGAAAATAGCCCATCGCAGCATTCTCGGGGACAGGATCTGCGGCGTGGGCTTGCTTGCCGTGAAAATCCCTAACAGCGGCTTGTGATCGGTCACGATTTTGAACGGGCGGCCATACAAAAAATCGTGAAATTTTTTGGTCCCCGCTACTATTGCTAACGCTTCCCTGTCGGTTTGTGCGTAATTTCGCTCCGCTTGGGACAGGGACCTTGAGTAAAACGCTACCGGGGCCTCCCTTCCGTTCCCCAACACGTGGCAAAGCACCGCCCCCACCCCCACCGGGGATGCATCACAAACTAGGACCACAGGCCGTTTGAGGTCGAAGTGCGTCAGGATTGCCTCAGATGTTAGGAGTTGCTTTAGCTCTTTGAACGCCCTCTCGTGCTCGTCACCCCACATCCATGGCTCCTCCTTTTTAAGTAACCGATGGAGCGGTTCGGCCACGGACGCCTTCCGCGGGAGGAATGTATGGTAAAAATTGAGGAGCCCCAGGAAAGACTGCAGCTCGGTTTTGGATGTGGGGCGAGGGGCCTTTTTAATGGCTGCTACCTTGGATTTAGACGGCTTAATCCCCTCGGGTGTGATCCGGAACCCTAAAAACTCGACCTCGGTTTCGAAAAAGACACATTTATCCTTCCTCAATCTCAGCCCCGCTTTCTCGAACACGGTCAGTACCTTGTCCAACCTTTTAGCCAGTTCAGCCTCACTCCCCCCTGTTATCAACACGTCATCAAAATAAGGCAACACCCCCTCCAGGCCCTTCAGGAGGCGTTCCACGAGCGATTGAAAAAGGCCGGGTGCCGAGTTCACGCCGAACTGTAACCGCGACACCTGGAACGCTCCCTTATGTGTAACTATCGTTTGTGCCGCGGCCGTGGCGGGGGTCACTGGAAGTTGCTGATAGGCTTGTGCCAAATCGAGTTTAGCGAAACACTTTCCCCCATTTAGCCTGGCCAAAAGGTGGCTGATCATTGGCACCGGGTATGCATTAGGGCGGATCGCCTTGTTAATTGTACACTTATAATCAGCGCAAATGCGCACCTCCCCGTTAGCCTTTAGAGCCGTTACAATTGGAGTTTCCCACTCCGCGGAATCAACAGGAATAAGAATCCCCTGGCCCACCAGTTTGTCCAGTTCCGCCTCTATCTTGTCCTTGAGTGCGAACGGCACCCTGCGTGGTTTGAGTCTTATCGGGCGGACCTCCGGGTCTATGTCGAAAGCTACAGGGGGTCCCTTGAACTTTCCGAGTCCTTTCTTAAAAACGGCGGGATGCGCATCGCAAACCGCTTGTATTGGGTCCCCCCCCACGGTATGCACCCCCCCTATGAACAAACCTAAGGGCTGAAACCACTGTGTCCCTAGGAGGCTACAGCTTCCCCCTTTGAGGACAACTAGGGGCAGTTCCGCAGAATGTCTCTTAAAATTGACCCGAAATTTCCCGACCCCCAACACCGGAATGCTGTTCCCCTGTACGTCCCGTAGTGTGGACCTCAACGCTTTAAGCTTGGGCCGCACGTGGGGGTCGATTTTCAGGAACTCTTTCTGGGGAATTATGGAATAGGAGGACCCCGAGTCAATTTCCATCTTAATAGGGGCCCCTTGTACTAATACCTCAACGAAGTAATGGGACTGTCCCGCGGACACGCTGAACACTGAGGCGTCGTCCTCGCTGCCGTCCGAGACGCGGCCCACGCCGTCCTGCTTCCTCGTGGTCTGGGCGCCATCTTTGGGCCTCGCTGGACGGTCCGGTCTGGCCGCGTGGTCTTGTGACTGCCTCCGGCCCTCTTTCCGCTTTCGGCACGCCTTGGCGATGTGCCCCCGACGGCCGCAGGTGTAACACTCGGCCTTCCTGAACGGGCATCTCGCGCGCTCGTGGGCCGCTCCGCAACCCTCGCAGCGTCGACCACCCTTCCGGACCTTCTGGACCTCCTCGCCGTCGCTGCCTTCCGTAGACGACTTTGAGGCCCGTCGAGTCGCGTGCACCGACTGTCCGGTCTTCCCGTGCACCGAATTTTCCGCCTTGCCGGCTCTAGGACGCCACTCACGCCACTGGTGCATCTCGTCCACTCCGGCATTCGTGGACTCTGCGGCTTCCGCGGCCTCTATGACCTCTGCCAGCGTGGGTGGCGGCTCCTTATTCATCAAGCTGCGCTGTACCTCCTTGTCTTTCAGGCCACACAACACGCCGTCCCTGAGGACCAACTCCAGGATATCGCCCCATTTACAGGGGGCGGCGGCTATCCTCATGGCGGCCACGAATGCCTCAACCGACTCATCCGGCGCTTGGACTCGCCTCCAAAACGCGCTCCGAGCGGGAAACATTGCCCTCGAGGGGCAGAACCGCTCTCGCAGCAGTTTCATGATGTCGCTCGCCTTAAAGTCGCTCACCTTCTTCGGAGCGATTATGCCCACCAGCGTCCGCTTGGTTTCCATCCCGAGCATTCTGGTGAGGATGGCCCTCTTCCTCTCCTCGTCTTCTCCTTTGACTCTGAGTTCCACCAAGGCCGCCTGGAAATCCATCTCAAGCAGCTCCCAGTCTTGCGGTTTGGTGATGTTGAAACCGCTCTGTGCCCTGGCTGTTCCGTGGGGATCCATGATCCCACCTTCGTCGCCAATTTGGTGTATGCAAACCAAGACACAGGACACAGCCTCGGGCTGGGTTAACTCAGGTTTATTTCATCGTGGACAGAGGGAACATGAGGTAATGGCGGATCGATAGCTCTTTATATACAGCAGTAATACATTTGAACGTGGTGCCATGGTAGCCCATTGGCTACTGTCTGCGTGACGTCATTGCAGGTCACGCCCTTCTTGTCCAGGTGTAGGTGGTGGCGGGAAAACTTCCCGCGCTGTTGCCTTTGATGCGTTCGGACCAAGAGAGCTTGGACGCTCGCTGCTGCCAGCTGGTGGTCATTAGCTCGCGTCCTATTACAGGGTTTATATGATACAGCTGAAGGTTACATTGTTGCTATAGGCAAGGTTACATTGGCTCAGATACATTGTAATCCATGTGTACAATAAAACCATCAGAACACAACAGCACCAAGCATTAAAAAAGTGGGGTGATGTTGTTTGCAAAGATTCATCCTTCCTGATATTTAAGCACTGCTCCCCAGCCACTGCACTATTGCACCAATCACCAACACCTCTGCACATACTTTTCTGCACCAGTTCAAGCAATCAAACCATCCCAATTGAGATGGTTGAGAAAAAAATATGGATGAGAGGGGAGTCCAGGCTGATTTGCATTGACTTTTACAACATGTGGTCAACAGGGGTGGGGGTGGGCAATGTAGGAATCCAAATCAAAGCAGATATGACAGGTAATGGTTCAATTCTCTCTTGAATGTTCCCTGTGCTGGAGCACTCATCACCTCTTGAGGCAGTTGTTCCACTGTGATACTGCTCCGTTAAGATGTTTTTCCTGATATTCAGCCTATAACTGGCTTTCTTTAGTTTGAGCCTGTTATTAGGTGTCCTGTATTCTGAGATGACTGAGAACAAATCCTGCCTATCCTCTTTATGAATAACTTTCAGGTATTTGAAGAGTGTCATCATATCCCCTCTCGGTCTCCTTTTCTCAAGGCTAAACATTGCCAGTTCTTCCAGTCTTTCCTCATATGGCTTGGCTTCCAGTTCTCTGATCATCCTTGTTGCCCTTCTCTAATTTGTTTGCAGTTATGCCCAGTGTGGATTGGTGGATATAGTGACAGACTACAACACAGGAGGTCTGGGTTCAAATCTCCACTCAGCTATGGAAACTCACTGGAGTATGGAGCTGGATAAGTAAATCATTAAAATATCTTATTTACCTTGAAAACCTTATTATGGTTGCTATAAGTTGGTTCTGACTTGATGATACATAGCAGCAACAGTCACACCCTAATAAAAACCAAAAAGAAAGGAAGTGAGTGAGTGAAAAACTTTGAGAAGGCAATGGAAATGGCCCTCTTTCATTCCTTCATAAAAGAGCAGTGCAAGAAGTTACCTTTTTCTACATTTTATGTCCTTTCTCTCCCACCTCACCCTTGCTATTATCTAGATAAGAAATGGGTGGCACTGCATCCACAGTTTAGTGCTATGATTTAAAGTGCAATTACACAGCAGGAAAAATTAGAATGGATCTGCTATGAAGTTACATCCAGGAAGTCAGGTTTTTCTGCCAACAATATAGGAGTCGGCAGTGAGAGGGAAATCCTCTCCTCCCTACATTTTCCCTACATGTTCCGTTCTGTTTCTTTCTTTTCTCTTTTAAGGCTTGCTGTCCTAGTGTTCTGATTTGCATTATTTCCCATCAACTACATGGTGTAAAAGTCAGTGAGAATCAAGCCAGAGTCCTTTCCCCAAAAAATCCATATTGTTTCTTTCATCACAGGGGGTTCCATTGAGTTGTCCAATCACTAGGTTAGCGAGCCTGGAAAACAAATGAAAACAGGAAAAAATAAGAATGGGAAGAGGGGACAAAAAGCAGACACCAGGTGTGGGGAGGAAAGGGTTCAAATGGCAGGCAGTTTCCCCACAGCCCTAAAATGGGGTTGGTTGAGCTGATATGGAGAGGTTTCAAGCTATTGTACATAAAACCATTTTAAGTAGCTACAGCTGCCTGAACTGATGCTAATGCATTTGATTCCAAAAATTAAATGCAAGGAAATAAATAAATACGGACTGTGTGGGGAAACTCTGGGCTGAATTTCATTGATTTTATAGCATGTACCGGTCATCAAAGGGAAATGATGCAAATCAGAACATCCCGGTCACAGAACATTTCTCATGTTATTTGTCAATGTAGTCACATTCTTAATCACTGACTTTACAGCAAAAAAGGGTTCATTATCAAAGTAAAAATCATACTCTCTTCTTTTGTTGCCACCAACTCAGATTCTACTTTAGTTTCTCCTTCTCTTTCCAGACTCGTAATTGCAACTTGTAAATACTAAATTTTACATGAAATATCTGTGGGGATGCCACTTTGCCCTGTTAACATCTCTTGGCTCTTGGCTCTGTGGTTGCCCCAGAAATAAACAAATACCTCTGATTGGTTAGTGTTTACAGAATTTGCTGGAAAACAGTGCATTTTCCTAGTTCAATATCTGCTGGATCTATACCACTAGTTATCCATCCTGTTATATCCAAGACTGGATAACTCAGTGGTTAAGGTATCTGGTTGTGGAGACAGAGGTTGGGACTTTGGTTCCCCAGTCTGCCTCCTTGACAGGGGCTGGAGTCAATGATCCACAGGATCCCTTCCAGCTCTGCAGTTCTGAGATTCAAAAATTTCCTTGTATTGTGATCAGACTGTCATTATCATCACAAATTATATGGAAAGGAAGGAAGATCTCATGACAGTATTAGGGGAAACAACAATCTTTTATCAGGATAGCATTAACTATGTGACAATTATAGAACTTTATGGCTACAAATACTTGTACCTGACAAAGTGTGCTCAATCATTCTCCTTAGGAGAGATTGATAAAATGTTACATGAGGAACAAGCTAGGTTTCATCATGGCTGCTCATGTCTGGAACAAAATTTCACAATATGTAATATTGTTGAGAATGCATTAAGTTTCAATAAATTTCATAGATTTCTGGAAGGCATTTGATAGCATACATCTGTGAGACATTTGCAGAAGACATTGAATTTCAGATCAATTTATTAACATCTTCAATGTCTCTATTGTCTTGAATGCTCGACTGGGCGCTGTCTTACAGGAGGCATGTACCGATCCTTTAGGCTGCGATAATTTCCTTTATCTGCACACTCCCAATGCAGCCTAAGGTCGCCTCACTGTACCGCTTCCCAATCGGCTTCAAAGAACTCCACCTGTCGCTTACAGGGAGTATGCGGTGGTTTAGTATATTGGTAGCATGAGGGGGCATAGAGCAAAGCACTTGGATATAGCCTGATAAATTGACATCCACTCCATTGATGTTAATCACAAAGAGATTTATTTTCCATTAGCATCTGAAAAAGAACAAAGACAGACAAAGAAAAAGTACATAGTAATACAGAGTTAGTAAGGTTCCCTTTGATCGGGGAAGCCCCAAAGGGATATTTATCGGTCCAGCTTGGTGAGACAGAGCCCTGCCTTCTACCCAAGAGGACTGAAGAACTCAGGGAAAGGGCTCTGCTTTTATACACAAAAGGGGCAGATTTCCCTCCCACCTTTGCATTCTTAGGATGACTCAATCTGCAGTTGTTCAGAGTCATGGAGTTTTGATTGACAGGGAGAGGCATCTTCTCCCTCGTGGGGTAGTCAGATGTCTCCGTCGTCACTCTGCCACCTGACCTATTTGTCATCCTCCCTCGTGGGGTCTGCAGGTGTACATTCCTTTGAGGGAATGCAGCTGTGTTGATTCCATCAGAAAGGAATGTGTTTACAAGTGCTTCAGTAGCTAAGTGATAAGGTTGCCATGGTTACTCAAGGTTCATGACATCTATTATAACAATAGTTGCTGCATAAAGACTGATAGCAGAATAACTAACTTTTTCAATATCAATACTGGTGTCAGACAAGGCTGTGTCTATTTCTCCTCACCATAGATTTTGTTATGCAGAAAGCAATAAATGGGCCAAACACTGGAATTCCTTGGAAGGATCATATACGGCTCATAGACCAATGACATTGCATAGCTGTCAGAAATGAGTGCCTCTCTCTAGGATATGACTGCCAAATTGGACACTGAGGCTGGGAAAGTGGGACTATGGGTGAGACAGAAACCATATTGATCCTCCAAACCAGTGTTTCCCAACCTTTGGTTTTTAGACTTTAATTCCCAGAAGCCTAAGTCAATTCCCCAAAGCACTGATCAGCCAATGCACTGACTTAAGCTTCTGGGAATTGAAGTCCCCCTGTGGGAAGTGGGGCCCATGTTGGGAACCACTGCTCCAAACCCTCCTAACACGTTGATCACAATTGGTCAGCAACCAATAAAACATGTTCAACAGGTTATAAATCTCATTAGCATCTTATCACAAGATTGTAGTGTAGATAAGGACATTTAGCACATCACTCGACCTATATGGTAAGCTTCAACAGTCAGTAAGAAGTCCAAATCACAGCTTTATAAGACAATTATTTTACCAACAAAAACATGGGCAATAATGGGCAATAATGGCAAGCATAGCACAAAAGCTCAACATTACTTATGGAGAATTCTGGGTGTCTCCTAGCCTGATCATACAACCAATGAGGAAATGTTGTGGTGAAGTGGATCTAGTAGGTGCAGACTATGGTGACAGAATGTCATAGTCTTCACTTGCTAGAGTACTGATATCTGAAAAATGCTGTTCAGTGGGAGCTGCCAGAGGGAAGTGGAGATGGGGCAGCCAGCGCAAAACATGGCATTTGAAGTTGAAAGAGGACCTACAAACAGTGGACATCAGACAAAAAGATGCCAAAGATGCTCCCTCAGACAGGATTTGTTGGAAGAAGCCTTATGTAAACTGTACAAAAGGAACCAATGATAGCAATAGCAACTTTTTATATACCGCCCCATAATGCTTAGTGTCATTCACAAGTTAATTATCATTTTGCCCCAACATGCCTGGTTCTCATTTTACCAACCTCAGAAGGATGGAAGGCTGAGTCAATCTCAATCTCCGTCCGGATCAAACTCGCAACATTTTGGCTGCAGTACAGCAGTTTAACTACTGCGCCACCAGGGCTCTTTGATAATGATGATGCCTACAAATATTCGCACACAAGCAGACTTAGAAATAAGTAGAGAAAATCTTTCTACAGTCACTGCAAATAAGGATATAATTCAGAACAGCTGTGACAGATGCAGAATTCAAATACTGTAATAAGGTTCTGAAGAACAGATCCCAATTGGAATCTATCTAGCAACATTATTCTGGTTATTTCCTACCATCATTAACTACAGAATGGGATTGTTTTGGTGTCCCTCACTGTTGTAGTTTTTGTGATCATGACTAATCTATTCAGTGGAAATTTATCTTCTAATAAACAGGAGACAGCTCCTTTCTTGGGGAGAAAATAGATACTCTTTTCAATTCTTTTTATTCAAGAGGCTTTCACATTGAATTTAAAATTTTCTTTCATTGTATCTCATACTTGCACTGATAATTTAACATAAGGTATATTGAAGGCACTTACACCATACCTTCTAGGTTGAAGTATACTGATTACTTCCTAATTTTTGTTGGATCAATGTGTAAAAGTGAATAACAAATCTGACCCTGTGGACATCTGACATCAAATCCTTGCTTGGTTATGAGCAGCACTGGATGATCTTTGGCCAACCAAACTACCTGGGTGAAGAAATGGCATTAACCTACAGATTCTTGCAGGAATGTAGGAATATTACATAAAATTGTGGTACATTGTGTTTTCTTGACAAAGAAGGGGGTTAAGATATAAAGCCAGAGAAGCAGTGCATTGATGTAAAATGGGGGTGGCCTTGACTAATTAAGCAAAGAAATAAGGAGATCCAAAAGAAGGGTTACAAGAAAGCAAGGATCTATAAGTAGAAAGATATAGGAAGACAATATTAGGGACCTGATGGTATGAAAGAAAAAGGTTATAGGCATAAAGAGTTTTCTGTTTTTGTTTGTGAAAGGGGACATCAGAAAGAATAAGACAGTGGTGTAAAACATGGAAATAATCTCATGTTAATTTGAAACAGTCTGTTTTTTTACTGATGCAAGTTTGCTCTGCATTTTTATTATAATTAATTAAATCATTAGGTCAAGATGGGCTTTCCTAACAACAATGCCATTCCCATTGAAGGAAATTTTGAATTAAATTATTCAGGGAAATCTGAATAAGAGATTTTTTTTTTGCATTGTAACAGCATAAAAGAACAGAGTTATAGCAATGTCTAGGAATGTTGAACAATATGCTGAAATATAGGTGACAGGGTGACTGATGCTGCAGTTCCAAAAAATTTCATAATGGTGAAAAACATTAACACATCAATCTGAACCGAAAGATAATATAGAAGAATAAACCAGAATTGCAAAAGGCAACAGGGGCACACTTCATGTGCTGACATGCAATGCTACCAGCCAATGTTTCAGAGTTGCTTCTTCAACAGTACTGCATCTTGCTATGTCTGAGTCATTGTATGATTGTGAGATTGGGCTGGGGCAGCAGAATTTCATTGCGATGGCACTGCAGCAATGATTCTATGGTACTTTGCGGGGGAGATGTTGCTGTGGCAACTACAGAGTTGAAGCTTTGGGAGCGTGAGGGGGTGGCTGCAGTAGTGATGAGAGAAGTTACTACTGTAGCAGCAGATAATGACTTTGTGGGAATCTTAAGAATTTCATGATTCAGAACATGAGACACTGCAAGGCAATAGTGTGGCTAAGAAGAGACAATACACTAAGGATACAGGACAATAGTAGCATCATGGAGATGTCTCTAGAGATGGAATGTGGCAATCCATTAACAAGAAAGATTATCATTAGAGCCAAATCTTTCATATTGTCAGCAAAATATTTGAGTGCAGAGCCCTATGTAGTTGAAAATGACAGTATCTATAAACAGCTTCACCAGCTTCAGGAGAAGCTTAAGCAATGCTAATCACTCCACCAAAAAGAAAAAAAAGACATTTAGGAAAACAAATGCAAAATTCTCCTATTAATCTAATTGATTTTGTTTTGATATTTTAGCTCCCTTTTATTGATATATCTTACCTAGGATATTTAATCTTAATTTATAATTTTATAGCATTTCAGTGGATTAATGTTTAGTCAAAAATTGTACTTTATTTTGTAAATGTTGCTGTTACCATTTTTTACTTCTGTATCTAATTTTTCCTTGTAATTTATAAACTTTTTATTTTATTGTTTAGGATTTTTGCCTTCAGGAAGTGGGGGGGGCGTAACTCTTTCCAGGTTTTTCTTGGGGGGGGGAATGATTTTTTTCCCTTCTCTTTTTTCTAAACACCCTTCCCATCCCTTCCTTTGAGGAGCTTACTATTCCATACAAACACATCCCTGGATGTTGCCTACATTGAGAGATGCCAATCCAAAGAAATCTTAATAATAACAGGCAAAGGAGACATGCCACTAGTGGTCTAGTTGGCCATTTTAGGGGAGCACAGCATAGATGCCAACTATCTATCCCATTCTTCAACCCTTCCACCACCCGCCATGTACAAGGTAGCCAATTCGACTGTTTACCTTCAGATCTATCCCTTTTGTTCATGAATGCCAGGTCAATGCAAAATAAACACCAACTCATCCAGACCCTGGCATGAATAATGGAGGCCTGTATAGGGGCTGGGGGAGGGGCTGCCCTCTTGCTGTTGTGCCCACCCAGGTATTCCATTATCCATCAAGGCAAATCTAGAGGGGTAAGGAGTGCCCATTATGTTCCGGGCTACCATCCAAGTTAGCAAACTCTGTCTTGTCAAGCTGGGTCTGGAGTGTTTCCATGTAGTTCTAAGTTCCAGAGACAGATGTGGGATAGTCCTGGTGTTCTGCTGTTCCTGTGACCCAACACTCTCCCTCTGGCAACTGTTTGACTTCATCTCAGTGGTGACATTGAAGTTCCCTAGGCTTCTGCTCTTTGAAGACTTCAACTTCAATGCAGAGATGGATTTGTCAGGTGCAGCTGCAGCATTAATGGAGTCCATGACCTTTATAGACCTGTCCCAGCATTCCATTGAACCCACACATATAGCCGGTCACATCACTCTCAACCTGATGTTCTTGTCATGGCAAGAAGAGGATCTGATAGTAGTGGGCTATCTTTCACTCCCCTGTTGTAGTCAGATGATGCTAAAGCTCTTCCTGAGAATGGTGATTTGCCTTCCATGGGGAAAGGGGATCGAATAGGATGGTCTGCCCTCACTGACTTATGGATCCAGTTGGTTTCCAGACAACTCTGGGAGTGGTTCCAGTTGAGTGGGTTGGTGATCCTGTTGAGGCCCTGGTCAACAAATGGTATGCAGCTCCAATTCAGACTATTAATATGATCATGCCTAAATGCACTCTCGAATTTAGACCTTGCCCTATTTGGTTTATTGAGAAACTTCAGGATCTAAAACAACTTAGAAGGATAGAGAGCAACTGGAGGAAAGCTCCCACAGATGTAAATCTGGATGCTGTGAAAAAGTACATTGGTGGGTATGCCAATGCAATCAGATTAGCAAGGAAGGCATATAATTCAAAAGTGATTGCAGAATTGTCAAACAGTCAAATGGAACGTTTAAACATTTTCTGCTCCCTTATTATGTGCTGAGCAGCCAGACTTGCCTCAATCTGAAATCCTAACCCTCCACCTTTTTGAAATTTATACAATCCTTTATTAATCCTTGATTTTTTTTTGTTTCTGCTGCAAAATTTATTGATATTTTGCCAATCCCTTAGCTCTTCTTTATAATCTTCACTTGTAACATCAAGAAATTTTCTTGGATTGATAGAATCTGATTCTTTTCCATCTTTTTTCTGTTTCTTCTTTATTATAATTAAAAAACAACATTTTTATTTATGCCAGTGATTCTGCTTAATTGTTTTAAAAATCTCCGTCGCTTTCGCAAAATGGCAGCTCGGCTGCCTCGTGGCCACCCCTTTTAGAGAGGGGTGGCCACGCCCCCTAACTACCCGGATGTCTGAGTCCGGGTGGGTGGGTGGCCCGCAAAGAGCGCGGCAGCCATTTTGGCGCCGCGCTTTCATTCTACTGTTAATAAGTGGTTGTCAGCAAATAAAGTAATCTTAACTGTCTTTAATTTAAAAGCCTAATTTTTTTATCTTCCCTAATAAAGCACAAACAGGATGGAGGTATCAACATGCTTAGAAGAATCCAGTGGTCTACAGAAGTACAAAACACCCAAGTGTTCTCACCTAGTGAGCCAATGAAGGGAACGTGAAACTGAGAAGAAAAAAGATGAACGGACTGTTCTGATGGAGAACTAAAACAACAAGCAGTTTATCCTGAACTTCTTACAGTTAGAAGTTTTTATTAACCATATTAATAAATAAATGTATTGATAATAGATACACAGGACTTACAATTTGATCTAGCTTGCAAAGTATTGGGATGTCAGCTATTAAGAAAACAGCAGAAATTAATCACTAGAACAGATGTCAAAAAGAGGAAGTTGAACAAAAGTCAACTCCAAACCACAAAATGCACTGTCTAAAATGTGTTAGTAGTCTAGATTGGAAAATCCCAATTGAAAGTAGCAATGTAAAAATAAATTATGTCTGTGATCGTCACATGTTCTGAAAAGCATATAAAAATCTTTCATTTGGGGTGGATGATGCTTTTGCTTTGGTTGGACTTGAGGGCACTGTGCCACTCCATGATTATGGTATTAAATGAATTTCTGCCTGCTTGAAGAAAAGCTAACGTTCTCAGGTTTATTATGACTTATTATTTTAAATATTTGTGTTTTTCTTGACAGGTGAGAAAGGAAGAGTTCAGCAGAAGAGGAAACATATGGTGAAAAAATAATTAGCATATGGCTTATTATTTCTTGATCTTGGGAAGTGCAATAGAGGGAGACAAAAACAATTACAAGAGGAAGAAATGCTCTCACACACACATATGGGGTGACAATATGAGCAGATCAGACTCAGGTTAATTGCGGGAAATGTTTAGAACAAGCTGATTTGTTTTGAGGTTTGGAGTTAGAGGGAGATAAAGGGCAACAAGTAGGAAGTGCAAAGAACATTTTTACAGTTGACAGACATTCAAGAGAAAATTGGACAACTATTTGTCAGATATGCCCTGATTTGAATTCCACCAAGCTACAAGTTCATTTCTGGCCTGCTTCTTTACAAAAAGTGAAACAAGTAGTCAAGTAAGTAGTTGATGAAGAGGTTTTAAAGCTTGGAAAAAGTGTTTCTTCAGACTAAAATGGATATTATCACTGGAGGCATCTGGATAATATAACCTTAACAAAAGTCTGTACAGTATTGCATTTTCCATTTCCATTGTTAATCTCTTTTTCCAGGATCAGTGTATCTGAACTTAATTAAAAGAGGAGGAGAGGAAGGAGAAAATGAACTTGTTTCTCAAAGAGATTGCACCTTAATGATATATTATGAATACGGTTGGGAAAAACAGTCTTTGCCCAAGAACATCCTGGCACCCAGCAGTGGGTTCTCATGCACACTTTGACAAACAATATTCAGGCAATGGGTTGGTTGCTTGAACTACATAGCCTTCCTTTCTTTCTTGCAGGACTCCCTTTTCCAGTAAAAGCTGCATGGGAGTCAGGCTGTCAAAGAGCTTCTGAGTGGGGGAACTACACCTGATGTACAAGCTCCACACCATAAACTGCTAAAGAAACAGAAACTCTGCCAGAAAATAATAGCAAGCCAGGTATCCCGTTGGCTCTTGAGGCTGTAAATCTATCTGGGAAATAGTCTTCCCAAAGAGAGACAATGACCAGTGCAAAAAATAAAAATAGAAATAGAAAGCAATAAAAAGGGGGAAATAGATCTTTTCCAGGAGATCCAAGAAATCAAAGAGAACTGTAAGCCTAGATGAGGAATACTAAAAGACCAAGATGGCAGCTGACTATCTGATTAGGAGAAAATAAAAAGGAGGTGGCAATGGTATTCTGAAGACCTATACAGAAGAGATAAAGGGGATTCAGACTCCTTTGAAGGGCAATCCTATGATGACAAACCTGCAGTTCTAGAAAGTGAATCAAAAGCTGCTCTGAAAGCACTGGTATTAAATAAATCCCCAAGGGTAGATGGGACAGCAATAGATCTATTTCTAGTAAGAGAGACTGAATTTATCAAAATCCTAAAAAGAATACGTCAACAAATATAGAAAGCAAAAGAACAACCCACACTGGAAATGTTCAATATACATTCGAATCTCCAAGAAAGAAGATGCTAAGGAGTACAGTAACTAGAAGTCTATTGTTTTAATTCTTCATGCACACAAAGTAAGACTCTTGGTGTTGGAAGAAAGACTTTTACCTTATATGAAACAAGAAATGCTTGATGTTCAAGCTGGATTCTAAAAGTAAAAGGCACTTGAGATTGTACTGCAAATATCTGCTGACTACTAGAGAACACTAAAGAATTTCAAAATATCACTCTATGTTTTATTGACTAAAACAAAACCTTTTACTGTGTGGATCATGAGAAAATATGGATTATTTTGCAAGGAACAATGGGTTTCGCCAGCCCAAGGTAATTAACTGAGGACTGACCGTTAACCACAGGGCAATGTCCAAGAGCGAGCATTGTAGCTGACCACCAGAAAATGCCACGTATGCAAGCCTTCTGTATAGGGGTGGCACGAATGTCCTAGGCACGTGTCACGAACCCCAAGTCAGGGTAATAAATACATACCCCCGACTAGTCTGGTCGGGGCTGGACTTCACCGCACGTTGCCTCGGCGTGTCTTCCTTGCGGCCAGCCATTCCTACACTCAGATGGGTGGAATATAAATGTAAAAAATAAATAAATATAAAAATTAGTGGTTAAGATTCTGAGAAATTGCAAGAGAAAATAATTTTGGGAAAATTTGGAAACCATTTCTTGATTATACATTAAAGAAAAGAGGTTATATGCCAGTACCGGATCAATGGAATTTTTGGTTATAATGGTAAGAGATGTGATGCAGCTCCCCTTTGGCATTGTAATATATCACATGGTGATTTTCTTTCTTTTTTAGTTTTACTAGTTGTAGAATTTGTTAAGGTGAAGTGTAGAGGAGAGGAGGATGTTGAGTAGTAATGTATTATTACTATTAGAATGCTGATATATGTTAGAGAATGTAAGGGGTTTAGATATTAATTTTATATATTCTCTCCTCTTTGAATTACTTGTTTTTATATAAAAAGAATGATTAATATTTTATTATGTTTTTGTGAGTCAATGTATGTCTTATGTTTTTTTCTTGAGTTTGTGTATTAGTAAAAATCAATAAAAAATAAAAAGATTCTGAACTCGACAACTGGAAGGTCAGCAATTTGTGACCCGAGTGCTGCACAACGAAGTGAGCCCCCGTCATCTGTCCCAGCTCCTGCCAACCAAGCAGTTCGAAAATAAGAAATTGCAAGTAGGATAAACAGGTACTGCTTCGGTGGGAAAGCGATCAACATTCCGTGCCTGCCAGATGACCACGGAGATGTCTGCAGAGGCAGGCAGCAGCAGCGCTGCCTGGCTCTTTGGCTGTAAACAGAGATGAGCACCGCACCCGAGAGACAGACAAGGACAAGCTTTGGAGCAAGGGAGACTTTTTATTAAATTAGTGACGTGGGGTGTTATGATTTCCGCGCTCCTCTTCTCCTCCCTCCCTCCCTGCCATGATAAAGCGAGCAGAGACATCCGACCCAAGGAGCGCAGCTCGCCCTCCTTTCCTCCCTCGGGTTCTGACGAGCGGCGGGCGGGGGGACCCTGGCGCTGGGCTCCGCGCCGCAGCAGAGCTCCATCCGGGTCTCACCCGCTCTTCTAAACAGTCCCTTACGCAACCGTTAGCAGCAACAACTACAACGGGCCGGCAGGAAGAGCGGGGTGGGGGTGGCGCGCGAGCGAGCGAGCGCGCCCCTGGCGGCCTGGCCCCTTCCACAGCCCGGCTCTTTCCCGCGCTCGGGGCCCCCTCTCGCCCCTCCCCTCCTCCTTGTGCCCGTTCGAACGCTTGAAGGCACGCGGGGACTGGGAGGGAGGGAGGAACCCGACTCTTTCAATCTTGGCCCGACGGTGCCGATTGGCCGGCCAAGAGGGTGGAAGGCGGGCCTCGGCGGCTCCTTTTCATTGGCCGCTGGGCAGCGGGCTCCGCGAGGTGTATCCCGATTGGCCAGGAGGCGGGCAGGGGCTTGGTGCGGGGGGAGAAGCCATTGGCTGGAAAGTAGGTTAGTGGTGCGACGTTCAGTGGCAAGCCCGGCGGAAAGTAGGTCAGGTACAGGGGGGTCTGCCTTGCGCCGGGCGTCGCTCCCTTGGGCTACCGCGGTGGGGAGCGAGTGACCGGGACCCCCCCCCTCCGCGCGCCTTTCTACATTCGGTGAGAAACTGGGGCGGTGGGGGGGGGGATGGTGGTGGTGCTGCGGCGGCAAAGAGTCCCTTCCGCAGCCGGGTTGGGGAAGGGAGGCAGCAGGGGCGGGCGGTGGCACTAGTGACGACGACCGAGGGAAGGGGAGGTGGTGGTGGTGGTGGTGGAAGAGGAGGAGGAGGAGATCCCGAGCGCCGGGTAGGGGGATTCCTGTGCAGCGAAACGGGGAGACCAGGGTTGGAGAGGGGGATGTATTCCCCTTCGGGCAGCCTATTGCCTGTCTTGTCCAGGTACAGGTGGTCGGACAAACATTGTGTGTGTGTGTGTGTGACACGCGGGTTGTGGTGTTGTGCGAATGCCCCTACGCGTGTACACCCAGGAGACCGGCCTTGTCCCATAAGGGATGCACGCATTCCGAAGGTGCGCTTCGCAACCCCTCCAGAGGTAGAGAGACTTTCCTTCTTAGGATGAAAGGCGTTGTTGTTGTTGTTGTCTCGTCTTCAGGTCAATTCATTGAGACTAGGGGCTGCGGTGGCTCACTGGTTAAGAAGCTCGCCTTGTGAGCTGAAAGGCCGGCAAGTCGGCAGTTCAAGACCCGGGTACCGCGCCACAGATTGAGCGCCCGTCTCTATCCCAGCTCTTGGGGACATGAAAGGAGCCTCATTCGGGCGTCCCCTGAGCGGAGTTTCTCCAGTAAAATTCCTTTCAACCCAGAGTAATCTCTGACACGAAATTATTATTATTAAAGGTTTCTCTTGCTCGAAAGCCAGTCGTATTCGACTCTAGGGTGCAGTGCTCATCTCTGTTTCTAAGCCGAAGAGCCAGCGCTGTCTGCTTCTGCAGACGTTTCCGTGGTCATGTGGCAGGCATGACTAGACACCGGAGTGCACGGAATGCTGTTACCTTCCCACCGAAGTGGTCCCTATTTATCTACTTGCAATTTCTTGCTTTCGAACTGCTAGGTTGGCAGGAGCTAGGATGAAGACGGGAGCTCATTTCCGTCCTGCAGTATTATTATTATTATTATTATTATTATTATTATTATTATTATTATTATTATTATTATTATTATTATTATTATTATTATTATTATTATTATTATTATTATTATTATTATTATTATTATTATTGAGACTCACTCTGGACAGGGTGAAAGAGGGGACCTGGATCCATGTGCATTTATTTGCATTGGTTATGTTTTGATTCTCCCTTCTTTGCACCTCTAGCATTCATTCAGGAGAGAGAAGGAAATGGAATTAGATTTATTTCCTTTTTAAGGAGGAGAGCAGGAGCGAAGCCTGTTTAGGCAGAGTTATCTCTCTTTAAAAAAAAAAAAGACTTGTCGTTCAGTTCTGTGATATTTCTTATATTTTATTCAAACAAAAATTCAGCCTGGCATGGACTATAGCAATAGCAATTACACTTCTATACTGCTCCATAGTGCTTAGTATACTCTGTGCAGTTCACAAGGTAATTAGCATTTTCCCCCAATCATGCTAGGTCCTTATTTTACTCTGGGTGGAAGGCTGAGTCAACCCAAATTACAGTCAGGATTGAACTCACAACATTTTGGCTGCAACACAGCAGTTTAACCACTGTGCCCTTGCAACTCCACAATGGTCTTTTAAAAGGGGGCAACAAAGTTGTGGCACTCAAAGCCTTGGTTAGAACCATAATTGGCTGACTTTTTTGCTCTTTAATGCCTGTACGGACACAGTAGCAAATATTTTGTATTAGTTTTTAACAGAAAAGACTCTTTTATTTCCTCCATCGACACTGCACTGGTAGCTTAAAAGATAATACGGCAGTAGCACAAGGAACAGTATAAAATAACCTCTGATACAAGGTCAGGAATCTGATGTACCAAACAAGATGAACAAGTGGGCGGACGGAGAAACATTAAGTGACTTTTTCCTCTTCATAAAATGTTAGAAAAAGTTCATCGCTCACTGACAAACAGGGGGAAAACACACCAGCCAGCCATTCCCCCCCCCCCCTTGATGACATTGATGGTATGTGGGCACACGCTAAATATGGTCATATTGCCACTATTATTTATCACCTTTTATGTACAGAACAATGAAAGTAGTGATTTTTCATTTTTATAAATTATAGCCATGCTTACAGCTCTCTTAGGATGTCAGTTGATACTGGCTACCTGCAGGCTCTGTTTTTTCTCTAAACCTCATTAAAAATCCTTAACCGCAGGATCACCTGCAGATAGTGCATATAATGCAATGTAAATGACCCCATTGACAAAGCATTTGCCACAATGTCAACCATCATCTGTCTGATAATCAATCCTTCAAAGGTAGCTTTTTAGTTAAGGAAGTTTTCTGTTGTAAGTTGTTCAAAGAAGAATTGCATGTTCATTAAATAATTGCACTAATTTTGTTTGCAATCTGGATTTATTCATAGGTAGCTCATGGAGCACCCCCTAGGTTTTCTGCAGGAAACAAGTGTCCTTCTTGGTCCATATGGTGTTTTCCAAAGTTCTAGAATGTTGAATTATGAATTTTGTCATCTAAATAATTAAACTTATGTTTATTGCATTGCAACATGAGTTTTTGTTGCATATAGAAAGCCACAGCTTTAACATGTGGTGTAGAAGTGTGCTGTAGGACTGGAAAAGACATATGTCTATGGGCTTTAAGACCATACCTAGCCAGAATAGACAGACTAGACTAGATTGTCAACAAACTGATATGATATAAGGCAGATTATACTAATATGTTAGTAAATACTTGACGGAACAGCAGGAAACTCATGCGAGAAATCATATTCAAAGATAGGTATACAGGTATAGTCAACCCTCACATAACAACGCGTTTGGATAGCATCATTTCCGCTTAACAACGTGTCGTTATGCACCATGTGTTTCCCCGCATAATAATGTTTTTAGTGTCGTCCGGACAACAACGCTAAAATAATCATCATTATCTGGACAACGACACTAAAAACGTCATTATGCGGGAAACTCCATAGAAACCCGCATAGCAACAAAAATCGCTTAGCAACGCTACTTGGGGAACCAAGTAATGTTGTTATGTGAGGGTCTACTATACTTCTATTTGAAACTTCATGACACTTATTTAGATTATAGTGAGAAAAATAAATCACTCAGTGTATGATGATAATAATAATTTCGTGTCAGAATTTATTTTGGGTTGAAAGGATTTTTGCTGGAGAATCTCTGCTCAGGGATGACCAAATGAGGCTCCTTTCATGTCCCCAAGATCTTTGTCCCACCAAAGTGGTCCCTATTTATCTACTTGCAATTTCTTGCTTTCAAGCTGCTAGGTTGGCATGAACTGGGACAGAGACAGGTGCTCAATCTGTTATGCAGTACTTGGGTCTTGAACTTCCGGCTTGCCGGCTTTTCAGCTAACAAGGTGAGCTTCTTTACCACTGAGCTACCGCATCCCCAGTGTATGATAACTGTGCATCAATAACATATCTTGGATACCAAAAGTAGAATAAACCTGTTTTTGACCTTTACTGTAAATCTGTAAGAGACTGTCACCTCCTTTGCAGTGCTTTGAGCAGCAAGTAATATCTGAAACTAGAATTGAACTCCGGAAATTTTTTACCATTGGATTGTAGAGTTGTAAAAATAGGTAATAAATTCTTCCCCCGTCCCCACCTTTTTAATAAATTGGTTTGTAACATTGCACTATTTTTGTCCAAAAAGATTACTTAAAAATAACAAGCTATTTCCAGTAGACGGTTTTTATTTGCCTACAACTGTAGTGTCTTTTAGTTACCATACACAGATTTAGTAACCTTTCCAGTTCTGCTATTTGAGAAGCTTGGTATTAAGAATATTAACATCTGAGATGTTTCCAAGTCAGCTGTAGAAGCTGGAACAGCTTGTGATGCTGGTTTGATGCCACATTGTAATGTACTGGGGTAATTTCTAGTAGGAACCGTGCCAGTGGGTTACTATTAGAGCAAACTGTATTGCCTGTGAATGGCATATCCTTGTCTAAAGCTCTTATAACTTCATTCACGGTTCACTGAAGCTTATTCACAATCTTGTAATACATTAGTAATCGACTTCCACATGTGTTTATTCAGAAGCAAATCCTGTAATTTGAATCCTACCTATATTTGCAACCTTACCTGAAGATAGTAGTTGCTGGTTTCGTTAAAACTTACTTTCTAGCGTCTGCTTAGAATGCCATTTATGCTTTTGCTTCACTATAATGACAAGGGACTGCAGTGGCTCAGTGGTTAAGAAGCTTGCCTTGTTAGCCGAAAGGTCAGCAGGTCGGCAGTTCAAGACCCAAGTACTGCATCACGGAATGAGTGTCTGCCTCTGTCCCAGCTCCTGCCAACCTAGCAGTTCGTACGAAAGAAATTGCAAGTAGATAAATAGGGACCATTTCAGTGGGGGAAAGTTCTTGAGGACATGAAAGGAGTCTCATTCAGGTGTCCCCTGAGTGGAGTTCCTCCAGCAAAAATCTTTTCAACTCAGAAAGCACCTCTGTGTGCTTCTGACACGATAAAAAAACAACCAAAAACTATAATGACAGCAAATGTAAACAAATCAGTACAGATATGTAGCAATAGCTTACCTAAGAATGAAGTGCTATGAATACTTAGTGCCAAACTACAATGTAATGTTTAACTTTTGTCGCACTTTTCTTACTTTTTCTTAGAGTAGGCATAGGAGCGATAAAGTTGGCTAGCTTCTTAACCTATTCTCTACTAGCTGTGTCACCCCTATTTCCTCCTTTCCCATAGCTGCTTTGCACATGTGGGAGAGAAATGTTTGGAGACTACTCTGTCTTCCTGCTATTCCTTGCTCAAGATTACAGTTTGTTAGCGATAGCATTTACACTTATCTACTGCCCCATGGTGCTTAGACCACTCTCTGGGGTGGTTGCAAGGCAATTAACATTTCGCCCCCAACAACCTGGGTACTCATTTACTGACTTCACAAGGATAGATGTCTGAGTCAACTTTGAGCCCATTCAGATTGAACTCAGATCATGAGCAGAGTTTTGGCTACGGTATTGTATCTTTACCCCATATTGAAAATATGGAACATGTTTTTAACTTTTAAAAAATAAAGAGACATCTAGACCAGGGGTTCCCAACCTTTTGAAGCCGAGGGCTGGGTCACACTCAGTCAGCTTCAAGGGCCGGACAGCCATTTTGCCCTGCCTTCATGATTGGGGTGGTCATTTTGTCCCAACAGTTTAAAAGGGGTGGCCATTTTGTTTCTTGAACTCCCTTGGAGGGGTGGGAGGGACACATGAAATGGTGCCGTGGGCCAGATCCGGCCCATGGGCCTTAGGTTGTGAATCCCTGATCTAGACACTATAACCCTTGTTTTAGGCTTTGGGTTACAAGTGTTGATGGAAATCATTTTAAATCTCTTATGTAAAATAATGATCTAATTTTTTATGTATTCCGTTGAATAGATTGAGGTACGGCCAGTCAGGAACTTACACGTGCTTGACTTTCCCCCTCAAAATTGTTACAGTATTGATAAAATTTAAGAAAGCAAATCAAATCATAAATACAGTGGAACCCCGTATAACGAAGGCCTCGCATAATGAAAAATTCGTACAACTAAGAGGATTTGCATTAACCGCTATACCCCATATAACAATTTTTTTCGTTATACGAAGCAGTGCATCTATGGGGAAAATCGCACAACAAAAATCCCTATGAGATGCATTGTACAATGAAAATTTTTCATTGTATGATTTTTCCCAGGGATATTTTTATTGTACAATGCATCCCGTAGGGATTTTTGTTATACGAGGCATGCTTTGTATAATGAAAAAATTCGTATAATGAAGGGCCTCACAGAATAGACTTTTTTCATTGTACTGTACTGAGAAGAAAGTGAAGCGAAGCTGGAAGCATAGTGGTATTGTCCAAAGATGAGGAAAATTTGTGTTTATAGGTAAAGGTCACTCTTGCTCGAAAGCCAGTCATATCCAACTCTAGAATTCAGTGCTTATCTCTGTTTATAGCCAAAGAGCCAGTGCTGTCTGTGACTGCAGACATTTCCGTGGACATGTGGCAGGCATGTACGGAACACTGTTTACCTTCCCACCGAAGTGGTACCTATTTATCTACAGTACTTGCAATTTCTTGCTTTTGAACTGCTAGGTTGACAGGAGCTGAGACAGGGATGGGAGCTCGCTCAGGAATCAAACTTGGACCTTCCAGTCATCAAGTTCAGTGTCTCAACCACTTGAGCCACCGCAGTGTTTATAAGCTTCTACAAAAGGCTTGCAGATATCTAAAAAATATTAATGTGCCATTGTTGTCTATGTGCCATATATTCATGTCATTAGTGATGTAAGACTCTCTATTCATTGAATTATTGGGGCTGGGTATTTATAGTATGAGTCTTTTGGCAGTAATAAGGGCACAGAGCGATCGTTTACCTTGATGTATGACCAGTCTCTAAGAAGTGGACAAATATTTTAGAAGCACATGAATATCCAAAAACATCAAAGAATAATCCAATACCAAATTAATACAAATAATAATTTCCCTTCAAAACAGGTCTATAACAGCACATGACCATAGCATGCATCTGACAGATGCATCAGAAGAGTTATATCAACAGTTAGACAATTTCCCCATGTTTTTCTTAAAGAGACATTGTGGTGTCCACTATGCTTGAAACATGATTGCTTGATAAATTGTAACTGAAGAGCCCAGATGAAATGCAGGAGACATTTAATTTAAAATAATTAATAGCTCCCTGTCTCCCTCCTTTTATGTTCCCAATGCTCCTTGGGGCTCTCTTTTGCCTTGGAGAAGTCTTTGGGAACCTCAGATTGGAGGGCTTCAATAGTAAGAAACTGCAGCTGGAATGCTGATGGTTTTTATTATTGTTAAAGGCTCCACCTAATGCTTCAAGGCTCCCGAAGGCTATCCTAGTGCAAAAGGGAGCCTCAAAACCTAAACAGACAGGGATAGGACACTTTCAGTTACTTTATATTAAATGCCTCCAGTGCCCTGTCTGGATTATATTGGTGCACAGTTTTGCAACAGGATTTTGCCCAATACAGCGGGACCTCGCATAACGACAGGCTCGTATAGCGTCATATTCGCATAACGACGCATCTGTCATGCCCCACGTGATCCCCCACATAACAATGTTTAATTTCAAAAAAAGTTGTTATGCGGGGTATCCCCAGATAACAACGTCGTTATGCGGGGTAACCCGGATAATGACGTTTTTTCGTTGTTGTGCGGGGAATCTTCCATAGGGATCGCATAACGACGAAAATTGCATAACAACGCTACTTGGGGAATCAAGTAATGTCGTTATACGAGGTTCTACTATATGTGCAAGTGGTTTTTGAAATTATGAATGAGGAATGACAAAACTCATCTGTCTAGATGTACTTGTTCTGTGTAAACAGATAAATTTCCTCCAGATTCCTAAGTAATAATATAAGCTGTCTGGTGTATTTATTCTCTTCTATAGGGAATGTTAGAATGGAAAAAGCCTGAGTCTTGTTTGTGTCAGAACAAAGCTATTATGTTTCAGATATTTGGAAGTACCAAATTCCTTGAAAAATGGCTTCTATTTACATATATATTGTCATCTACAGTACTTTACATTCTGACTCAGACTAGATTGGCAATACTTAAATGGACTGACACATCCTGTCGCTTGGGTAGATGTACAGCCCCCTACGATTTTAAAAATGCCTTGAGTTGCAGCATGGACTATGGTAGCTGGCTGAATATACTGCAAGGGTACATGCAGTAAATTGCATCCACTAGATTCCTGGGCTTTTAATCATCTTTTTCCTATTAATGTTTGGGCATTAATTAGTAATTGTCAATGGAGAAAATATCAGCAATGTCTGATAATGCAGGTGGTAAAGTATTGCTAACTCACAGTTTAAGTACAATGAGCAGTATGACAAGGATGCCACTGTTTCTCAGTTTGTCTCCGAGAATAGAGAGTGATGTGCTGATTTAAGATTATCAACAATATCTGATATGCAGATAATGTAATATTACTAGTGGAGAGGATGCTGACAAACATCAATGCATTGGATTTTTGTTGTATGGACAACAGCTTCTTTAAGATGAACACCATATGCAATAAAATTTAGTACTAGTTTTGATTATATGTATTGTACATATCTGGCTGAAACCTGTTGGTACAACTATACCTGTAGATGGCTGATGACATAATCACCGGGGTGATGTTTGGAAATTAAATACTTCCCCCTTCTGTTCTCTGGCTCCCACATCTGTGTAATTCCTTTCATTAGGTGGAAGCCATGGGATGGGAGGAGGAAGTCTTTGATCACAGAAAACTGCTGCTACTTGATAGATATGTAGATAGATATGTAGTTGCAAGTTGTAGAGGTTTACAGAATAGTACAAAAGGCCTTTCATACTTGTGGGTTCACTATCCATGGTTTCAGTTATTACCAGAATTGGCAACTAGCGGAAACTATATACAATTGAATATATAAGAATAGTTATTTTCCATGGTTTCAGGCAATCACACTAAGTCCTGGAAACTATATCCCATGGACTGGGGTGGAGGGGTACTGTATATATATGAAAAAGACATACAGTAATACCTCATACAAAGTCCACTTTGTACAACATCGAATTCATACAACATTACCTAATTCCTTGAAAAAAGTTGCCTCATACAAAGTCGCTGCGACTTTGTATGAGGAATTAGGGTTTTCCCCAGGTTGCATTGTGCCTGGGCAGTATAAAAGGCAGGACTTACATGTGTGCATTGCTCTTGTGGGCTTTGCACAAGGCAAAGAGTGTTTAGGAGTGGTTTTGAGCGAGATTTTGGATTTTTTTGAATTTTTCCATCAGAATTTTTGGAAGCATTCCTGGGATTTTTGCAGCATTCTTCAGGTTCTTGGACCATTCTTTGGCACAGTGGATGATGGGACATGTTGGAATCCATTTTGTCCTTGCTTCCATCCAGTAACTGTTTACAGTAGCTTGTACAAAATGGATGATCAGCCACATGGCTGCAGATTAACACTGTGCTGCATGATGGGACATGTTAATTTTTAAACCTGCACTTCATAAAGTTTTCAAAAGTTAAGAACTTGTGGTATGGTTTGTCACCTAAAATCAGGGTTGTTTGACATGTTTTTGTGATGCATTTAGCCTTTAGACAATGATTTCTTAAAGTTCTGTCAGTTTCCTGTCGGTTTCCTTGACTTTGCCCTGAAGTCTGTGCTATTACAGTACAATGTATCTCCATGGAAACAACGTTGTACGAGGCATTGCAGCAAGGATTTGGACGTTGTATGAGGCATTACGGCTAGGATTTTGCATGCCTCATACAAAGTCCAAATCCGTATAAAGTCCAAACTTGTGGAACCAAGTTTGGACATTGTATGAGGTATCACTGTACTGTATCTGAAATGTAGATTGGTTTTCTTTCTTCTTTAGGTGCCATACCTGATTCCGAATACGTGTTGACTATTCTCATGGCAATCAGCCATGAAGAATGTCCTGGGAGCAATATAAGGTCGTAGTTTTCCATTTGCCTTTCACATTGCAGTATAACACCTGTATCACTGATCCAGTTCTGCGGGTCATTTTCTGGTTCTGAGCCCTTCTGACATACAAAGTAATCATCTGCCACAGGCGAGTATTGATGAATCTGCTGCCCTCCATCAAGATGGATTCAAGTGAGATTTAATCCACTTGAGGACCATTGGCCTGCCCTGTGGACTTTGCCACTCTAGGCCGTTAGTCCTCAGGGTTGTCAGGTTAGTTAATTGCCATCTGATGATCGGTATTGAGTTTCTGTCAGTATGGTCCACTCTATTACCATTGCAGGATAACCTGGCCAGAGAGCCAGATTGGTTTTACCTCAAATTAATTAGTATTTTTGGGATTAAGAAGATGACCAATGAAGAAATATTAAACCAAGAAGTCATAAAGCACATAAAAGACAGAAAGCTCAAAGACTTTAGTCATGTAATGAGAGACATAGTACAGTTTGGTACAGCTGATCATCCAGGTCATGAAAAATGCCAAAAGAAGTGCAGGAAAAGAAGAATTGAGTTACTGAAAAACCAGGAAGATTGGCTTGGATGCAACACAACATTATTGTCTAGTATTCTTATATGATTGTAGTAATAATAATGACCAACTTCTGGTGGGAGAGGAACAACATCATGAAGAAAGCTCATTAACTTCAGTGACTCCATTGTAATATGAATTGAAGTATTCTCTTTCCAAACGTTTTAATAAATAAATAAAGTAATAGCACAAGTTCGCAGTATGATTAAATAATATATAATGCAGTGAAGGTACTAAATACATGATCAATAAAATTAGAAAAGGTAGCAAAACTAAGCTTTTATTTATTAATCTGTCTATCATAGAGAACACCCACATGCAAACAACTTATCTAAAAGAATCATTGCAAAACCAAATACAGTGTAACCTCATACAACAATTGCCCTGTATAGCAATGAAATTGCATAACAATTAGGTTTTTTGGGGAAATGGCGTCCTGCATAACAATTTTTCCTATGGAAAAAATCGTACAACAATTTTTCAATGGGAAAAACCGCTTAGCAAAAAAAATTGTTGTACGATGCATCCCATAGGGAAAATTGCTATACGATGCATGTTTCGTATAGCAATTGTTTCGTACAACAACGAGCCCCATGGAACTGAATAAAATTGTATGAGGTACCACTGTAATCACATTAGTAATATAGAAAGTATTACCTGCTTAAGAATCCTGGATATATAGAAGGGTCTTGAGCTAGTTCTGAAACTGTTGCACTGTGTTCCAAGTCTCACCACAGTTGTGGTGCTATCAAAAACAAAGGCCCCCTCTCTATAAGTGAATTCTGACTTGATGGCACATAACGTAACAGTATGCCCTCTCCAGTAATATTGATGAAGATCATTAACTCCAACCATAATTCAATTCAATTCAATTCAATTTTTAATTTGTACCCTGCCCTACTCAGCTTGTAGGCCGACTCAGGTCGGCTTCCAACATAATTAAAGATACAACAAATCAAAATATAATAAACATACAAAATGTCAATAAAAATAAATATCATACAATCGGAATAAAAATGCAATGAACACAATTCCTATATTAAAAAAACAGCATATAAATAGAGTATCAGCAAACCCTGAAACACAGTAACAAAAATAAAGCAATCAGGCATAAGGTTTGTACATTTACCAACCAGGATATCAAATTATGCTCTGAAGTGGTTTGTACAAACAACAGTTTTCTATAGTCAGATAAAACGAAGAACTGCAGTTTGTTACAAACTATAATGAGAAACATCTAGTCTGTATGCATCAAGGAGAGGAAACAGTACCAAATTTTTTCATTCTTTTTAAATTATGTGACTGAATTGAGCTAAATTAAACTGTGCTAAGTATCATGTCAAAATCTTTTATAATTATGCCTTGTTAATGGAAAGACTTCTGCAGGCATCATATGCAGATCTCTTTCACTGTTGTTTGATCCAGTAAGATATTGCTTGTATTCTGAGGTATACCATTGATCTGTACAGTTGTCATTGTTCAGGTTTTTAATTGATTTTACTAGATTGATTTTGTGCAACATGCATCATGTACTTAAAAAAAACCAACCTATGAGTGCTCCAGTTGAGATAGCAGGTGGTAGGAAAGTCTTATGTCTGAAGCTTTGGATTCATGTCTTTTCAGATAGTCTTTTCATCCATCCCTAATAGTGCTCAAAAGAGGAATAGAAAGGAAAATGCCTGGCAACAAAGGCAGTGCAGACGTGAGGTTTTTGCATTTTGGGACTATGAGTTACGCTTCCTGGAAGATGGACTGCTGGCATGGGGTTGGTTACACTTCACAAGAACTGGGAAGAACTGTGCTTGGGCACAACATGAAGAACTTCATCCAGAGGGCTTTAAACTGAAATGGATGAGAGGAGATATAAACTCATAGGTAAAGAAAGTTGAAGGCCTATTTACAATTTAGAAGAATAGACTGAGTTAATGGTAACTAATAATCTTCACAAACATGTAGAAAAGAAAGGAGGCTAAAAATCATGGCATCTCCTTTGTTTATATGTGAATGCAAGGTATATGGGAAACAAACAAGAAGAATTAGAAATCTTAGCTCAGGAGGAGTAAATATGACTTGATAGGGATAACTCAAATTTTGTGATTTGAGGGATAAAAACTTCAAAAAGAACAGAAAGGGAGGTGGAGTTGTACTGTATGTCAAAAACCACATGTCCCTGCATGGAAATACAAGAAGATGAGCTTGGTTGTTCCATTGAGAGCATCTGGAATAATATGTTTTTTGGGGGGGGGGGCGGGGGCGGGGGGAGGTTGCACAAAAGGAAAATGATAGTTGGAGTCTACTAATGACCGTCCCATAAAGGAGAAGACGTGAATGAAGCCTTTGAAAAACAAATTGCAGGAACGTCAAAGATACATGATGTAGTACACCATTACAATTAATATTACTAATTTTTTTTCATATGCTTAGTTTTTGTTCTATTCTAAATTTGCTTAAATTGTTTTAATAAACAGCAAATAAACATAAAAGTTAGCAACTTGTAAAAATGTGTGCAGTACTAGCCTTATTGGGGGACTGACAGGAAGAGTGGCAAGTTCTGTCTAGTAGTCATGCCTGCCACATGTCCATGGAAATGTCTGCAAGCAGAGCCAGC
Source organism: Bradypodion pumilum (assembly GCA_035047305.1). Lineage (NCBI taxonomy): Eukaryota > Metazoa > Chordata > Lepidosauria > Squamata > Chamaeleonidae > Bradypodion > Bradypodion pumilum. Next base: position 406,625,942 of record JAWDJD010000001.1, read on the forward strand.
ACTGGCTCTTTGGCTATGAACAGAGATGAGCACTGAGCCCTAGAGTCAGATACGACTGGCTTGAGCAAGGGCGACCTTTACCTTTTTCTGAAAGCTTTGTTTGTTTGCAGGAGATAGAAGTGGAGCAGAGCATTCTGTCTGTTTCTCTCCTACCCTGCTGTCATGCGGTTCTTTATCACCTGTGGATATTATGTTAGTGATGATCTGTTGCGGCAGATTCAAATACTGTGCTGTAAATAAATTCTCTATGTATGCTTTTACTGCCAGATGTCTTCCTATTAATTACAGGTGACCTCTCTTTGACCCTAGGAGCTTATAATCATAAGGATAACAAATGCACAAAAAATGTTCCTGCACATATGTTGTTGTTATATACATCCCATAGCACAAACTGGAAGCCTAAATAGAAGTTGGTTCTACCACTTCAGTAACTAGCACAGTGGAACTTTCTTTTTCCTCCTCCTCTTTATCCTGCAGCTCTTGGTGGTCACCAATAAATCAGTTTTGGAAAGTTTCCTAGTCCACCAGTGCAGATTTTATGGGTGTAAGGGAGACTGAAATGAGAAATTGGGAGGACCCAGTTTGACTGGAGAAACCAATTCTGTTGGTAGATGCTATAAGGGTAACAAAGCTGCTTATCCCACTACCAAAGGACTTGTTACACCTGACAGAGACCTGCAGCTGTTCAGGAAGCCATCATAAAACCTTTTGCTGCTTCAGAGTACATGAGGACCTGCTCCAGGGTCCTCTACTTACAAACCATCCAGATCAGGTAGGAGATAGCAATGTACATTAGGTAGCGAAATGTAACATTGCCAATAAAGGAACTGAAATTCTCCCACCAGCTTATCTTAACCTATAAATCCAAGGGTTAACCGTTGGAACTGGCTATAGGTTGCTATGCCTCGCCCTACTTGCCTGCACTCACCCTTCGTGCACACGGCCGATCTGGGTACGCAGGTCAACGAAGGATTGAGAAAACCGGCAGTGGGGCAACAGCCCCACAAACCCGAAGAAAGGGAAACAACTTCACTTCCCAACATTCCTTGCGCCGCGCCGCGCCAGAGCCAATCAGGCTGAGAGGCTCTCGCACGGCGCAGCGTTCGGAAACGCGCCACAGCCAATCAAAAGAAAAGCATTTTAAAAAAAACGCAGCACAAACACAAAGCACCAACCCATAACTACAAGCCCCAGCGTCCTGCGCGCCATGAGCGCGCAGAACGCTGAGGAAAACGTCGCCCGAAAAATGAAAAAGAAAAACAACTCACCGCCTCACAGCCAAGCACACACCAGCCGGCTTTCTTTCCCTCACCCACGGCGCCTGAAGGTCCCGACTGGAGTTTCCCCTTTAATATCAGTGGGTGGGGGTTGCGATCCCCCTCTCCGCTGGCTACCCTAGGGTTGGGAGGTTTGTGGGGAGAAAAGGGGTATATTGCCCCAACACTTCTGGACCCAGGAGACCAGGCAGAGTGGATCGATTCCCCCCCCCTCCTTAAAACAACTCCGTCTTTTCTTCTCTTTAAAAACGGAGTTGTTTTAAGGAGGGGGGGAATCGATCCACTCTCCTGGGCCCAGAAGTGTTGGGGCAATATACCCCTTTTGTCCCCACAAACCTCCCAACCCCAGGGGAGCCAGTGGAGAGGGGGGTCGCAACCCCCCACCCACTGATATTAAAGGGGAAACCCCGATCTACTTTCACGACTCCACACAAACAAAGCACCATAACACAATAAAGCCCCCCTCCCTACCACCTAGCCCACCCTTCCTAACCCCAACGACACGCCCCCTCCCCACCACCTAGCCCACCCTTCCTAACCCCCAATGACCATGCCCCCCTCCCCACCACCTAACCCACTCTTCCTAACCCCCAATGACCACGCCCCCCTCCCCACCACCTAGCCCACCCTTCCTAACCCCCAACGACCATGCCCCCCTCCCCACCACCTAACCCACCCTTCCTAACCCCCAATGACCATGCCCCTCTCCCCACCACCTAGCCCACCCTTCCTAACCCCCAATGACCACGTCCCTTCCCCACCACCAAATAAATAAATAATTTTTTTAAAATTACTAAAAACAGTCAAACACATCCAAAAATACACAAAAACAAAAACACCAAAAACAATACGAAGTAAACAAAGACACAATCAAAAACAAAACAAACAGACAAAAAATACAAATTCCACCCCCCCCCCGCCCACACACACACAAAAAAGAAAGAAAACAAGCAAACTTACCAAAAGATGTGCTACCTCCACCAGGACTGGAAAAGAAATGAATAAAGAAAGAGACTACTTACCAGAAGAAGCTCCACCCAGAGGCCAGGAGAGAAAAAAAGTCAAAATACAATAACCCCTACCAGCACCACCTGCTGGCCACAATAGTAAAAACAATTCAAAAACACACAACAGCTCCAAATAAAAGGCCACAAGAGTAAAAACAAATCAAAAACATAACGCAAATTCACAATTTTACACAAAAGGTCACACCAATAAAAACAAGTAAAAAAAATTACACTAAAACACACTTTAACACAAATCACAAACATATGTCAATAAAATACAATAGAAACTTTTAAAAATCCTGTGCTGAGTTATAACTCAAATTTAAACTCAAAACATCTAAACACATTTTAAAAACATTGAATGTAAAAAACATTTACTTTTACATTATTAAAATTATTACCTACGGTACAACTAATTAAAAAAATTCAAAAAACTAAAACATTATTCGCTTACATAAAACAATTTGAAAAAATTATATCATACTTTCTTCTTTTATTAATCCTCAAAAAAAACCAAAAAAGCAGATCACAGTTAATAACAGCCAAGCCAAAATTTTTTTACATAAATAAACATTTAAAAAATTAAAATTACAGACTAAGCAATTTTTAAAAAACATTAACACAATTTAACCTTCCAACACAATGTAAAACTATTGCAAAAATAAAATTGGTTCATTTTTTATTAAAACACACGGGGGGAAAAGCCCGGCAACGCCGGGCAACCCTTGCTAGTGCTCTATATAAAAAGTATAAATATCTTCTGTAAAAAAAAATCAGCTTTATTATATAAGGGAAAAATAAACTAAAAAATCAGGATCACAAAAAAGTTATAAAAATAAAAAGGAACATTTTACCTTTTCACCTTTCCCTGGTAAAACAAGAAAGGTCTGTCTATCTGTCTGTCTGTCTGTCTGTCTATATTTCCTGGCACAATTAGTATTACATTTTATCAACTGTTCTGCTCATACGTAAACGTAGGTCAACTTCTCTTTCCTCCTGCTTTGAACAGGCTTAACAATAATGGTGTTTCTTCTCTAACGTTCTAAGATAACCAAACCCTTCTTTCATCCGTTGTCATCCTCTCCCTTAACCCAATAAAACCTCACGTTCAATGTTCATCGTTCCTATTTCCGTTCTCATGGTCCCAGATTATTTTGAATTCCAGTAGGACAGGAATCTACACCTGGCTTGAAGGCCACACTTCAAGACTTTCTTCACCACCAACCCCCAGGAAGCAAAAAACATCAGTAACTATTTTAAACTCCATGAAATAAAGGCCCCTTTTCATTTCATTACAGAGATGCCTCCTCCTGGGATGAATCTGTCATTATTCTCGGTAAAGATAAAGGTCGCCCTTGTTCAAAAGTCAGTTGTATTCGACTGTAAGGTTCAGTGCTCATCTCTGTTTATACCCAAAGAGCCAGCGCTGTGGACATGTAGCAGGCATGCCTCAACACCAGAGTGTATGGAACGCTGTTTACCTTCCCACCGAAGTGGTCCTTATTTATCTACTTGCAATTTCTTGCTTTCGAACTGCTAGGTTGGCAGGAGCTGGAACAGACACGGGAGCTCACTCCATCATGCAGTACCCGGGAATCGAGCTCTGACCTTCCAGTCAGCGAGTAAGCATCGTAACTACTTGAGCCACCGCAGTCCCTGTCATTATACTAGTTATAGACAATTCTGGGAAAGAAAATCAGAGCTTGCCTCAGTTTTTAGACATAGGATTCCAGTGAATTCAAGATAGAATCCATGTTTTTAAAAAGTTTCTGAGTCAGAATTACTTTTTTAAAAAAACAGTGTATCTTTCAGAAATTGGGGAACATGGGACCTGGTGCTCTTCTGGGAAATTCAGCCTTTTTAGTTAGTGCCTGGGAAAGGTTGACTAAGAGTCGGGAGGGCAGAGCTTGGTGTGTTAATGAGAACAGAGTAAAACATGCTGCTTATCTTGACGAGAGAAGCCTCCAAAGCCGTGTTGGCTAATGTCCTGGTGTTGTGTTATTTGTGAAGATGGTTTCAGTTGTGTGAAAGGAAGAAGGCAGAAGATGCTTTGGAGGGAACTTAATGCCTGATTGGTGCATCATCTGGAAGGGTGCAAAATGTGAAGCTTGATGGTTCAGAAGTGATTTTAGTTGGCTTAGCATACTTCTTAGGGGGTGCTATGCTTAGTTGCTGTCCTGTGATACCATGATGGGAAGGATGTTGCTCCACAACTATGCTGGTGCTGTGCTCATGTGTGAGTATTAGGTAGATTAGCTAGCTTCCTTATTTTCTAGTGTATTTCTCTTAATTCTTGTATCTTTTGCCTAAAATTGACTGTTTACTCCATGTGCATTCTGCAGTCTTTTTGGAACTTTTTGTCTTCTTCATGGTCTTTAATGAAATAATATTTATTTCCATCCAGTTCTCGGGGTTCTTAGCATAGGGGGCTTGTGATACTAAAACTGTGTTTTGATCTGACCAGCTACCTGGACTCTATATATCTTTGTGGGTGTGTTGACAGTTCTGTCTTGGCACATTGGGAATTTTTGGACCTCCTTGAAGAATTGTTCAATCAGGATAGACTGGGCATGTTGGGAGGCATCAGGACCAGGTAGTTTCCATAGCTGTCACCACATTTTAGTCTCCTTGGCTCACTGACTCCAAAGCAAATGGGGTAGTGCAGGGGTGGCCAACCTTGGTGCTCCAGCTGTTCTTGGACTTCATTCCCAGAAGCCTTGATCAGCAGGTGTATTGACTTGGGCTTCTGGGAATTGAAATCCAAGAACACCTGGAGCACCAAGATTGGCCACCCTTGCGGTAGTGCATGTGAGTAGTTAGAATGGGACTTCCTGAACTTGATGAACTGCGACCACTTCATTCCTAGTCTTAAATTTTTGTCTAGACTAGAAATAGATGGGAAATACAAATAGGCTACCCTAATCTGGAGCCCTGGTGGTGCAGTGGTTAAACTGCACTGCAGTCAAACATTGAGTTTGATTCTGGTGGGGCTCAAGGTTCACTCAGCCTTCCATCCTTCTGAGGTTGGTAAAATGAGTACCCAGCATGTAAGGGGCAAGTTGCTAATTACCTTGTGAACCTCCCAGAGAGTGCACTAAGTGCTGTGGGGAGGTATATAATTGCTTTGCTTTGCTAATCTTTCTCATGCCATTTCTTACATGTTAGAGAAACGTTATGGTGGAACATTGGTATATTAGATTACATAGTGATTTTCACTTCAGCTATCAAAACACATTTGTAAATATTACCTAAGGAGAAAATGTTGGGCATTACATAGCGCAATCTAATAATTCCATCTAGTCAGCTCTTTGGTGATTAGCACTAAACTGTCAGGAAATAATGAGAAACAAATGAACAGACCAAGAAAATACAGTATGTAGGTTGATATTTCTTAATGTATACATAAAAGAAATTAGGATTCTAACTAAAAGAATGCTCTTCTGCAAATACTGTAGCTCACAGTATAAATTGGTACTTAAATATGATTGCTTATCTGACCTTAGTCCCATACTGATTTTATGGCTATGCCCCCATGTGGTGATGGGTAGTTCATAGCAAGGTATAGCTTGAGAACACATGTGCAAAATAGTTTGCCATTTGTTTGGGCATTTCATTTTTTGCTAAACACAATGACTGTATTCATGGTGAACAGCGAGAAGGCAAGTTTTGCCTTACATTCAGCCTGTGTTACAATAGCTGTAATGCAGGCATGTAAATAGCCAGAGTTAGTCAGATAAATGTTTATAGATTAGAAGAGGCTTTGTTCAGTCCCATAGTCGAGTTCGACCTTTTGCGACCTCATGAACCATCACATGCCAGGCACCCCATCTTCCACCATTCTCCTCAACCCACTCAACTCTGTGCCCATTGCGTCAACAATACCATCTAGCTGTCTCATTCTCTGCCGCCCCCTCCTTCTTTTGCCCTTGACCTTTCCCAGCATCATGGCTTTCTCAAGTGAATCCTCTCTTCTCATTTGATGTCCAAAGTACTTTAGCTTCATCTTCAATATTTGGTCTTCCAAGGAGCAATCAGGTTTGATTTCTTTTAAGATTGATTTTTTTGTTCTCTTTGCTGTCCAGGGTACTCTCAAAATTCTCCTCCAGCACCACATCTCAAAGGTGTCTATTCTTTTGCGCTCAGCTTTTCTTATGGTCCAGCTCTCACAGCCATACATTACTACCAGAAATACCATTGCTTTGACTATGCGGATTTTTGTTTGCAAGGTGATGTCTCTACTTTTAACTATCTTCCCCAGGTTTCTCATAGCTTCTCTCCCAAGAATCAGTCATCTTTTTATTTCATGGCTGCAATCTTCATCTGCAGTGATCTTAGATCCTAAGAATGTAAAATCTGTCACTGCTTCTACTTCTTCCCCATCTATTTTCCAGGGACTGATAGGGCCTGTTGCCATTATCTTGGGTTTCTTGATGTTGAGTCTCAAGCCAGCTTTTGCACTCTCTTCTTTCAACCTAAGCAAGAGCTTCTTCAGGTCTTCCTTATTTTCTGCCATTAGGGAGTATCATCTGCATATCTCAAATTGTTGATGTTTCTTCCAGCAATTTTAATTCCAACTTGTGATTCATCAAGCCCTGCATTGTGCATTACGTGCTCTCTATATAAGTTAGATAAGCTGGGTGACATTTTTGTATCTTTTTCCTTTCCTTGTTTGGCTCTTGTATATCAAGTACAGTTTTGAGTGAGCAAGGAAAGGTTCCCAGTCTGGCCAGGTTCTCCTGCTAAGGTAATAGGGTATACCATGGGTCAGAAAACTTGACTCTCCATGTGTTCTTGGACTTCATTTACCAGAAGCCCAAGTCATTATACCTGCTGATCAGGGCTTCTGGGAATTGAAGTCTAAGAACATCTGGAGAGCAAAGTTTGTTGACCCCCTAAGTAGACCATACTGCCAGCAACTCAACGGCAATAATCAGGCAGCAGTTAACTAACCTAACAGCCCTGAAGACTAACAGCCTTGAGTCGCAAAGTCCACAGGGAAGGGTAATGGTCCCCAAGTGGATTAAATCCCACCTGAATCCATCTTGATGGAAGACAGCAGCTTCATCAATACTGGCCTGGGGCTGAGGAGGACTGTGTGTATCAGAAAGTGACTCATGGAACTGGATCCATGGTGCGGGTGTCACACTGTGATGTGGAAGGCAAATAGAAGGCCACTGCATTATATTGTTCCCAGGACAATCTTCATGACTGATCGCCTTGATTATAGCCAATATTCAAAATCGAATACAGTACTTGGAGAGAAAAAAGAAAAGATTAAATGGGATAAAGATACCTAATACCTAAGATCATTGACCCGATGATCATCTAGTGAAACGTTTTCGTTATTGCCAGTACACTGAAGGGTCTTTTCTATTTTTAAAAAAATATTTTTCTCCTTAAGAGGTTTATTCAAAGATGGCTTGGCCATCTTTTCCAGTATTCTCCAATCAGCTATAGACAATTTGAACAAACCTCTGGACTGTCTGTTACTAAAGTATTTTTATTGTCGTGGTTCTCAATTTGTTTTTCTGTTCTGTAGTTTGTTTCTGTTATTGACCTTTTAAGAAAGTTGGAACAGATGGATTTAAGGTTTTAAAGAAATCAGTATCAACAAATCCATTCAAAATCTATTGAGGATTTAAGAAGCATTCCTAATTCCTTATTTTATTAGCTTTTAATTTGGTAGGCTGTGGCAAAAGCAATTGCGTACTTTTCCTGGGCTGTTAAAGTAGGTTGAAAAGAAGTAGGGGTTTACCATGCAGCTTATCTAAAAATTATGAATGGGTATCAGAATTGAAAAATAGATGGGGAAGAAGTAGAAGCAGTGACAGACTTTACATTCTTAGGATCCAAAATCACTGCAGATGGAGATTGCAGTCATGAAATAAAAAAGCGACTAATTCTTGGGAGGTAAGCTATGAGAAATTTGGGGAACATCATTAAAAGCTGAGATATCGCCTTGCAAACAAAAATCCGCACAGTCAAAACAATGGTATTTCCTGTAGTAATGTATGGTTGTGAGCGCTGGACCATAAGAAAAGCTGAGTGCAGAAGAATAGACGCCTTTGAAATGTGGTGTTGGAGGAGAGTCTTGAGAGTCCCCTGGACAGCGAGGAGAACCAATAGGTCAATCTTAAAAGAAATCAACCCCGACTGCTCCTTGGAAGGTCAAATATTGAAGATGAAGTTAAAGTACTTTGGACATTAAATGAGAAGAGAGGATTCACTTGAGAAAGCCTTGACGTTGGGAAGGGTCAAGGGCAAAAGAAGGAAGGGGGTGGCAGAGAATGAAAAGGCAGATGGTATTGTTGGCACAATGGGCACAAAGCTGGGCAGGTTGAGGAGGACTAGATTATTGTAATGTGCTTTACATGGGGCTGCCCTTGACGACCATTCGGAGGCTGCAGCTGGTCCAGAATGCGGCTGCCTGAGTGGTGATGGGGTGTGGACGTTATGTCCATGCCTCCCCACTACTTCGGGAGCTGCACTGGTTACCAGTTTGCCTCCGGGTGCAATTCAAGGTGCTGGTTTTGACCTTTAAAGCCCTATATGGTAGTGGACCAGGATACCTAAGAGACCGCATCGCCCTGAGGATGTCAGTCCATCCAACCAGGGCGGACCAGAGGGGCTCTCCAATTGTACCATCAGCTAGAGGGGCTCGCCTCTCTAGCACAAGGAAGAGGGCCTTCTCCATGTCTGCACCGGCCCTCTGGAACCTCCTGCCAACAGAGTTATGTCTCCAGACGAAATTGCTGCCCTTTAGAAAAGAACTCAAACCCTGACTGGCGGGCCAGGTATGGGGTGCAGGTGGAAGGGTTACCTCCGAGGGGTGGTTGATGTAGTGGAAAACTCCTGTCCCTTCGGTCCCTGCACCTTTTTTTAGGGGGTGGGTAGTTTTTAATCAGTTTTAATTATGTTGTTTTATCTGTGATTGTGAACCGGCGGTGTAGAAATCAAACAAATAAAATAAAAGAAATGGTGGAGGATGGGGGTGCCTGGTGTGCGGTGGTCCATGGGGTTGCAAACGGTCAGAATCGACTGTGACAGAACAACAACATCAGAATTGATTTGATAACACACATTATTATTATTATGAAGAACTGCAAATTACGTGGGAATGATGTACAAAGTTGCCTTGTGGTCATCTTAATTATGTTTCAAGGTTGTAAGAAAGATTCTTTGTGAAAGTGTCTTGCCTTTTATAACCTCTTGGCTGTATTCCTCAACCCCACTACATGTTTCTGGATTTAAATACTAAAAGATTTAATATGCCTTGTCAGGTTCTAGGAGAACTGGCAGAGCCATCTCTGTTGATACAGAAGGTTGCAGTATAAATTTATTTCAACTTTAATTGCCCCCATTGAAAAAAAGACATACTAATGATAAACACTTAAAAGAGACTTCACCCTGGATTGCGGCAATATTAGCATCAAATATTTTGAACCATGTTCTATGTTGTCAGACCTCAGGAAGAAATTGTATGTATTTCATTGTTCTGATAATGGTAGATTAACCTGTCATGTAGGCTAGTCAAGCCTTACAGATTAGAAATAAGTCATTTATCTGGAAAGTGGGAGCAAGTAGAAAAAGAGATGTCCCATTCATTCATTTGGCTTATATAGAGCCCTTTTAGTGACCATCTACAACCATGGGCAGTATGCAGAATAAAACATTGAACCCACTCCACCCAACTCCCAAGAATCAACGGTTAAATCAACTCATTGGAGTTTATTTTCCAGTCTCAGGTATTCAGAGATTGGTTTATTACTTCCATAATTCCCACTATATAAGGAAAGTGTATGTCACTTTCCTTTGGAGATCGGACTGACACTGACATGTGCCCTGTGCAGAGAACACAAGGGCTGAAAACCTAGTTGGCGGGTCAAGTACGGGGGGGGGAATGGGGTGATTATTCCCGCCCGTTGGCTCTGCTAGAAGCAGTGGCCCCTTTTTATTGTTGGGTGGGAAGGGAGGGTCTTTTAACTGTGAGAGGGTCATGGTTTGTTTTTATGGAAGTTTTTAAAGGGGATTTTACAGTTTTTAGGTGTAATTGTGCCGCCCTGAGTTGCCCTAGGGCAAGAGGGCGGGATATAAATCCAAATAAATAAATAAACACAACTAACATTTAGATTTATGTGATAATAACACACTGTTAGCCATTGTTTGCTTTAAAGATTAATAACAAGTTAATCTCCACCTTAATTGATTGATTTTCAAGTCTAACATTGGGATACACAGGAAGAGCCTCCTCGAAGATTGTGATATTTTTGAATCGCAGTCGAGCGTACCCTGGTAACTTCAACCTTGAGTTGCCAGCTAATCTTTCTCACACTAGCTCAGGCGAAAGGAACTACAGAATGAATTCATCAAAAGGTGCCTTCATTTTGGCAGTTTTACGTCTGGCCTAGACATGGAAGAAGAAGAAGAAGTCTAACATTCTAAGCTCTGGTTTTATTCATAGTAATGATCTGTTCACAAGACACACAAGTAGATTTGTTATAGAGCAGCAGTCCATGTTATGTATTTTTGTTGCCTGTCAGCACAAAAGTGGTGCTGTTTCTTGTTATAATGTAAAAACAAAATCCATCACAGATATTATGGGTAATAGAAAAAGAATGGCTTCATATTACAATGCACTTGTGATTCACTCTTGTTTAATTGCGATTGGTGACCCTGAGTTTTCCTGTAGGCAGTGTTTGGAGTTGGCAGCACTTGCTTGTTGAGATTTTGCCTCACAGATGGGTGCCTCGGCAGATTTTTTGAGTCGGCCTACTCCCCCCCCTTTCTGACCTTGATTTGCTCACTGAGGTGTTTATGCACTCATGATCTGATTTGCTGTGTGATTAAGTTGCTCATGTGACAACGGGCAGTTGGAGAAGACAAGCAACGAAATCAAAATGCAGCCTGTGTTTATATATGTATGTTTTGGTCTCTTTAAAAAATTCATAGCCCAGAGGAAATAGAATGACATTTAAAAGGAAATACTGAAGGGAAAGTTAAAGCAACTACTGCATCAATGTCAACAAGCTTTAGCTTGGTTTTCTTCTACAAGGCCTCTAATCAGGAAGTGGCCTAGATGACATTCTTTCAACTAATTCCTTAAAGTATCTTGGCAACGAGCTTGGGTCACAATAGGAAGAACCTTGCTATGTTTATGTCCATGGATGTTCAGAATATGTTTCAGCAGGGCAATGTTACCTTTATTTATGGAAATATTACTGTGTAGTGCCACAAAAATTCGGGAGAATCCATTACTTCTCTTCTCTTCCATTGCTGCATAATAAAATGAGTAGCTGCCACCTGCCAGTTAAAACATTGCAACAGATGTTATAAACGATATGTGGTATTACTTTTAAGGTGTAGTAGATTTTATACCAAGTGGTATGGTACAGGTGTCACACTGCAATGCAGAAGGCAAATGGAAGGCCACCGCATTATATAGTTCCCAGGACAAACTTCATGGCTGATCGCCATGATGATAGCCAATAATCGTAATCAGATACGGCACTTGAAGAAGAAGATTTTATATGGTGGATATTGTGTCCAGTCTTGGTGAGTAAACATGAAAGCAGTGGTGTACTCAACTGAAATGTTCCCCACCCCCATCCTCAACAATATAGCAAATTGAAAACATTTTAAAAAGCTGCAAGTAGAAGTGGGAGGTGTTGTAGCTTTTCTGCATGGCAAGGCTAAAGGATTTGCAGACAGGAAATTTTGGAAAGCAGGAGGTTAGCTGGTTCTAACTCACTTCTGAGAATTGGACAACCACCGTTCATGGTGTTGCAAGTCTTGGTCCAGCCGACCGTGAATAATTAGGCTATTTCCTGTGTAAAGTAAAAAAAATAGCAAAGTAAAAATATCTGAGTAGCGCATGACATTTTTATTTATGGTCTTAGTAATGTATTTTCTAGGCAGTGAATGGAAAGGCTGTGTCATATAAATCAAAGAACTCTAATCTCTTGAAAACTGTCCCAAAGCTATTGCTACTTCAATTATTCAAGAGAGCTATTCAAATTCATTGAATGAAACGCTTTGTGAAAGGGATGCTCTGTCTGTCTTCAGCAGGCTTTCTACATCCCTAGTGGACTCTATGGACATCCTGGAGGTAGGGTAGCCTGAGGGTACAGAAGGTGAAAGAGGAGGCAAAGTCAGAAGCAGATCAGCTGCACTTGGAGGAAATAGGCTGAGTCCGAGAGGAGTTGGCAGGACTTGGATTTAAAGGAGGAAGAGGTGGAAACAAATCTCCCACGATACTCTGGTGCGGGGAGTAGGTGAGGTCTTGGAGGAGTCCCCTTCCATCTCCTGCATCCTCAGTGACAAATACATTGCTTTACTGCTGCTAAAGCACATGAGTGGGAGCACACTGGTCACCCCCCAATAAGGCCCTTACAACAATGGGTGTAGGTGCCCAGCTGGTCCCCAAGCCACCAGATCCTCTACCACTCAGAGGCAGTACTGGCAGAGGAAGTCCCACAACAAGTGCCTATGATAGGCTCTCTGGAGGCACACACTTTTGGGATTTGGGGAACTGCATTGACCTGGTACTATTAAAAAGTGTCAGCTGTCTTGGGTCACTGCTGAGAATCAGACCTGAGCCACAGTCTAGGGACACTGGGAGTCCAGTGAATGGAACTCAGGCCCCAGTTGAGGACTGAAGGCAGTGAAAGACAACTGAGATTAACTAACCCCCCTCCCATAGACTTTTGGGATGGAGAGAGCCCAATCAACATTCTTTCCCATTCCCCTACTCAAGTGATGAAAGTCTGGAGGTTCATGGAGCCCATAGTAGAGGAGACCCTCCTGGCCATTCCTATCTTGGGAGGCGGTGGAGGTGATCTAAGCCTTTCTGAAAACATATAGTCTGGTCTACTGCACCTATCAGCATCATGCTTCATCTTGATAAGTGCAGTTGCAGCAAGAAGTATAACAAGGCCTAAACCCACATTATCTTGGTATTCTTTTGTTTACTATCCTATTTTTGTTCGATTGTTGTAAAATGTTAGGCATCTAAAAGATAATGAATAAGAAAGCTGGAGGAGATAAAAGGAGAGTTAAGAGGATTGGCTACTTTACTATTGGACAGCAGGTATAGGCTAATTGCAGAAAGTCAAGAAGACCTAAATAACCTCTTGATAAGGGTGAAAGTGGAGAGTGCAAAAGCTGGCCTAAAACTCAACATCAAAAAACCACGATCATGGCATCCGGACCCACCACTCCCTGGCAAATAGAAGGGGAAGAAATGGAAGCAGTGACAGACTTTACCCTCTTGGGATCTAAGATCGCTGCAGATGGTAACTGCTGCCATGAAATAAAAAGACGCTTACTTCTTGGGAGGCAAGCTTTGACAAACCTAGGCAGCATAATAAAAGGTAGAGACATCACCCTGCCAACAAGCATACGCATAGTTAAAGCAATGGTCTTTCCAGTAGTAATATGTGGCAGTAAGAACTGGACCATAATGAAGGCTGAGCGCAGAAAGTTCGGTTTCACTTACCAGTGATAACTTTCGTTCTTCGAGTATATAGTTTGTGAATACACACTCATGGGTTATGCGCCTGCGCAGAACAGCCGATCGGAGGCTTGAAAAGCTATTGGTCAAAAGTTTTGGCGGTAAGACCGCCCACCGTACCGCCCACCCTGAGGCGCCCGCGCGCCATTTTACCTCAGTTCCATACTTAAGCCAAGCACAGGATAAACCAACTGATCTCATCCGTGCAGCTCAAGAGGGGAGGCAGGGTGGGTAGTGTGTATTCACAAACTATATACTCGAAGAACGAAAGTTATCACTGGTAAGTGAAACCGAACTTTCTCCTTCGTATAGTTTGTGAATCCACACTCATGGGAGATTAGCAAGCTCACACTTACTTGGTCGGTGGGCAGTCGGATGAGATGATCCCACGATGAGCTGAAGAACCCGTAGGTGGACCCGTCAGGGGCGTTGAGTCCGGAGCCCTCTGGTGAGGACGACACGGCCAAGCCTGGCGTCCGCAGTGGCTCTGGTGTCCACCCTGTAGTGCTGGACAAATGTGGAAGGTCTGGACCAGGTGGCAGCCTTACATATGTCCTCAAGCGGTGTGCCCTCCAGAAAGGCAGTGGATGTGGCAACCGCCCTGGTGGAATGCGCCCTGACATGCGGTGGAGGTGGCAGTGAAGCTGACTCGTAGGCCAGGTAGATGGTAGAGGTGATCCATTTGGAGAACCTTTGAGCAGAGATGGGTTCACCCTTGGACTTTCCCCCATAAGCCACAAAGAGGCGTTGTGACTTCCTGAACTCTCTAGTCCTGCTGGTGTAAAACAATAAAGCTCGTTTCACATCCAGCGTGTGCCAAGTCCTTTCTTGGGCGTTAGTGGGGTTCTGGAAGAAGGTTGGCAAGGAGATAGTTTGTGCCATGTGAAACTTGGAGACCACCTTGGGTAGAAAGGTGATGTCCGCTTGGAGGACGACGCGGTCGTTGAAGAACTGGAGAAAAGGTGCGTCTGCTCGCAGGGCAACCAGCTCACCAGCTCGTCGTGCAGACGTGATGGCCACCAGGAATGCTGTCTTCCATGTGAGGAGACGAACATCGGCGGTAGCCAAGGGCTCGAAGGGGGTCCTGGTGAGCGCGTTGAGAACGGTGGACAGTGACCATTGAGCCGTCGGTGTCCGGGCCGGCGGAAAAGCGTTCTTTAGTCCCTTGAGGAAGCGCTTTACCGTTTGGTCGCGGAAGGCCCCGGAAGCGGGCGAGCCAGCAGGAGAGTGCGCTACCACTGCTGCGAGATGCACTCGGATGGAGGTGATGCTGAGACCAGACTCCGCCAGCTGGAGGAGGTAGGTTAAAATGTCCTGCAGTCCCACCTGGGTGGGGGGCGTTTGCCGGGCGGCCAGGAAAGCACAAAAACGCCTGTATTTGGAAGCGTAGGACTTCCTTGTGGAAGGGCGCCGCGCTAGTTCAAGGATCCTGGCCAGTCTGGGGTTATCCTCCACGCGGTGAGGTGGAGGCTGGGCAGGTCCGAATGGTGCAGCTGGCCCTGCTCCATTTGGAGGAGTGTCGGTGATTCCGGCAGTGTGCGATACTGTGACGACATGCGCAACAGTAGCGGAAACCAGGGTTGGCGCGGCCACGCCGGTGCCACCAGAATTGCATTGGCTCTGTGTTGGTGCATCCTGGTGAGTACCTTCTGGACCAGAGGAAACGGAGGAAAGGCATAGAGATAGTCCTGATCCCACCGTTTCATGAAGGCATCGCCCTCGGAGTTCGGTCCGATGCCTGCTCTGGAGCAGTACCTGGTGAGTTTCTTGTTGGACTCCGATGCAAAGAGGTCGATGCTCGGCGTCCCCCAGACCTGGCACAGGGACTGGAACACTCCGTCGTCCAGCTCCCATTCGTGGGTCGTCGAGGTGAGACGGCTCAGGTGGTCTGCCAAGACATTCAGTGTGCCCTGAATGTGCACTCCAATTGGGAAAATGTGCCTCTCCAGGCACCATTCCCACAACTGCACTGCAAGGTACAAGAGGGTGGTGGACCGTGTTCCTCCCTGCTTGTTGAGGTACGCCACCGCCGTGGTATTGTCCGAGGCCACTTGAACCGCCTTGCCGGTGAGCAGAGTCTCGAAGGAGCGCAGGGCCTTCCAAATGGCCAGCAGCTCCAAGTAATTTATGTGGTGCACCGTTTCGTGCGGTGCCCAGGCGTCGTTGACCGTGAGAGTCCCGCAAGCAGCGCCCCAGCCGAGGTTGCTCGCGTCGGTCAGTATCTGCAGTGAAGGTTGCGGGGGGTAGAAACTCTTCCCCGTGGCCACGTTGAGTGGTGTGGACCACCATAGCAGTTGGTCCCTCAGTTCTGGAGATGGGGTCAACCGTTTGCATTGGCTCTCCCGAAGTGCGTCGAACTCGTGAAGGAGCCACGATTGTAGGGACCTGAATTTCAATTTGGCATGGGGGATCACTGCCGTCGTTGAGGCCATCAGGCCTAGAAGTCTCTGAGCCTTCTTCGCCCGGATGCACGGTTTCGTGCGCAGTTCGCTCACCCCCTGCGCAATGTCCCGTAAGCGTTTCTGGGGGGCGTAGGCTCTCGTAATGAGCGAGTCGAGTACCGCTCCAATGTACTCGACGCGCTGGGAGGGAGTCAACTTCGACTTGGTGAAGTTGATCCTGAGGCCGAGACTCTCCATGAGGTGAACCGTGTATTGTGTGTCCCGAACGGCCGACGATTTGGTGGGGGAGACGATCAACCAATCGTCGATGTATGGGAAGACCCTGATGCCCCGTTGGCGGAGGAATGCAGCCACCGGAGCCATGCATTTGGTGAAGACCCGCGGTGCCGTGGCCAGACCGAACGGTAGGCATCGGTACTGGTACACGGAATGGTCGATACGGAAGCGGAGAAACCGTCTGTGTTCCTCGAGGATGGAGACGTGGAAGTAGGCATCCTTGAGGTCTATGACTGTGAACCAGTCCCCTTTGTTGATGAGGGGGAGGACGGTTTGTAGGGTCACCATCCGGAACTTCCTGGTGTGGATGCATTTGTTCAGGCGGCGTAGGTCCAGGATAGGGCGAAGGCCTCCGTCCTTCTTCTGGACCACGAAGTACCTCGAGTAGAAGCCGTTGTCCCAGTCGGACGGTGCTACCCGCTCGATGGCTCCCTTGGAGAGAAGGGTTGCTATTTCTTCCTCCAAATGGGGGGACGAGGTGGTGAGACGATGTCTTCCTACTCGAGGCACCCGCACGAACTCGATGGCGTAGCCAGAGGACAAGATCTTTAAGACCCACTGGTCGTCCGTGATGCCCGACCATGCCTGGAGGAAGTTCCGGAGGGGGAGGTACGGGATGTGGAGCGAGAGAGACTCGGCCGTCGCAGCTTCAAACGCGGGGCTTGGGCCTCGCGGTCGAACGCTTGTCCTGTCCGTAGGGCCGGTAGCGGGGTTTGTGTTGTCGCCGCTGTTTATAGGAGCTGGATCTAGGCTGCTCCGCCGGTCCCTGCTGCTGTGGGTTGCCCTGGAACCGCCGTGTGAAGGGCTGGAACCTCGGCCTGGTGGAAGTTGCCGGCGTGGTGAGCCCCAGGAACTTCGCCGTGGAACTGGTCTGGCGCATCTCATTCAGGACCTTATCGGTGTCCTGACCGAAGAGGCCCTGCCCGTCGAAGGGAAACTCCTCGATGAGCTTTTTCATAGCGTCATCGAGGGAGGTGTCCCTGAGCCAAGCATGGCGACG
Organism: Bradypodion pumilum; assembly: GCA_035047305.1. NCBI lineage: Eukaryota > Metazoa > Chordata > Lepidosauria > Squamata > Chamaeleonidae > Bradypodion > Bradypodion pumilum. The sequence goes on from JAWDJD010000001.1 coordinate 406,643,413, forward strand.
GAGGTAGATTGCGGAGGCCATGTCTTTTGCCGCATAATCGTTGATATGCCGGGCAGTGCGCATCAACTGCTCGGCGACGAAGTCCCCCTCGGCGGCCAGCGCGTCAATCCTCTTCTGGGCATCTGCGGGCAGTTTAGCCGTCTCAACCTTCACCTGCTCCCAGAGGTGAGATTGGTACAGGCCCATGGCGGCCGAATAGTTTGCGGCCCGAAAGAATAGGGAACCGGTGGCGTAAAACCTACGCCCCACCGCGTCCAATTTCTTTCCCTCCGGCGTCGACGGGACCGGGAATCCGCTGGTGGCCGTCCTATGCTGGAAGGCCTTGACCACCAGGGAATTCGGCAGGGGGTGCGCCTGCAAGAACTCGACGTTCTCGTCCAGGACCCGGTACATGCTGTCGAGCCTGGACGAAACGGAGTGTGCCGCCAAAGGTTTCTTCCACGTCGCCCTCGCCGTGGTCATCATGGAGGGGAGCATGGTTATGTGGACCGGTCGCACGGCACGCCTGTCGAGCTTCGCGGTCATCTGATCCTCACCCTCCAACGGCGGCTGGTCGACCTTCAGGTTGAGGGCGGTGCCGAGCCTCGTGAGCATGGCGGTCAGTGAGCGCTGGTCCTCACCACGCGGTGGGTCCACCGAGCCGATGGCTTGTTCCGGCGTGCGCTCGGCGTCGACGTCTCCCTCGTCCTCCTCCGACGACGAGCTGGACTCATCGGAGGACGAGGGAGGCAGTCTTTCGTCCACGTCCGGACCGCGCCAGTACGGCCTGGGCGGGCCGGCGGGATGGGCGTCCACCGCATCAACGTCCGGACCACACCATGACGGGTTGGGTGGGCCGGCGGAGCGGGTACTCGACCCACGGGAGGTCGGTGGGGCCGCGGCAGAGCCGGGATGCCCGGGGCTTGCGGTGGTCGGAACCGGAGCCGCAGAGGCCGCAGGCGTGGAGGTCTGGAACCTGGTCGCAAACGACGCCATGACCTGAAACATCTCTCGGACGAGGGCCATCTGAGACGCGTCCGAGTCCGCTGGCGGTGGAGCTCCGGTGGCCGGCGGGATGGTGGCCCACGAAACGGTGGGAGCCGAAACGGTGGCCGGCGTCGGTGTCGGCGAAACGGTCGTCGAAACGGTGGCGACCGCCTCGTCCGTCGGTGTTCTGGGCCGTGGAGAGACGGAGGCCTGCCTCGGCGAGGAGTTTCTGCCCCGAGGAGGAGAGGAGAGCACCTGAGGTGGGCGAGCTGGAGCCCCAGCCCTGCGTCCTTTCTCAGGTGACCCGGAAGACGACCGTCCTCCCCAGATGGAGGATCCCGGAGAAGGACATCGGGCAGTCGAGAACGGCGGAGAGGGCCCGGGAGAGGCGGGTGTGCGCGGAGTGGGGGGAAGCGACCGTCTCTTCTCCGACCCACGCTTGCGCTTCTTCTCACCGTTCTTGTCCTTCTTCTTCTTCTTCCTCATCGGAAGCACGGAGGAAGAGGCCGGCGGTGGTTGAGCGGCAGCGGCGGCCGTGGAGGCGGACGCGGCGGGAGCCAGAGCGAGCTCCATCAGGTGAGCCTTGAGGCGATTGCTTCGGTTCTGCACCGCGAGGCGCGTAAACTTTTTGCAATGCGGGCAAGACTGGCTCTGATGCGACTCTCCCAAACAAAAAAGGCACAGGCTGTGTCCGTCGGAAGCCGGAAACTTCTTAAGGCAAGCCGTGCACTGTTTAAACGCTGCAGCCATCAACCGCGGAAAAAATTCTTCCAGTGGAAGTTTCTGGAGACGAGTACCCCGAAGGGCCGACCAGCCGCCACCCCCTTGAGGGGGGAGACGGTGATCGATGCGAAAAATTGGCTACTGAATCCACTCAAGAGAAGAGACAGAGCCGGGGTGGCGATCCTGCCCGGAGGACAAGATCACCGAGAAAAATTGAGATTTGCCAAAAAGACTTTCCCTCAGAAGGGCGAAAAAATTGAGGAAGCTCTCAACGATCGTCCTGCTGCTACGCGGAAAGAAGAGAACTGAGGTAAAATGGCGCGCGGGCGCCTCAGGGTGGGCGGTACGGTGGGCGGTCTTACCGCCAAAACTTTTGACCAATAGCTTTTCAAGCCTCCGATCGGCTGTTCTGCGCAGGCGCATAACCCATGAGTGTGGATTCACAAACTATACGAAGGAGAAGAATAGACACTTGATGGTCCCTTGGACTGCAAATAGATCAAATCAGTCAATTCCAAAGGAAATCAACCCTGACTGCTCCTTGGAAGGACAAATATTGAAGATGAAACTAAAGTACTTTGGCCACCAAATGAGAAGAGAGGACTCACTGGAGAAGGCCCTGATGCTGGGAAAGATCAAAGGCAAAAGGAGAAGGGGCGTTTGAGGGTGAGATGGCTAGGTAGCATTGTTGACACAGTGGGTGTAAATCTGGGTGGATTATGGAGGATAGCAGATGACAGAGGAGCCTGACGTGCGGTGGTCCATGGGGTCGCGAAGGGTTGGATTTGGCTGTGTGACTCAACAACAACAACAACATAGAACACAGTCTTGTGGAGTGAATCGAAGGCTCCAGACATCAAGCTTATAGGTGTCTGCTACACCATCCTGGACCTATATTATCTTGATCTTCTTTTGGTTTACTGTCCTGGTTTTGTCCAATCATTGTGAAATGTTGACTGTGAATACTATGTTTTTACCTTTGAATTTCTATAGTTCTTCCAGGTTTAGGCCAGACGTGAAACTGCCAAAATGAAGGCACATTTTGGTGAATTCATTCTGTACTTCCTTTCACCTGACCTAGTGTGCGAAATATTAGCCGAAAACACAAGATTGCCTTTACCAGGGTACACCCGATTGTGGTTCAGAAATACCACAATCTTCGAGGAGGATCTTTCTGTGTAGCCCTCTACAGTTGTTGATCCTGTCATTTGGGAGAGTTACAGAGATTGCAAACATTTCCCATCATTGAGTAAGCAGTGTTGTGACAATATTTCACTAATTAAGAAGGCTTTGCTAGTTTCTAATCAGACAAGATTTGTAAGTAAATTTCATGATTCATTTTTAAAGTTTTCTTTGGCTTCTTAATAGGAAAAGAATGCCTAAAAGGAAATTCTAAGTGAAAGAGTTCCTTGCAAAGTAGAATTCTTACATTTTGTCTCGTATGACAATCCCAGCATTGGGATCTCTTACTCATTTGTATTGCCTGCTATCCTTTCACAGTCTATATTCTTGTCTTCTTTTTGAGACTTGTCATAACTGAGTTTTTTGCTATAGCATCATGTCTCAGACTTTTAGTATTAAAAATGAACATTTTACTTAAGAGTTCTTAAACTGTTAGGTCTCTTCCCCCTTTCTGTTGTCAAAACAACATTTTAATTGAAGTTCTTCAATGATATATAACTCATCATGCAAGGATGGTGTCTCTAAAGACCATCAAATGGTTTTTTGTACACACATGTTTCAACTTAATTTATGTCCCTTTTCATTAATGAGTTTGAGATCTAATTCACCCTTTGTACATTACTGATTTCCTTTTAACTTGAAGCTTGAACAGTCAGGGAGGAGCAAACAGACTGGGGAAAGGCACACATTTTAGTTGATTTTAATTTAATTAATTTTAATTTTTAAATTTCTAAGCCACCCACTCAGGCGAACCCGACTCAGGGCGGCTTACAACAGATTTAAAACATAAAACAGATTAAAACCCCAAATCACCTACCCACCCTCCTATCACCACCCTATTAATAAAAGAATAAAAAGGGGTACAAGCAATACAAAAGGAGGGACACTCTAGATTTAGCTTAAAATGAGCCATCAGTCAGAGGCCGTACTTCCTTTTCAAACCTTTCCTGAAGGGCAGCAATTCGGTCTGTAACCTTAATTCTGTTGGCAGGAGGTTCCAGAGGGCTGGTGCGGACACGGAGAAGGCCCTTCTTCATGTGCTAGAGAGGTGGGCCCCTCTAGCTGATGGAACAACTAGGGAGCCCCTCCGGTCCACTCTGGTTGGACAGTTGATACACTGTGGTTGATATCATTGTGTGTAATTGTATTCAGTTCTAATTATTATTGCTCTAATTTTGGTGGTACATGTTCATTGTGTAGTTAAAACTGGTACATGAAGTTCCTTGGTAAGCTATATTGAGGGTGCCGCAAATCTTTGGTTGTCTGGGTAATTTTAGACTAGCACACCTATAGTCCATTACTGTTGGCTTATGGTGGAAGGCTTCCCAAATGATAACAGACAGGAAATTACTTGCCTTGATGTCTTTCTGCTAGAAATTTGTTTATTTTTATTTTGCTGCTTTGAAATGGGGTATTTTGTTAGAGCATGTCTTCTGAATACCTGAGCCTTCACTCTGGAACTTTATGTGCTCCAAAACAAAGAAGAACCTCCCGCACACCAGTTCTGGGAGTAGCTCTCACCGATCACACATGCTGAAGCAGTCTCCTTTGAATATAATTAGTCTGGAAAGCTCTTATAGTTTGAAAAGAATTGGTATTTGTTTTTTCTTGAGGCTTTCAAAAGTACAGTACTTGGCATTTTTAGATAAAGGAGAATGAGTTAGCTGGTAATCTGTTTTGTTGCCATTGTTATAGGGGTGTGTGGCATTTTCCCCATTCATGGAAGATTTTTGTTGCATGCTTCTTTATGCAGGATAGTTGGGTAGGCAGACTGGGGAACTTTTAGATGTGCATCTTAGCTCCAGTGTGTATGGTATTTCCAGGTTGAGCCATATATCTTTGGTGTCTGATTGTCTTTTGTTTTCTGTGACTGTCTAGCTCGAACTGCCAACATCTAATTCCTGGAGAGCAGTAGGATGATAGGAAAGGCTGTGATGCACAGAGCTGTTTATGGAGTTGCATATATAGCAAAAGTCTCTTGCTTGTCTGATGGTTTCATTTGTCATTATTTGCTTTAAGTAGAGGTCCTATTTTGAATTCATTAGTAGCAACCTTGCCATATGTCTCTATTAAGAAAGTTATGGACAATTACAATTGTTCTCATTCTTAAGACACATGTTCTCATCATACATTAAGATACCCATTGAAAAATTGTCAACAAGTACTGTATTTTCTGGCGTATAAGACTACTTTTTAACCCAGAAAAATCTGTGCCAAAGTCGGGGGTCGTCTTATAGGACAGGTACTTAACTGCAGCTTGTTTCCCCTTGCTTCAAATGTCCGGCGCATATGGTGGGGGGTGCCGCGGCCGAGTCCCTGCTCTGTGCAGGGAGTATGAAGCAAGGGGAAGCAAGCTGCACACATCTTCCTGTACCTCGAGGAGGAGAACGTGAGCGTGGATTGGCTCTCCACCAGAACCTGCCCATTCGACTTGGAGGGCTGCGCGTCTTCGGGTTGAGTGTGGGTTAATTTTTATTTGGTGTGCATTGGAAGAGAGGTAGTCTTATACGGCAAGTATATTCCAAACTCTATATTTTAACTGGAAAAGTTGGGGGTCGTCTTATACGCCCAGTCGTCTTATACGCCGGAAAATATGGTATATAATTTTCCACTCCTGCACAAATAAAAAAATCTGTGTTTTTTGGCAATAGTTGGTAGCTTGTTCTCCTGCTGCTGCTGTATGCAAATCTGAATACAATATAGGCGATCATCATGGCAATCAGCCATGAAGACTATCCTGAGAATATAATGCACCGGCACTTCATCTGCCTTCCACATCGCAGCATTACACCTGTATCATTGATTCAGCTCCACGAGTCACTTTCAGGTCCTGAGCCCTTTTGGCACGCAAAGTCCTCATCGACCCCAGGCCAGTATTGATGAAGCTGCTGTCCTCCATCAGGATTCAAGTGGGATTTAATCCACTTGGGGACCATCACCCTTCCCTGTGGATTTCGGCACCCAAGGCCGTTAGCAGGATAACCTGGCAGGCTGGAGTTGATAGCTAGCACAGGTCTTTTAAATTAGGGTTAATTGATCATAAAGTCACATTTCCCTCCTTGTTATAAAGTTGCTATAATTTCTGAGATGTTTTCTCAGCCTCATGTACAATGTATTGTAGGTAATTTAATTTGGCCATTACAAGACCATGAATTGATATTGAGGTTCACAAATAAATGAGCAAAGTTATATGTGAAGAGGGACTGTAACTTTTATATTAACCCATGTACCTAAAACATGCATCATGTCATGGAGTCTGTTTAATCAGCCACAATACAGGCCGGACAGAACAACGTTTTCAAACTGTGAACATGCTCTTTAACAAGGAGTGAAACTTTATCTACAGTTGTCATAATGTCACATAATGGTCAAGGCTATTGTACAGCCAACTAACTACGAAGGCTCTTATCCAATCAGTCTGTTAATGAGTCTACTTCCTCTCTGATTTGATAAAAAAGGGGTGTGTGTGATGTGATAGTACCCTAACTTACTTGTAACTCTCATTAGTAAGGTAGTTTAAGTTGTGTCCTTGATCACATTCTACAACTTTATTCCTGTATATCAAAACTGTTTGCCATTTTTGTTTCTTATGCAATGGTCTGGTAAACTGGACGTGAATTGACTGCCTCTGTTTTCTTACTATCCAGGTCTTTGAAAGATATTGAATAGGAAGGCTGGAGGAGATGGAAGGAGGGTTAAGGTGATAGGTTGCTTTGGCACTGGCAGACGGTATAGCACACCCACGCTTGTGGAGTGGATCTAGGGTCCCAGAGATCAAGCTTACAGGTAAGAACATCCACTAAGGCTTAAAACCTTTTGAGCTGAATTTCTTGTTAATCTTATTGCATTCCATGAAGGGAGGAACTTAAGTAGACTGCTTTTGTATGTAGAATTCTAAAAACACATGTTATATAACAATGTAATTAAAATTAATTGTATTATCCCACTTTCTCCTGCTTTTAAAGATAGATAAACTTTCCCAGCTGCTTTTAATAATAATAATAATAATAATAATAATAATAATAATAATAATAATAATAATAATAATAATAATAATAATAATAATAATAATAATAATAATAATAATAATAATAATAATAATAATAATAATAATTGTGTGCCTTCAAGTCAATTTTGACATGCTGACTCTTTTCAGGGTTAGGGAATAGTTTACTATTCCCTTCTTCTGTGGACTCTTCGGTCTGTGCAGCTTACCCAAGGGCACACAGTCTGGTTTTTCTGGGATAATCAGTGGGGGAAATGAACTGCAACAAGATCCTATTCATTTTCTACCCTTAGTTTCCCCCTCAGTTTTTTTTAATTCTAAGTATCCTAAGATTATTATACTTCTGTATTAAATTATTAGAATTTATATGTATTGTGTGTTAGGTGTATGAGCACATTTTCCTACTTTGACTGTGGCACATTTCAATCAGCAAAACAAATGCAACTTGTTACTCAGTCTTGGTTTTACTTGTTCTGTTTCCAAGAGCATGAAGAGTAAAATTTATCAATAGTAATTAATCATGATGGAACATTTCTTATGTGTTGTTGTTTTAATGATGTAAACCTCCCAGAGATGGACAATATCCCAGATATGTGGTATATCAATTTAATAAATAAATAAAATTTGGCTTCCTAGCACATACACCACACGTGAAATGAGCAATGGTTGTAAACCAGAATGAGCCTTAGGAGTAGAAGAGGCTTTATAACTATATGACTCTCAGTTTTCCATTTTTCTGATATAGTACTTCAGTAAACCAATGCTAGTGCTTTTTCTGGTAATTTCAGAGAATCCAATGGCTGACCAAAGAATGGATATTTCTTCTACAATCAGTGATTTCATGTCGCCTGGTTCTACCGACCTAATATCCAGTTCTCTTAATCCTTCAGGAATGGATTGTAATAGGAAAAGAAAAGGAAGTTCAACTGATTATCAGTAAGTGTTTCCAATCAATGTTCTTATTTACTCATGCTATTCTTCAGGTTTTATATTTTTTTAGAGATCTGTGCTTTGTTTCCGGCAAATTTAAAAACCGATTAGGCCTTTTTAATCTGAAAAATTGTGCACAGAGGACTATTAATCTGTCACAAGTCATAAATATGATGGCTGAGATCCAGCAGCATATTTTATGTTGCATGAGACGGATGACATCATCACATGTGGCAGAGTTTTGGAAATTGAAAATTTTCAGTTCTCACAATGATGTACATATTGTTACATATAGATTACTTTATAATTAAAAAAAATAAGGTGTATTGGTCCCAAATATCTACACTTATTTAAAACAAGACATAAAAAGACACACTAATTGACAGGTGACTTCAGATTTATTGTTGTTATAAAATAAAAAAGAAAGATTTAGGTCTTCACTTGCTGTTCCAGTCCTGTTTTCTGTAACTGCTGATGCAACTGAAACAAGTTGAGTGACGCTGTTAAATTGGAAGGTATTTTCTCAGGCTCCAAATCTTCATTCACACAGTTCACTTGCTAAGAGAATACCCGAGATGCAATTAGCATACATTTGCAAACATATGAATCATGCAGGATTAGTGGATAGATAGCTTCGAGATTATTAATAATAATATATCTTCAGAGTATAAGATTGTGGTTATCTGGTAGTAGTAAGATAATTTAATGAGCATTTGGAAATGTGGATGAATCCACTATTTTTCAGTATTCATAATACAGTATATTGTACATTTTGTCTTTTCAGGATTGATGGCTTTTCTTTTGAGTAAGTATAAAAATTGCACGTGTTGAGGTAGTCATTTATAATGCTGACTATGTAAAAGTATTTGAAATGATAAAGGGTCATATATTGTGTCCATGGGCATTTATGTGTCCACAAGCCATTTCCAGGATAGAAATGGCTTGTGAATTCCTCTGGATTCAACACCGCTAGCTGCAAGTGGCAACTTTCAAATGTATAAAATTGAGTTGCATCTGGTCTTCTTGAATGAAAGAGAGATCTTTGCCCTTGATGGTCTAGACGTGTTTTACATTTCATTCTTATCTCATCTCTGATCTCACAAGACGTCTTATAGAGAGAATGGGTAGGGAGTTTCCTGAAGTATAGGTAAAGGTAAAAGTTTCCTTGCTCGAAAGCCAGTCATATCCGACTCTAGGGTTCAGTGCTCATCTCTGTTTCAAAACCGAAGAGCCAGCACTGTCTGCTTCTGCAGACGTTTCCATGGTCATGTGGCAGGCATGACTAGACACCGGAGCTCACTGAATGCTGTTTACCCACCCCCACACCCCCACCAGTGGTCCCTATTTATCTACTTGCAATTTCTTGCTTTCGAACTGCTAGGTTGGCAGGAGCTGGGACAAAGACGGGAGCTCATTCTGTCCTGCAGTACTCAGGAATCAAACTGCTGACCTTCCGCCTCCCAGTCAGTGTCTTAGCCACTTGAGCCACTGCAGTGTCCACTCCTGAAGTATAGGTTTATCATTATCATTATGTTAGAACTGCAGAACTGGATGGGACCCTCTGGATCAAGTCCTGGGCAAGAAGGCATAGTGAAGAATCAAATATCCAATCTCTGGCTCCATAGACAGATACTAACCAACTGAGCAGTTCCTAATAATTTTATAGCTGCAATTGATATGTTATTGAAAGATTAATTAGCATAGCTTGACATCTGAGCCATAGTAGGAAGCAGAGAATTAAATAGTAACAAGACAGAACTTTTTATTTTTTTTAAAAAAATTGTTTATATACCAGTAAGTATTTTCTCTGAACTGATTGGCCCATTGGCAAACTACTGCATAGTTTTTCATGACCTAACTCAAGGGTGCCCAAACCTTTCAGGCCATGGGCTGGTCACGTGGTCGAGCGTGCCGGTCACATGGTTCCTCCCACCAGAAGCGGAAGTAAAATGTGTGTGTGTGTATAATGTGCATTTTACTTCCGCTCGCAGTGGGAGGAACCATGTGACCGGCACGCTCGACCACGTGACTGCATAACTCACCCACATATTTGCATAATGCTGCCGTAAAAGACCCACAGCTGTTGTAAAGGCATTTACGACAGATGCGGATCATTTACAGCAGCATTATGCGCAGGTGTGTTATGTGCATGCAGATGTGTGTTTTACTTTTCACTTCCGGAAGTGGTGAGGGCAGTGTGAGCCGGATGATTTGGCACCGTTGGCTGGATCCAGCCCATGGGCCATAGTTTGGGCACCCCTGACTTAAATGATAGATGCAATGGGTATGTTGCACAGTAGCAGCAAGTAATATATTGATGTAATATATTGATGTTGAATCACGTCCTTTATCTAAGAATTTATATGTTCTAAATCATGATGATTAACAGAGGGCATATACTGTATGCCCTTTTCACATTCTAGATTTCATTTCATTTTATTTTCATTTAATATTTCTATACCGCCTTTCTCAGACCAATGGCCAACTCAAGGCGGTTTACATAAAACATGAAATGAAAAAACAAATACTACAAATACATAGTTACATAGTTCAGTTAATCAATCATACATAATAGAAATTCAATTACAATAGGCAACAGTATAACCCAATCAAACAGAGGCAAGCAGCGATACAAAATATCAGAAATACAATACAGTTAAAAACATTTCAAGAAAAAAATGAAAAGGGAAACCTCATCCAGGAGTCCCAAACAAAGTCCAGTAAACAGGACCAGGGAAGGCGCAGCATCGTGGTGTCCGCGGCATTGGCATTTTCAGAACACCCCGTGGCCTCGGGGGCTCCCTCTTTCCTCCCTCTGTCGGGGGGGGGGAGGGGAGGAGGGCACGGCCTCGCAGCATCAGCGTTTTCTGAGCACCCTGTTGCCTCGGGGGCTCCCCTTATCCTCTCCCCGCCGGTGGAGGGGGCGAGGGGGCGCAGAAACATGGCTTCATTGTCAGTGGCGGCGAAGAAAATTCTTTTAAACTGCTCGCCGGCCTCGACCCAGGTGTTTCTCCCCCCCCGGCCCAACTGACCAGGGGGGAGGGTGTTGGAGGCGCTGGCGGCAGCGGTAAAGAAAATTCTTTTAAACTGTCCACCAGCCTCGACCCAGGTGTTTCTCTCCCCCCCCCCAACCCGATTGGCCAGGGGGAGGGTGTTGGAGGCACTGGCGGCGGTTAAGAAAGTTCTTTTAAACTTCCCGCTAGCCTCGACCCAGGTGTCCGCCCCCCCCAGCCCAACTGACCAGGGGGGAGGGTGTTGGAGGCGCTAAGAGATACTGATAACTTAAAATCCAGTGGGAATACCTAAGCTTTTCACATGCCTGTGTTACTGGTAGGGATCCAGGTTGTTATCTCTGAACTTTTAAACATGGTAATTTTGTTTTTATACATAAAACGCATGCAAAATAATTAAGTTTGAGCAGTTTAAGGTTGAACATTATGGTTCACAACATTATGGTATAGAAAGCGATAATGTGTCATTTTTCTGACAACAGTTATTTTTCTTTATTTATTGCTATTGGAGTATGTAACAAGTACATTTATGTATCCTGTTCTTTGCTTATATTTTAGCAGGACAGCAGAGTTTCTGCCTTACTGATTTTTCTTTTTTCCCTGATTGTAGTGAGGGCATGGATACTGATAAGGATGATCAACATGGAAGGTATTTATTTATGCACCATTGTTAATTTGATTGTCCATTTTGGAAATTAGAAAAATAAAGAGCTGTTTGTTTTACAGAGTAAGATAAAGGGATGGGTGTACTTTCTATGGTGTATATCTGAAGTCTGAAGTGAGTGTAGAAGGATTGAGTTAATCCTCCGGAGGATAAAGAGATAATATGGCACCTAGATCAGGGGTTGGTGACCTACGGCCCGTGGGCCAGATCCGGCCCATGGTGCCAAATCATCCCACCCATCCCCTCGCTGCAGCTGCTACCACTGCTGGAAGCAGCCACAGATGCATTTACAGCAGATGCCTTTATGACAGTGTTTACGGTGGGGGGACCATCATTCCAGCCACCTCAACTGTCTAAGGGAGCATGACCCAGCCCCCGACCTAAAAAGGTTGCCGACCCCTTACCTAGATGATAAGAGAAAACTAATCTTTATGACAAAATTCTTAGGTGTGCTTTTTCTGAAATATAAGTGAAGTCAGTGGTTGACATCAAATGCACAGTATCTAATTGCTTGTTATTAAAGAGGCTTTTGACATGAGTTTCTGTGCCCATCTTTACCCCCTCCCCTGCCTCTTGGGAGTCATTCAGTGATTTCGATATTATGACATTTGTCACTTTACTCTCCACTAGGTTGGAATATACAGACCAGCAAGGCAGAATAAAAAATGCAAGGTAAGCTAACTTTATATGTTTTTAATCTAGCTTCTACTTATGATGTAATATCTATAAGTTCTTTTTCATGGTCTATGTGGCTCTTTCAGTTGAGAGTCTTATGATTAAACAGAGTCTCATTTAGAATGTCCCAGGGTTGAATAATTTTGATAGAAACTCCACAGATGTCTAGGTCAAGGTTTCTAAAACTTGGGCCCCCAGATGTTCTTGGACTTCATTTACCAGAAGCCTCGACCAGCAGGTGTACTGACTTGGGTGTCTGGTTATTGAAGTCCAAGAACATCGGGGGCCCAAGTTGAGAAACCTTAGTCTAGGTACATCCTAATACCTTCTCTTAGTTCCTTTTCATCTGCTGGGGTAGATGAAAAGGCAAGTTCCAGAATATTCCTTCGTCATCAGAAGAGCTTTTTCAAAATGATTCTAATAATTTCATTGGTGTTTGTTTAGATCGGGGTGCCCAAACTTTTTGGGCCGCAGGCTGGTCACATGGTTCAGGGGGCTGGTCACTATGGCCCACAAAGCCCTTGTCGCTCCTGGAAGCTGAAGTAAAATGCGCCTGTATGGATTGAGTTAGTATGGGCTTTGTGGGCTGGATGAATTGATGTCGGGCGCCAGATTCGGATATACTTGATACTTCTAATATCAACCTCTAGTATGCTGAAGGAGCTACTGAGCCTCTGCAGCCCATTGGATATTGCAATTAAATACTTCCCCTGCTCCTCTGTGGAAGGGCAGGGAAAGTATAATTATGAAAATCAGTGATCCCAGGCTGCTGCCCAAAGGGCAGTAGATATACTGAAAGACTGCAGTGGGAGACCGCATCTCCCAAGGTGTTCAGCCCGTCCTACAAGGGCAGACAGGGGGGACTCAGTGGTGGTCCCTTCCGCAAATGAAGCTCATCTTATTGGGGCCAAGAGGAGAGCCTTCTCCGTGTCTGCCCCAACCCTGTAGAACCTCCTACCACCAGAACTCCGACTCCAGTCATATCTTCTATCCTTCAGGAAAATGTTAAAGACCTGGCTATGCCAGCGAGTGTGGGGCGTGCTTGACTCTACTGCACAAGCCCGCTGGCTCGTTTAGCCTGTCTGTAGGATCCTGCTTATTTTGTTTTTTCTGCTAATTTATTATGGGAAGAGGGAGGGTGATGGTAGTTTTTAATGTTTGTCTGATTAGGTTTTTTGGGTTTTAAATTCTGTTTTTAGCGGGGGGGGCTATTGATTGTTTTTAGCTAATGCTGTTTTTAACTGTTGTTGTATTGTTTGTTGCTTTGTATTGTATTGCATGTTGTTAGCCGCCCTGAGTGGTGTCCCCACCAGGAGGGCGGGATACAAATCCATAAAATAAATAAATAAATGAAGTTGTAGTGGATGACTTCGTCTGCTGTTTAGCTCCTTAGGAGGGTTTCCTGGCTTCTAGCAAGTCTGTTTACAGAATTGTAAGAGAGAAGGCAGTGGAAATGGCCTTTTTTTCTTGCTGTGACAGATTAGATGTAGTGGAGTGGTTAATATGTATGGGAGGGGGAGGCCATGAATGTGTTAACATAAACTCTGTCTAATGCTGCCAGTTGTCCCAGAGCTTTGTTACTCCCATGTAATCAGAATCAGACCTGATTAAACTTTTCACATTTAATAAAGGTATATTTTCAAGCAGCTAAAAATACAATTAACATTTGCAGTATAACTCTGGATTCCAGAAATGTCATGATATTTATTTTGTTATGACTTAGGGAAGCTCACAGTCAGATTGAAAAACGACGTCGTGATAAAATGAACAGTTTTATTGACGAATTGGCATCTTTAGTGCCGACATGCAATGCTATGTCGAGGAAATTAGATAAACTTACGGTACTGAGAATGGCTGTTCAGCACATGAAGACATTGCGAGGTATGTTTGGAATGTCTTGGTTGGGATGGATGATCACATATTCACTCTCTGAATTAAGTCACTTTTGATGCTTTTCAGTCATGCTACATTCCAGTCATGCTTACGATACCACAGTGAAATAGGTTAGAGCCATGATGACGAACCTTGGCACTCCAGATGTTCTTGGACTTCAGTTCCCAGAAGCCCCCCTGTGAATCCACACAAATGGATTTACAGCGATTCATCCGGCCCATGCTGCCCTCGTCACTCCTGGAAGCAGAAGTAAAATGCGCTTGTACGGAGGAAGGGCTAACCCGGAAGGGTCTTAATCGTACAGGCGTGTTTTACTTCCGCTTCCAGGAGTGACGAGGGCGGTGTGGGCTGGATGAATAGCAGTAAACCCATTCGTGTGGATTCATGGGGGCTTCTGGGAATTGAAGTCCAAGAACATCTGGAGTGCCAAAGTTCGCCATCACGGGGTTAGAGACTTTCTATTTCTGTATTAGACAGAAAGGGCTGAGACCAAAACAGATGCTATTGTATCCCATCTTCCAGCAGCCCCACTTAGCATGGTTGGTGCTCAGGGATGATGGGAACTGTAGTCTAGCAACAACTGGCTATAAGATCCCCAATGCTAGTCGATAGTCACATAATGGGTTTGACCGAAGTGGTGCATTTTGCCATCTACTCTCTTCATGCTTTGAATAGGCCCACAGTGCTTTCACGTTACTGAAAGGTACAAAATAAAGAATATGTTTTATATCGATATTTATAGATTGAAGAAATGTACTGGTTCAATTCATCAAAACTGAATTAAAACATAGTTGTGATAGTGTAGCTCTGGACATAACATCTAATTGGGTTTAGAATGTCAGACATTGTTTGAAGAATTAAGAGAAAATAGTCTAAGGAAAATGAAAGTAGCTGGGTATGTAAGATCTTGACAAATACTATACACAACGTAACTGGATTAATTGCTCAAAGGATGATGAATGTTCTTGTTTCTTTTTTAAGGTGCAACAAACCCATATACTGAAGCAAACTACAAACCTGCTTTTCTGTCAGATGATGAGTTAAAGCATCTTATTCTTAGGGTATGCATACATAAAGTTTACAAATGCGTGCATGTTTCTGTACATGTGATGAAAGTGAAGACTCTTGCATGTGTTGTGGAGTTTGTTACACCAAATGGTTGACCCTAATTTCCTCCAGTGTTGGCAGTAGATTCTGTAAGGAATATTTCTGCCCCCTTTTAATAGTTGCCAACTGAATAAGTGAAGGTCTCTCACTTTGTAATATGATGTAGACCAGTGATGGTGAACCTTGGCACTCCAGGTGTTCTTGGACTGCAATTCCCAGAAGCCCAAGTCAGCACTTCTGCTGATCAGGGCTTCTGGGAAATGAAGTTCCAGAACACCTAGAGTGCAGTGATGCACTCCAATTTTTTTTACTACCAAATCTGTGGGCGGGGCCAACACAATGGGATATGGGGGTGGCCAGCCAGGTGGGCAGGGCCTGGGGGAATTTCCGCTACTGGTTCTCCCGAACAGGACAGAACCTGCTTCAGTGCATCACTGTGAGAGTGCCAAGGTTCTCCATCACTGATGTAGAGCATAAGCATTGGAAAGTTTCTTTTTATCTGTAGTTCTCAGAATCCCACAGCTACATACTGGTTTGTGAATTCTGGGAGTGGTAGTGTACATATATCAGTCTTCCCCAGTTGTGGCATTTTGGGCAGTTCAAACTACAACTTCCATAATTCCCAGGAATACTATACCAAATTGGTAAGACTGTGGTATATCTTTGGTGGGTCTAGTAGACTTTATGGGTGAGGAGGTTTTTGGGACAGTTTTGTTCATCTGCGGGGTGTGTGTGTGTGTTATGACTTGTTTCCAAACATTGTGCAAGGCAACTCGCATGGATAATGTTCTGGATTCTGGAATCTGCCTTGAATTAATCTGACCTACTTCCAGCCAGTACTTTTCTCCTGGTTTCCTAGAAGCTCCTATGGAAAGACTGTTGGCAACAATCCAGTGGAACTGAGTCATTTTTGCCTTCCCTGCTTCTATGGCCTTTTCTGCCCACACACAGGAATAGCTCTAGGCAAGCTCTTAATATCCTGAAAGGTTTTGTTACAGCAAAGGGAGAAGGAATTGAGCTTCTTAGCATCTTCCTCCCACTACCTCCTGCTTTTTGAAAGAAAAACAAATCACCTCAGGACTGTTTGTTGTTAAATAGTTTTTAAGAGTGAATGCAAACCCATACAAGTAGACATTTGTCAATGACACATGACAATTCTGCCTTTATGTTATGACATTATTTTAAAAAAATATTGACAAAATAATCAGTCTGCATTATGGTTATTTCTTGGTCTGATAATGATAAAACGTAAAGAGCCCTAGTGACACAGTGGCTAAGCTGCTGTACTGCAACCGAAAGGTTGTGAGTTTGATCCTGACCAGGACTCAAGGCTGACTCAGCCTTCCATCCTTCTGAGGATGAAATGAGTACCTAGCATGTTTGGGGCAAAATGCTAATTACCTTGTGAACCGCCCAGAGAGTGCACTAAGTGCTATGAGGAGGTATATAAGTGTAATTGCTTTGCTTTAGGTCAGTGATCAATGCATGTCACAATTCTAAATTTATGCTAATTGTATCATAACAAATCATTTCTCTTGTATTTCCCAATTAGGCAGCAGATGGCTTTCTTTTCGTTGTGGGCTGCGACAGAGGAAAGATTCTATTTGTTTCAGAATCTGTCTTCAAGATTCTCAACTATAGTCAGGTATCTATGTATGTATATCTTACAAAACAGGAAAGCTTAGACTTTTGTGAAGAATGCTGTTTAAATAGTTTTTGTTTAATTTATTGATGCTCAGTGATCAGTTTTTTCTGTTGTCTGTTTATTTTTTGGATTGAATATGAACTGGGCATAAAATCTTGTTTACTCTTGTTTACTGTTGGTGATCTTTATTTAAAATATCATTCAATTGAATTGGAACGGTGAATTACAATGTGTCTGTAATGATTTTAACTGAGTGTATATGTTCTGTCTTGCCAGAATGATCTCATTGGTCAGAGTTTATTTGATTACCTTCATCCAAAAGATATTGCCAAAGTTAAGGAACAGCTCTCTTCTTCAGACACTGCACCACGGGAAAGGCTCATAGATGCAAAAAGTAAGTTTTCAAAAGGTTTATACAACACTGGGAACCCCAAGTTTCCATTGGGAGCATGTGAAAATGAGCTATCACAGATCAGGCACATAATCCTTCCTAGAGGTTCATTTTACACATTTGACTGCAATTCACCAGCTGTTGTAGTAATTACATGTAGTATTGTGCAATGAAGTGTAAAGCTAAGCCAGGTTGACCAGTTTGGACTTGTGTCCCTCCCCCTCCATGCAGCTGGACTTCCAGTTAAAACAGATATAACACCTGGGCCATCTCGACTATGCTCTGGAGCAAGACGTTCATTTTTCTGTAGGATGAAATGCAACAAACCATCTGTGAAATTAGAAGACAAAGACTTCCCTTCTACCTGTTCTAAAAAGAAAGGTACTAGTAGTGTGCATTGATGGACTGTTTAAACAAATTGTTTTGTTTGAATTCTGCCAATAAGCTATTTTGTTTGGGATCTAATAAGATGCTGAAGAGCAATAGCTGCATAAAACAGACCTGATCTAATGTTTGCTTTGTAATAGATTGTTCCTGGCATTATGAAATACCTGTAAGTTGTATGGGTTACCATTGAATTCCATGGCATCAGGATTGTATTTGCTATTAAATTGTCACTTGGGAAATAGGATTTTGTTTCTTGCTTGACAGTGGCCTGTGGCACTACAGAGACTGTTGAAGAAGTAGTGTTATCACTGGTATTCAAGACCATTGATTGGTTCTCATAGCATGCGTTGAAAGAGCAGAAGAAAGGGGACACAAAGTCCAGCACTGAGAGGATATAATTTATTAATACTTCAGAGTAGTTTTCCCATGAGTTAAGAACTCTGTCCTTCAGCACCAGACTTCGTGTTCCATTTTTTTCTTGCCATAGTTCCCCACTTTTTGCTGGGAAAAGTAAGTCCAATTGTTAATTATTAAGGCCATGGTATATTTTATAGATATGTAACCTGTATTTAAATAACTGACCACAACTTGTACTTAAGCAGATCGAAAAATTACCAATCTTTAGTTCTATAGGGAGCAATTATGTTATTCTCACCTATATCAACTCCATCTGCGTGGTAGATAGGTGATGTCTACAGTTTACTATTTTTGTAGTGTTTATCCTATGCATGTTGGCAATGATCCAGGTTGCTGTGGGTAGAACTCCACTCCTATGACACTCTGTGGTAGGGATTAAAGGAGGAGTAATATTCTCAAATTCCTCCTTGTTGAAACAGTCCCTGTCTCTCCATAATAGATAGAAAATTATTCTCACAATCCTTGCCTTTTTTGCTGGCAATATTTCCTATGGATATCCTCTAAATTGGGTACCTTCAGAACTCCACCCTTATTCTTAACATTTAGGATCTCGGTTTCTTGGGGAGTCAATTGAATGTGTTTTTCTCCATTTCAACTGAGTCTAGTTTATGGCAACCTTCATAGTGTAAATGGAAGTTATATACTTAATGTGAACTGGTCAATAAGTATTTTTTTTTAATACGGTGTGGGCCACAAAAAAATGTGGAAAGTAATTAAAGATATGGGAATACCAGAGGCACTTTATATGCCTCATGAGAAATCTGTACATGAGTCAAGAAGCAACAGTTAGGACAAAGTATGGAATGACGGAGTGGTTTGGAATAGGAAAAGGAGTAAGACAAGGCTACATTTTGTCACCCTGCTTATTCAACTTATACACACAGTACATAATGCGCAATGCAGGGATGGAGGAATCACAATATGTGATCAAAATTGCTTGGAGAAACATCAACAATTTGAGATATGCAGATGATACTACCCTAATGGCAGAAAGTGAGGAAGACCTAAAGAAACTCCTGATTAGGTTGAAAGAAGAGAGTGCAAAAAGTTGGCTTGAGACTCAATATCAAGAAAATCAAAATAATGGCAACAGGCCCCAGCAGTCCCTGGAAAATAGATGGGGAAGAAGTAAAAGCAGTGACAGATTTTACTTTCCTAGGAGCAAAGATAACTGCAGATGGTGATTGCAGCCATGAAATAAAAAGGCGACTGATTCTGGGGAGACAAGCTATGAGAAACCTGGGAAACATAGTAAAAAGTAGAGACATCACATTGCAAACAAAAATTTGCATAGTCAAAGCAATGGTATTCCCAGTGGTAATGTATGGTTGTGAGAGCTGGACCATTAGGAAAGCTGAGCGCAGAAGAGTAGACGCCTTTGAGATGTGGTGTTGGAGGAGATTTTTGAGAGTCCCCTGGACAGTGAGGAGAATAAATAAGTCAATATTTGAAGAGATTAGCCCTGACTGCTCCTTAGAAGGACAAATAACAAAGATGAAGCTGAAGTACTTTGGACATCAAATAAGAAGAGAGGACTCTCTTGAGAAAGCTTTGATGCTGGGAAAGGTAGAGGGCAAAAGAAGAAGGGGGTAGCCAAAGATGAGATGGCTAGATGGTATTGTAGACACAATGGGCACAGAGCTGGGCGAGCTGAGTAAGATGGTGGAGGACAGAGGTGCCTGGAGGACAATGGTCCATAGGGTTGGAATTGACTGTGCGACTGAACAACAACAGAATACAAATGACATTTGTAAAGTGCAACATAATCTGTCGGAGAAAGATTGAGATGTCTGCAATGGAACTGGAGCAGAAGGGGGTGGACTTCATGCATGCAGTTTTTTTCTGTTTAGTCCATTAGCCCCTGAAAGGACTGCATGGAGAAATGGGAAACTAGAGAATAACGTAGGCTGTGTGGTACTGAGGAAGAACTTCACTTCAACTGTGAAATTATCTTGCTCCTAGTGTCACAGCATCCTGAGTGCTGGAACAGTGCTGGAAATGCTTGTGGCATTTTGTATCTGTAGTCTGATCTGCTTCTCATAACACATTCTGTCTGTTTAACACTGTGTCTCACAACGTGAACAGACCTTGTTACGGAAGCTAGATGTTATGATATGTAAACCTTGGTGATTGTGCCAGTTGGCCCAGCTCCCAGACACACTACCTTGAAGTAGTCCAGATACCTGAATACATTATCCATATTACCTTTGACAGATTTTAGACTGGAGAACATTCTTGGGCCTCAGGTAGGGGAATCTGTAAATCTGCCTACTGCAGTAATTGTAACAGAATAGCACCTACAAAGGTTTTCCTTTCCATGCAGCGATTCAATGTTAAGAGCATTGTTCCTTTCAGTCAGTGAGTGGATTGAAGTAAATCCATCGGCCATCGTTGCCATCGGTGTGTAATGTTAGTTACCTCTGGTTATTATTTTCTTTGTATTCCATTCAGTACTGTGATAGTTCAGGAAGCATGAGGGTGGAGAGTTGTTTCTCTACTAGGCACAAAGTAAAGAGATAGAGTTTAAGAAGACTGTCAACCTAGCAGCAAAGTTAGTTTACATTTATATACCACCCCAGGGGTGGGGAACCTGCAATCTTAAGGCTTTCTAGGTCCATGATGGTGAACCTTGGCACTCCAGATGTTCTTGGACTTCAATTCCCAGAAACCCAAGCCCCCTGTGAATCCACACAAATGGGTTTACTGCAGTTCATCTGGCCCGTGCCACCCTCATCGCTCCCGGAATGGGCGCATTTTACTTCCGCTTCCGGGAGTGATGAGGGCAGTGCGGGTCGGATGAATCACAGTAAACCCATTTGTGTGGATTCACAGGGGGCTTGGGCGTCTGGGAATTGAAGTCCAGGAACATCTGGAGTGCCGAGGTTCGCCATCACGGTTCTAGGTCGTTAAGTCTGGCCGTTTGCCTGAATCCACATTTTACAGAGCAAATCCTTTTATTTTTAGTAATACATTTCGTTAATACATTACTTTATATATTTTAGTAACTTTCAAATTAAGTTTTTTATTATTATTAAGTGCTAAGAAAGGTTCCCCACCACTGTACCACCCTATAGTTTACTCTTTTCTTACTAGAAATGCTATTGCAGTTGGTCACAATGCTCATATGAGACTACTTGTGATCGATTATAAAATAATAGTAGCTTCTTGGACTCGTCTGTGTGGTGATCCAGTTTCTCTTTCAGAATGGTTAATGAATAGATGATGAGGTATGTCGTATGTGGTCCAACCTAACATATATATAGCCAAAGCTACCTCCTGAGGGTGTGAGATTCATCTCAGTTAAAGCTAGAAGCTGCTTTTGATCAGGAAGGTGTTCTTGAGTCTCATCATCTCTATGGTATAACTTGAGCAAGCATACTTCTCCTGTGCTGCAGTGTCAGCTGTTGACTCGCAGCATCTGTTTAAAAGCATGTGAGCCCTAAGAAAGCTAGGATCTCATATTTCTAGATAAAACATATGCACGAAAATACATGTGCATCCTACAGGACTTTATAGAGCTCTTTACTTATTGAGCACTTAAGATGCAATATGACTGAGCTGGTTGCTTGTGGCATTCTTAAATGTCTGATATGAATGAGCTGCTATGTGCCATTTTTCAGTAACTATATAAACCTTATTTTCTTTTGTAGCAGACCGCAAAAGCTTTTGCACTATCCATAGCACAGGATATTTAAAAAGCTGGCCACCAACAAAAATGGGACTAGATGAAGACAATGAGCCTGATAATGAAGGCTGTAACTTAAGCTGTCTTGTTGCAATTGGACGGTTGCATCCTCATGTAGTTCCTCAACCAGTAAATGGAGAAATCAGGGTTAAACCAACAGAGTATGTTTCTCGGCATGCAATTGATGGAAAATTTGTATTTGTAGATCAAAGGTAAGAACAACATGTTTAATCCAAGGTGCCAAGACACTGGTCTGATGCTGATGTTTATTCTTTAATCTGTCAGGTAATTTGACAGCAGAAATGTCAGTGTGAAAGTAAATAAATTAAATATTTAAAAAACATTTCAAAACAATTTATATCCACATGAAGGCTGTGGTTGTATAAATAATGTGTCACTCTAAATTGCTTAATCCCTGAACATAAACATGTAATTTTTTTGTTCATGAGTGTTGACACTCACAGAATAGTCTACATTTTAAAATAGGAAGGTGGGGTACAATCCGCAATCCGTTTCTGCTGTGTTGGTATTAACTTTTCCCTTTGCTGCCTGGTCAGGAAGCCAGGCTCAGGACATGACATTGCATACCAATAGCTGTACTATGAAACTGGCTAAAGAAGTCATGGGTGTTCTTAGCTTATTATTTCAAGTCCATGGTTTGAAATAATGTCACCTTTAACGAAATGCCACTTTGTGCTACTGAAAATGCGTGATAGTATCTTTGTTTGTCTGTTTAGTCCGTCAGCCCTCGTGTCCAGCGCTTTTTAAAAAAGAGATAAAGGCATACAGACGTTTTCTCTGGGGTAATGCAACCAACTTTAAAGGACAAATTCTTCACTGTAGGGCCGTAATGGTGAAGCTTGGCACTGCAGATGTTCTTGGACTTCAATTCCCAGAAGCCCAAGCCCCCGTGAATCCACACGAATGGGATTACTGCGATTCATCTGGCTCGCGCCGCCCTTGTTGCTCCTGGAAGTGGAAGTAAAACGCGCCCGTATGGAGGAATGGTTAACCCGGAAGAGCCTTAACCATATGGGCGCCTTTTATTTCCGCTTCCAGGAGCGACGAGGGCGGCGCAGGCTGGATGAATCGCAGTATACCCATTCATGCAGATTCACAGGGTGCTTGGGCTTCTGGGAATTGAAGTCTAGGAACATCTGGAGTGCCAAGGTTCGCCATCACGGCTGTAGGGTATTGACTTAGTTTTAACTATTTACAGTCTGGGTTAGCTGACAGTTATTTCACTGTCCCGCCTTTCCCACGGTCTCGCATGGTCTTTAGCGCCACACGATATGTTTGCAATTTGTGGACAGGCAGAGAGCTCTTTACATTAGAAAAGCTGGTGTTCCCAAGAACTATTACACTGCAGTGTGAGTTTTGTGTAAGGTTTTATTAAATCACTTTAGTTTGTGATTGTAGCAACGCTAGAAAACAATTGTACCTTCTTTTTTTATTAGATTAGCCTTTGCTGATGAAAAATTAAGTGGCAAGATCTGAAAACAGAAGAATATACAGTGGTACCTCGGTTTAAAAACTCCTTGGTTAATGTAATTTTCATTTTACGAATGAAAATCCATTGAAAATAATGCCTCCGTTTACGAATTTGTATTGCAAAGTTTTGTAAACCGAAATGCAGTTTCCCATGGGAATGCATTGAACACCACCAATTAATCCGTTCCAAAGGTAAGAAAAAAAAGTCTTTCAATGCATTTCTATGGGAAACCCCATTTCAGTTTATGAACTTTTCACAATACAAAACATTTATTTATTTACCGCCCACTCAGATACAACCCACTATTTTGAGTGCTAAAAATCTGAATTAAATACATACAGTAAAACCCCTTTTGTAAGTCGGGTTTTCCTCCATAAATCGGGGCACCGATATACCCCCAAAAAAACTTTCGTAACTCGAGGCATTAGTAAATCGGGGCTTTACTGTATATCATAGCATACAGCACATAGGGCAAAAATAGGCAGCAAAATGCATGCATAGTTTCTCATAAAAGAGCACAAATATGCATATGCAATAATTCTGCTTGTTTTAGTTGAAATAAAAAACTTAAATGTATGTTGAAACTTTTTCAATATGTTTAGTTGACTAACTATTAACAGTGGCCTGAATTCAACATACAGCTCAGTGCATTTAAGCCCTTTGAAGTCTTTGGGTTTGGGCAGGCCTAACTCTGCAATAGAATGTGTCTGTTGCATCTCTGTTAGGGCAAAGGAGTACAGTATTTGTTCAAAGAGGGAGAAGAATAAACATTTATATATATTATAAATGGCACGGATTTTGCCCCTTTTCATTTGTCATTCTTATCATAGTGATTGCCATGTAAATTTGTATTTTTAAAGAAATAACTATACACTCTTTCTGTATTTTAGGGCAACTGCGATTTTGGCATATTTACCACAAGAACTTCTAGGTACTTCATGTTACGAATACTTTCATCAAGATGATATAGGACATCTTGCAGAATGTCACCGACAAGGTAAATTGTTCGATGCAAGTCAGTTGGTCTAAAGTTCAGATTCTTTTCTCATTGAGGTGATTGGACTAGGAAAAATTATTTTAACAATCTAAATAATAGAATTTTTAAAAGGTGACATTAGAATTAGAACAAGAGGACATACATAGGAAATTTAAAAAGGACTAGAAATTATAGTCCCAAATATCGTTGCAAGCCTCTGATAGAGAAAATACATTGAATCAATTGCTGAATGGTACGTCAGTACATAAATAGATCCCATTGGTTCAATGAGTCTACCCTAGTTGTGACAACTAGTGGGGTTGTAGTTGTTAACAAGTAAGACTGCAAAATAATTGGAGGCATTTTTTTTATTCTGAATGATGTTTGTTCCCCTTTTTCAGTTTTACAATCAAGAGAGAAAATCAATACTAATTGTTTCAAGTTTAAAGTCAAAGACGGATCTTTTATTACATTGAGGAGTTGTTGGTTCAGTTTCATGAACCCTTGGACCAAAGAAGTAGAATATATTGTCTCAACTAATACAGTGGTTTCGTAAGTATCTTCATTCAGCGATATGTTGGGTGCTTTAACCTCACTTTCCATGTATCAGTGTAGGGGAGTGCATTGAATGTTTGTGTCCCTTTTTTTGGTGGTGGTTGTTTTTTTTTTTTGGCATGGCAACCAATCTGAATATAGTATCTCATGAACTCGGCAGTGATGTGTTGTAATACACAGTAATTGTTTTGGCCACTAGGGTTTTTTTAGGTTTGGTGTCATGAAGTGCTTATTCTGAAAAATGTGAAGTCCTATTTTTCTGCTCAGCTGGCACGAAAATCACAAAGGGTTTAATTTAATTTAATTTTCAAGCTTAGATGCCGCCCACTCAGGAGGACCTGACTCAGGGCGGCTCACAAAGTGGCATAAACAAAATACACAAAGATAAAAGCATAAAATAATTATAATTATAATTATAATTATAATAATAACTTTTAATTTATATCCCGCCTTCCCAACTGAAGCCGACTCTAGGCGGCAAACAGCATAATTGATACAATACAATAATCCCAAAATACAATATAGCAATACAAAAAAATAAATCAGAACAATAATAAACAGTACAAATCACATGGTAACAAATTCAAAAATATACATCAGCCTCAAATATCTTTTAACATCAGACACAATCCTCCTCCCTCCCATCGAAAACCGGCCAAAGGCGGGCAAACAAGGGACCAAGGTCCACATAGCGAGGAGGAAAAAGTCTGTGACCAGCTATACCCAAGAAAGGCACCGAACAAACTCAGTCCACTCCCCCAGTTGCCCCCACTTCCCCCGGCCAGTGGGACCAGGGGAAGGAGCATAAAAACAGATAAAAGCATAAAACAGATAAAACATCCCCATTAAAAACCCACCCTCCCATCCATAAAAAGAGGGAGGGGGAGGGTTCTGATTATTACACCAGCCAGTAGGTGGGGGCCACATTCCCACCAGGGCCCCACACCTGCCCCACCAGCCAGGTTTCAGCGTTTTTCTAAAGGGCAGCTATTAGGTTTGCAGCCGTAACTCTGTTGGCAGGAGGTTCCAGAGGGCCGGTGCAGACACAGAGAAGGCCCTCCTTCTTGTGCTAGAGAGACGAGCCCCTCTAGCTGATGGTATGACTAGAGAGCCCCTCCGGTCCGCTCTGGTTGGATGGACAGACGTTCTTGGAGCGATGCAGTCTCTTAGGTATCCTGGCCCACTACCATGTAGGGCTTTAAAGGTCATCACCAGCACCTTGAATTGCACCCGGAGGCAAACTGGTAACCAGTGCAGATCCCGAAGCAGTGGCGAGGCACAGGCATAGCGTCCGCACCCAATCAACACCCGTGCAGCCGCATTCTGGACTAGCTGCAGCCTCCGAATGGTCGTCAAGGGCAGTCCCATGTAGAGCGCATTACAATAATCTAGTCTGGAGGTGACCAGAGCATGTGTGACCACGAGTAAGGAGTCCCGGTCCAGAGGGTATAGTAAGGAAAGGGTGGGTGATGACTGTGGAATAGCATCAGCACAATTGGAAAGACTGAAATGTCCAGAATTTTTCAAAGTTCCTTTCAGTATTGTAACCTCTCCAGTCTCACAGACTCCCAACAAAAACATCTACTACCCTCTGGTTTTGGAAGAGGAAACTAGTGAAGACTGCTGACCACTGGATGAGTCCTATGGCCTATTTCTATAGCACCACTTCTCTGGAAGCACTAAGAATAAAAAAGCTAGTCAACATGTTCACTCTGATTAGAAACTAGAGGTGCTAGTTACAAAAATACATCCACCTTCTCCTGTTCACCCTGATACCATCCCGATAGGGAGGGCTCAGAGAATCATATCAGTTTTTGGAGTCACACCTTCCCTTTTTCATTTCTTTTGTGAATTCTTCACTATGAAGGTTTCTATGGATATAATCTGAAAAGAGTAACACAACTTTTGGTATGCTACATAACTGGTTGCACTCAGATATTTCACTTGTCTTTCTTTTTCTTGTGGATGTCCAGTGCCAATGTACCTGATGGTGGAGATGCGACTTTTCCACAACTTGCAGCTTCGCCACACAGCATGGACAGTGTACTCCAGTCAGGAGAAGGTAACTAAAGTATTAGACTGTACCAAACTAATAGCAGCATTCAGTCTACATTAGTTTCTTCAGCCACCTGGACTCTGCACTATTCTGTGAAGTTAATCAGTCATGCTCTAGATCAGTGTTTCCCAATCACAAGATTGCAGAGGCAAAGAGGAGGTGAAATGTCATCATATTGACCCCTCTCTCTTTTTAATGGAAACATATGATATGGAAATAAATAAATCTCCACAACTGCTGTGCTTCCACTAGATCTCTTGGTTCTAACAGCAGAACAAGGACTCATTTCCACTCTCTCTGCAACCCTCTATGGTGCAAAAGCCTGATCTAAAGGTTTTCTTTTAAAAAATCCATTTAAGCAAGATTGTGAAGTCTCCAGTTGGTCAAATATACTCAAAAGAAGAAAGAATACTGAAAAGTAAGACCCAGGGCAATATCTCGTCCAATGAGAGATTTATGGAGTCAAGAAATCTAGTGGCAATTTTAGTATCCATTGACTTCCATTGTCTGCTTTATTATAGTAATTGTTCCCAGCCCATAATGGATTCCTACTTTGTGGAAATGATCCTGGAAAGCAGGCTTTACTAGCACCTGTGTGTGAGGCCAGCCAGGCTCAGGGATTGAATGAATTTTCATGCAATATGCAATGCAATTGACTGCCAATCCTACCTCCAGTCAATGTGTTTCTCTCCCTCTGTTTTCTATGATTTCTTCTGTCAAATCCTCTCCAGGGTTTCTCAACCTTGGGCCTCCAGATGTTCTTGGACTTCAGTGGCCAGAAGCCAAAGTCAGTACACCTGCTGATTGAGGCTTCTGGTAATTGAAGCCCAATAACATCTGGCAGCCCAAGGTTGAGAAACCTTGCATCGTATAGACTGAAATGCTGCAATTTAAATTTACTAAATAGCAGTATCCATCTGTTAGTTCAAGCCACGTATTGTCTGGTAACTTGACAAAACATGCTCCTTTTATGTAACCAACAAAAAATGCATAAAATAAGTTTTGAGGTTCAGTTTTATTTAGCTTCTCTTTGCCAGAGAGACTAAGCTTTCATTTTTTTTTACCTGGTAACTATGGATTATCATCCTTTTGTAGCATTCTGCTTGGCAGAAACTGATCCATTTTACCCCAGTTTGAAGTGATTAGAGATAACAAGCTATTAGTACATGGTGACCTTCGTTAGCTTCCACTGGATTACATAAAGGGTCTAGATCTAGTGAAATGAGGTTATGTTTATGTGCCCTGACGGTTGTAAAGCAGGAGGCTTGATCTTTGGCTGTAACACCATCATGGGGTTTAGAGGAGGAAGATGGGTCACTTTTCTTTTGCCAGTTCAGATGCTGTGAAGTGTAATGTGCAAGCTTGCACTGAAAGTAGCCAAGAGAATTTGTTTTTGAATGTGACTCTTTGGTAGTGGTAAATCTGACTGGTTCCAGTGACAAACTCAGGAATGAGGGGGAATCTCACCAGAAAGAAAGAAAGACACCTACCTGTTATCAGTCTGTCCCTTTGCTTCACAGAAAGGTGCTGAAGGGTGGCAGGTATGGTCAGCAGTTCCCTTAAGCCAAATTTACAGCTCAGAGGAGGTCCCCAAATCCTCCACAGTGCCTTGTGTCTCCTTGCCTATAGATAGAAATGCAGGAGGAGGAGTGTGGTTTCCTTAAAGAAGGGCATATGCAGTTGCTTCACCATTGTTGTATAGTTTGTATTTTAGCAGCAGCTCTAGTAATATGTATTGCAGGGATTTCCAACCTTTTTACGCCGTGGGCCTGACCATGCCCCCTGGTCAACTGAGCGGGCTGGACCATGCCCCCTGAAGAGGAAACAGGTGCATTTATGGCTGTCGTAAATGTGCTCACTTTCACGTTTACACACGCACATGTGCATTTTATGGCTGATGTAAACATGCCCACTTCCAAGTGTGGTGGCGGTGGCACGGGCCATATCAAATGGTGCTGTGGGCCCGAGCCGGCCCACGGGCCATAGGTTGGAAACCCATGACCTATAGAGTCCATCTCTAAGTCAAGGGAATAATTTTCATTCACGAAGAACCTCTTCATTATATTTTCTCTCCCCTCTTCCTGTGTGAAGCTTGAGGTGGTACATGTGCCTCACAAAACCCCGCCCCCCAATGTAAACACAACAAACCTGTGATGATTAGGTGAAGAGGACAGCAGGTCCTGGCTGAACGGGGAGTTGATACAGGGCTTCCTCCCTCGACCGACACACAGAGCCACAGGTGGGGGCGGGGGGGGTTAACCTTCCAAATAATGTTAGATTACCCTTCCTATTGTCAATGGTCATGCTAGTTGGGATTGATTATTGAAGAGGAGGGTGGAAGCAGTGGTGGGCATCAGCAGGTTCGCACCAGTTCTCCAGAACCGGTAGCAGAAATTCTGGCTGGCCCTGCCCATCCAAGTTTTGAAATAAAGTAGTCCTAATTTGGATGCAACACAGGGTTTTCCCCCTGGTCACGCCCACCATGCCACACCCACAGTGTGGTAGCAATTTTTTTTTAGAGCCCACCACTGAGTGGAAGGTTATGATTTATTACAGTACATAACATCCTACATTCCCACTAAAAAACAGTGACCAATATGGCTAACATCAATTTAAAATATATATTTTTTAAAGAATAGACAAAAAACATGTTAATTGCAGTAATCAAAGCAAGGTAAATAATTACTGTATTCACTGTAAATACTTCAAAAGGCAGTTTGAAGAGATGTCGCTTGATAGCCTTCCTAAAAGCAATGGAAGTGTAGCAACATCGGGAGAGCCACCTCTTCCTTTTTCCTGCTGCAACCTCTACACTTCAGGAGGCTGTTTAAGCTCCTCAGAAGGCAAGGGTGTCCACTCAGTGCCTATGTTGGGAAGCATTTGCACCTTACCTGGGCTTGTAAGGGTTGAGAGCTAATTTTCTTATTATCAATGGAAGCATGGGAATTGGGATAGGAATAAAGATTTTCATTTCTTTCTTTTGGCCTTTATAACAGTTCTTTGGGGAGGGGGGAGGGAACATGTGCATGTCGGCTTCCGTTATCCCATAAAAACAGTTGTATATAGCAGGTTATCCAAAAGAGCCTGTACAATTAGAGCATCATCCATCAGGATGCATAACGTAGTAATATGATACATGAGTAGTATACAACTACTGCGAATTAGGATACATTATTAAGCCACAAGTGTGTATGCTTAGATATTAATATAATACCAAAAGGTTAGTTTCTAAGCTTCTTCCTGTATATTTAAACCAGCTTCTGACTGCTAAACTTAGATATGTGAAATAAATAAGCAAGATCATAAAATTAAGATGGGAGGTGGAAAAAATGAAGCTGTTTTTCTACTGTAAAACCAAACAGTATTAGAAAAGTACAGAATGCAATATATTTCCCAGATAGATAGTGGATAGGAGGAAGAGAAAACAGCTGCAATTCTCTCTACCCTCAGTTCTTCCTCTTAACCAAGCATAGTAAACTTTTTTGTTCTCTTTTTTTCCATTTCTAACATTTGCTTTTTGCTATTTGTAAGGTGGCCCCAAACGTTCGCTCCCAACAGTTCCTGGTATTCCTGGTGGAACAAGGGCAGGAGCTGGTAAAATTGGCAGGATGATTGCTGAAGAAATCATGGAGATTCATAGGTAAGAGATACTGCTTGAGTCTTCTTCTTTCGCACATTGTAGTCTTGAAAGGAATGATTAATTGTTTATTTTCCTTAATTAGTCAAAAAATATCATACTCTGTTACATTCAGATTACTGTGGTACTAGGACACTATACAAACCAGTTTATTAATCTTTCTTGTTGTAGTCCATTTACAGTAAGTTGTGTAAAATGATCAGTGGTTGCTGTAGAAGCATGAGGGAAGAGAACATGTGGAACCTTTGAGTTAAGTTGAACCACAGTAAGCCATGCTTAGAATACAGTCTCCAAAATTATGGCAATCATAGATAGGCAAAGAGAGGCAATCACAGGTACCATCAGTGGGAAATACCTCCTTAGGTTTATTATTTCCAATCATACACATCACAGAGAACATTAGACCAGGAGTTCTCAACCTTTTTAAGCCAGGGGCTGGGTCACGCTCCCTCAGATAGCTTCAGGGGCTGGACAGCCATTTTGCTCTTCCTCCACCACACGGCACTTCCTGGTGTGGTGGAGGTGGGTCACATGAAATGGTGCCGTGGGCTGCATCCGGCCTGCGGGCCCCAGGTTGAGAATCCCTGCCTTAGACTGTTACAGTTATGTTACTACAACTCCTAAACTCTGATGAGCAAAGTAGCTGCCTATCAAGAGCTAATAGGTAAGAAAAGGTTTCCTCACTATGAACACAGAGAGAAGGACCTTCTGGCCATATTTTGCCAAGTAAACTACTGCACAGGACGCACCTTTCTGTGTTCATGTGTAAATCCTGCATAGTTCATGTGCTAAAAACATAATTGCTTCACTCACTCATGTGACCAGTTGTCATGTGCGATGCTGTACCATTTAAGCATATTTATATTGCCTTTCTAATGCGGCTGATGTTGATGTGACAGGATAAGAGGCTCCTCGCCATCAAGCTGTGGTTCTAGTCCATTGAACATGACCAGCACACCTCCCCCTGACACTTCTTCACCAGGAGGCAAAAAGGTGAGAAAGCAGGACTGCAGGGTGTTGACTGGAAGACTGTGCTGTAGACGCCTGGCGTGCTGTTCAGGGGGATACAACCTGTGGCAGTCAATATGCCAAACAAATGCCTCATACCGCCATCAGGCAACAAAGACATCCTTGTGCCCAATGAACAGTCTGGGGTAGCTCATACAGCTTTGTCACAGGCAGTTGTATCTGTGTGGGGGTAGTTTCATTAATCAAAAAACTAACCTTTGAGAATGGGTTTTGTTTAAATACCTTTAGAATGAACATACAGTAGTTGACAAATTAGTTTGTCAAGTTTTGCAATGCGACATTGGCGGAAAAAATTATATAAGCTTTAAAATTTATAAATATGAGATAAATAAATTTAAATGGGGTTTTTTGACCATTTGCCAGAAAAGTACTTCTCTGTGTACTAAGAGGAAGCTTTTGTACAGAAATGTAATTTCACCAAA
Source organism: Bradypodion pumilum (assembly GCA_035047305.1). NCBI lineage: Eukaryota > Metazoa > Chordata > Lepidosauria > Squamata > Chamaeleonidae > Bradypodion > Bradypodion pumilum. The sequence goes on from JAWDJD010000001.1 coordinate 406,675,262, forward strand.
AGGGTAGGTAAGAACAAATGCATAGAGCACTAGGTATAGTAGTAGTTCACTGCAGTGCAACTTCGGATTGATTGTAAGTGGGAGCAGATGAAAGACTGCATTGTTTAACAACGTAAAAGTACTGAGTGAAGTAGTAGCAATCCCATTGCACATTATATCACCCTGTCTTGTCCATCTGCTTCTGTTAAGAGGCTTTCTTACTGAAAGAGAAATCAATTACTTAAAAATAATCTTTCAGGCGCTCACTCAGTTGATAGGTGTAAGAATACACAAATATAGGTTATTCCTGAAAGCAGGGGTGGGGAACTGACAGGCCTGGAGGCCAAACTTTCATCTCTCAACACCTGCTGTGGGCAGCGCCAGGTTCAGAAATGCCTGAACGTGGGCTCAAAATAGGCCATCGCCACTTCTAGTTTTGACTTTCAAGTGGTTAGGGCTGGGAAGACTTGTTATCACCACTCCTCTGAACCAAAAGTGCCACTCCTGGAAGCTTTTGGGGATGTTAAAACTATTTTGGGGCCCAAAAAAACAAAACAAAAGTTTGTGTATCTGCCCCCACCCCCCTCCAAACAGGGAACTCTACTCCAGACACTAGACCAGGGTTTCTCAACTGATGGCCCGGGGGCCAGATGCGGCCCATGACACCATTTCATGTGGCCCCCCCACTGCCTCCACCACACCCGGAAGTGCCATGTATAACAGGCAGGGCAAAATGGCTATCCTCCATTCTGAGGGAGTGTGTCTGAGGGAGTGTGACCCACTCCTCGGCTTAAGATTGAGAACCCCTGGATTAGACATTGACATCTCCCACCTTAAAGTACAGTGGTATCTCATACAATGATTTTAAGCCATTCCATTGGGCTCGTTGTTGTACGAAATAATTGCTATACGATACATGCATCGTATAGCGGTTTCCCCTATGGGATGCACCGCACGACGATTTTTTCCCCGCTAAGTGGTTTTTCCCATTGAAAAATACGATTTTTTCCATAGGGAAAATGGTTATGCAGGACGCCATTTCCCCCAAAAACCTACCGTATTTTTTGGACCATAAGACGCACTTTGTCTCCCTCAAAAGTGGGGAGAAAATGAGGGTGCGTCTTATAGTCCAAATGCTGGTCTTCAGCCAGCTGTGGCTGTTGTAAAAGGATATTTTACAAGAGCCGCAGCTGGCCAAATACTACTACTGCCGCCTTTCAGCTGTTCAGCTGTTGGGGCGGGGGGGGGGGATATGAAAAACAAGTGGCCACTACAGGGCGAAAATTGCAATTTTCCATTTAAATGCTTTGGAAATAAATTTCTTGTATTCAAAAGTTTTCTGTTTGTATGTTCCCAATGCGTTTAAGTGGGAAACCAAACCTGTGCTTAAAAAGAAAGGGTTTCACTTACCTTGATGCCTTTGTCTCTACTCCACATGGACAAAATGGAGGGGGAAACATGCTTCCTGGACCTGGTTGAAAGGAGAGCAAGAGGCTAGACTAGAGTATCACTTCCTTCCTCAGTGCAATTGGCCTGCCTGCCCATTTCCCCTGCAGCGCCACCACTGGTTGGTGGTGCAAAATACAGTATTATTATTTTTTGTTTTCCTGCTCTGAAAACTGGGTGCGTCTTATGGTCAGGTGTGTCTTATGGTCCAAAAAATACGGTAATTGTTATGCGATTTCATTGCTATACAGGGTGATTGTTGTATGAGGTTCCACTGTATTTAGGCAGTTTCTGTTTAGTCGAAACCAGTGTGATTCCACTGTATTACTTTAATCTACTAACTGTTTTAATAGATACATGTTGAGTGGGGGGGGGGGAGAATCGAGTGGTCCACAGGCATCAACAGCGAATGGCCCTCAAGGACTTGACAGATTGTGATTTTCTTCTAATACAAAATGTACGCAGTTTGTTCCTGCATTGCTTTAGCAACAAAACAGGTTTTTTAAATTTGGAAATGAATAGTCAATTCCAGTATCATTTGAAGGGTGTGATACTGCTCTTGCAGGAAAAATGCCCCCAAGTCCCTAGACTAGGGATTCCCAACCTGTAGCCCACAGGCCGAATGCAGCCCACAGCACCATTTCATTTGGCCCACCACCACCTCCACCACACCAGGAAGTGCCATGTGGTAGAGGACAGGCAAAATGGCCATCCAGTCCCGAAGCTGTCTGAGGGAGTGTGACCCGCCCCCCGGCTTTAAAAGGTTGAGAACTCCTGCCCTAGACAATGATTTATAGAACTTGCCCATATCTATGGTACATGCGATAAACCTTCACATCTGTGGAGGAGAATGCTAACATAACATAGTGGTATGATGAATTATTGTGTCATAGCTGAAATAAAATACAACACCATCTTGGCAGAATTTTCAAGATAGCCTTTGCGCTACACAAAGATTCATTCTAGGACTTTAGTTGAATACTGCAAATTTACCAGACCATTCTAATAAGCTTTCGCAAGTAGAAAATATGTTTAGTAAAAGCAACATTTTATATGTCTTGTTGAACTTGAGAGGAATTGTCTTTGTAAACTGATGGGTTCTTTTGAATGGCAGAGCAGTGTTACAAGTTGTATTTCATTATTTTCTCTTGCTTCTAAGGCTCTTTAAATACCCAGAGCAATGCAAGTATGTTTTGCAAATGTATGTAGGTCAAGATGTGAAAAATTAATCTGTAAAGCAACTTTTAATATACGGTACACAGTTTAACACCATACAGCATGCTATTTAAACATTCTGTGCTGGAGATAACCTTGTTTTTTGAAGACTCTTAAGCCATCTACTGGTCAACATTTAATTCTGCTATGATTTAATTGAGTGACGTTTTCTTTAAACTTCCTCTTGTCCCAGATTCAGAAGATCAGGTTAGGCTTTGGATATGGGAGAATCAGAAGTACTGTATAGTTCAGTTTAATATCTTGGACTCTCTGTAGATATTACATTAATAAAATAGTGTACCAGTAGTAGTTTTTTTTACTAATCTGGCCATGTTATCCTGCTATGGTAATAGAGTAGACCATACTGCCGGTGACTCAACGCCGAGTGTCAGGCAATTAACTAACCTGACAACCCTGAGGACTAATGGTATTGGGTGCCAAAGTCAACAGGGAAGGATGATGGTCCCCCCAAGTGACCATCACACTTGAGTCCATCTTCATCAGGGGTTCCCAACCTTTTCCTGCCAGGGGCCTGAACATGCCCCTTCAGTCAGCTGCGGGGCCAGTCACATAGTTCTTCCTGGTGGTAGCAGCGTGTGCATTTGCATTGTGTTTTTGGGCATTTCCCCCATCTCTGCTGTTTTCCTTGGAGGATGGAGCAGGGGAGGAATATTTTCGCACTGTTTTTGAATTTTTCGCCATGTTTTTGCAGTGTTTCTGTGCAAAAACGCATTGATTCCAGCACTTCCAGTGATGTCAGGGCAATTTGGCCTGGGGGCGGGTGACTTCAGCCTGGGGCCTGGATCCGGCTCACAGGCTGTAGGTTGGGAACCCCTGACTGAGTGCAGCAGCTTCATCAATACTGTCCTGCAGCTGACGAGGACTTTACATGCCAAAAGGGCTCAGGACCAGAAAGTGATTCGCGGGACTGGATCACTGGTACAGAATGCGGATGCGGAAGGCAGATAGAAAAGCCACTGCATTATATTCTCAGGACAGTCTTCATGGCTGATTGCCATGATGATCGCCAATATTTGGATATGATAGAAGAAATGGTAGTAATAGTTTTATAAGGTATTCTAACAATGGACAGAATCCTACAAGGCCTAGTAACAGCCTAGTCACAATGTGAATAAGTAATCACATGAATGTTTGTTAACTAGACTATAAGTGGCATTTAAGACAATACTGTATAACAAGTAGTACAAAAACAAAATATGAGTTCCATATTACAAAATCACCTATTCCATGGCATAAAGATGTAAAAGTGATATACTGTACCATAAAATCACGGTGTAAAAATGGAATAGAAAAAAAATGGTAGAGACTAAAATAAGATTTAAAACCAGAAGTTCTGACAAAATAACAGCTTGGGCTGCCTGTATGGGTGTTAGTAGATGAAAACACTATCCTGTGCTTTAGCCAGCCTAAACTCAGGTTTTTTTTGTCTAGAACAGGGATCCCCAACCTAAGGCCCTTGGGCAGGATCTGGACCACGGCACCATTTCATGTGGCTCCCCACCCCCTCCAAGGGCATTCGAGAAACAAAATGGCTGCTCCCATTGTGCAGGCAGGGCAAAATGGCCATCTGGCCCTTGAAGCTGACAGAGAGCGTGACCTGGCCCCTGGCTTGAAAAGGTTGGGAACCCCTGGTCTAGAATAAGATAATGATATTATCTTGAAGTAGGATGGAGACAATCAAAAGCATCAGTCAGAGGCTGCTTTCTTCTCACCAGCTTTGTTCACTTGATTACTCTGATTTGGATCTATGAAAACACTACCCAGAATCCTATTAGATGTTTAGATGCGTGCAAGAGGAATGGCAGATGTTGCAGCAGCTACCGTGTTTCCCCGAATATAAGACACTGTCTTATATTTTTTAAAACTCCAAAATTAGCACAAGGTCTTATTTTCAGGGGATGTCTTATTTTTCCATGAAGAAGAATACCAGTCTCGATCATGCTTCCCCACTCACAACCAAGGGGCGCTTCCCTTGGTTACGAGTGGGGAAGCGCGATCGAGACTGGCCTCAGCTGTGAGGCAGCCAGCGTGGCCCATAAGAAGGCCTGCCGTGTCGGCAAGCTTTCTTATGGGCCACGCGGCCGCCTTACAGCCAGGAGGTAAGGAAGTCTTATTTTTGGATGGGGCCTTATATTTCAAAGGCAGGGGGAAAAAAGGGGGGGGGGTGTCCTATTATGGGAGGAGGTCCTATATTCGGGGAAACAGGGTAATTGATGATGGGCAAGCTACATTTGTCAATTGTATGTGTAGCACATGTCTGGCACCTTGTCAGTTAATCTCAATTAGTCATAGCAACCTCTAGGATTCTTGCATGTGCATAAATATCAGGTAAGATTTTGTCCCCCTTCACATCACTTGATGCTTTTATTTTTTGCAGTGTTATTCTCAAGTCTGTGATAAATTAGAATATGATGGTAGTCAGCATTGAATTTGAAGGGAATCATCCATTGTGCCATTAGAAATCTGGGGCAGAAAAGCACACTGCTGCCTAGAAGCAAGAAGAATAGACTCTACAAGCAATAGCCACGTGTTGCCTCTTATTACTTACTTACTTTACTTACTTACTAGATTTATAGGCCGCCTTCCTTGCCTCGGCAACCCAACTCTTGGTTGTCTTTCTTAATTTAATCTAGTTGGGGTATTGTAAAGTTCATTCTCCAGTTCCCTTTGCCTGACCCAGTGTGAGAAAGATTAGCCGGTAATACAGGGTTGCCGTTAACAGGGTACGCCCGATTGTGGTTCAAAAACACCACAGTCTTTGAGGAGGCGCTCTCTGTGTATCCCAGCATTGTAGATTAGAACGTCTTTAAGAGCAATTATGATGGCAGTATCTTATTATGCCTGCATTTATTAAGATAAGGATATGCATTCAGAGCTTTATTATATAGTGACTCACTTTTCATTTCCTAAGATGAGTAGATTTCAGTGGGAAGAAACTCCCATGTGATGACTTACTCACATTGTGACTAGGCTGTTACTAGGCCTGAAATAATCATAGGGAAAAATCTAAATGAGTCACCTTGTTAATTTAAGTCATTAGAACTCGCTTAGGAATTGACAGATAATTCTGTCTCAGTCTGAAAAGAAATCAAGTGGCATAACCATAATTCCACAGATTCAGTAGAAAATCAGTGTAACCTACACATATCTCAAAAGAGAGTAACAGAAAGACTAGATTCCTTAAGCATTACACTCTTGGTATATTTTGAAGAAATTATTTCTCTACTCTATGGCAGCTCATTTTCTTTTCTTTGAGGCTTCCATCCTGGCAGGATTTTTATTAGTTTTCATGATAAGGCATTATGATCTGTTCACTGTCATGGTAATTTCTTAGCGTCATTAAGCAGCACTTATTTGCCATGTTATGTCTTATGATTACTTGACTAATATGCCTGGAACTCTTGAATCACACAAATGTTTAGATCAGGGGTTCCCAACCTAAGGACTGCAGGCCAAATCTGGCCTGTGACACCATTTCATGTGCCCCCCCCCCCCGCTACTCCAAGGACATTCAAGAAACAAAATGGCTGCTCCTTTGAAGCTGTTGGGACAAAATAGCCGGCTCCATCATGCAGGCAGTGCAAAATGGCCATACAGCCCTCAAAGCTGACTGAGAGTGTGTGATCTGGCCCCCGGCTTGAAAAGGTTGGGAACCCTGGTTTAGATACTTAGGTAAGAATTCTGCTGATTAATTAGCAAAAGGGAAGTGGTTTAAATCACAGTGGGGACATGCTGCTAGTTTGTGAGTTGTCAGTAGTATCCCTCATTGCATGCCAACTTATATGATTGGAATGCACAGGAGAAACTAGTGACAATTCACTCCTGTGATTTATACCATTACACTTGTGCCAGCATAACCAATCAATGGGATTCAAGCCTCTGAGTCTTTCAAAGCATTCAGGACAGTGTACAGATAATACTTTCAAACAAATTTTGCATGATGCTCTTTGTGCATGTTTCCTTATTCAGTATCATTCAGGTTAGTAGATGCCCAAATTGTTAGTATTAAACACAGATCACCTCCTATATCCCACTGGGCATACATTTCAAAATCTTCCAGATCCCTAAAATGGCAAAAAGCAGCACTCTATCTGATATTGATCATACTTCAGTCATACAGATGGGGGATGAGGTGGAAATGCCTCTGCTGATCTTTGTATGCACTAATGGGATGGCTTCTGGTGGGAACAGTGTTACAGTACTGTATTTAAAACACTGTTTTATCACCACATTATATTGCAGATGTCTTCTAGTGGTCAGCTCTGGTAATGCATCTTAGAAATAAGTAATTTATATGCAATCTAGGATATTTAGTGAATATTTTCAACCTGCAGATACTAACCTGTACTAATAGAGAATGACAGGTTCTGGGGTTAATTCTCCTAAGTATAAATATATGAACACATTTTGTTTGAGTGGTCTACTTCTGTAACTAATTCACAAATGGTCCCATGAAAATAGTTCAGAATGTAGCTTTGAGCAAGTTTCATGGATAACTATTTTTTTTAAATGTGGGCAATACCTTTATCTTATAATTTATGTTTGAAAAACCAAAAAATGTTATATCAGTATTTTATAAGATACTAGCTGATTGCCCAGCCTTGCCGGGCAGGTATGGATTCTGTGTTGGTGGGGTGGTTTGGGGGGGTAACGCAAAGGCGGCAGCCAGCAATCCGTCAGGAGAGGTGCTTTTCCTGTTGGATTGCTGGCTGCCGCCTTTGCATTACCCCCTCAACTGTTTCAACGGTTGACACGAAACAGTTGAGGGGGAAATGCAAAGGCGCCAGCCAGCGATTCATCAGGGGAGGAGCTCTCCCTGGAGGATTGCTGGCTGCCGCCTGTGAATTTTTCCCTCCGCTGTTTTGTGGGCTGGCTCGAAACAGCAGAGGGGAAATGGCAAGGGCAAGAGCCATTAGGCACAACTGAGGGCAGGAGGGACAGCAGGGCAGAGGCAGCGCCTACGGCGGCACCTCGCCCAGCCGTGTCATCAGGCGGCGTGTCATCGGGCGGCATGGCACAGGCGGCGCCTACGGTGGCACCTTGCCCGGCCTTGTCCTCAGGCAGACCGTTCCCTCAGCCCGAGCTCTGTCTGTCTCAGTAAGGCAGGGCCTTGGGTTGTTTTTGGGTGCGCATTGGCCTTTTTTTTACACACGCACTGCCTGTCCTGCCGCCTCCGTGCCTGATTGGCTGAGGCGTGCTGCAGCACAGGTGCTGGGAAACTTAGTTTTTTTGTTTTCTGTGTTCGTGGGGCATTGGCCCCACTCTCGGCTTTCGGACCCTTATGGCGGTGTTGTGCAGTGGTGTTGTCAGGGAAGTAAGGTGTTAACAGCACATTACGGGATAGGCGGGGCGTGTGTGGGAGCGCATTCCGAGACACACACGGCCACATCCCTTCTTTATAGGTACAGATTCATAAAATCTAATTCTTGAATGCAAGCTAATTGTGAGAACATGAACTTATTTTATAGACAGGATTAAGTACTAAATACACAATAGAAATATTGCTGGACACTCAGATTTTTGTTGTTTTTCCTTCCTTTCATTTTAGATTTTGAATGGTGGAACACCAGACATTGCTCCTACCAGTTTACTATCAAGCCAAATACAAGACAATCCAGGCTATCCTTATTCTGACAATTCTTCCATTCTTGGTAAGCAAAATCATGGAAAGTAGGACCATTCCTTTCTCCTTCCATTTGCTCCTTTCTCAGTTAATTCTTTCATAGCAGGTCTGGATTATACCAAGTTACAGTAAGATCTGTAATTCGAGGAACAGGCACGTGCAATATTGTTCAAATTTCTAATGATACAATGCCAAGTCACTGATACCGTGAAAGACATAGGATATACTCTTTTCAAGCAATTGCAAATACAGTAGAACCTCGGATAAAGTCCAAACTCCATTCCATAAGTTTGGACTTTATCCGATTCAAATGGGTGATGCATCGGATAACATCCAAAAATGGACTTTATCTGAGGTTCCTATACCAAATACCTTGGATAACGTCCATTTTTAAGCGGTTTTGGACTTTATCCGAGGTACCACTGTAGCTATCACAGCAATAGTATAGTACTATTGCTTCTTAACAAATCTGAGAGGCAATTTTACAATTTTCCTAGATAATCGGTTTATTTAGCTATGCATTAGTAACAAACATGATATACTTAGGGCGAGTCCTTGATGCTGAAGATGTTAAAAGTACAGTGGTACCTCGCTTTAAAGAGCATAATGCGTTCTGTGGGATTGCTCTTTAAGCGACACTTGGAAAAAGCGCAGTTGCTGCCATTGTAAGTGACCGATTGTGACTTCTGGTGGGGGAATTGCAAACCCCGATTTAGTTGTTAAGCTAGTTTTTGGTTGGTTTTAGTTGTTAAGTGTGGGCGACCATTCAGAGAAAATTATGCTCTTTAAGTGAGTTAGTCTGTAAGCAAGGCGCTCTTTATGCAAGGTTTTACTGTATGCTTAAATGCATCACCAGCTCTGTCCCTCTAGATTTGTTCAGTAAGAATTGTCAGTGATCTTAAGCTTCCATTAAGAGGGCAAGATATGCATGAATTTGATATTTATGAGTGTAGGTAGGACATGACAGCAAAGACGAATTCCAACAGTTTCTGCCCCTTGTTCTTGGTTTTTCCTTGGTGTCATTTTAACTGTACAATGGTACCTCATACAATTTTAATCCATTCATGGGGCTCGTTGTTATATGAAACAATTGCTATACGATGCATGCATTATAGCGATTTTTCTTATGGGATGCACCGTACGATTTTTTTTTTTGCTAAGTGGTTTTTCCCATTGAAAAAATGCTGTACATTTTTCCCATAGAAAAAATTGTTATGTGGGATGCCATTTCCCCCAAAAAACTAATTGTTATGCGTTTACGTTGCTATACGGGACGATTGTTGTATGAGGTTCCACTGTATTATTCAAAGTATAGTAAGACAAACCATCTTTTCATATCTACTAAACCTTTTTCTATTCTTTTTCCAGGGGAAAATTCACATATAGGCATCGATATGATAGACAATGACCAAGGATCCAGCAGTCCCAGCAATGACGAGGCAGCAATGGCAGTTATCATGAGCCTCTTGGAAGCAGATGCGGGTCTTGGGGGGCCTGTTGACTTCAGCGACTTACCATGGCCATTGTAAATGCTACCCCATAGTTTTGACATCTGGATATATCCAAGTGCATTATTGGTGGAATTCTCCATTCTGTGAAGCTTGTTGAATTGCTTTGATGTTTTAATTTCATAAGCCATATCAAGAGGACAGTCATCCTCCCATGTGTAATTTCAGACCAAGTGGGGATGAACCTGCTACAGTGTTTCTACATTATTGATTTGGTTAGCTGTGTATAGCTTGCATTAACTGTATATTTTGGGTTTTGTTCTTGTGTTGACTTTTTTTAAAACAAAGATCACTGTGTAAACTAAGCACTGGCATCACTGGTAGCTTTTATATGCAAATGGTCATTTCAGCTGTACGGTGTGTTTTTACACTACAGAAAAAGTCCCCTATGTGGATAATGGATATTTCTTATACTAATGTATCAAATGTTTCTTGTAAGATCCTTTATTATAAATATTGTTGAAGTGTAATGTATTAGACAGTTGAATATTTTTAACATAAAATGTTTTTCCCATGTTCTACATTTATTTACTTAGATCATGAAATGCATCACGGTATGCTGGGGGAGAATCCCAGCAACTACTGGCCACTCAGGCAGCTGACATTATCAAAGCAAACCACTATTATGGCTGAACCCTACCATTGATGTGAGCCTAGAACCATGATGGCAAACCTTGTTCTTGGACTTCAATTCCCGGAAGGCCAAGCCCCCATGAATCCACACAAAGGGGATTACTGCGATTCATCCGGCCCACCTCCCTTGTTGCTCCCGGAAGCGGAAGTAAAATGCACCCAGACGGGGGCTTGGGCTTCTGGGAATTGAAGTCCAAGAACATCTGGAGTGCCAAGGTTCGCCATCACAAGCCTAGGACAATTTTTCAAGGAACAAAATTCAACACCTCTTAGAAAGTACCTAGCAAAGCATGTAAACTCACAACCTACATTTTGAAACAAATGAACAAATGACAAAAATTAACATGTTAAAACCCATCAGATTAATGCCTTTCAGCCACATTTACAAAGGCTTCATATAGAAGAAATACATAGTTCTACGAGAGAAAAGGAGGCAGTACGGAAGTATCAACACTGCATTCTTCCTGTTTTCCAAGATGTGGTACATAAAGGGATGATCTTCCCTTTTTACTTAAATTTCTCATTGGACTATATTTGAAAACTCCATCCCATGGCTGTTCTTACCACTTACGCACACAGTCTGCTCTTCTTGCTTCCACGATTATTATTTTTTTTGGGGGGGGGGGAGGGGAAGAGATGATTGCCATGTTTTCTTTTGAATTCCTGAAGTCATGTAGTTTAGTAATCCCATCTTAAAAGCATAAGGACAGCGGAGTAGCTGCTTATCTGAAAAGTTTTCTCCTGCTCTAGGTCAGGCTTGATATTTCAATGCTTACTACTACAAGGAAGTCAAGCAAAAAGGGCAGCACCTGATTTTACCATTAAAGGCAGACCGGCTGCTTGAAAAGTGAAAACTCCCCACCTCAAACATTCCAAATATGTAGCCATCGCATTTGTGGAGAATTGACAAGAGACCACTTTGCAGGTTACACTGTCAGCGATACCGTTCCCACTTCTTACAGTGCTTTGCGTAAGGTATTGCCAAGACTAGTATCCCAGAGGATAGTCTGGTGGTTCTAGCCAACAAAATTTTGGAGCAGGGTTTGAGGCTGCATTCATCCCAGTCAATTGACTAATATGCTGGAATAGGGAGAAAAAGGAACATAATAGCTAACAAGGTTTGATGGGCATAAGGGAAGATCATTGTGTGACACTAACTCACTATATATGTAAATCACTTTTTGTATTTTGTTTGCTGATGGAGATTAAGTAGCAGCAGTTCTGAAGATTAATGACTCTTTTTTACAATGTTTAGCTTCAGAAAAAAATGCCAGTGTGTATGCTTCTAGTCAATATGATAGAACATTTCAGTGCTGAAATATTTCACGTGCTCAAAGTTTACTGCTCCTATTTCAAGGTATCAACATATTCTAATTAAACAGGATGGACTTGCAACATTAATAGAAAACAAGTTCTGACAGCTGAGGACTTGTTTGATTTTTGTTCTGGCTACTTTAAATTGAGCATAAGAACATAAGAACAGCCTTGCTGGAACAGGCCACAGCCCATCCAGTCCAGCATTCTGTCTCACACAGAGGCTCACCATTTCCTTCAGGGTATTCCCAAGGAGATGCCTTCACCTGCTTAGGATTCCCTGGAAATGGCATTGAGAGATATCCTGCCTATCTCTCCAACCCGGAGGTTGTCCTTAAGTATCCATAATTATAGCCATTGATACCCTTGTCCTGCATGAACTTGTCTAATCCTTTCTTAAAGCTGTCAAGACTGACAGCTGTCACCACTTCTTTTGGCAGGGAGTTCCATAGACCAGTAATCCTCTGGGTGAAAAAGTACTTTCTCTTATTTGTTTGAGAACTAGTACCCAAAAGTTTCGAGTGTCCCCTAGTTCTAGTGTTGTGCGATAGGGAAAACAGTTTTTCCTTATCCACTTTGTCCACACCGTGCGTGATTTTATAAACTTCAATCAGGTCACCTCTTAGACGCCGTCTTTCAAGAGTGAAAAGGCCCAACCGTTGCAGCCTCAGATGGTAAGAAAGGTGTTCCAGTCCCCTAATTATTCTGGTTGCCCTCCTCTGCACTTTTTCCAACTCCATAATATCCTTCTGGAGGTATGGCGACCAGAACTGTACACAGTATTCCAGATGGGGCCTCACCATAGATTTATAAAGAGGCAAAATGACACTTGCTGACTTATTTTCTATACCCTTCCTAATGATCCCTAACATTGAGTTTGCTTTTTTCACTGCTGAGGCACACTGGGTTGACACCTTCATTGAGTTGTCCACCAGGACACCAAGGTCCCTTTCCTGGTTTGTCACAGAGAGTTCAGACCCCATCAGTTTATAAATGTAATTGGGGTTTTTTGCCCCAACATGCATCACTCTGCACTTACTAATGTTGAAGCTCATTTGCCACTGTTTTGCCCACTCCCCCAGTGTCAAGAGATCCCTCTGGAGCTCCTCACAATCTCTCACAGTTTTCACTACCCTGTATAATTTAGTGTCGTCAGCAAATTTGGCTACCTTGCTTTTTACTCCTACCTCTAGATCATTTATGAAGAGGTTGAAAAGCAGGGGTCCCAGTACTGAACCTTGGGGGACCCCACTCTTTACTTCCCTCCACTTGGAGAAGTGTCCATTTAGTGCTACCCTCTGTTTCCTGTCCCTTAGCCAGTTGCTGATCCAGGACAAGACCTGTCCCTTTATTCCATGACTGGTAAGTTTATTCAAGAGCCTTTGGTGTGGGACCTTGTCAAAAGCCTTCTGAAAGTCCAGATAAACAATGTCAACTGGATCCCCCTTATCCACATGCTTGTTGACACTCAAAAAATTCCAACAGATTAGTGAGCCATGATTTGCCCTTGCAAAAGCCATGTTGGCTCTCCTTTAGCAGCGCCTACTCTTCTATGTGCCTATTAATTCTATCTTTTAGGATGGTTTCCATCACTTTACCTGGGACACATGTCAAACTGACAGGTCGGTAATTTCCTGGATCACCCCTGGATCCTTTTTTGAAAATTGGTGTTACATTCGCTCCCTTCCAGTCATCAGGCACAAAGCCTGATTTGAGGGAAAGATTATATATTTTGGCTAGGAGATCAGCAATTTCATCTTTAAGTTCCCTGAGAACTCATGGATGGATGCCATCTGGTCCTGGTGATTTGTTAGTGTTTAGTTTAACAAGACATGCAAGGACCTCCTCCCTGGTTATTTCTATCTTGCTTAATTCTTCGGTTTCCCTCCCTACGAAGATAGGCTCTGTTTTGGGCATGTGGTCTCTGTCTTCTTCAGTGAATACTGAAGCAAAGAATTCATTTAGTCTCTCCGCAATCTCTGTTTCCTCTTTAATAACCCCTTGCCTTCCATTGTCATCTAATGGTCCAATGGCCGCCTCAGTATTTTTTAGCTATACGCTCCTCTAAGTCTTGCTTTGCTTTCCTGATTGTTGCCTTGCATTTGTTCTGCCAGAATTTATGTTTCTGCCTGCTGTCCTCATTCGGACAAGCCTTCCATCTTCTAAATGAGCTTTTCTTGCTCTTGATCACTTCCCGAACAGCTCCTGTAAGCCACATCGGAGTCCTCTTGGACCTGGCAGTGCCCTTTTTCCGTTTGGGTATGCATTCCAATTGGGCCTCTGTTATTGTTTTTGTAAACAGCCTCCATGCCTCTTGGAGTGTTTGGACTCTCTCAATTTTCCCTTTCAGCTTCTTTTTTACTAGTTTCCTCATCTTTGGGAAATTTCCTTTTTGAAAATTTAAGGTCTCTGTGTTAGATTTTATCAGTGACTTGCGGTCTATGATCAAGTTAAACATAATTGAGTTGTGGTCACTGTTCCCTATTGGATCAGTCACATTAACATCTTGCACCAGATCCTGAGTATTACTCAGGATCAAGTCAAGGATTCTTGTACCTCTAGTTGGGTCTTCAACCATCTGTCCCAGGGAACAATCATTCAGCATATCTAGGAACTTTATCTCTTTATCATGTGCTGAATAACAGTTCACCCAGTCTATGTGAGGGTAATTGAAGTCCCCCATTATAATCCGGCTTCCCTTCTTGGATGCCTCCTTTACAACATTCTCCAACTGCCCGTCTCCCTCAAGAGTTTGGGTCAGAGGCCGATAGTATATGCCTACTGTTAGACCATCCTTGTGGCCTGGTACTCTTACCCACAGAGCTTCTAATGGTGACTCCAAATCACCTAGATATTCAAATTCATACGATTTTATCACTTCTTTGACATACAAGGCCAGACCACCTCCCATTTGCCCCTTCCTATCCTTCCTGTACAGTTTGTAGCCTGGGATAACTGTATCCCATTGGTTATCATCCGTCCACCAGGTTTCAGTGATACCAATAATATCAATATTCTTATCTATTGCTAAGTATTCCAGCTCCCCTATTTTGTTCCGGAGGCTTCTGGCATTTGTATACAAGCATTTATATATGCTTTCCTGATACAGTCTTTTAAGTCCAGTTGCATTGTTAGACTGCCTCTTGCATCCTTCTGCTAGAGTGCTGGTGACTAGCTCCTTGCTCTGCTCAGTAATTTTTGCATCCTCCCCACTACTCAAGTACACACTTTCCCGAACCGGATGCTGCCCAGCTCCTGTCGGCTTTCCCCCAGTTATCAGTTTAAAAGCTGCTCTGCAGCCTTTTTGATGTTGAGTGCCAGCAATCTGGTCCCATCATGGTTCAAATGCAACCCATCCCTCCTGAACAGATTTGGCTTGTCCCAAAATGTTCCCCAGTTCCTGACAAATCTGAAACCCTCCTCTCGACACCACCGCCTCATCCACGCATTGAGGCTTCTGAGCTCTGCCTGCCTGGTAGGTCCTGCGCGAGGGACAGGCAGCAATCTTAATGTTCTCACTAGAAGCGTCACTATGAATTCCAATTGTCCACCTAATGATCATTCATTTAGTTTTCTTCCTGCAACATACATTGCAGCTGTCCTGACTCTCCTGAGTATGTAAGTGTTTGCAAAGAAAAAGCTAGGGAATTAGAAGAATCTATTTTTTTAAAAAATCACATTATATAACAGAACTCTTCAACATCATAGTAAGGCTATCTGTTCAAGTAGCCCAGTAAATATTTATTCTGACAACAACCATTCCCAAGAGCAAAATACTGTCCTTTCCAATACATTAAATATTTTGGGAGCAAAAGGTTCAACAGGTCTTACTTCTCCTTCGTATAGTTTGTGAATCCACACTCATGGGTTATGCGCCTGCGCAGAACAGCCGATCGGAGGCTTGAAAAGCTATTGGTCAAAAGTTTTGGCGGTAAGACCGCCCACCGTACCGCCCACCCTGAGGCGCCCGCGCGCCATTTTACCTCAGTTCTCTTCTTTCCGCCGTAGCAGCAGGACGATCGTTGAGAGCTTCCTCAATTTTTTCGCCCTTCTGAGGGAAAGTCTTTTTGGCAAATCTCAATTTTTCTCGGTGATCTTGTCCTCCGGGCAGGATCGCCACCCCGGCTCTGTCTCTTCTCTTGAGTGGATTCAGTAGCCAATTTTTCGCATCGATCACCGTCTCCCCCCTCAAGGGGGTGGCGGCTGGTCGGCCCTTCGGGGTACTCGTCTCCAGAAACTTCCACTGGAAGAATTTTTTCCGCGGTTGATGGCTGCAGCGTTTAAACAGTGCACGGCTTGCCTTAAGAAGTTTCCGGCTTCCGACGGACACAGCCTGTGCCTCTTTTGTTTGGGAGAGTCGCATCAGAGCCAGTCTTGCCCGCATTGCAAAAAGTTTACGCGCCTCGCGGTGCAGAACCGAAGCAATCGCCTCAAGGCTCACCTGATGGAGCTCGCTCTGGCTCCCGCCGCGTCCGCCTCCACGGCCGCCGCTGCCGCTCAACCACCGCCGGCCTCTTCCTCCGTGCTTCCGATGAGGAAGAAGAAGAAGAAGGACAAGAACGGTGAGAAGAAGCGCAAGCGTGGGTCGGAGAAGAGACGGTCGCTTCCCCCCACTCCGCGCACACCCGCCTCTCCCGGGCCTTCTCCGCCGTTCTCGACTGCCCGATGTCCTTCTCCGGGATCCTCCATCTGGGGAGGACGGTCGTCTTCCGGGTCACCTGAGAAAGGACGCAGGGCTGGGGCTCCAGCTCGCCCACCTCAGGTGCTCTCCTCTCCTCCTCGGGGCAGAAACTCCTCGCCGAGGCAGGCCTCCGTCTCTCCACGGCCCAGAACACCGACGGACGAGGCGGTCGTCACCGTTTCGACGACCGTTTCGCCGACACCGACGCCGGCCACCGTTTCGGCTCCCACCGTTTCGTGGGCCACCATCCCGCCGGCCACCGGAGCTCCACCGCCAGCGGACTCGGACGCGTCTCAGATGGCCCTCGTCCGAGAGATGTTTCAGGTCATGGCGTCGTTTGCGACCAGGTTCCAGACCTCCACGCCTGCGGCCTCTGCGGCTCCGGTTCCGACCACCGCAAGCCCCGGGCATCCCGGCTCTGCCGCGGCCCCACCGACCTCCCGTGGGTCGAGTACCCGCTCCGCCGGCCCACCCAACCCGTCATGGTGTGGTCCGGACGTTGATGCGGTGGACGCCCATCCCGCCGGCCCGCCCAGGCCGTACTGGCGCGGTCCGGACGTGGACGAAAGACTGCCTCCCTCGTCCTCCGATGAGTCCAGCTCGTCGTCGGAGGAGGACGAGGGAGACGTCGACGCCGAGCGCACGCCGGAACAGGCCATCGGCTCGGTGGACCCACCGCGTGGTGAGGACCAGCACTCACTGACCGCCATGCTCACGAGGCTCGGCACCGCCCTCAACCTGAAGGTCGACCAGCCGCCGCTGGAGGGTGAGGATCAGATGACCGCGAAGCTCGACAGGCGTGCCGTGCGACCGGTCCACATAACCATGCTCCCCTCCATGATGACCACGGCGAGGGCGACGTGGAAGAAACCTTTGGCGGCACACTCCGTTTCGTCCAGGCTCGACAGCATGTACCGGGTCCTGGACGAGAACGTCGAGTTCTTGCAGGCGCACCCCCTGCCGAATTCCCTGGTGGTCAAGGCCTTCCAGCATAGGACGGCCACCAGCGGATTCCCGGTCCCGTCGACGCCGGAGGGAAAGAAGTTGGACGCGGTGGGGCGTAAGTTTTACGCCACCGGTTCCCTATTCTTTCGGGCCGCAAACTATTCGGCCGCCATGGGCCTGTACCAATCTCACCTCTGGGAGCAGGTGAAGGTTGAGACGGCTAAACTGCCCGCAGATGCCCAGAAGAGGATTGACGCGCTGGCCGCCGAGGGGGACTTCGTCGCCGAGCAGCTGATGCGCACTGCCCGGCATATCAACGATTATGCGGCAAAAGACATGGCCTCCGCAATCTACCTCCGTCGCCATGCTTGGCTCAGGGACACCTCCCTCGATGACGCTATGAAAAAGCTCATCGAGGAGTTTCCCTTCGACGGGCAGGGCCTCTTCGGTCAGGACACCGATAAGGTCCTGAATGAGATGCGCCAGACCAGTTCCACGGCGAAGTTCCTGGGGCTCACCACGCCGGCAACTTCCACCAGGCCGAGGTTCCAGCCCTTCACACGGCGGTTCCAGGGCAACCCACAGCAGCAGGGACCGGCGGAGCAGCCTAGATCCAGCTCCTATAAACAGCGGCGACAACACAAACCCCGCTACCGGCCCTACGGACAGGACAAGCGTTCGACCGCGAGGCCCAAGCCCCGCGTTTGAAGCTGCGACGGCCGAGTCTCTCTCGCTCCACATCCCGTACCTCCCCCTCCGGAACTTCCTCCAGGCATGGTCGGGCATCACGGACGACCAGTGGGTCTTAAAGATCTTGTCCTCTGGCTACGCCATCGAGTTCGTGCGGGTGCCTCGAGTAGGAAGACATCGTCTCACCACCTCGTCCCCCCATTTGGAGGAAGAAATAGCAACCCTTCTCTCCAAGGGAGCCATCGAGCGGGTAGCACCGTCCGACTGGGACAACGGTTTCTACTCGAGGTACTTCGTGGTCCAGAAGAAGGACGGAGGCCTTCGCCCTATCCTGGACCTACGCCGCCTGAACAAATGCATCCACACCAGGAAGTTCCGGATGGTGACCCTACAGACCGTCCTCCCCCTCATCAACAAAGGGGACTGGTTCACAGTCATAGACCTCAAGGATGCCTACTTCCACGTTTCCATCCTCGAGGAACACAGACGGTTTCTCCGCTTCCGTATCGACCATTCCGTGTACCAGTACCGATGCCTACCGTTCGGTCTGGCCACGGCACCGCGGGTCTTCACCAAATGCATGGCTCCGGTGGCTGCATTCCTCCGCCAACGGGGCATCAGGGTCTTCCCATACATCGACGATTGGTTGATCGTCTCCCCCACCAAATCGTCGGCCGTTCGGGACACACAATACACGGTTCACCTCATGGAGAGTCTCGGCCTCAGGATCAACTTCACCAAGTCGAAGTTGACTCCCGCCCAGCGCATCGAGTACATTGGAGCGGTACTCGACTCGCTCACTACGAGAGCCTACGCCCCCCAGAAACGCTTACGGGACATTGCGCAGGGGGTGAACGAACTGCGCACGAAACCGTGCATCCGGGCGAAGAAGGCTCAGAGACTTCTAGGCCTGATGGCCTCAACGACGGCAGTGATCCCCCATGCCAAATTGAAATTCAGGTCCCTGCAATCGTGGCTCCTTCACGAGTTCGACGCACTTCGGGAGAGCCAATGCAAACGGTTGACCCCATCTCCAGAACTGAGGGACCAACTGCTGTGGTGGTCTACACCACTCAACGTGGCCACGGGGAAGAGTTTCTACCCCCCGCAACCTTCACTGCAGATACTGACCGACGCGAGCAACCTCGGCTGGGGCGCTGCTTGCGGGACTCTCACGGTCAACGACACCTGGGCACCGCACGAAACGGTGCACCACACAAATTACTTGGAGCTGCTGGCCATTTGGAAGGCCCTGCGCTCCTTCGAGACTCTGCTCACCGGCAAGGCGGTTCAAGTGGCCTCGGACAATACCACGGCGGTGGCGTACCTCAACAAGCAGGGAGGAACACGGTCCACCACCCTCTTGTACCTTGCAGTGCAGTTGTGGGAATGGTGCCTGGAGAGGCACATTTTCCCAATTGGAGTGCACATTCAGGGCACACTGAATGTCTTGGCAGACCACCTGAGCCGTCTCACCTCGACGACCCACGAATGGGAGCTGGACGACGGAGTGTTCCAGTCCCTGTGCCAGGTCTGGGGGACGCCGAGCATCGACCTCTTTGCATCGGAGTCCAACAAGAAACTCAGCAGGTACTGCTCCAGAGCAGGCATCGGACCGAACTCCGAGGGCGATGCCTTCATGAAACGGTGGGATCAGGACTATCTCTATGCCTTTCCTCCGTTTCCTCTGGTCCAGAAGGTACTCACCAGGATGCACCAACACAGAGCCAATGCAATTCTGGTGGCACCGGCGTGGCCGCGCCAACCCTGGTTTCCGCTACTGTTGCGCATGTCGTCACAGTATCGCACACTGCCGGAATCACCGACACTCCTCCAAATGGAGCAGGGCCAGCTGCACCATTCGGACCTGCCCAGCCTCCACCTCACCGCGTGGAGGATAACCCCAGACTGGCCAGGATCCTTGAACTAGCGCGGCGCCCTTCCACAAGGAAGTCCTACGCTTCCAAATACAGGCGTTTTTGTGCTTTCCTGGCCGCCCGGCAAACGCCCCCCACCCAGGTGGGACTGCAGGACATTTTAACCTACCTCCTCCAGCTGGCGGAGTCTGGCCTCAGCATCACCTCCATCCGAGTGCATCTCGCAGCAGTGGTAGCGCACTCTCCTGCTGGCTCGCCCGCTTCCGGGGCCTTCCGCGACCAAACGGTAAAGCGCTTCCTCAAGGGACTAAAGAACGCTTTTCCGCCGGCCCGGACACCGACGGCTCAATGGTCACTGTCCACCGTTCTCAACGCGCTCACCAGGACCCCCTTCGAGCCCTTGGCTACCGCCGATGTTCGTCTCCTCACATGGAAGACAGCATTCCTGGTGGCCATCACGTCTGCACGACGAGCTGGTGAGCTGGTTGCCCTGCGAGCAGACGCACCTTTTCTCCAGTTCTTCAACGACCGCGTCGTCCTCCAAGCGGACATCACCTTTCTACCCAAGGTGGTCTCCAAGTTTCACATGGCACAAACTATCTCCTTGCCAACCTTCTTCCAGAACCCCACTAACGCCCAAGAAAGGACTTGGCACACGCTGGATGTGAAACGAGCTTTATTGTTTTACACCAGCAGGACTAGAGAGTTCAGGAAGTCACAACGCCTCTTTGTGGCTTATGGGGGAAAGTCCAAGGGTGAACCCATCTCTGCTCAAAGGTTCTCCAAATGGATCACCTCTACCATCTACCTGGCCTACGAGTCAGCTTCACTGCCACCTCCACCGCATGTCAGGGCGCATTCCACCAGGGCGGTTGCCACATCCACTGCCTTTCTGGAGGGCACACCGCTTGAGGACATATGTAAGGCTGCCACCTGGTCCAGACCTTCCACATTTGTCCAGCACTACAGGGTGGACACCAGAGCCACTGCGGACGCCAGGCTTGGCCGTGTCGTCCTCACCAGAGGGCTCCGGACTCAACGCCCCTGACGGGTCCACCTACGGGTTCTTCAGCTCATCGTGGGATCATCTCATCCGACTGCCCACCGACCAAGTAAGTGTGAGCTTGCTAATCTCCCATGAGTGTGGATTCACAAACTATACGAAGGAGAAAGTTCGGTTTCACTTACCAGTGATAACTTTCGTTCTTCGAGTATATAGTTTGTGAATACACACTACCCACCCTACCTCCCCTCTTGAGCTGCACGGATGAGATCAGTTGGTTTATCCTGTGCTTGGCTTAAGTATGGAACTGAGGTAAAATGGCGCGCGGGCGCCTCAGGGTGGGCGGTACGGTGGGCGGTCTTACCGCCAAAACTTTTGACCAATAGCTTTTCAAGCCTCCGATCGGCTGTTCTGCGCAGGCGCATAACCCATGAGTGTGTATTCACAAACTATATACTCGAAGAACGAAAGTTATCACTGGTAAGTGAAACCGAACTTTCTGATGCAGACTATCAGATACATTTATTTACTGAAGAACAGAAGAAAGAATGGTTCCTGTATGCTTGTTAATAGACTAAGGCATATTTGAGTAGAATGGATAATAAGTTATTCTTGCATCTAATATTAAAATAATTGAATTTTTTATTTGAATGAAAAACTTGAGTTTACAATCAGTTAATAAGTGAAGACTGAACATTGCATTTTCCTATTCCATGACATATGAAAAAAACTCAGTAAATAAATATTTCTGTGAACAGATTTAAGGTAAGGCAAATTTTTAAGATAAAGCCCATATTAATTTTTCTTCTCATGAATACGGCTCACATCAAGCATGAAAAAATCCCTTCACTGAATAAATCTGAAAAAGTTGACCTCTGGATCACAGTCCAAAAGGTCCAGTGGCAAGAATTTTGTGCTCATCCACAAGAGAACAAAGTCAAGTAGGTTCATCGCCTCTGTTCAGAACAAATTATTTACACTTTGCTGAATAGAAAGTCTCTGAAAGAAACACTCTGTTGTTGTGCATCAGGACTAAAAATGGCTTTGAGAATTTTTATCCACCATTTATAAAGTGCCGTGACCAAATTTACATCTGCATTTTGCTCAGTGTATCAAAATCCTGAATACACCTCAGCCTCAAAATCCTGCTATATCTGACAGAGCCTTAGGATGAGGAGTCCACCAAATAGCCAAGACCACAAAAACCTACTTACTGGTAAACAAATGTAGGTATGTAACTGAGCCTCATGATGTTATACATGTACTCCTACAAACCATGATCAGATCCCACTTTGGTCTTTTCTAACTCCATACTGCAAAATCCTAAAACATTTGAATGTTCATTACACAATGGAGAGAAGCTGGAATTGCAGTGCAGTTTGAGCTCATTACAGCATCTTCGTTTTTATAATAGCATGCTTTTGTTTAACCAAAAGTTTGGATCAGAGAGGCAAATTTTGTCCTTCTGGATCCATGTCATTGTTGCTGGGCGGAGGATGGATGGGCAGAATATCCAGTTCGTCCACCTGGGGAGTGGGATGCATCGCCACCAGCTGGTCCTGAGGAATGTCTGCTGCAGCTGCTGCCAGGTTGGTGATAGATTTACTTTTCACACACTGGAAGTCAACGTGCCGGCTTTTCCCTTCCTCTTTTTCCCAGGACATCCTTATGAAAGGCCTTTGGACATAATTATAGATGACTTCAGGCCTTCCTCCAGGCCGTTTCTTAACCTTTTCCTTGTACGTGGGGTAACCTAAAGCATTAAATGCAAACTGAGTTCGCATACATTTCAATTCAAAATATTCCACACCAGAGCATCTAAGAGAACTCTTAACAACTTAGATAACCAACCAGAAGGAAGACTACCGGTAGTTCTAGTCAGTGCTGTTTGCAAAGACTGAAAAAGGGGGCACTAAAAGCAGCTCAATGTTCCTCATCAATTACATTTTACTCTAGAGTTTCAAGCTATATTTCTGAGTCAAGGTAATCTTTTAATTGTTATTATTGCAAAAAGGTTTATCTGTATGGAGTATGAAAAGCTCAACTGAGTACCATATATGGTCTGCCTTCCTAGGCATCTTCCAATACCATTAGCCCTTCCTGAGTTCTTTAAAGACAGAAGTGGGCCTACACTGATATTTTACTTGGGATTTGAAACTGAAAGCAATTCTTACCTTCTATACCTAATCGAATCTTCTTAAGACCTCTTTCTTTTAGAACTGATTTGGCCACATCTCTGTTTTCAATGTACTTGAAAAATCTGTACAACTTGGTGCTGTAGATAACTGGGGGGAAAGCATTTCTTGGGTTAGTAAATTTTATCCAGTGTTTTCTTCCGATTTCATAATAAATTTAAATAAAGCAATGAATACATTCTGCTCCAGTGTTAAAATGTTTACACTTAAAGAATATTCTTTGTGTCTACTTTACTGTGCAAAAAGGCCTATTTAATCATGATGGCCTCTATCTGCATGCAGAAGAGAAGCACCATGCTCACTGCCCCCAACCTGCCTGCTCCGTTTGAGACTTACACCAAGAAAATCCAAAGGGGGATTCTTCATACATATAGTCAAATATATTCAATACCTTCCTGTAATTGTGTACTATCAGGATCAAAAATTGTGTGCAATTTTATTTCTGACTTATGGCAACCCTTTCGAGGGGTGTCTAACTAGAGAATACACAAAAGTGGTTTGCCATTCCCTTCTTCTGGGAGCACCTTGGCACTGTACAGCTTGCTCAAGGACATACAGGCTGTCTATTCTCTCAGGAAGCACAGTGGAGAATTGCACTTCCAAATTCTAAGTGAAAGTTTTTAACCCAACATGGGAGAATAAACTGCCTAAAAACTCAAGTTCTTGTATTTCCTTTCTTCATGATTTACCGTATTTTTCGCCTTATAAGACGCACTTTTTCTTCCCCAAAACTGGGGGGGGGAAAAGTTGGTGCGTCTTATAAGGCAAATATACGGCAGCCGCGCTCTCCGCGCCCCCACCATCGGCGTGGAGATAAAGGGAGCCGCGCCGCGCCGCGCAAAGCCGTCCCTCCCCGCCCCCTGCCACCGGGCGGGGAGGTTAAAAGGGCTCCCTGGCCGAGGGAGCCCTTTTAACCTCCCCGCCCGGTGGCAGGGGGCGGGGAGGGACGGCTTGGCGCGGCGCGGCTTGGCTCGGCGCGGCTCGGCTCCCTTTATCTCCCCGCCGATAAAGGGAGCCACGCCGCGCCGCGCGAAGCCGTCCCTCCCCGCCCCCTGCCATCGGGCGGGGAGGTTAAAAGGGCTCCCTCGGCCAGGGAGCCCTTTTAACCTCCCCGCCCGGTGGCAGGGGGCGGGGAGGGACAGCTTCGCGCGGCGCGGCGCAGCGCGGCACGGCTCCCTTTATCGGCGGGGAGATAAAGGGAGCCGAGCCGCGCCGCGCGAAGCCGTCCCTCCCTGCCACCGGGCGGGGAGGTTAAAAGGGCTCCCTGGCCGAGGGAGCCCTTTTAACCTCCCCGCCCGGTGGCAGGGGGCGGGGAGGGACGGCTTCGCGCGGCGCGGCGTGGCTCCCTTTATCGGCGGGGAGATAAAGGGAGCCGAGCCGCGCCGAGCCAAGCCGCGCCGCGCGAAGCCGTCCCTCCCCGCCCCCTGCCACCGGGCGGGAAGGTTAAAAGGGCTCCCTCGGCCAGGGAGCCCTTTTAACCTCCCCGCCCGGTGGCAGGGGGCGGGGAGGGACGGCTTCGCGCGGCGCGGCGCGGCGCGGCGTGGCTCCCTTTATCGGCGGGGAGATAAAGGGAGCCGAGCTGCGCCGAGCCAAGCCGCGCCGCGCGAAGCCGTCCCTCCCTGCCACCGGGCGGGGAGGTTAAAAGGGCTCCCTGGCCGAGGGAGCCGAAGACGCCGCCGCTGCCGCGCTCTCCCCGCCCCCACCATCGGCGGGGAGATAAAGGGAGCCTTCCGTGGCCCGGGAGGCTCCGAAGACGCCGCCGCTGCCGCGCTCTCCCCGCCCCCACCATCGGCGGGGAGATAAAGGGAGCCTTCCGTGGCTCCGAAGCCGCCGCTGCTGCGAAGCATCGTGCCCTCCCGGCCCTTTGTTCCTCTTGGAGGTTGACTAAGGCAGGTAGATTTTGACTTTGAGTATTTTTGTGGTGGCTTTATTGTACCTGGACATGTGGGGTTTCTGAAAAGATGTGTTTTTTTTTCTTCCCTTTTAGTACAGTATTTGGTTCAGAATCTTTTTTTCTAGATTTCCCTCCTTTAAAATTGGGTGCGTCTTATATGCCGGAGCGTCTTATAGGGCGAAAAATACGGTAATAGTTATAAATGAACCGGGGGGGGGGGGATCCAAACCTAAATTCAAATTTCCACTGCCCATCCTCACCAAAAAATAACACAACCAAACAGGCATAGGGCTTGAACTCAGTCTACATTTTCCCCCTGGAGATCATTAACAGATGCTTTCCAGCAGTATTTTATATGATTAAAATTAACAGAGACAGACATTCAACTCACTTTGGGAATATTCCTCCCCCATCTGTGGAGGGTACTCCTCATCCCAATCCACTACATCGTCGTCAGTGAGCACAACAATATGGCACTCTCTTTCTCCACTTTGAGCACTGGCTACCATCAGTGGGAGTATCATTTCGTCAAGATAAAATTCAAACTGCTTCCGAGCACCATCATTTGATAATTCATGCATAAGAGCACCTGAAATAAAAAGCACCAAAGTCAATATTGCTAAACTGCTGCTGGGCTGTTGCTCTCTGATATTACTGCCTCAAGACTATCACTGAGCTCAAAGTGGTTATTGGTTGTTGTTTTTAAAGCAATTTCCATTGGAGAATTGATAGACACAGTAGAAGTGGATTATATCCATAAATTCCACTGTGCATCAAGATAGATACATTAAGACCAGAGTTTTTTTCTGTGCAGCAGCCAGAATGCTACGGTGAAATACTGCATGCTTGAGCCGGCAGTTCTCACAAATTTTTGGTCATCCATCTTATACTTAGGAGCACAGCAGAGTATGCAAACAATGTATATTCAAACAAATGACAGATGGCCAGAACAATGACTCAGTTATATAGTTCTGGGTGAACGCTTCACAAATTCAACAAAACTGTGGTCTTTATATGTACTGATATACTGATCTGCAAGACTAAAAAGCACTGCTGATATAACAGTAATCTTCTGGTATATTATGCCAGGCTTCCTTTACCACTTCCCAAATATGTTCTTTAGATTTAGATTGTCTTTTATTTATTTTTCTGTCCAGATGATTCCATACTCCCTCTATAATATTCAGGTCTGGACTCTGTGGAAGCTAGTCCATGACTGCCCGTGTTTCATCAGCTCCAACCCCCCCCCCCCCCCACACACACACACACACACTAAATGTGATTTCACTGCATTAGCATTGTGCTTAGGATCGTTATCATGCTGGGGGGAAAAACCAACTCCAATCAGGCACTTTCCAGAAGGAATGGCATGATGAATTAAAACCTGTCTATTATTTTCAGCATTCATGATCCCATCAATACAGACAGTATCACCAACACCACTAGCAGAAATGCAGCCAAAACCCCTCCAATATGTCTTACTGAAGGCAGAAAACACTCATTTGCCCATTTCTCTCCAACTCCTCTTCTCGCATACTGTTGATGATTGAACACCAAAATGTTATCCTCATTCCAATCTTTGTGAGCTTTAGCATTTCTTAGCCTTTTTCATCCTGTTTTCCTTCTGCAAAAGTGGTTTCTTGGCTATTAACTCTTCTGCAATGACTGTTCCTGATCAAGTCTCTTCAGACCGTAGAAAGGTCAACTTGGCATCCCGATGAAGCTGCCAGATTCTGAGCCAGATCTTTGCTGGACTTCTTCCAGTCCCTCAAAGAAAAAACTCTGAGGAATCTCTCATCAGAATTTGAAAGTTTTCTTGGTCTTCAATTCCCTTTCTTGTCTATCTCTCTGATTCTTCATATTTCTTTATAACAGCTTGATTACTACATCTTGAGTATCCAGTTTGTTTGTTAATTTCCTTTTGAGAGTAGCCTTAGTGATTGAAAAGTATGATTTTATGTCTGTCAAATTCTGTGATCCTTGGCATTTTGACTGGAATGATGTGATTGAAAGTTGGATCTTATTAGCAAACATACAGCGTATTAAACGCATATATGTGTATGTACTGTATGAAACGCTTAAGCATGTCTTGCAAATCCTGGTGTGGATTCTGGGGATCTTTTCCACAGCAGTCATTTTGTCATTTAATAGAAGGACATATGTTAGCAATGACAGCAATTAAGTTCCATTCCATTTAGATTTATGGGAGCCAGGTGCCTGCTGTTGCTCAATAATTGTCACCTTAGTCCAGTGTTGGCAATTTTTTAAGAGAAAGAGTGCCCAAACTGCAACCCAAAACCCACTTATTTATCGCAAGAGCCAACACGGAAACAGAGGAGGGAGTAAACTCTCCCACTGGGCTGCTGGGCAGAGGGATGGGGCAAACTCTGTGCTAGAGGAGAGAAAAAGAGCTCCCATTGCGATGCCAGGCAAAGGGATGTGGCAACCTCTGTGCTGGAGCAACCAAACCACATGGGTGCCCATAGAGTGATCCGAGTGCCACCTCTGGTACGCGTGCCATAGGTTCGCCACCACTGCCTTAGCCTCTGAAAGCTGTTTTTTTCTAGGATTTTTTTGTTTTGTTATGAATAAAGGTAAAGGTTTTCCTTGCTCGAAAGCCAGTCGTATCCGACCGAAGAGCCAGCGCTGTCTACTTCTGCAGACGTTTCCATGGTCATGTGGCAAGCATGACTAGACACGGGAGCGCACAGAATGCTGTTACCTTCCCATCGAAGTGGTCCCTATTTATCTACTTGCAATTTCTTGTTTTCGAACTGCTAGGTTGGCAGGAGCTGGGACGAAGACGGGAGCTCATTTCCATCCTGCAGTATACATCCTGTTTTGAATACTGCATACAAATTTCCTGTATTTTCTGATTATATTCGAATGAAGAGACTCGGGAAAAATATATATCTATATATCTATATATAAATGGGGTCATATGTTTCTCACTGCTAAAACAACAAATCTAATGCTGGTCTGAAACCTTTGCACAGTACTGTACACATTATAAAAACAGAACTAAGCTGGCCTAGGATCAATGTTTTACATGCAGAAATCTACTATTTTACAAGACACATTTAAATGCATGTAAACCTATTTTCCTCATTATACTTACTCAGATCTCTACATTTGATAGTGCTATAATCAAATGAAATACACAGATAGTCACAAGCTTCTCTTAGTTCAGGGATAGATATGCCATCAGGACAACGTATCACCCCAGTCTTATAATAATCCTAGAAAAAATACAAAAAGCAAAAAAAAAAGTGGGGTTAGACAGACCCTGAAGGGATGGCAAGAATGGAGCTGCAACAGCTTTGGCAATGGCTGCTGATTAGCTTCTTGGTATGGTTGACGTGGTTTGTTAAGATGAAAGCGTACAGCTTGTGCTTCTTAGGAAAGCCCTCCTCCACAAAAATTTATCCTAGCAAATATATTTATAGATTATTATTTTTTTACCAACAACCCTCATGCAACCCCAAGCAACTCTGTTTCAGCTGGAGTGGTGTTCTCTGGGCACAATGCTAGTTAATTTTTCAATAAGAATCCATTTTTTCATTCATTCATGGGATTTATATATTGCCCACTTTAGTGAAAACTCACTACTCTGAGTAGTTTACAAAACATAAGAAAAAACTAAACCTATATAACCCATCATCACAACCAAACTATACCAACATTTCAAAATAAAAAAACACCAAATAATTCCATGAATGTCTCTATTGGAGTGCTCTCTCCACTTCTCTTCTTCCTGTACACCAACGATTGCGTCTCAAAAGACTCTTCGGTTAAAATAGTTAAGTTTGCAGATGACACCACAGTGACTGGACTCATTCGAGACAACGATGAGTCCATATACAGAAAAGAGATTGAACAACAAGTCCTGTGGTGTAGCCGGAATAATCTTGAACCGAATGCAGGCAAAACCGTAGAAATGATAGTGGACTTTAGGAGGATTAGATCACTACATCCACTGCTTATAATATTAAATAATCCAGTATTAATAACGGAGTCCTTCAAGTTTCTAGGTACTGTCATATCCCAAGACTTTAAATGGTAATCTAACATTAGGAACATCATTAAGAAAGCGCAACAGAGACTGTTTTTTCTGTGTCAACTCAGGAAGCTTAAGTTGCCTAAAGAGCTGCTGATTAAATTTTACAGAGGGATCATAGAATCCATCATCTGCACCTCTAGAATTGTCGGGTTTGGTTCTGCATCTAAACAAGACATAAACAGACTCCAACAAATAATCAGAACTGCAGAAAAAATTATTGCTGTTAATCTACCTTCGATTGAAGATCTATATATTACACGAGCCAAAAAGAGGGCAGAGAAAATATACAAAGACTCCACACATCCTGGTAATAATCTGCTCCAGCTTCTACCGTCAAAACGTTTCAGAGCACTTCATACTAGAACAACCAGATACAAGGACAGTTTCTTTCCAAATGCTATCAACCTGGTAACCTGGTGTGTTTTATTGCATTTTATCATTAGGGGGAGCATATGTACCAAAGACAAATTCCTGGTGTGTTATAGCACACTTGGCCAATAAAGGATTCTATTCTATTCTATCAGGGGCTAGCATGAAGCACAAATTATCAAATGAATTAATACACAGATTATGGGTAACAGAATATTACCTTATGGGAGTATTTATTTAATAGCCTCTTTGTAAAGCTCAGCATTCACCAACTATCTGAAGATTTGGAGGGATGTCACCTGGTTACCATGCCATAGAGATGGGTACATCATTGAAAAGGCAAAGCTCCATGATGGTGAAACTTGGCACTCGATGTTCTTTGACTTTAATTCCCAGAAGCCCAAGCCCCTGTACAGGCATGTTTTACTTCTGCTTCCAGGAGCGGCGAGGGTGGTGTGGGCCAGATGAGTAGCAGTAAACCCATTCATGTGGATTCACGGGGGCTTGGGCTTCTGGGAATTGAAGTCCAAGAACATCTGGAGTGCCAAGGTTCACCATCACGGGTATAGCCTTTTGGGGTGGCCTGGGAGAAGCCTCACTACTGACAGGTTTCCCTGAAATTCTGGTTACAGATGTTACTCTTTTGGACTAAAAAATGTGGTTCAGCTAGTCCCAGGATTTTGGAAACTGCAGTCTCAAAATGTAAGCGTTTTCAAACTCTTCAGTGAGGCAGTAGATTCTCATTATTATTGTTATTTCATCATGACGCACTGCCAAGAGGAGTGCTAATCTTGTTCTGAAAGACAGCTTATGGATAGCAAGTGCAACCTAATCACAACAAGAACTGGTTGTACTCCTCAGAACTCCCTTAATAAATCCTCTACCATTCAGAGATAGAATGGAACAAACAGATGTAGAAAGGGACATTAAAGAGGAAATCTGTAGATCACTAATCTACAACTGAAGTTTTGCATCACTGGTAAACAGATGGCACAATAGTGCAGGAATTACAGTAGTTGCCGCTAGAAATGCTCTCATAATACTTTGGTGAAGCACATTCGTTCAGCTGTTATACTATACATTAAAAAGGTTCATAGGATGTACCCTTTCTTCATTTATAAAGAAGCAAGTTTTCCTACTATTGGTGGAATCAACAAAACTGGTCCAAAAATAGATTCAAGCCTCCATTTCTTTTGATTTCAGCCTAAAATGCTGGATTACACAGATGGAAACAAAATTGCGTTGCAAAGGATTGACATATTCTATTCAGTATACAGTAAAACTTCAGATAACGCCAGTACCGGATAACGCCAGTAATTTTTGAGAAAAGATTTGCACCGGGTAACACCATTTTAGTGTTATCCAATGCATCGTGTTTGATTCTCCTACCTTTTCACGCTGTTTGGGGCCAAAAAAATCGCCATCGTCTGGTGTATTTTTCCAGCTCTCCACCTCCCCAACAGCCTCTGGGAGGGTGGGAGGACCTTTTCCGCGCTATTCCCGCCTTCCTAGGACAACCCTGGGCCGCACAACTGCTGAAAAAAGTTGTGGCCACCATTTTGTTTAAAAACAAAATGGTGGCTGCAATTTTTCCGCTGTTGTGCGGCCCAGGGATGTCCTAGGAAGGTGGGAATAGCATGGAAAAAGTCCCCCTACCCTCCCAGAGGCTGCTGGGGAGGTGGAGAGCCAGAAACATGCACCCGGCAATGCATGCATCGGATAATGCTAAAAATCGGATAACGCTAAGAACTGTGGAACCAAGTTTTGGCGTTATCCGGAGTATTACTGTATTGCACAATGTCCTCCATTTATGTAACAATGAAGTAGAGGGATGACAGGCACAATGAAGAACTGCCCAGAAGGAATCCTTAGTCAGCCTTAATTACCACCTGCATTAGAGGTGTGTTCAATTTATCCCCCTTTTTCACACCCACAAAAAACACCTTTTAAAGAAAGTTGACACCTCTTGTATATTAAATTATGAACATAGCAGAAACAACAAGTAATGTGATCTTACCAGAATAGCACGAAACACAGTAGAACCAATTCCTTCAGCCACTTCGTATTCCCCTTTTTCATTTGGACGTGTGAAGTTATGTTCTCTTCCTGATCCAAACATCCTATATAAAAGGACACAATTTGACTAAAACCCTTTTCTGGCAAAGGCAACCCATATGAATATTACACAATTGAAACATCAGGAAAACATGATTACAAACTTAGAACTACGGAAGTCAGTTACTTTGCTTTCTTTCAGATTTTACACATATCTTGCTCTCACTACACCAAATAATGTACAAGTAGACAAAAGTGAACCAAACTGATTTTAACTTTGAGTACAAAGCCACTGTGATCTACAATATGTTTTTAAACTATGACACTGATGAATATATCCTTTAATTGAAAGATTTTCAATGGCCAACTATCAATAGGTTTGCCTTGCAGCAAACTCATTAACTATTCTCATACTGTAAAGGTGGGGAGCTTATGGACCTCCAGGTCTTTTGGTCTTCAGGTCTAACCAACTGCACCCAACATGGCCAACAGTAAAGGACAGCAGTAGTCCAAACATTTCAAAGACCAAAGATTCCCAAACTGTAATATATGGGGACATTTCCACAAAACATTTTCAGCAGCCTCCTTTAGAAAAGCAGAATACACTCGCTTTGTGTGACAAACTGTACGTATCCCTAGCACCAAACATTATCTAGAAATGAATCTGGGATTTCAATGCAGATAAACAATGACAACAGGTAATTTCACACGAGGCAAAGGCACACTAGGAGGTAGCTCATGTACACCAGAGAAGTAGTTGCATGAGTTTTATTTCCATTGATAAAATCATCTAACATGTAACTACATTTCTTGAGAGAAAAGACAACACATAACTGTTTGTCCAATTACTGTATGCACATAATTGGATCTGAAACACTGCACTGAAATAGCTGCTTAGATTAAATGGAGCAACTCAAGTATAACTATAAAACAAAATGGAAACAGATATATTTAGCAGTGATTTAGAGAACCCTATGCATAAATATACTGAATAAAAAATAATGCTAACCTGCCCAACATTGTATTTGGTTGTGCTGTAAAAACACAAGGATCAACAACAAAACGAGTGTTGTCCACTATAAGTGTAACTCTCTCAGACGTTCTCACGTTTCGAGTTCCCTCTTTTGCATTCTCATACACAAAAACCATTTCTCCAGCATTCTTACAACTCCCATCTGAACTTGACTGGCTGCTGTTTCTACTGCTGTTTCCGAGAGTGCTGCTAGAACCATTTGGAGAGGTTTTCTGAGGACGAGGGCTGCTTGGCCGAGATAAGCTATGATCCTTCTCACGTTCTGCAGTGAAAAGCAATAAACACATTTTATAATAGTGATACAACACCAGAATGTATACTACAATCCAGAACACACAATCCAGTAGTGGCAGTTCTCATAGCAATTCAATAGGCAAAACTGCCATTATATTAACCCAAAGAACCTCAGGATTTTCAATATAGCAGCAGGGACTCGCTGTGTAACCTTGTGGATGCAAGGAAAGGGGTGACAGGAGAAAGCACTCTGGACTTTTCTATTTGCCCACTGATGACTGCTGTTGCACGGAATAGAATACCCTATGTCTGTGTGTCAATAAAACAGCCCACTGTGCTCAGCTTTTAGGGCACTGAAAGCAAAAATATCAGCAGTTACCTCCACAGTGTAGGGAAGTAACAGTAACTAGGCTGACAACCGAAGCAGCCAATCCCCTTCTGTGCCCTTCAGCTCTCAACTAGATTATATAAACTAGCTTGGAGCAGTGCCAGCAGACAGACAGGAACAGAAAACATTTCAGGAATCAAATAAGAAGGGATGTCTTCCTGGAATTTTTTTTGATCATCTCTTCTCTTAGCAGAACCATCTGGGTACCTTTCACAGTTATCAACAATGCAGTAGCAGGAAAAAGATTAATTACGACCCTTACTCTGTTTAAGCCACCAAACACTTTTTAAACTGGGTGAAATGAGGACTCACCAATACAATCAGCTCACTATACATTTAGGACACTGCAGCGGGGTTTGCACAGATGCTTCCAACTGTGTTAGTTACATTAATTTTTTTTTTTTAAAAAAAGGTAAATACACAACGTAACTTAATTGTCTCATATCTCAGAAATGTTTTTTGCAATGGCAGTTAATGTTTTGCAAAAGTCATGTATAGTTTGACTTTAGCCTTCTATCCTCCTCAGGAAATTAATCACTATATGTCCGATCATTTGAACACTAAGGAAAAATCTACATTTATGTAATTCCTACTGATTCAGTGAGACTTAAATTGAGACTTAAAACTAGAGGTGGCCCTTACTTAAGAAAAGTCATCTCTAATGCAACTAGAAGGCATATTGTTGTTATTGTTGTTTTGAGAACCACAACATATAGATCTCTCATTACATACCTCCTTGGTGCTGCCTTGTTGGTGAAGTAACATTTCTGATACATGGAGTAAGCTGGGATTCTAGCCTTTCATGGGAAGAGTCACGTGATCTATCACTTGACCTACGCCTGTCACGTGATCTTTCATGACTACTGCTAGCACCGTGAAGACTCATTTTGCTGTAATCTCCTTTAGCAAGACGAGATGAAGCACTACAAAAACAAATGTTTATGTTTAGGTCAAACTTTGGTATTAACTTAAATACAAACATACAAATATGGACTTTGACATCCATAAACTTTAGAAAGAGGCACAGTGATTGCAGGAAACCTCTATCTGCATTAGAAAACTCACTGTATTTCGTCTTTTCATTAAAGCAGGGGTAAGCAACCTACGTCCCAGGGGCCAAATAACCTGGCCCCTGCCCTTGCTCCAGCCGTTGCAGCGGCCACCGCCACGGCCAACTGCTGGCAGAATTGGCCATGGATTCATTTACGGCAGCCGTAAACGGCAGAGGGGACCACCAGTCTGGCCCCCTCAACTGTCTGAGGGAGCATGACCCAGTCCCCGACTGAAAAAGGTTGGCAACCTCTGCATGAAAGCTTATAATACCTTGGTTTTTCAAACAGTTTTGCAGAATATTGATCTCTCACCTTAAGACATGGGTTGTCAACCTTTTTCAGTTGGGGATCAGGTCACGCTCCCTCATAGAGTCGAGGGGGGTGGACTGGTGTCCCCCTCTCCCCATTTACGGATGTTAAAAATGCATTTACAACAGCTGTAAATGAGCCCACGGCCGATTTCGGCAGCGACTGGAGCGAGGGCCTGATTATTTGGCATCACTGGCCATAGGATGCCTATATCCTTAAGACAATCGTCCATAATGAATTTGCACAATGAATTAAAAGATAAATAAGAATTATTTTTGAAGCAATTTTCTTTCAAAACATGCCACTGAGAAGAAATTAGGATTATTTGTAACTCCCCGACAACTTTCCTGTATTAGGCTTGACAGCTTGCATTAATATATTTGTAACATATTTATACTTGAAAACAGAAACACTCATTTAATTTCTAAAATCAATTAAAGTAAGATTATATACTTCTCAATAAGAAAAAGAGATTCTTGTAAGTGAAATGTTAATGATAATAAACATAAAAATGATATTTGGCCTATGCAATTAAAGCTGATCCTCACTTATAGAACTGACAATGCCGCTCTGTCCATGCAAAACAATAAAAAAAAATCAGCTAAACACCACACTATACAGTAATTCAATTTATATCATCTTTTCCATGTACAATGCTGAAGGAAGTCTATATGGCCCCATAAAACACTATTGTGTCACAATTTATGGCTCTTGAAGTAACTGTATCATCCGTTGCTGATGTCACAATCTGTTCATTTCTCCCCTTCTTATTTGCATACTTGGAGCCTTGGGATGATTTCAGGAAACATCACACTCAAGAGCTATAGCATTTAAGTTTTTGATCCTTTAATATAACTCCTTCAGTCAAAAGTGATCTTTTCTTGCAAATAAACTCATGGGTATTAAAAATCACACACCTTTATTTCTTGAAAATATCAAAGGGAATAGAGGTGGCCTGAATGTACTGGTACTCAAATAAGGTTTACATATCTTGCCATGACTAACCAACTAGATCAGTGATGACAAACCTTTTAGAGACTGAGTTCCCGAGGAGGAGGCGTGCAGGCACCACATGTGCCCACACACCCATGTGATGCTGCTGTCTCTGGTGAAGTCATGTGTGCGGCCATCCATCCATGGGTGTGCAGCCCCCCCCATGGGTGCACCCCACCCTCTGCAACTACTCCCACCATGGGGTGCAACCCCCCATGGGGCCTTACCTCACCAAGCAGCAGCCTCCCAGCCAGGATTTCAGCCTCTCCTCTCGCCCCCCCCCCACCTTGGCTGAGGGAGAGGGGTGGTGGGGAAGCAGGATGGGGTTTCCCCTCGATGGTGCACATTCCAGCAGAAAAGCCTCTGCATGCCACTTCTGGCACACGTGTCATAGGTTTGCCACCAGGGGGCTAAGTGCTAAAATACTCACTCTTTGGCCAGTGCCTGGTAACATGTGCATAATCAAAATGTACTCTGGTTCCCTAACAATTAGCTTTGGTAAGTTAAATAAACTTCATGTGAATACTATAAAGATTTGAGCCAAATTTTCTTTTCTTCACAGATATTGGATATGCCAGATCATTTTTCAGTTTTTGAAACAAGATCAATACAGCTACTGAGAAACTGCATTTCTACTTCTACAATTCTATAACTGACCTATTACAATTCTAAATCATAACCCATCTAAACTATTGATGTACTAGTTAATTATGATAGGCCATTATCATGAATTGCTTCCATATACAATTAGAATACAAAACTGTTACATAAAAACAACACCAACTCTATTTACAACTGAGCTACAAAATAATCTATATATTTTACCATACTAACAACTATCCTTTGTTAATATCCCTTACAAACCACAAGCAAAACAAGGACAATAACTACAAATTTGACCCTATCTTTAATTTGATAGTTTGCATCCCATGTTTCTATGAAACATTTGAAAGATAATTTTCTGAATGCTAAAATTCAACTGGATGAATGTCAAGGAAACCACGTTCATGTTCCAGGGAAAATTCAAGAGACACTATTTGACAATGATTTAAGGCTATCTGATAAGTATTTGACATGGCTTATTAGAAGGAATGGCAGTGACCAAAATAAAATGGCAACTGAACCATTATCTCCCTCTCAAATATAAAAAAGATAATCTAGCAATTATTAGAACTGAAGCAGAAACTTCTTTCAGATTTACAACAAGCAAAAGAGGAAAGGAAGAATTTGAAAAAAGATTTGGTGGATGCAAAGAGTGAAAGGAAAAAATAAAACAAGACAGTAGAGAAAATATGAAGGGAGGTAAAGGATAAATTTAAATCAGGAACAAATAAAATCAATCAGGAATTTACAGAAGTTTCTAAAAAGATACTAGAGGTAGAGAGGGCTGTCAAATGAATTGCAAGCAAGAGATGGGAATATGATATATAAAGAGATTGTACAGATGAATGACTTCTCAAGAAAGAACAGTATAAGAGTGTTCATGAACCTTTCACGAAAGAGCACAATTTGGTGCAAGAGATAATTGAGTGGCTGAAAGGAGTCCTTCCTGATGTACAGTGGAATGGTAAAGACACTGAGAGGACTCATCAGATCAGAAGAAGAAAGGTACAGAGCCATATACAGTATCTTCTTTTTTTCCTGCAAAGTAATTGATGAACATTCACACAAAACTAGCCCGGGAAAAACTGCCCTGCAGGATAAACTACAACAGAAAAAACAATGAGGAAAAAAAGATGGAGACACATCCTACACATCCTGAAATATGACACAAAATTAAGTAAGACAGGCAACAGTGGAGTAGGTTAGAAGAAAGGTTAACTAAATAATTCATGAATTTGTCAAAGAGAGAAAACAGTTGGTTCTTCACTGTGTTATGCTTATCATTATGCGCCATCCCTCACGGCCATTAAGCAGCTTTTCTCAAAACTAATTTCCTCATCTACAGACCACTTATTATAAAGAATGGATGTTAGTAAAATTAAAATATATCCAACTCTAGAATGGTCAGCAAGAACATAGCAGCAAATAAGCTATACACTTCAAGCAAAGGAAGTATAATTCCATGAAATAACACCGGGGGCGGGGGCGGGGGGGGGGGAGTTGGGGAAGCAGTAACAGAAAAGGTTTGTTGCATAAGCAGAAATTAGTCTGCATGCTGTAGGACAGGGGTTCCCAACCAATGGCCCGTGGGCCGGCCCCAGCCCACAGCACCATTTCATGTGGCCCACGACTGCCCTCACTGCTCGTGGAAGTGGAAGCGTTTGCATCAGCTGTAAAACCTTGTGCAATTCAAGGTACTGGTTTTGACCTTTAAAGCCCTGCATGGTAGTGGGCCAGGATACCCAAGAGACCACAATGCCCCAAAAGTGTCTGCCCGCCCAACCAGAGAGGCCCGGAGGGGCTCTCTAGTCATACCATCGGCTAGAGGGGCCTTTCTCTCTAGCACACAAAGGAGGGCATTCTCTGTGTCCGCCCCAGCCTTCTGGAACCTCCTGCCAATAGAGCTAAGGTTATGGACAGAATTGCTGCCCTTTAGAAAAGGCTTGAAAACCTGGCTGGCAGGGCAGATGAGGGGTCCGTATGGAAATAGCCCCCCCCCCTGTTGGCTCACACCAAGATAGTAACCAGGAGCCCTTTCTCTTGCTCCTTTTATGTATAGGGTGGGGTGGGTGGGTGGGATAAATGGTTTTTTTATGTGTTTCATAGGTTTTTAGAGTTTATTTATTTATTTATTTATTTTTCACGCTTATATACTGCCCACTCAGGTACAACCCAACTCAGGGCGGTTTACATAGCAGACAGTAAATACATAAAAAGACACATGATAAAACAAAGTTAAAAATTAAAAAAAACCACCCCTAAAAGGTGCGCAAGTACCGAAGGGACCTTGGGGGAAGACACACTTCTCTATACCAACCACCCAACGGTACCCCCATCCCCACCCGCACCCCAAACTTGGCCCGCCAGCCAGGTCTTTAGTTCCTTCCTAAAGGGCAACAACTCCGTCTGGAGACGCAGTTCCACAGGCAGGAGGTTCCAAAGGGCCGGTGCGGACACGGAGAAGGCCCTCCTCCTTGTGCCAGAGAGGCGAGCCCCCCTGGCTGATGGCACAATTAGAGAGCCCCTCCGGTCCGCTCTGGTTGGATGGACAGATGTCCTTAGGGCGATGCGGTCTCTAAGATACCCTGGCCCACTACCATGTAGGGCTGATGTAAGCTGCCCTGAGTCAGGTTCGCCTGAGTAGAAATTTGAAATTTACATTAATTAAATTAAATGTGGAAGTGGGTGAATTTACAGCTGTTGCAAACATGCCCGCTTCCGCTTCCGGGTGTGTGGTCAGGCCTGCTCAGCTGTCCAGGGGGCGTGGTCAGGTCCACGGAGTAAAAAAGGCTGGGAATCCCTGCAGTAGGCTGTACCCATTAGCTTTTGCACCGGAAAAATAAAACTCCTAGAAGAGAGGAGGCCCAAGTGCTAACCTCTCAGTGTCACTGAATAACAACTTCCAACATTTTGCAACACTATTTAGCTCATGGTACAAAAGGCTATCCCAGAGCTGAAAAGAGCCTAACAGCACCAGGCGAGCTTCCATTTTCCCCATCCCTAATCAACAACACTTTTTAAAGCAAGCCAAGTTCACATATATTAAAACTGGGGAACATCTGCAGTAAATGGCACTTTTAAAAAGCAAGTTTGAAGACTCAATCAGATAAGATCCTTCCTACTCAGGTGTTCCAAAATCTAGAAGATGTAACACTCACACCTACAAGAAGTTTCTCATAAACAAGAATTAAAGCTGCATTCACTGGTACAGCATCTGCCAAACAAATGGCTTCTTCTAGCAGGACAGAGTCTTCTTGCTGCCCTTTCTCTAGCTCAGTGCTTCCCGACCCTTGGTTTTTGGACTTCAGTTCCCAGATGCCTAAATCAAGGCTTCTGGGAATTAAAATCCAAAAGCCAAAGGTTGGGAAACACTGCTCTAGCTCTACTCTTCAATTTGCTCCACTTTTGAGAAGCACCACACTAGATAAATAGAAGAGGTAGGAGAGCAAATTACTTCATGTTGAATGGCTATCTCCTGCCACACATATTTAATGCTCGGCACTTTTCTCTCTTATTAAAATAAATAAATAACATAGGAGAAAGGCCTATTTTGTGGTGAAGAAAAATTAAGCTAAGCCTAAACTAAGCTAGTCTATATTGGCTTTTTAAAGAACATGCTTATATGTACACAGAAATAAATTATAGTAAACAATTATTTCAGAAACGAATAATACAAAAAGAGTACACAGGCAAATGTTGTTGAAACAATGGGCAAAATGTACACTTAGATTTACCAACATAAATTGGACTCTGCATCAGAAATATTAATACTACTGGAAAGCCGTCATCCTTTTAGCTTCCAAGGCTTCCTCAGGCCCCCTTTTGCCCAAGGGAAGCTTTGGGATACAAGGTGTGTGTGTGCTTTAATCATTAAAAAAAGAATCCCTCTCAGATTACCACCCACAGGATCAGGATAACTGATGATCCATGAGCAATTTTCACTGTTAAAGCCTTCTTTTCCATATTAAGGCTCCCAAAGGCTTTCCCAGGGCACACAGGTGCCCTCAGAAGCTTCAAAAGTGAAAAGAAGGCTAGGAAGCTTGCCATCAGATTAAGTATAAATTTCTGCTGCCCAATCTTCACCATTACAACTCCATCATAATAATTCTCATTCTCATTTTTCAAAAGTCATGTTTCATTAAACATGAATGAATAAAATGCTGTCGTTATTGAGTAACTGGAATGAATATATTGTATTATTGTGTATATTGTTTAATTATCATGTGAGCCACCCTGAGTCGGGTTTCCTGATTGGGCGGCATACAAGTGTGAAAATTAAATTAAATTAAATTAAATAAGAGCCATTCAATGTTATATTCAAAGCTGTCCTTAAAATATATAAGTGCACATTAATCAGACCAAAAGTCATGTTAACAGTCCCCTTGACTTTTTCTTGAAATTGCAAAAGTATGAAGGAAAGAATATGTTAATGGATTATTGCATCTTTCAAATGTTTAAATCAATAAAAATAAATTTCCTAGTAATATTTTTATTTGTTTGAAAAACAATTTAAACTACATGTTTTATTCTTCACACATAATCAATATTTTAATTTAACTATGCCTGATTGGTAGAGAGAACAAAAAATAAAAAATCTTGGCACATTACCAAAGCTGGCAATTACAAGAAACTGTCTGCAATGTAAAATATAGGATTCACTGTTATCTTTGGTTTCCAATATCCACGGAATGTCTTGGAACATATCCCCCATGGATACAGGGGGAGGGGACACCTCTATTTAAATAGTACATAAAAATAAAATGCCATACATTCATTTTGTTTACTAAACTATCAATCTGCTATGGCACGTCAGATCTAAATTAATTTATGGAAGCAACAGATGTTTTCATTTTGTCTATTGTCTGAGGAAGTGAACTTGACCCACAAAAGCTAACATTAAAATACAGTGGTACCTCATATAATGATTTTAATCTGTCCCATGGGGCTTGTTGTTGTATGAAACAATTGCTATACGATGCTAGCAATTTTCCCTATGGGATGCGTCATACTACAATATTTTTTTTGCTAAGTGGTTTTCCCATTGAAAAATTGTTGTATGATTTCTTTCCATAGAGATAATTGTTATGTGGGACACCATTTTGTTTCAAAACCTAATTGTTATACAATTTCGTTGCTATACAGGGCAATTGTTGTATGAGGTTCCAATTATAGCAGTTCATTATTAAGGTGCCACTAGAGTTTTATCATCTTCTTTTTTTGCTTTGTTTTTCACTTTTGTTTTAATTCTTGTCTTTTCTTTAAAAAATAAATCTTGATTTTTATATAAAAATCTATTTTATATAAAATAATTATTTACTTGCTCGCTATTTTCACAAAATATTGGAGACGAATACTAAGATTATCCACAATCCTGCATTTGGAATCATGATATAAGGTATGAAAACTGGTCAGTAAATGAAGCTGACAGGAGGAAAATTAACTCATTCGAAATATGGTTTCTCTGGAAGCACAGATAATGAAGCTGATGCTATCCTGCTTAGGATACACTATGAGAAAACAAGATGCTCTGGAAAATACAATAATGCTATGAAAGGTAGAAGGAAGCAGGAAAAGAAAACCGAATGTGAGATGGATTGACTCCCTAAAGGAGCTCACAGCCTTGAGTTTGTAAGATCTGAGCAGGGCTGTTGAAAACCTGACGTTCTGGAGACCTCACATGCATAAGGTCACTATTGGTCAGAGATGACTTGACAGTCCATAACAACAACAAAGGCAAATGTTTTCTATACTATACTACGGTGGCAAGTCAGTTCTGACTCATGACAACTTTTCCCAGTTTTCTAGGTACTCATCTTCTTGGCGTGTCCTGGGGCTTTGCATTTTGCCCACAAATACTACAGGCTGGCTCTTCTCCCAGGAAAAACAGCAGGGGAAATGTCTGGCATACCTAAACCACAAAGCTATCCAGCCAGCTATATACTGTACTATAGTATATACAACCCAGCCACATAAGCTGAAAAGCAACATTTTAGTTGCACATGTAAAAAGCATGATGCATTTTCAGTTTGTCAATGTATGTAATGAACAGGCACAATGACAGAACTCATATTTTAGCCAACTTTTTAATAAAATGCCAATGCAGTAAAAAAAAAACTATCCAAACACTTTTATTTTTTAATTAATTAGAGCAAATTTCAATTTCAACGTATACTTGCTACATCTCCAAGAATTTAGTCTATAAATATTTCAAACAAATAATAATAAAAAAAACAATTTACTGTCATGGATTAAACAATGTATCAGTCAACCAAATTTCAAAAATAGCCTCTTTGGGGGGAAAACACATTTGGATAAATTTACAACTTTCAGTTTTGCTAAATTAAACTAAAGAAATACAACTTCGTCTCAACAATAACATTTCTCCTTTTCTTTAGGCATGGAATTTTACACACAAACAGCCATCCATACAAGCATGCATACACACCTCTTTTGTCATCCCAGACACTGAAAGAATACGCTACACAAAGGACAGTTCCTCTCTTTTGCATATTCCAGCCCCCACAAACTGCTGCTCAGCTTAATGGATAGTTACGCACCTGCTTTTAGCACAGAAGAGAGAAGGAACACAAAAACATGGGGACAATAATGAGACCAAAGTATGAAGGAAATCTGCTCCTTTCCTAGTGGCAGGTTCGGAAGCCAGCTCAGCATCCTTTGGCATTACTTGCGAAGTTCAGCATATTTGCTACTTCCATCCTTCTCGCAATACAAGCACTGCAACATTAACCTGCCTCACTTTCCAACATCCTCTCCTCTTTCCCTCAAGGGCAACACTCCTTTTATAGCTATTCAGTCCATTAAAGGCTCAGAGATGCAACCCCCCTAGATATTTAATTCAATTCATTTTCTTCCAACCACTGACTCAGCCGTGCACAGTGCAGTGCTGACGTCTGACCTCACAGCCTCCTGTAAGCTCAATTCATGCTTAGTGTTTCCTCATCTCTAAACAGCTATTGGCTAGCTCACTTGACAGACAGTGTGAGCAACCCAATAAGATAGCAGCTGCTTTGTATACTGCCAAATACCATCTGTGAAGCTATTTCTAGTCCTGCCAGCTTGTCAGGTTTCAATAAACTAACAAAATACCAGAAAAGGTTTTTCTGTCACATATCTTTCATGGCTGCTTTTATAGCCACACAAAGCAGTGCAATGTGTCAATGTGATTCATAAGAATTTCATGGCTTCCCTGGACAGCAATTCACATTTATTTATTTTAAAATAAAAAGCAAATAAAGCTAATACCCATCTATTCAAAGATTTCTGGAGAGAAGGACAAAGTCACAATAATCTCATATTAGGAAACAACATGATCCAAACAAGCATGTCATTGTAACTATTCTAAGCAAAGCATTTATCTCACAATCACCAATAGTAGCTATACTACTCCAAACCAGAATCTGGGTCACTGATCTGCATGAACAAGTTATGAGTAAGTGCAACATTCATTGCTTCTGGTCTAATTACAGCAAACAAACTGCTGGCTATGAGAGATAACATTCGCTATAATAAGTAACATTTATCTCAGAAATTATACATGAAATCCTTGTTTTATTATATGCCATTTTGTTTCTGTTCTGTATATATAATACAGGATCACTGAAAAATTACAAACTGCATCACAAGTACGTAAAATTCTCCAGATACAAATTCGCACATAACAGTATTTTGATCACATAGCTCCGACATGTATTCTTTATCTGCACCAGGGATTCCAAACCTACACCCCGTGGCATCGTTTCATCTAGTTTATGACCACTGCACCCGCACCTGGAAGTGGAAGCAGGTGCGTTTATGCATGTGCAGGAGCATCTTATGTCAGCCGTAAAAATGTGCCCATGTATGCGTAAACGCGTCTGTGACTATCGTAAACGCGGAAGTGGCTGAATTTACAACAGCTGTAAATTTGCCCGCTTCCACTTCCAGGGTGTATGGTCCGGCACCCTCAGCTGCCCAGGGGGCATGGTCAGGCCTGTGACCAAAAAAGGTTGGGAACCCCTGATCTACACCATGTTTTTCTCTCTACTGATACACCTTCTTGCTCAGGACATCTAGACAAACAGAACAACAGTTTGTAGAGAAAGGAGAGGCCAAAGCGGAGCGGATGAATATACCTTGTTAGGAGGGAAACCCAGTTTGGTTCATAGAACTTCCAAATGATTCTGTAAAAGATTCCTAATTGAAGTCAAGCAAAGCTACTACCAATCAAGGTTAGCAATACTGAGCTAAGTGGACAATGGGACAATACTGGACAGACAATATCGATGCTCTGACCTGAAACAGTGGGACTCCAAACTTCAAATGTTTATTTGATTAAGGAACCTCTGTGCAAACATTTACAAAGAAAACAACAACAAATTACTCACAGATAAAAATATCACAAAATATGGACAATTGGCAATTGAGGTTAGTACCCTAATCTATACCTATAAAAAGTGCCCTTAACCATTGGGTTCGTTCCAAGGCTCCCGCACCAGGCCCAACCATCCCCGACCTAGCCCTCCGCACTCAACGTAACCCCTGCCTTCCCAACGCCGTGGGGTTTTGGTGGTCGCCAGTGGGGCAGCCGCCCCACGAATGCGACCAAAAAAAGAACTACAATTCCCAGAGTCCTCTGCGCTGCGCAACCCCTCAGCCAATCAGGCTGAGGGATGC
Source organism: Bradypodion pumilum (assembly GCA_035047305.1). NCBI lineage: Eukaryota > Metazoa > Chordata > Lepidosauria > Squamata > Chamaeleonidae > Bradypodion > Bradypodion pumilum. The sequence continues at coordinate 406,720,055 of JAWDJD010000001.1, forward strand.
GAGCGCAGAGGCTGGGAAAGCGCGGTGCAGCGGTTTTAAAATAAAAACCGCGCCGACCCAAGAGAAAAAATTTCAAAGACCCAGCCGGACCCAGGAAAAGATAAGTGCGGTCGATGAGGGTTGGGATTGGAGGGGGGAAAGGCATGGCCCCGGTAACCACGCCCCCCCCTGCCCCTCCACCTAGCCTCCCCTCCCTAACCTCCGCCGACCACACTTACCCTTTGCTGGCTCCGGGTGGGTCTTTGAAAGTCTTTCCCTCCCATCGCAGCCTTCTGCGTAGGGAGAAGCACCGGACTGTCCTTCGTCTCTGCAGGCAATGTGCAAAAGGCAGTCCGGTGCTTCTCCCTATGCAGAAGGCTGCGACGGGAGGGAAAGTGTTTCCCAGAGGGAACCAATTCACCTTCCTAGGAGGACGGAGGCCAAAATATTCGGCCCCCGTCTTCCAAGAAAGACGAACACCCTAAAAACGGGAGACAAAGGCCAAGCACGGAGCACTGTTCTCAGCCTCCGTCTCCCACAACCGCCCCATAGCTTGGGGGGGGGGAGGATACCCCTCTCTCCCCCCCAAGCTAGGGAAAGACAGCAGGGGAAAAAAATTTCCCCTAACGTCTCGGAGGCTGGGACAAGCTGCCACCATAGCATGGGGGTGGGGAAAGAGGATACCCCTTTTTTTTTTCCCGACCCATGATTTGGTGAGGCAATGGGGAAAAACTATGTTTCCCCCCGCAGCCTCGAAGGCCTGCCCAAGCCAGCCCGTAGCTTGGGGGGAGAGGATACCCCACTCCCCCCCCAACCCAGGCTACGGCAAGGCACCGGGCGCCCCCCTGTAAAAATAAATCAATAAAATAATCCCCACCCCACCCCAAAATATGCACAATTTTACTCATATCTTTATCTTAAATTTTTTTATCTTTATCTTAAAAAATTGCTTTACCTATTTGAGATAGTATCTTCACAATATCCTTTTACTTGAAAAGCACAATAGTTCTTAACATTTGGTAATCCAAGTCCACCTTCTTTCTGAGATAAATACCACAATTTTTTTATATCCTCGACCTTTTTCTTGCATTACAATATTTAACAAATTCTGAAATTCCATCTCCTTTTCCTTGATTTAGATTGGCAGAGCATTCATTTTACACAATGTGACTCTGCCAAACCAAGACAAGTTCAACTTTTTGTATTGCTGTATTTTTTGTTTAATTTCTATTATTTGTTTTTCATAATTTAATTTCTTAAGTTCATCCAATTTATTTGAGATGTTTAGCTCCAAATATTTCAAATTATCCTTAAACCTGAATGAAGATAATATTAGAGGTATGGAAGAAATTGAAGAAGAAATTGGTCCCAGATGTATCCCCGATTATCGAAATGGATAGAAGACATAAAAAAAATTCCGGTGAAGATAGATAGGCAGGTGAAGGAAGTTTTGTTTAAAAATGATGCATTCCTGTTAAAAGACTGGATACAGATCTGTAATGATAGAGAGAGAGAAACTAGAGATATATAGACAAATGAAGGTGAACTGGTTTCAAATTGCCTTAATATATTTTGAAAATTAATAAAAATAAATAAAAAGAAAATAGGCACAAACTAACTTTTAACCTAAATTTTTAATATATGATGGTGGGTTTAAGTAAGAGGCTCAAGAGCTTGAGGATCATTTCATCCTCTTGAAACAATTCTTATTCTCCACACTAATGCACAGTCATTGCTCCTGTCCCTCTCAAAATCTCTGCATACTAAAAAAATACATTAGAAACAGGATACAGGGTAATATCCAACTAGCTTCTTTCCTCAAAGAAACAGCACCAATAGGTAAGATAGGAAAGGAAAGTTGCACTGCAAATGTTCAGAAAACAATTTTAAAAACAATAAAATTAGAAATATTACCATGTATTTATGCAACATATCAAAATCTACTTTTCATTCCTGAAACCTGTACTTATATACAGAAGTAATGTGACATAACTCTGATTTCATCTTTCTAATTTGCAATAAATCATTAAAACAATAATTTCTGCAGCAAAGCAAAACATAATTGTTTACAGCTCAATGTTAAGAAATAAATTTCTTAATAAGTAGACCTCATCATGCCCTAATATGTTGCTTTTCAGAATCTTCAATTTGTCATAGCATAAACAAAGCTATGTGACTGGAGATCAGAGGCCTAATATAGGTTAGCTCACTTCGCTATATTCACTAAGGACTCACGTTATTGATAGCATTGTGGCTAAGTGCTATAATAGTTCTGTTTTGGCAAACAGGGTTTAGCTTTGGCTATTATGTAAATACAGTAATTGAGTTTGAGGACCAAATTATTTGGTTAATGAAACAAACAGCAAATAAGGTGGCAAGAGGAATTAAAAAGACAAGATTAACCACTGCCAATGTGAATACCCCTCTAATTCCGATTAGCATTTATTACAGTCCTGTCCTAGATATGCAGTGCTCTCTCTAGTCCACTTTCCCAACCTTTGGCCTTTGGACTTCAATTCCCAGAAGCCTAAGTCAATTTCCCAAAGAACTGAACAGCAAATGTACTTACTTAGGCCTCTGGGAATTGAAGTCCCCTTGTGGGGCATAGGCCCCATGTTGGGAACCACTGCTCTAGTCAGCTGTAGGCCAGGGATAGAAGCAGCTTGCAGATTATTTTGTTGTTGTTCAGTCGCAGTCGATTCCGACCCTTCGCGACCCCATGAGCCACTGCACGCCAGGTACCATCCTCCTGAGCCCACCCAGCTTTGTGCCCGTTGCGTCAACAATACCATCTAGCCATCTCATTCTCTGCTGTCCCCTTCTTCTTTTGCCCTCCACCTTTCCCAGCATCAAGGTTTTCTCAAGTGAATGCTCTCTTCTCATTTGATGTCCAAAGTACTTTAGCTTCATCTTTACTATTTGTCCTTCTAAGGAGCAGTCAGGTTTGATTTCTTCTAAGATCGACCTATTTGTTCTCCTCACTGTCTAGGGTACTCTCAAAATCCTCCAGCACCACATCTCAAAGGCGTCTATTCTTCTGCACTCAGCTTTCCTTATGGACCAGCTCTCACAACCGTACATCACTACCGAAAATACCATTGCTTTGACTATGCAGACTTTTGTTTGCAATGTAATGGCTCTACTTTTCACTATGTTCCCCAGGTTTCTCATAGCTTGTCTCCCAAGAATCAGTCGCCTTTTTATTTCATGGCTGCAATCACAATCTGCAGTGATCTTTGATCCTAAGAAAGTAAAATATGTCACTGCTTCTACTTTCCCCTCATTTATTTTTCAGAGACTGATGCCATTATCTTGGTTTTCTTGATGTTAAGTCTCAAGCCAGCTTTTGCACTCTCCTCCTTCAACCTAAGCAAGAGCTTCTTTAGGTCTTCTACACTTCCTGGCAGATTATAATTCAAGTTAACTATAGTTGGTGTTACAGCAGATGTTATTCTGAATCATAGCTAATCGCGAACCAGAGTAGAATTTATATCAGTGAAGAAGAGTAGTGGGAAGCAACATTCAAAATATTAGCAGGCTTTCAACAAAATCCTCTTCAGGGGAAATTATTTCAAATCCCTCAACAGAAAAATGTGCTTTAAAAGTATTTAGCTAACTTATGTCCCAAACAGAAATGTTTTAAAAGCATCCTATTTATGGTAAGCAGAACTATTATTCCTAGAGAAAATGTTAATCAAAATGCACTGGGCAAATTAATTTTTTTCATTCATGACACCAGACTGAGGTGTCCCCTAAAGTAGTCATCAGGAAGAGAGTGAGTAAAAAAACTTTTAAAGGGTAAAGTCATCTTTTTTTATTTCTTCTGAAAAGGGCAATCCAAGAAAACCCACTGCAATTTCCATCCATTTTCTCCTTTAATCTATGATTTGGCAAAGAAGGTACCAAAACCCTCCCTGGGTTTTTCCTTATCTTTCCCCACTTATGACTACATGAATGCTGAATTTAACACAAGAATCTTAGGGTGTGCTGCTCCACACCACTCAAGCCTCTTCTTATGCTCTGTGTTAGAGCACTGTGCAACATTTCAACAAAGACAAGCTATAAAGCACCCTATTCTGCCATCAAATACTTTCACATACATATAGTGAATATAGTGAAGGGTAGTTTGTTATTAAGATATTGTATCTTTATTGATTTCACTGTGTTATGTATCGATTATTATTATTTTGTATTATCTCATTTATTTATCTACATTGTACTTATTTTCTATGGATTTAGGGATTGTTTATTATATTGTTATGTATATTGTACCTTAAACTTGTTGTAAGCCGCCCAGAGTTGGCCATGTGCAGGATATAAAATTAAAGTTTATTACTATTACTATTATTATTATTTTATTATTATTATTATTATTTTATTTATTATAGTCTGATAAATAGTAAAACTATGACAAACCAATGCTGTGATTAAATACACTGATTAGACAACAAATGATCTTAATAGTATATTTATTAGTCCATTCAGACAGAATATGTGCTATTTTGTAGTACATATCTAGTGAAGTACCTGTTTTATTAAGCACTAGCATATTTTGCCCAGCGGTGCCAGGCTTTTTAAAATTGTGTTGGATAGTAAAGGGTTTCGGTTGTTTTTTTTCTTGTACCAATGGTGCTGGGCTGTTTTAAATGGTGTTGTAAGGTTTTGTGATTTTGTGGCTTCGAGGAGCTGTGTCCGCCTGCGGCGGACTTGCGCTCCCAGTGTTTTTCGGTTTGTTTGTTTTTTTTGTGTGTGTGCTGGGCTCTTTATATTAGTTTTTGAAGGTTTTTGTTTTATGTTTATGCAAATTTTATTTTAATTTATTTTAATTAATTTAATTTTATTTTATTTTATTTAGTTTAAAATTTAATTTTGGTTTCTTAAATCTTTATTTTTACGCATTTTTTCTTTTGGTTTTTTTTTAGTGAAAAGTGATTTCTGGTTTTTTTTGGTATTTTTTGAGATTAGTGTGATTATTTTTTAATGTTTTTATAACTTATTTGATTAATTTTGGAATTAATCTTATTATTTTCAATATTTTTGAATGTTTTTTCTCTTTTGGCATCTGGGTGGGGGTGGTGAGCTTTTCTTCCTCTCTATAATTGTTCTCTTCTGTCCTCTAGGTGTCGCTTCCAGCAAGTTTTTTTTTCTCATTTGAGTTCCGGTCCTCATGGATAGAAGACGTCTTTTGGTAAGCTCTCTGGGGGTTTTTTTTTTGGGGGGGGGGGTTGGAATTTTTTTTGGGGGGGGTCTGTGTGTTTTTTTCTTGTTTGTTTTTGGCTTTTTTGTGTTTCCTTTTTGGATTTTTGAGTGTTTTTGATTGTTTTTGTTTTTACTTTTTCAGGGGGGTTGCTTTCCTTCCCGCGGGCCATGCTGGCTGGCCCGTGGGAAGGAAGGGCATTGGCGGGGGGGCTTTCTTTCCCACGGGCCATGCTGGCTGGCCCGTGGGAAGGAAGGGCAATGGTGGGGGTGTGTGCTTTCTTTGCTTTCTTCTCCACGGGCCATGCTGGCTGGCCCGTGGGGAAGAAGGGCAGCGGCGGTGGGGGGTTCCTTTTTTCCCCGTGGGCCATGCTGGCTGGCCCGTGGGGAAGAAGGGCAGCGGCGGGGGGTTCCTTTTTCCCCCCGCGGGCCATGCTGGCTGGCCCATGTGGAAGAAGGGCAGCGGCAGTGTTTTTTTTTTAACTTTTATTTTTCTTGCGCCGGCTTGCCCATCGAAAGGAAGGGCAGCGGCGGCGGCGGGGGGGGGTTCTTTTTTACTTTTTTTCGCATGCAGGCTGCGTCGGCGTTCGGCGCGCTAATGGCATGCAGGACGCTGGGGCTTGTAGTTTTGCCTGCGCGTGTTTGCTTACTGCGGCTTTTTTTTTATTGGCCATGGCGCGTTTCCGAACGTTCCTTTTGCCGCACTGCTCAGCCTGATTGGCTCTGGCGTGGCGCGGCGCAAGGAACGTTGGGAATTGAAGTTCCCTTTTTTTGTTTTCGACTGGGGGGCTCCTGCCCCCGGGTCGAAAATTTCAACCCAACAGTTACCTGCGAACCGGGTTTGGGCGAGTGAACGGAGGCCCATTACGGGCTGGTGGGGCCTGGTGCAACATCCTTTGTCACATTCCAACGGTTAACGCACCATTTTATAGGTATAGATTTTTGTTTCAACCAAGGTTACAATATTTTATTTTTATAACATAGTAAGAAGTCAGTTAACTGTATTCTCCAGAAGGCAAAAGCTGACAAATATGTTCAGTCATCCCCAATTAAAATAAAACCAAAGCCTTCCCTCAGAATCACTCTCTCCTTACCTGGAGAATACTTTTACGACAGACCCACTTTAAGAAAGAACGAAACATTTTCAGGACACAGCCACAACAGTTGCTTTCTGAGTTCATTTGGCTTACAGTTTTGAGATGCTGTATACTGTATGCATCACCTACCTTGAATGCTTACAAAGTTTACGGGGTCTACTATGCAATTTTGGATCACAGTTCTCTGGATCACTGGAGTTACTGTCATAAGGATGAGGCTGTCCTGCCATTCCACTCCATGCTTTCTCACACTACTGCTCTCAAAAGCATATAGCCAGCACTCATAACCTACATTAAGAGAGTAGTGTTGACTTTTAAAAATGCCATGTAAGGTTTAAAAAAATCGGAAGAGTTCTTTCCTTATTTCTGTCCCACAAACACAGATAATATTCGCAATCTGGCACTATGATATATTTCTATTAAAATGAAATTATTTGGACTTTATGTTAAAGGCATGTTCATTTATTGCTGATGACACAGGACATTAACAGAATGCTCTCTAGTGACACAGCACATTAACAGCATCCTCACTAATGACATATGGCATTAATAGCATCCTTTTCTTGGTACACTGTCAACACTTTACTGCACAAGCATTAACAATATAAGAAAATTTGGATTGACAAACAATTTACAAGACTCCCTTCTTTTAGAGAGTAAAATGTAGTCTTTCCTACTTTAAGGTTATGTCATTTAATCCATTTCCCAGTGTTTTCTTGAATAGCCATTTCTTGTCCCAGAATTCAATTTGCTTTCAAACTAATAGATCTTAAGTCAGAAACAATAGCTCCCATGCTAATAACATATAATATGTAAAAATCAAAGAAAAATGGCAAGAGTAACACCACCTATGAAGTTTTATGGTTCTCTAAATATGTCTCCTTTGCTCGAAAGCCAGTCATATCTGACTCTAGGGCCTGGTGCTCTTCTCTGCTTACAGCCAAAGAGCCAGTGCTGCCTATATCCGCAGATGTTTCCATGGACATGTGGCAGGCATGACTAGACACTGAATGCTGTTTGCCTTCCCACCAAAGTGGTACCTATTTATCTACTTGCAATTTCTTGCTTTCGAATTGCTAGGTTGGCAGGACCTGGGCCAGAGATGGGAGCTCACTCCATCGTGCAGCACTCGCATCTCGAACTGGTGATTTCAGTCATCAAGTTCAGTGTCTTAAACACTAAGCCACCATAGTCCCTTTAAATAGGAATAAAGGACCTACAAATGTACATGCCTCAGTAAATTTTGGATCACCACAAATCATACATCATACAATGTGTATAACCAAGTTGTGCTTATTCTACCAGCCTGCAATTTTAACAATACAGTGGAACCCAGTACAGTAATACCTCATACAAAGTCTGCTTCATACAACATCGGATTCATACAACATCGCCTAATTCCTTGAAAAAAGTTGCCTCATACAAAGTCGTGTGACGTTGTATGAGGCATTGGGGTTTTCCCAGGTTGCATTGTGCCTGGGCAGTATAAAAGGCAGGACACATGCGTGCATTGCTCTTGTGAGTTTTGCATGAAGCAAAGAGTGTTTAGGAGTAGTTTTGAGCGCAATTTTGGATTTTTTTGAATATTTTCATCAGAATTTTTAGAAGCATTCCTGGGATTTTTGCAGCATTCTTCAGGTTCTTGGACAATCAGGGTTGTTTGACAAGTTTTTGTAATGCATTTAGCCTTTAGACAATGATTTTTTAAAGTTCTGTCAGTTTCCTGTCTGTTTCCTTGACTTTGCCCTGAAGTCTGTGCTGTTACAGTACAATGTATCTCTATGGAAATGACGTTGTATGAGGCATCGCGGCTAGGATTTTGCATGCCTCATACAAAGTCCAAATCTGTATAAAGTCCGAACTTGTGGAACCAAGTTTGGACGTTGGATGAGGTATCACTGTATAACAAAAATAATCGGTTCCAGTGGGCTTTTCGTTGTACGATTATTATTTTTTGTTATACAGGACCACTGGCGCGGGGGGGGGGGATTCAAAGCGGTTAGGGGAAGCCTTCTCTGGACTGCCCCTTATTCTGGTCATTTTTGTCGGGTTGCATTTGTGACGGCAAGGGAATGGCTTCACCTACAATCCCCGGCTGGCTTTGGGGGGGAGAGAAATGAAGGCTGAGCCTGCCTGCCTCCAAAGCCCCGATCGGATCCTCCGATCCCCAGCTGGCTTTTTTTTGGGGGGGGGAGGGGGAGGTTTTCGGATCAGGAAGGCTTTGGAGGGAGGTGAAGGGATCAAGAGGCCTGAGGGGAGCATTCAGCTTTTGTGATCCCAAGGTGGGTAGCCTGCTTCAGCGCTCCATTTTCGGATCAGGAGGGCTGAGGGGAGCCTTCAACCTTTTGGATCCCAAAGCAGGTAGCCTGCGCCAGCTCTCCGTTTTCAGATCAGGAGGGCTGAGGGGAGCCTCCAGCCTTTCTGATCCCAAAGCGGAGAGATCATGCACACTATCCCAACAGGGCTTTCGGGGCAGTGAGGGGAACCCTTAAAAAAACCCTCCTCCAAAAGCAACCCGGGGATCGGACAATCCCAACTCATCCTGGGGGGAGGAGGGGGAGGACTGCACAACAAAGAGGATTTTCGTTGTACAATGAACCATTTTTTTCAAAAAAAATGTCCTTGTTGTATGATTTTTTCGTTATATGAGGTAGTCATATGGGGTTCCACTGTATAAGCAAACTGCCCAAATATACAGTACTGTATCTGCTTTATTTTCTCAGGATTTCCTTTTGTATTGCGAGTTTTTTGTTACTCGAGGCGTTCGTAACCCGGGGTTCCACTGTACACTAAAATTCTACTGGTTAGAATTCCATTAATATCTTTTTTTAAAATTCTGAGCTGTACAAGGGCTGAAATCCAGTAGTGCACGATAACTAGAGTAGGCCTATTTACTGCAACATCTGATACCGTTTCCCCGAATATAGGACCTCCTCCCATAATAGGACACCCCCTTTTTTCCCTGCCTTTGAAATATAAGGCCCCATCCAAAAATAAGACCTCCTTACCTCCTGGCTGTAAGGCGGATGGCGTAGCCCATAAGAAAGCCTGCCGCATCGGAGTCTCGATTGCCTCCCCGCTCACAACCAAGGGAATTGGGATGAGAAAAGCGGTATAAAAATCTAAATAATAAATAAATAAATAAGTTTCCCCTGGTGAGAGCGGGATCGAGACTCTGACGAAGCAGGCCTTCTTATGGGCCACGCTGGCCGCCTCACAGCTGAGGCCAGTCTCGATCGCGCTTCCCCACTCACAACCAAGGGATGTATTCTTCTTCATGGAAAAATAAGACATCCCCTGAAAATAAGACCTTGTGCTAATTTTGGAGTTTTTAAAAATATAAGACAGTGTCTTATATTCGGGGAAACACGGTAGGTAAGGAGCTTGAAATAATCATTCCAGAAGCCCATAAACAGATTGATTTAAATTAAGATTATTCAGTTACAATTTAAATCAGCAAGAAATATGGGCCAACTTCAATAAGTAATATATTCCCTAATACATACCGCAAGTACCACCACTAAACCATGTTCAAGTATAAATCAATTAAAATTAAATAGGGTATTTACAAAATCAATTCCTTCTCACAGCCCAGTCTTATATTTACTTGTCATGTTATACACCTCATACTGTCTGTTTTATCTCTAGAAGTAATCTTACAGTATTTCCAGTTAGGGTATTTAGGATCGCCACTCATGACAGTTCAGGGGTGTCACAGCACTTTCACAAAATTTTATTTCCCTTATGGTATTGTTTGGATATTGTTCTAATAATTGAGTTCAAGCCCAAAATTTCAATTGAAAATGGATTGATTGATGCATTTTAAAAGCCAGCAAAATACTGCAGCTTTATTACACTAATCATGGAAATAAACTGCACAGTGGACAATTTTATCTTCCTTCCAGACCTACTCTAATTGGGGGTGGAGGGGGAGAGAAAGAATCCAAGTTAGCAAACAAAAAACTGATCGGATGAAGCAAAGATTGAGTTATCAGACAAAACAGAGGAACAGTATTTATTTTCACAAATGGAAAAACAGTACAATTGTTTAAAAATAATCAAAATGGATTATCCATTCCTGGTGTCTTATCTGAGCTCAAAAGTCCCCCTCCTTTACTCTCAACAAGCATTAAAAATCTTAGCGAACAGTCACATGCAGCAGCACCCATCTACTCAAAAGAAGGGTTCTGTGATGGTGAAGCTGGGCACTCTAGATGTTCTTGAACTTCAATTCCAAGAAGCCCTAATCAGCAGGAGTGCTGACTTGGGTTTCTATTGAAGTCCAAGAACACCTGGAGTGCCAAGGTTCACCATCACTATTCTAGGCCAGTGGTGGCAAACCTATGGAATGCATGACAGAGGTGGCACTCGGAGCCATCTCTGTGGGCACCAGTGAAATCAGACTTCGACCCATCCCTCTGCCCAGCAGTCCATTGGTAGCGCTCCCTCCCTCCTCCCAGCACAGAGTTCACCCCACCCCTCTGCCAGCAGCCCAATGGGAGCACTTCCTCTCCCCCACCCCAGCACAGAGTTCACCCCACCCCTATGCCCAGCAGCCCAATGGGAGTGTTTCCTTCCCACCCTGTTGCAATGAATAAGTGGGGTTTGGGCACTCAATCTCTAAAAGGTTCGCCATAACTGTTCTAGGCTATACAAGGCCAGAGATTTCTAGTAGAACCTGCTATGGGTTGGCTAATTCACACACACCCCAACATGCTGAAGATATCACCCAGAACATCATCTCAACAACCTTATCCAAGAGAGGATATGTAATTTGATATCATTTCAGTTTTACAAGCTGTCACCCCATGAAATCTTTGAAGACATTGTTCTAAAGTGAAAGTATTTCTCTCACTGAAGTTGGCAGAGAAATGTACTACTCTAGTCTTTTCTGTCTTTGTTGACATTAAGATAAGTCACAGAGGATTGTTAACCCTTTCCTAATGAAATGGTGGCTGAGGTTTTATCTGCTTCAATGCAAGATACTAATGATGTTATTTTAAATGTAAAGGTACAACGATATGTACCCTGAATGTTTTCTTCCAAATAGAAATTAAAATAATTAAATGTCTTTATTTGCAGTAAGAGCTGTGTCCAACTAGTTTCATAATATTGCCATACAGCTGTTAAGCTAATTGCTTTCTTTGTTATTCTAAGCCGTATGCAAATATCTTAATGTTATAAACACATGTGCGCGCACACACACACAGCCAGAATTTGTATGGAACTGCAAGAAAGAAATCGAAGTCTACAATTGAAGTTTTCAATATTCACACATGGGCCTTAGTGAGACTTTGGAGCAATGACCATTTACCTCTGAAGAAGAAAATGGCTGGAAATGACTAAGCTCCACACATGACTTGAGGGATTATCTAACTAGCAGATTTTTGAGATACACCTTCCCTAGAGTCTAATGGGTGAAGTAAAGGTAAAGGTCACCCTTGCTCAAAAGCCAGTCGTATCCGACTCTAGGGTTTAGTGCTCATCTTTGTTTATAGCAAAAGAGCCAGCACTGTCTGCATCCGCAGACATTTCCATGGACATGTGGCAGGCATGTCTAGACACCGGAGTGCACAGAATGCTGTTTACCTTCCCACCGAAGTGGGAACTGCTGACCTGCCACCTTCCAGGCAAAGTACCACTCCCTTAATTACTTGTGGTGCCCCCTTGAGTTTAGGTTAGGTATTCTCAACCATTTTGTTCTTCTTCAGAAGCAAATTGTCATCACTGCAGGGTACTGTAATTAGATACCTAATTTACTGAGCTATCAAAAAGCAGTAGTCTTTAGATTCAAGTAAAAGGGGGAAGTGGACGTCACAAGCTTAAACTCTGCTCCTGCACTAGGCAGTGAGTACAGATTACATGATTTTCTGAAGTCTAGTGACTCTAGTTCAAGCACTACACATTTTCGTCAGTATTTTAAAACTGGTTTCTTCAAGCCTAACTCTTTTACTGAAGAAAAATATTAACACTGTAACATTCAAGGACCTGATACAATATAAATGCAAACATCTGAAGACTACATAGTACCAAACTTCTGCTGTCTTTATCCACAACAGAGCACAAACAATGAAACATAAAACAATGTAAAACCAGACCACAGGAGAAAAAGATAAGTCAAAAAAGATTACACAGATCACCTTATAAACTACAGTAAAACCCCAGTTTACAACATTGGTCCGTTCCAACAGCCTTCGTTGTAAACAAACAAAAAAGTAAACCGAAGCACATTTTCTCATAGGAATGCGGGGGGGGGGGGGAGGTCCCAACCGAACCAAAAATAATACAAAAAACTGCCAAAAGAATTCAAAAAATGCCAGATACAATCTCCCCTCACCAAAGGGACAAAACGATCTCCCTACCTTTTCCATGCCACTGCCCTGGAGGAGGTGCACGAGCAGGGAGCTTGGACGAAGACCGGAACCGAGCTAATATGGTCCTCACACTCTCCCGCTGCCGGTAGAAGCAGAGCAGAGGACAGTGTGCAAACAGTGGCAAAAACACCACCAACACCGTCTCTTCCACAGCAGTAAGTGAAGAATCGTGACTTCTGGTGGTGGGGGTGGGCACCATTTTAGAGTCTAAAATGGCGCTGGGGATCTATTTCCCGGTCGTAAACCAGGGAAAAACATAAACCAGGAAATAATTTTAGTAGGATTTGCTGTAGTAAACCGTGGCAAACGTTAACCGGGGCGTTCATAAACTGAAGTTTTATTGTATTGGGGGGGGGGCAATTTGCTAGTGACAAATTGGAACGATATTCTAGTTCATTTTTTAAACATCAAATTTTTCTTTCCAGGACTATAGCACACAGGGGAATCAGTAACAAATGGACCTCTAGATGCTATGCACTGCAACTCACATCATCCCTCATTAACAGTTATGCCAGGCAGGGGTGACGGGAGACAGTACAGGGTTTCTCAAACCTTGGACTCCTAGTTATTATAGCCAATGGAGAAACATAATCTCCCCATCCCTGCAGTACAGGATTTGATCACCAGAATGGGGTGCTCCAGATGTAATGATACATTATGGTTTGGATTTACACACTAATGAGTCTGTACAATGAGGAGGGCAAGACCATTCACTTACCCGCCTCTTCTGGTGCAGCTGAAATTTTCAAATACTGTATAGTAATCGGAAATACCCACTACTTCCAGATTCTGCAAAACTGTAGATGGCTTAAACCAGGATCTAGGGAGAGCAGCTTTCTAGATGTTTTGGTTTACATTTTCCATCAGTCTGCCCAGCAAAGCCACTGGTAAGAAGCTATCAGAGTTGTAATTCAAAACACATAGATGATCAAAACCCCTTTCTAACCCAACCCCCCCCCAAAAAAAAAACACTGCTGAAGTATTTTTTTCATTTATATATGCAACCACCAATTGCAATAGAGAAGACTAAGGACTAACATATTAGGGAAGCAAAGAAAGTTCGGTTTCACTTACCAGTGATAACTTTCGTTCTTCGAGTATATAGTTTGTGAATACACACTCATGGGTTATGCGCCTGCGCAGAACAGCCGATCGGAGGCTTGAAAAGCTATTGGTCAAAAGTTTTGGCGGTAAGACCGCCCACCGTACCGCCCACCCTGAGGCGCCCGCGCGCCATTTTACCTCAGTTCCATACTTAAGCCAAGCACAGGATAAACCAACTGATCTCATCCGTGCAGCTCAAGAGGGGAGGCAGGGTGGGTAGTGTGTATTCACAAACTATATACTCGAAGAACGAAAGTTATCACTGGTAAGTGAAACCGAACTTTCTCCTTCGTATAGTTTGTGAATCCACACTCATGGGAGATTAGCAAGCTCACACTTACTTGGTCGGTGGGCAGTCGGATGAGATGATCCCACGATGAGCTGAAGAACCCGTAGGTGGACCCGTCAGGGGCGTTGAGTCCGGAGCCCCCTGGTGAGGACGACACGGCCAAGCCTGGCGTCCGCAGTGGCTCTGGTGTCCACCCTGTAGTGCTGGACAAATGTGGAAGGTCTGGACCAGGTGGCAGCCTTACATATGTCCTCAAGCGGTGTGCCCTCCAGAAAGGCAGTGGATGTGGCAACCGCCCTGGTGGAATGCGCCCTGACATGCGGTGGAGGTGGCAGTGAAGCTGACTCGTAGGCCAGGTAGATGGTAGAGGTGATCCATTTGGAGAACCTTTGAGCAGAGATGGGTTCACCCTTGGACTTTCCCCCATAAGCCACAAAGAGGCGTTGTGACTTCCTGAACTCTCTAGTCCTGCTGGTGTAAAACAATAAAGCTCGTTTCACATCCAGCGTGTGCCAAGTCCTTTCTTGGGCGTTAGTGGGGTTCTGGAAGAAGGTTGGCAAGGAGATAGTTTGTGCCATGTGAAACTTGGAGACCACCTTGGGTAGGAAGGTGATGTCCGCTTGGAGGACGACGCGGTCGTTGAAGAACTGGAGAAAAGGTGCGTCTGCTCGCAGGGCAACCAGCTCACCAGCTCGTCGTGCAGACGTGATGGCCACCAGGAATGCTGTCTTCCATGTGAGGAGACGAACATCGGCGGTAGCCATGGGCTCGAAGGGGGTCCTGGTGAGCGCGTTAAGAACGGTGGACAGTGACCATTGAGCCGTCGGTGTCCGGGCCGGCGGAAAAGCGTTCTTTAGTCCCTTGAGGAAGCGCTTTACCGTCTGGTCGCGGAAAGCCCCGGAAGCGGGCGAGCCAGCAGGAGAGTGCGCTACCACTGCTGCGAGATGCACTCGGATGGAGGTGATGCTGAGACCAGACTCCGCCAGCTGGAGGAGGTAGGTTAAAATGTCCTGCAGTCCCACCTGCGTGGGGGGCGTTTGCCGGGCGGCCAGGAAAGCACAAAAACGCCTGTATTTGGAAGCGTAGGACTTCCTTGTGGAAGGGCGCCGCGCTAGTTCAAGGATCCTGGCCAGTCTGGGGTTATCCTCCACGCGGTGAGGTGGAGGCTGGGCAGGTCCGAATGGTGCAGCTGGCCCTGCTCCATTTGGAGGAGTGTCGGTGATTCCGGCAGTGTGCGATACTGTGACGACATGCGCAACAGTAGCGGAAACCAGGGTTGGCGCGGCCACGCCGGTGCCACCAGAATTGCATTGGCTCTGTGTTGGTGCATCCTGGTGAGTACCCTCTGGACCAGAGGAAACGGAGGAAAGGCGTAGAGATAGTCCTGATCCCACCGTTTCATGAAGGCATCGCCCTCGGAGTTCGGTCCGATGCCTGCTCTGGAGCAGTACCTGCTGAGTTTCTTGTTGGACTCCGATGCAAAGAGGTCGATGCTCGGCGTCCCCCAGACCTCGCACAGGGACTGGAACACTCCGTCGTCCAGCTCCCATTCGTGGGTCGTCGAGGTGAGACGGCTTAGGTGGTCTGCCAAGACATTCAGTGTGCCCTGAATGTGCACTCCAATTGGGAAAATGTGCCTCTCCAGGCACCATTCCCACAACTGCACTGCAAGGTACAAGAGGGTGGTGGACCGTGTTCCTCCCTGCTTGTTGAGGTACGCCACCGCCGTGGTATTGTCCGAGGCCACTTGAACCGCCTTGCCGGTGAGCAGAGTCTCGAAGGAGCGCAGGGCCTTCCAAATGGCCAGCAGCTCCAAGTAATTTATGTGGTGCACCGTTTCGTGCGGTGTCCAGGTGTCGTTGACCGTGAGAGTCCCGCAAGCAGCGCCCCAGCCGAGGTTGCTCGCGTCGGTCAGTATCTGCAGCGAAGGTTGCGGGGGGTAGAAACTCTTCCCCGTGGCCACGTTGAGCGGTGTAGACCACCAGAGCAGTTGGTCCCTCAGTTCTGGAGATGGGGTCAACCGTTTGGATTGGCTCTCCCGAAGTGCGTCGAACTCGTGAAGGAGCCACGATTGCAGGGACCTGAATTTCAACTTGGCATGGGGGATCACTGCCGTCGTTGAGGCCATCAGGCCTAGAAGTCTCTGAGCCTTCTTCGCCCGGATGCACGGCTTCGTGCGCAGTTCGCTCACCCCCTGCGCAATGTCCCGTAAGCGTTTCTGGGGGGCGTAGGCTCTCGTAGTGAGCGAGTCGAGTACCGCTCCGATGTACTCGACGCGCTGGGAGGGAGTCAACTTCGACTTGGTGAAGTTGATCCTGAGGCCGAGACTCTCCATGAGGTGAACCGTGTATTGTGTGTCCCGAACGGCCGACGATTTGGTGGGGGAGACGATCAACCAATCGTCGATGTACGGGAAGACCCTGATGCCCCGTTGGCGGAGGAATGCAGCCACCGGAGCCATGCATTTGGTGAAGACCCGCGGTGCCGTGGCCAGACCGAACGGTAGGCATCGGTACTGGTACACGGAATGGTCGATACGGAAGCGGAGAAACCGTCTGTGTTCCTCGAGGATGGAAACGTGGAAGTAGGCATCCTTGAGGTCTATGACTGTGAACCAGTCCCCTTTGTTGATGAGGGGGAGGACGGTCTGTAGGGTCACCATCCGGAACTTCCTGGTGTGGATGCATTTGTTCAGGCGGCGTAGGTCCAGGATAGGGCGAAGGCCTCCGTCCTTCTTCTGGACCACGAAGTACCTCGAGTAGAAGCCGTTGTCCCAGTCGGACGGTGCTACCCGCTCGATGGCTCCCTTGGAGAGAAGGGTCGCTATTTCTTCCTCCAAATGGGGGGACGAGGTGGTGAGACGATGTTTTCCTACTCGAGGCACCCGCACGAACTCGATGGCGTAGCCAGAGGACAAGATCTTTAAGACCCACTGGTCGTCCGTGATGCCCGACCATGCCTGGAGGAAGTTCCGGAGGGGGAGGTACGGGATGTGGAGCGAGAGAGACTCGGCCGTCGCAGCTTCAAACGCGGGGCTTGGGCCTCGCGGTCGAACGCTTGTCCTGTCCGTAGGGCCGGTAGCGGGGTTTGTGTTGTCGCCGCTGTTTATAGGAGCTGGATCTAGGCTGCTCCGTCGGTCCCTGCTGCTGTGGGTTGCCCTGGAACCGCCGTGTGAAGGGCTGGAACCTCGGCCTGGTGGAAGTTGCCGGCGTGGTGAGCCCCAGGAACTTCGCCGTGGAACTGGTCTGGCGCATCTCATTCAGGACCTTATCGGTGTCCTGACCGAAGAGGCCCTGCCCGTCGAAGGGAAACTCCTCGATGAGCTTTTTCATAGCGTCATCGAGGGAGGTGTCCCTGAGCCAAGCATGGCGACGGAGGTAGATTGCGGAGGCCATGTCTTTTGCCGCATAATCGTTGATATGCCGGGCAGTGCGCATCAGCTGCTCGGCGACGAAGTCCCCCTCGGTGGCCAGCGCGTCAATCCTCTTCTGGGCATCGGCGGGCAGTTTAGCCGTCTCAACCTTCACCTGCTCCCAGAGGTGAGATTGGTACAGGCCCATGGCGGCCGAATAGTTTGCGGCCCGAAAGAATAGGGAGCCGGTGGCGTAAAACTTACGCCCCACCGCGTCCAGTTTCTTTCCCTCCGGCGTCGACGGGACCGGGAATCCGCTGGTGGCCGTCCTATGCTGGAAGGCCTTGACCACCAGGGAATTCGGCAGGGGGTGCGCCTGCAAGAACTCGACGTTCTCGTCCAGGACCCGGTACATGCTGTCGAGCCTGGACGAAACGGAGTGTGCCGCCAAAGGTTTCTTCCACGTCGCCCTCGCCGTGGTCATCATGGAGGGGAGCATGGTTATGTGGACCGGCCGCACAGCACGCCTGTCGAGCTTCGCGGTCATCTGATCCTCACCCTCCAACGGCGGTTGGTCGACCTTCAGGTTGAGGGCGGTGCCGAGCCGCGTGAGCATGGCGGTCAGTGAGCGCTGGTCCTCACCACGCGGTGGGTCCACTGAGCCGATGGCCTGTTCCGGCGTGCGCTCGGCGTCGACGTCTCCCTCGTCCTCCTCCGACGACGAGCTGGACTCATCGGAGGACGAGGGAGGCAGTCTTTCGTCCACGTCCGGACCGCGCCAGTACGGCCTGGGCGGGCCGGCGGGATGGGCGTCCACCGCATCAACGTCCGGACCACACCATGACGGGTTGGGTGGGCCGGCGGAGCGGGTACTCGACCCACGGGAGGTCGGTGGGGCCGCGGCAGAGCCGGGATGCCCGGGGCTTGCGGTGGTCGGAACCGGAGCCGCAGAGGCCGCAGGCGTGGAGGTCTGGAACCTGGTCGCAAACGACGCCATGACCTGGAACATCTCTCGGACGAGGGCCATCTGAGACGCGTCCGAGTCCGCTGCCGGTGGAGCTCCGGTGGCCGGCGGGATGGTGGCCCACGAAACGGTGGGAGCCGAAACGGTGGCCGGCGTCGGTGTCGGCGAAACGGTCGTCGGAACGGTGACGACCGCCTCGTCCGTCGGCGTCCTGGGCCGTGGAGAGACGGAGGCCTGCCTCGGCAAGGAATTTCTGCCCCGAGGAGGAGAGGAGAGCACCTGAGGTGGGCGAGCTGGAGCCCCAGCCCTGCGTCCTTTCTCAGGTGACCCGGAAGACGACCGTCCTCCCCAGATGGAGGATCCCGGAGAAGGACATCGGGCAGTCGAGAACGGCGGAGAAGGCCCGGGAGAGGCGGGTGTGCGCGGAGTGGGGGGAAGCGACCGTCTCTTCTCCGACCCACGCTTGCGCTTCTTCTCACCGTTCTTGTCCTTCTTCTTCTTCTTCCTCATCGGAAGGATGGAGGAAGAGGCCGGCGGTGGTTGAGCGGCAGCGGCGGCCGTGGAGGCGGACGCGGCGGGAGCCAGAGCGAGCTCCATCAGGTGAGCCTTGAGGCGATTGCTTCGGTTCTGCACCGCGAGGCGCGTAAACTTTTTGCAATGCGGGCAAGACTGGCTCTGATGCGACTCTCCCAAACAAAAAAGGCACAGGCTGTGTCCGTCGGAAGCCGGAAACTTCTTAAGGCAAGCCGTGCACTGTTTAAACGCTGCAGCCATCAACCGCGGAAAAAATTTTTCCAGTGGAAGTTTCTGGAGACGAGTACCCCGAAGGGCCGACCAGCCGCCACCCCCTTGAGGGGGGAGACGGTGATCGATGCGAAAAATTGGCTACTGAATCCACTCAAGAGAAGAGACAGAGCCGGGGTGGCGATCCTGCCCGGAGGACAAGATCACCGAGAAAAATTGTTAAGATTTGCCAAAAAGACTTTCCCTCAGAAGGGCGAAAAAATTGAGGAAGCTCTCAACGATCGTCCTGCTGCTACGGCGGAAAGAAGAGAACTGAGGTAAAATGGCGCGCGGGCGCCTCAGGGTGGGCGGTACGGTGGGCGGTCTTACCGCCAAAACTTTTGACCAATAGCTTTTCAAGCCTCCGATCGGCTGTTCTGCGCAGGCGCATAACCCATGAGTGTGGATTCACAAACTATACGAAGGAGAACAGAGAAGGCTCCCTAATTCAGATGTTATTTCTCCCAGTTAATGGGTTGGACAGCAATGGAATACCACAAAGCATACCTGCACGACTTGTCTTACCTGTCAAGCCGCATTTTTCAGCCAGAGACTTTGCTTTCAGTTCTGCATGCCTTGAAATACTTAGCTATATACAGTAATACCTCATACAACGTCCGCTTCATAGAACGTCGGATCCATACAACGTCGCCCAATTCTGGGGGAAAAGATGCCTCATACACCGTCGCCAGACATTGTATGAGGCATTAGGAGCTGGGTGGGAGCGAAACTGGCCCCAGCTGTGAGACGGCCAGAGAAGCGACCGTGGGGGAATCCCCCAAAATATCCAAGCGGCCCCGAGCACGCTCACCCGAGGACAGGAGGAATGGTGCTTCCGGGGCGGGCGGCAGCGGGAGACCCGACGAGTCTCCTCTTCGGGCACTGGTTGCTTCTCTTGCTCCCGCCGGCGAGTCTCGCTCCCACCCACCCGCTCTCAACCAAGGGTCGCTTCCCTGGCAAGAGCGGGGAAGGGAAGCGAGAGGCAGCGTGGCGCATAAGAAGACCAGCCACGCCGGAGTCTCGCTTCCCTTCCCAGCTCTCAACCAAGGGACGCTTCCCTGGCGAGAGCGGGGAAGGGAAGCGAGACTCCGGCGTGGCTGGTCTTCTTATGCGCCACGCTGCCTCTCGCTTCCCTTCCCCGCTCTCGCCAGGGAAGCGACTCTTGGTTGAGAGCAGGTAGGTGGGAGCGAGACTCGCCAGCGGGAGTAAGAGAAGCAAACAGTGCCCAAAGAGGAGACTCATCGGGTCTCCCGCTGCAGCCCCGGAAGCGCCATTTCTCCTCCTCGCCCCATTCCTCCTGTCCTCGGGAGAGGGTGCTCGGGGCCGCTTGGATATTTTGGGGGATTCCCCCATGGTCGCTTCTCTGGCCACCTCACAGCTGGGGACAGACTTTAGCCCCCCGCCTCCCCGCTCTCACAAGGGGAACGACGTTATACAAAGCATCAGTGGCAATAATTTGGACGTTGTATGAGGCATCGCAGATAGGATTTTGCATGCCTCATACAAAGTCGGAATTCATACAACGTCCAAACTTGTGGAACCAAGTTTGGACGTTGTATGAGGTATTTGGATTCTGTATCTTTTTTCTCCCCACCCAATCTTTCTCCACCTAGCCTGTTTATGGATTCTGTGCAGCTCTAAAGCTTACAAATATATTTGATCTAATAAAAATGTTGACCTTCTGTGGATTCTGCTCTACAACTTTGGTCATTTCCCCTGTTTCACTGAAACAGCTGGACTGTGTCTACTCTTTCCTCATTCTCCTCAACCTTTCTACTGCCTTTGCTACAATCCTTCTCGTCTTCTGAGACAAGCATTTCACTAGTTTTCTGCTTCCCAAACCCTAGGGGTGTATGACAACCTTCTGAGGGGGGCACGAGGTGGATTATAATACATGGACGGGAGGTATAAATACATACTGAGGTGGGCACAGGAAGGTCTACAGAAATCCAAGGTAAGAAGTGACTCATAAGAGCCAGCTCTTCTGGAAAAATAGAAGCAACTAATGGTATAGGTAGGAGTGTGTGATGCAAACTGCTGCAGCTCTCTGAAGGCAATGGGCAATTATACACTGCTCTCAGTCTCTTTCATTCTCTCTTCCTGAACACATTAACCCAGTTCCATCTCCAGAGAAAGTTGAATATCCCTCCCTCCTTTTTTGGCAAGAGTTCTTTCAGCAAAGAATATGAAATGGAGGGAAAGAAAAGAGACAGAGTTCTGCTTCAGAATAAATGACACTAAAATGATCAGCAAATACAAACATAAGAAAGGTAAATAAAAGCAAGATGCCTCTTACAGCCACAGGTCAGTTACATGTGGCCCATTAATCTTTCTATCCACCTTCTCCTATTTGTTCTTTTTCAAAGAGTATGTCACCCTAATTCCAACTTAATTCCATTTGTAGAAAGATATCCACCTCCCTCTCTCTTTTTGAAGTGTCTTCTATTAAAAGCAAACACTATGACAAAGGGGTGATGTAGGAGGAACAAAATTATGTTGTAAGTAACTGGCAGTAAAAATCACCAAACAGAATAAACATGGGAAAGGCATCAGTCATCCTGTGCTTGAGGGAAAGGAGGGACAGCAAAGTGTAACTGGCATCCCTCTGCTTAAAAACAGAGACAGAGGAAGGGAGGTTCAGGCAGAGCTAAAGTGGCACTTGAGGAAAAGTGGACAAGAGAAAGAATGACTCACTATTAACTGTAAGAGGTACTCTATTTGTACTCTTTTTACCTGTACAGTATGTCTGCTAGTTTTACTACCAGTGGCTCCATAACATGTCCATCAAACTTTCTAGTCTTGCTTTATTCTTTCCCTTTTTTCCAATCAGCTGTGGAGGCTCACCTATACTTGCATTATCTTGTACTCTGCTCCAACCTAGCCTTCTCTTTTAAACAGCTGGCACGTCTTACAAATTCCTTCACCTTTGTGTCCAAAGAGCAGAATAGTGATAATATTCCTCATATTTGCTAGCTAGGAGATTGCAGGAAAGTAGAAAGCAGTGTGTACATTCTAGTCATAGGGACAAGTTTTTTTTGTGCCAGGCTAAATAGGAGTACAATTTAGTCTGCAACAAGTCACCCACAGAATTGCTTTGGTTGTGCCATGCCATTGCTGTTGCTCTAGATAGGCATTTTAATACTGACTTGATTCACTTCTGGGAACAAAATTGTCAGCCACTACCTATCAGCTAAATCAGCTTCCTTTGGGGCATCATATAGTTCAAGAATGTAGAAAGAAATTCTGTGTGCAGGTTTCAGTGTAGAACGTTTGATGGAATGTCTGACATCAAAACTACAGAAAGAAACACACTTATAGTTAAATGGTACAATTACAAGGATAATTTAAGATCTGACAGATGTCTGTATTTTCAAATTTCATTTTCACCAGATGAGATGTATTTTAAATAAGCAAACTACTATGCGCTAATTTTAAAAATGCTCCTATTTGTACTCATAGTTCTAATATGTTTCTGAGCTAATTTTTTAATTTAAACAATTCATTCAAAATTAAGAGGCTGAAATTAATGGTAAAGGAGAGGGAGAAGTATGTGTGTGGATTTCCCAAACTAAAACAGACACAGCGTTCCTGGTATGCTAGGTTCTCTTTATATGACCGTAGGGGTTCTCTGGTGGTCCCATCAGCAAGAAGAAGCATGCCTCACTGGGACCAGGAGGAGAGTCTTCTCGATATCTGCCCCGGCCCTATAGAACCTTCTGCCACCAGAACTGCACCTCCAGGTGGAGTTACCCCCCTTCAGGAGGGCCTTAAAAGCATGGCTCTGCCAGAAGGTGTGGAGTCATCACAACCCACCCCTGCTGGAACATCTAGCCCTGTCGTTATTTTTTTGAGGGTCATATTTTATGGATATTTTAATTGTTTTAGTATAGGTTTTATTGTATAGGATGTTTTAATTGATGTGAGTCGCCAAGGCGAGTAAGGCAGCCTATAAATCCAAAATTAAATTGAATATGACAGGTTTCTATAAATGTTTTCTTAACAAATTCTCTTCTATTTCAGATTACACTTACACATTTCCACTGGAAAAAGCCCCGCCTATTTAAAAGAAACACTGGCTGTTGAGATTGCTACAAGTTTACAGGGACCTGACTTATTTATGAAATTATGTCGACTATCAGCACCATGCTGTTCTTATGCTCCATCAAGTTGATTGATTGACTGACTAATTGATTGATCTACCTACCTACCGCCTTTCTCACATAAAGTGGCTTAATATGGCTCACAATAAGGACCTCCAGTAGGTTCTATTTTTAACAGTCCTGGTCAGGCCTTGCAAGCTACAGGCCATGACTTCCTTTATATGTGGTCTTTTCCCATCGCCATACACATCATGATCTTTTCCAGGGAGTCTTGTCTTTTTATATGTCCAAAAGTATAACAGCTTCTGTTTAGTCATTTTAGGTCAGAGCAGTGTTCCCCAGCCTTTGGTTTTTGGACTTCAATTCCCAGAAGCCAAAGCACTGATCAACCAATGTACTGATCTAGGCTTCTGGGAACTGAAGTCCCAAAACCAAAGGCTGGGAATCACTGGGTTAGAGTGTGTTTACCTGATTTGAAGTTTGTCTTTCTCTCAGTTTATAATGGAAAGACATGTAAATGGACTGTATAGCAACACTGTAAATTAGTCCAGTTCATGTTTGCTTTTATGTCTCCTATCATGTTTGTACACAATCAACAGGAATGGATGGAGCATGGTCTTGATCTCCA
Source organism: Bradypodion pumilum (assembly GCA_035047305.1). Classification (NCBI taxonomy): domain Eukaryota; kingdom Metazoa; phylum Chordata; class Lepidosauria; order Squamata; family Chamaeleonidae; genus Bradypodion; species Bradypodion pumilum. The sequence continues at coordinate 406,743,921 of JAWDJD010000001.1, forward strand.
AGACTTTGGACATTTTCTAATTCCTTCATAGTTGCCCTTCCAGGTCTCAGTCTTTTGGTTTCTTGGATGCAGTATCCATCTTGATTTATTGAACCAAGTTAAAGGACTTCTTTAACTATTTCAGTTTCCTCACTCTCAAGATTAATGAACAGGTATCTAATTTTTCTGTAGTCATTATTTTTACTGCTGCATTTCCTTGCTTTACCTGCCTCAGTAGTCATTTCAAGTCTTTGCAATTTTTGTCAGCAATATGGTGTCATCTGTCTGCTTTTAATTGATCTTTCTACCTTCAATGTTCAGTATTCCATTTAAATGTAGCCCAACTATGATTGTAAGATACTATGCACCCTTTTATGAACCCTTTGGAAAACTGAACCTATTGTTTCTCCATACCGTATTCTGTAACTGCAGCCTCTCATGTAAACTTACTTATTAGGACGATCATTAATATGGCATATTTATTTCTCCAGTTTTTTATGACCTACACTGTTAAAGGAATCACTGTAATCTGAAGCACAAACTAAAATTCTTAGGTGTACTTTCACGGACAACAGTGGTAACACTCAAACCAACCCTTCCAACCCTGTAGGGGGCACAGATGGGACGGACACCCAATGAACTACTTCTAAATCCTCTATATCTGAAAAATCTACCAGGGCACTATATAAATAATATAATTTGATATTATACTATAGATTAGCTCCCAGGTCAAGACTGGAGAACCTATGGCTTTCTGCCTGCAGTGGACTACAACTGACACTATTCCTTCCCGATGGCTATGCTGGTTGGAACCAACAGGAATTACAGTTCAACGACCTCTGGAAGTCCACAGATTCTCCTGCCCAAAGGTCTAGCTAACTTGTAATGAGTAAAATAAGAGAAATCTCTTGAAGGAGACCTAGCCACTTTATTGTCATGTCTTATTTCGCTCCCACCCACTGTTATTCTTTTAGTTCATTCAGACTTAACACACCATGCTAACAAACACATTCCTGGATCCAGATAAGCTTGGGTCCCCTATGGGAAGAAAGGTGGCATTCTTCTTCTTCTTCTGTGTCTAGGCCAGACTTGAAACTGCCAAAATGAAGCTACCTTTCAGTGAGTTTATTCTGCAGTTCCTTTGGCCTGACCTAGTGAGAGAAAGGTTAGCCAGCAAAACAAGGTTGCCATTACCAGAGTACAAACAAACAAACCCATGGGACTATATTGAATTTAGTCTGGAAAATGCATTTTAAGTGCTCTCCACTAATAAACAGGGAACCTATCCTTCAACATTCTGAATAACAAAGAGAAGGGGCTGGCCCCAGCGCATGGCAGCAAATCATCTGGCCTGTGGCAATGACCCCAGAAGCAGAAGAGTTTACGACAGCTGTAAATGTGCATGTGCATGCGCAAACATGCCCACCGTGGTTTATGGCAGCGTTTGCAGCAGGGGGAACTCATGTGTCTGGTCCACTCAACTGTCTGAGCAGGCGGGTCCGGTCGGTGGCACAGAAAGGTTGAGAACCCCTGATTTAAGCTATTATTTAATGTTCTTCAGATAACCATCTGGTTTTGGACTTTTTCAAAAGCAGAAATTTCAGGAGCCATTTTTCTGATTTCACTATGTTTAATGCAGTAGTATTATGTGCATTTCACATGAGTTTTACACAAGAAAAATATGGGAAAAAATTATTAGGGTTGATCAGATTATTAAACTAACAACATCTTTGTTTATGGATCATCTATGATATATATGATTTGTTTATGGATCATCTATATATATATATATATATAGCTTTTATTTTTACATTTCTAACTATATAGTTTTTGAGGGGGAAATTTATAATTACAAAGTTCTGAAATATACATCTGATCCTGTCTAGATCTAGTTATCGATTTACTGTGTATTGTCCTATGCTATAATTATAAAGGTGCCATTGCTAGAAAAATCATGTCAATAAATTGAGAAATTAAATATTAAAAAATTGTAAACTCACCCAGAAATAAGGCAAAGGGAATTGGATAGAATATTCAGAGCAAACATGTTCTGTTGCTTAAAATAGCTTACAATGAAAGCTACAATGTCTTACTAATAAATTATATTGCAGAAGAGATATATCTAACAAAAACAAACTAAGTTTTAGACTACATTAACAAGCTTTGTTTCTGTATCACTTTGCAGTGGCTCGGTGGTTAAGAAGCTCGCCTTGTTAGCTGGAAGGCCGGCAAGCCGGCAGTTTGAGACCTGGGTATTGCATGATGGATTGGGTTCCCATCTGTCCCTGCTCCTGCCAACCTAGCAAATCAAAAGCAAGAAATTGCAAATAGATAAATAGGGACCACTTCAGTGGAAAATATTCTTGGGGACATGAAAGAAGCCTCATTCAGGCGTCCCCTGAGCGGAGTTTCTCCAGCAAAAATCCTCTCAACCCAGAATAATTTCTGACACAAAATTATTAGTTATATTTTAAAATGTTTAAACATTTTTACATTTTAATGTGAGTTTATTATCTGAACTTTATCCTGATGTCTTCTGATACTTATCTGGTCAAAAATGCTTAAGTTAAATCAATAATGGAAGTGTATTTTTTACTCTAAGGCCTGGAACAATTCTAACCCTTTGACCCAAACCTACATATTTTATTATTATTACTATACTTGTTATCCGCATCTCTGTTTACAGGCTTCTATGGTAGTGGTTTGAATGGCATCCTAGATTGGCAAGAAAGAGTGGGCAACTTCTGGCCCTCTCAATATTATTGGGCTGGAACTCCCACCAACCCTGGCCAAAGTAGTCATGCTGAAATCCAGCATCTACAGCAATCTTGGGCCCCAGGTGTTTTTGGACTAAAATCCCCTGACATCTTCACCACTGGCAGTGTTGGGAATTCTGGGAATTTCAGTCCAAGAACATCTGGGGACCACTAATTGAGAGGTTCACAAATGTACATCTCTATGGTCTCTGATACAGACTTTCACTACTGCTGCCTCCTGCCAGCATGCTGAAAAGGATGGGAAAGAATGAATTATTCATGACCATATGTTTAGGCATGAGCAGTCATGCACCTCAAGTCCCTCAAAGTTAATTGTAGTTACCAAGCGCACACAAGTAACAGGAAATATATCATAGGCTGCCCTTGCTCGAAAGCCAGTCGTATCCACCTCGAGTTCAGTGCTCATCTGTGTCTACAGCCAAACAGCCAGCACTGTCTGTCTGCGGGCGATTCTGTGGACATGTGGCAGGCATGACTAGACACCAGAGCGCACGGAATGCTGTTTAAACAGATACCATAAATGGACTAGGGTAGAAAAGAGCTTTTCCTCACTAACACCCTCTTACAAATGGCACCCATTCTTACGCTCATCAACCAATCCTCTGTATGATCTCTTCTGTTCTGCCTGCCACCCAGATGATGCCACTAAAATATACTCATGCAACATAAGCCTGTGAATTCATAGATACATAACTCTTATGCAAAAAAGCCCCATACCTATAAAGGCATCTAGTTAAAGTAAAGGCAAAGGTTTCCCTTGCTCGAAAGCCAGTCGTATCCGACTCTAGGGTTCAGTGCTCATCTCTGTTTCAAAGCCGACGAGCCAGCTTTTGTCTGCTTCTGCAGACGTTTCCGTTGTCATGTGGCAGGCATGACGAGACAAAATACATATACACGTACACGAGCACGGGCATAAACATACATAAGAATGTATCTCCAAACACGCTCACACGTACATAATACACAAAATATACACGTCAGGTTTTAATTTTGGTAGACCACATAACCCTTGCTTCGTAACGCTATCCCCCTTCAAAGGTTAGCATACGGAAGCCCCCGTTCCGCCTGCTAAGACGGACCACCACCACCTTCCCCAGGCCAACCGGTGCCCATCTCTCCTGAGGAAGCCTCGCCTTTTTCCCAGCTTCGCTTACCCGGCGGCCATCGTGGACCTCGCCCCCACTCCCGTTCCGACCTCGGCTTTAATCCGGACCCACTAACTAACCCCTCGCCGCTTCCCCCCCGCGCTCTTTTTCACGAACGCCTCCACTACTTCCCGCTTCCTCAGGAGGAGGACGCCGACGCCGACGCCCTCAATTCATCTCGGGAGGAGCTTAACGGCCCACGCCGGTCTCACCTGCTGCGCCCGCCGCGCGGCCTTCCAACCGCCGCTTCCTTCCCTCACGCTCGCGAGCGCCCGCCGCGCGCGCACGGCGTCTCGTCTCCACCCCGGCTCCAGCAACCACGCACGGCTAGGCCCCGTCGACGCCTGACCTCTCGCGAGAGGCAGACCCGTGTGGGGCGAAATCTCGCGACAACTCAGGGTGAGCGGTGAGGTGAAGGAGCTGAGGGACTGGACTGGAGGCAGTTGGAGGCTGGGGGGGGGGACGGGACGGAAGAGGAGTCGGAGCGCTGCCTTACCACATGGACGCGGCTGGTCTCTTGACTCCCAGGAGCACCCAGCACGTGTGAACAAGGTGGGAGGCCGGCGCGGGTTTACGGTCGAGCGAGGACGACGCACTCCTCCTCCTGGCTCTAGCCGCCTCCCAAACGAGCCTGGAATGCAGTGGCGGCTCCAGCGGCATCCTCCTCCAGTCCTTGCCCTGCCCTCGTTCCACGGCCGCCCGACTCCGTCTCCTCTCGACGAGGTCCGCCCCGCCCTCCTCACTCCGTCCGCCAGGCAGTCGCTTCGCCAGGAGGAAAGCCAGGCAGGCGGCTTCCCTCACGCGCCCTTCCCCGTAGATAGAGCCGCCCGCCACGAGGAAGGAGGAGAGAAAGAGTGAGAGAGAGTGCCCCCTGGTGGCGCAGTGGTTAAACTGTTGTGTTGTTCAGTCACACAGTCGATTCCGACCCTTGGCGACCCCATGGACCATTTTCCTCCAGGCACCTCTGTCCTCCACCATTCTCCTCAGCCCACCAAGCTCTGTGCCCATTGTGTCCACAATACCATCTATCCATCTCATCTTTGGACGCCCCCATCTTCTCTTGCCCTCCACCTTTCCCAGCATCAAGGCCTTCTCAAGTGAGTCCTCCCTTCTCATTTGATGTCCAAAGTACTTTAGCTTCATCTTCACTATTTGTCCCTCCAATGAACAGTCAGGATTGATTTCTTCTAAGATTGACCTATTTGTTCTCCTCGCTGTCCAGGGGACTCTCAAAACTCTCCTCCAACACCACATCTCAAAGGCATCTATTCATCTGCGCTCAGCTTTCCTTATGGTCCAGCTCTCACACCCATACATTACCACCAGGAATACCATTGCTTTGACTACTTGTTCCCCAGGTTTCTCATAACTTGTCTCATAAGAATCAGTCGCCTCTTTATTTCATGGCTGCAATCCCCATCTGCAGTGATCTTTGATCCTAAGAATGTAAAATCTGTCACTGCTTCTACTTCTTCCACATCTATTTTCCAGGGACTGATCTGACCTGTTGCCATTATGTTGGTTTTCTTGATATTAAGTCTCAAGCCAGCTTTTGCACTCTCCTCCTTCAATCCAGTCAAGAGGTTCTTTAGGTCTTCCTCACTTTCTGCCATTAGGGTGGTATCGCCTGCATATCTCAAATTGTTGATGTTTCTCCCAGCAATTTTGATCCCATATTGTGATTCCTCCATCCCTGCATGTTGTAGGTCCTCATAGAACTGGTCAACTGTGGCTTCATCTGCACTAGTACAACTGTTGTACTGCAGCCAAAATGTTGTGGGTTCGATCCTGACAGGGGCACAAGGTTGACTCAGCTTTCCATTCTTTGATCCTTTCCAGGTCGGTAAATCAGTGATGCACTGCTCCAAGTGCCCACAGGTGTGCGGGGATCCCCCAAGCCATGCCCACTTGGCTGGCCACACCCACCTCCCTACCCCAAGCCATGGTGTGGCCGGCCAAGTGGGCGTGGCCCACAGAGTTAGCCACGCCCAGGGTGGGAGTAGTAAAAAAAATTGCAGCACACCACTGGGTAAAGTGAGTACCCACCCAGCATATTGGGGGCCAAATGCTAGTCACTCAGCGACTCAATGCCGAGTGTCAGGCGGCGGTAAATGGAATTTTTATGTAAATTGAAGCAAACCCATAGGAAAAAGAATCTTTATGTAACTCGAAGCAAACCCATAGGAAATCATGTAAATCGGGACATGATTTTAGCAAACAAAATCATTATGTAAGTCGAATTTTATGTAACTCAAGGCATTTGTAAGTCAGGGTTTTACTGTACAGTGGTACCTCAAACATGTTCTGTTGCTTAAAATATCTTACAATGAAAGCTACAATGTCTTACTAATAAATTATATTGCAGAAGAGATATATCTAACGAAAACAAACTAAGTTTTAGACTACATTAACAAGCTTTGTTTCTGTATCAGTTTGCAGTGGCTCGGTGGTTAAGAAGCTCGCCTTGTTAGCTGGAAGGCCGGCAAGCCGGCAGTTTGAGACCTGGGTACTGCATGATGGATTGGGCTCCCATCTGTCCCTGCTCCTGCCAACCTAGCAAATCAAAAGCAAGAAATTGCAAATAGATAAATAGGGACCACTTCAGTGGAAAAGATTCTTGGGGACATGAAAGAAGCCTCATTTTGGCTAAAGTACAACAGTTTAACCACTGCACCATCAGGGCTCTTGTGTACCACAAACCATTCCTGTTCTTGTTTTAGAAGAGAAAATACAGCTTCTCCATCTTCTACTACTAATTATGTACAAAATTTGATTTTTGTTTTGACCATTGAATGACTTCCACGTGTACCATGTGTTTGGTTGTTTGAAACATGCATTTGCAATAAACAGGTCATTGGCCTCACAAAATTCTATGAATCCTTCTCCTGGTTCATTTCTATTCCCTAGGCCAGTGATAGCGAACCTTGGCACTCTAGGTGTTTGTTTATTTATGTATTTATTTAAATTTCTATACCGCTTTTCTCATCCCAATGGGAGACTCAAAGCGGTTTACAACATTCATAGTAACCAATAACAAGATACAATGTAAGTAAAGAGGAATAATACAAATAAGTTACAATAGAAATCTCTATGATACAACACTATGAGATGGCGTTTGGTACTTCAAAAGCGAGAGGAGTGGCAATTATGATTTCTAAAAGATTAGGATTTGAGATAATAAAAAGTGTTGCCAATCAAGAAGGTAGATATTTGATCATAAGAGGAAAAATAGAAGATGAGGAAATAATGTTGGTAAATATTTATGCTCCAAATGAACATCAAGCGGAGTTTTTGGAAAAGGTTCGGAAAGTTGTGGAGCTAGAAAATGTTGCAAAAATTATTGTGGCTGGAGATTTTAACTCGATAAGGTCAAATTTAGATTGTACGAACTTAGCAAGATGTGGAACTGGTTTGAAAGGGAAGGTTTTAGACAAATGGATGGTTGCGATGGGTTTGAAGGATTCTTGGAGAGAGGTCAAGGGCTCAGAAAGGGCATATTCTTTTTTTCCCCACGTTCATGGGACCTACTCTAGAATAGACTATGTTCTGCTTACTGAAAATTTGATTAAAAACATTGAGGGAACGGAAATAGGGATTTTTAAGGAATCAGATCATGCTAAAGTACTTTTGGAACTGAGATTACAAAAAGATAATCGAAGAGGAAGAAGTTGGAGGTATGATCCTAATTTATTTAAAGACGAAAAATGTAAAGAACAAATTATGGAAAATTGGAGGGAAAGTTGGCAGTGGAACGATAATAATGAAGTAAATTTTAATGTTGTTTGGGATGCCATGAAGTCGGTTTTTATAGGGGAGAGTATAAGGTTGGCGAGTATAAAGTACAGAAGGTATAAGGCAGACCAGGTGGAAAAAGAAAAAGAAATAAAGCAATTACAGGAAGACCACTCAAAAAGCAAGGATAAAAAAACTTTTGCTAAATTACAAAGACTTAAGGCAGAATTAATGGGTAAGGATATAGATAAAGTTAAAAGCGATTTGATATATCTAAATAGAGAGTACTTTGAATTTAGTAATAGACATTCAAGATTACTGGCAAGAGCGGCTAAGGCTAAAAAGGAAAAAAGAGAAATTGGGGTGTTGGTTAACAAACAAGGGTTGAGGTGTAACAAGAATAGGGATAAATGCAAAATCGTGAAGGAATTCTACCAAGCATTATATGCAAAAAAAGAGATTGATGTTGAGAGGCTTAAAGGGATTCTAGAGAGGCAGTTAGGGAATGGAGTAAAACAGGAACATCGAGAAAAAATGGAGGAACGGGTTACTGATAAAGAGGTAAAAGAGGTAATTAGTGGTCTGAAGATGGGGAAAGCTCCAGGAGACGATGGCTTATCGACAGAGTTTTATAAGGAATTTAAAGATGTTGTGGTTCCAAAGTTAGTGAAGTTGTATAATTATATTTTAGATGGAGGACAAATTCCGACTTCATGGTACAGTACCATAATTGTTCTGCTGCCAAAACCGGGAAAGAATTTGGAAAAGGTGGAATCATACAGACCAATTTCTCTTATCAATCAGGATGCCAAGATCTTCACAGCAATACTGGCTAATCGCTTAAACAGTTTTATGGGGGAATATATAAATGCTGACCAAGTTGGATTTTTAAAAGGTAGGCACATGGCTGATTTGACTAGAAGGGTATTAGACCTAATTGATAATGTCAATCAAACGAAGGAAAAAGTGGGCTTATTATCTTTAGATATTTTTAAGGCATTTCATTCACTACAATGGTCTTCGATTAAGGAAATAGTTAGAAATTATGGATTCGGGGATAGATTTAGAAGGGTAATTGATTTATTATACCAAAAAGGGAGTGCTAGGATTAGAGTAAATGAAGAGGTTACGGATGAGGTAAAGCTTGAGGCAGGTACTAGGCAGGGTTGTCCACTATCTCCTATCCTGTTTATTATGGCAATGGAAATTTTAGCTAAAAATATAAGGGAGGATTCAAGTATAGAAGGGATATTGGGCAATAAAGTGAGTATGTATGCAGATGACACGTTGTTAATGGTGAAACATCCAGAGGTGGTAATGGATAGGATCAAAGACCAATTAGAAGAATTTGAGGCTATAACTGGATTGATGATAAATTGGGATAAATCAGAAATGATGTTGTGTAATATGGGGGAAAAGGAGATGGGAAAGATAGTGGGGATATCCAATATACAAATCAAAGAAAAGCTGAAATATTTGGGGATAATTATTTCAAATAAATTGGAAGAACTTAAAAGACTGAACTATGACAACTTGAAAGCAGAATTTAAGAATAAAATACAAAGTTTTCAGAGGCTGAAACTGTCATGGTTTGGGAGGATTGCAATTTGTAAAATGATGTTGCTCCCGAAGATTAATTTTTTTATTTGATGCACTTGCAATCCATTTGAAGGAAAAGGAGATTAATGAGTTCCAAAAGATGTTCAATAATTTTTGTAATGGAGGTAAAAAATCTAGACTTCCAAAGAAACTATGGTACCTGCCTCAGAAAGAAGGGGGTTTAGGTATGCCAAATTTGTTAGCATACTATCAAGCATTTCAAATTAAGAGTGTTGTGAAGATCTTGGCAAGAGAAAAGGCAATCTGGGAGGAATTGGAGATGAAAGATTATAGGAATATTGGTAAAATGATCTTTTTGTGAATTAAGGATAAAACGATAAATACAAGCAATATTATGATGAGAGGACTCATGAGGGTGTGGAAAAGATTAAAGAAAGACCTGGTCCCAGATCCCTCTCCAATCTTGGAATTGGCTGATATGGTGTGTTTTCCGATAAAAATAGACAAGGAAAAAAAGGAAATATTAGATAAAAACGAAGTGTTCCTAGTGAAGGAATGGTTAAGAGTTTGTGAAGACGAAACCAAGAGGAAAAAAATATTTGAAAAATTAAAATTGGACTGGTTTCAGAAATTGAAGGTTGATAATTGGAACAAAAAATATAGAAGAGAACTAGGTACAGATAGAGCAAAGACTGAATTTGAAGAATTGGTTTTCAAGATTAGAAAAGGTGAGAAAAATATTAAGGGTCTAGTAAGCAAACTCAATACTCTATTAAATAAGGGTAGTGATCCGCAGGAAGACTTGAAACTTAAGTGGGAAAATTTTTTGAATATAAAAATAGGAAACGATGAATGGAAAAATAAGTGGAAAAAGAGGATAATGAGCACAATGTCAGTAAGAATCAAGGAACATAATTATAAAATGTTGTGGCAATGGTACTTGACACCACTGAGGTTGCATCAGATGGATAATAAAAGGGATAATTTATGTTGGAGATGCAAAGAAACGGTTGGAACTTATGAACATATGTGGTGGAGTTGCAAAAATATAAATGAATTTTGGAGAAGAATAGAAGGAGAGATTGGGGAAATAATGGGTAAAAAAATTAAGTTGGCGTCAGGTACCATTTTGCTAACAGATGTGGAAGGTATGGGTTTGAACAAGGTGGAAAAAGAATTATTGGAAATTATGTTAACTACAGCTAGACAATGTATCGCCAGAAATTGGAAAAATGATGTAACTATACAGACTGGAGAGTGGTATAAGGAAATGTGGAGTATAGCACTGAATGACAAATTGACATGGGAGATAAAAGTAAAAAGGGATAAATTGAAGGAAAATAGGTTTTGGAATATTTGGAAGCCATTTGTGGATCATTCTCTTATGGCTAGGGACAGTTCTGGACCTGTACCATCTCAAAGTGGGTTTTGGAGATGATACAGATACTAAACTCTCCGGGCATTGTAAATATTCACTGGGTGATGTGTAATTAGTAAAGAAGTAATAAACAATTATAATGTTGAAAACTTTCATGAATGTTATGGTTATAGTAATAACTTACATTGTGGGTATTTAACATTGTGTGTTCCATGACAAATAATTAGTTTAACTATTATGTATGTGTTATTTTTCATGAGTTCTATGTAATATTGCAATGTATTGTTATTGTTGTTTTTCTTTTTTTGTATGTTTGTTGTTATTTTTACTTTTTTTCTTCTGAAAATAAATAAAAACTTTATTATAAAAAAAGAAGAAAAAGAAATCTCCACAATTACAAATGAGTTACAATTACAATAGAAATCTCCACAATATGGCAAATTCTCTAATAAAGGGTACAATAGATACAAAACACAATATAAGCAAAATAAAGCATAGCTACAACACAACCAAACAGACAACACCACCTCACACAACATACTCATTCCTACCCCCAGCAGATGCGAAAATATCAACAAAAGTTCTACCGCCTCAATGGCCTTTTAAAGTCCTGGCCGGAGGCGGCAGAGGAAGGTGGGTCCCGAGGCGCAGTGGCGGCGATGGTCGGTCTCTTCACTGCGGGCCTCCCTGCCCGTCGGAACAGCTGGGCGAGGGTGTTCATGGACTTCAATCCTGCTGATCAGAGCTTCTGGGAATTGAAGTTCAAGAACAGCTGGAGTGCCAAGGTTTGCCGTCACTGCCCTAGACCAAATTTTCCAACATTCTGCTTTGATTCCTACTTTTGCATTCCAGTAACCTAAGATTATAAACATGTTGTGTTTTGGTGTATGATCAATTTCTTCCTGGACACTTGTGTAAAAGCTTTCAGTTTCCTCTTAAGCCTCTGTGGTTGGAGTATAGACTTGGATTATGGTCAAATTGATAGATTTTCCATGGTTTCTGATTCATATTATTTGTTCAGATCTTGTGTTAAAATCCCTAACTGCCTCTGCTACATCTTTCCTCAGTATTAGCCCCACTCCGTTTTTTCTGATGGTGTCGTTTTCAGAGTAGAAATATTTTGTAATTGTCAGACTGAAAATATCCCAATCCAATCTGCTTTAGTTAGTTAAATAATCTCATGCACTACAATTTTTATCAATTCCATTTCTTGTTTTATTGTTTCATTTTGGACTGTCTCATTATAGGGAGGAATAAGGAAAGTTCAACAGGGGGTTTACCATTGCCACCTGCTTTGCAGTAAAGTAAAATCCCTACTTACGTAAAAAGTCTGTTCTGTAGGCTTCTATGTAAACCCATAGGAAAATGATATTTATGTAAATTGAAGCAACCCCATAGGAAAAATGATTTTTTTACCTAACATGAAGCAAACCCACAGGAAATTACTACTACTACTTACTTTATTACAGAAATTGTGTTGTGTAAATCGGGACATGGTTTTAGTGCAAAAATCATTATGTAAGTCGAATTTTATGTAACTTGAGGTATATGTAAGTCGGGGTTTTACTGTATTAACAAAAGTTAGTTTGTGTCTCACTGCCATTGCTTCGTCCGCCGGGGTCACCTTCAGCTACTGTTGCTGCCCAGTAGCTGTTATCACCACCAGTATCTTCTTGTTGTTCCCTCTTGGTTATTGTATCTGCTATCCCCTAGCACAGTAATGGCTAACTTGGCACTCCAGGTGTTCTTGGACTTCAATTACCAGAAGCCCAGGTCAGCACTCCTGCTGATCAGGGCTTCTGGGAATTGAAGTTCAAAAACAGCTGGAGTGGCAAGGTTCGCCATCACTGCCCTAGCATATATTCCCTTGCCCTAACCCATAATAATGATTGTTCCCTAACTCAATCTGTTATCCTCTCTCCCTTTATCCACATGTCTGTGTGAACAGATTGACCCAAATTTATCCACAAGTTCTTCAGAGGGAGTTCACATTGAGAAACAAATTTATGAGGATGTATGAAGCATCTGGTCCTCTGAAATTATTTTGGAAGCACATAATCCCTATCTTTTTTCTCATTCAACTCCACTCGACACTCCAAGTGTAATGCAGAAGCTAGGCTGCTACTGTAATGTACCTGCAACAGGGCGGGATTCACAAATTCCTATGCTCAATAAAACATTTTGGTCTTTAAAATGTCACAGTACAAATGCAGGAGTAAGGTGACACATTTTTTGGATCACTTCACGCGTGCACCAATTTCTTGTGAATAGTGCAAGAAAATTATTAATGGAAGTCGCAAAAGTTCATGGCAAGATGTTGTGCCAGGATTTCTTTCTTAGAGGTGAGTTGGGGGAAAAACAGCAGGCTGGATCTGATATCTTGTCCATGCCACAAATTCAGGAAACCAGATCTATGCATAAAGGCCCCCTGCCACAAGATTCTTTATCCTAGATCATTGATGGCAAACCTTTTAGAAACCGAGTGTCCAAACAGGGGTGGGGTGAACTCTGTGCTGGGGGAGGGAGGAAGCCCTCCCATTAGGCTACTGGACAGAGGGGTAAGGTGAACTCTTCTAGGGGGAGGGAGGAAGCGATGGCATGCGTGCCAACAGATGGCTGGGAGTGCCCTCTCTGGCACATGTGCCATAGGTTCACCACCACTGTTCTAGATGCTCTAGAAGGGCAAAGCAAGCTTTTTTCTACTGCCTGCTGGATTACATCTAAAGTACCTCTCCTTTTGGAGAGAGCACTTTAATCTGGGTGGATCGCTGGGTGGCATCTTATGAAAGGTTGGAAGTGAATTAAGTCAAATAACTGATTTGGGACAAATATGAAAATGAGGAGCTTTCTATAGATCAACAAAATCAAGAAGATAATAGGTGGTTATCTGATTAATACAAAAGCAAAATTGATGCATATGAGGGAGTGAGGTCTGTTGAACACAACTTGGGAACATTAAGCAACACAGAGCCAGTGGTTCCATCTATTTGGGGCAGTGGCTTTGCAGTACAGTACTTTGATTTCTTTTTCTTGATTTCCAGTAAGGCACAACTAAGAAGGATAGAGAGTCCTCCACCCATGATTCTCAACATGTCCTTTGACATTTCAGTGGTACTCCATTGTTTCTGTGTTACATTTGTGATTCTGAACCTTAGGTTCCCCCAGCTGTTTTGGACTTCATATCCCAGAATCCCTAATTAATGGCAAAGTTGCCTGGAGTTTCTGGGAGTTGAACTTTAGTTGGTAGATTTAAAGTTGAGAACCACTGTAACAGAACCTGAGCACTTTTCAGTCTTGCCTTCTGAAGGGTGGCATGACTCCAACATAGGGTTGCCCATAGATTATTTAATGAGCAGATTAGCTATTGTGAGGCAGTCAGAAAGGAACTGCTTCTTTACATAATCCATTAATCTACAGTATTACATTTTGTTATCACTAGCACTACATTGTGTAAAGGCATTGAGTTGAGTAGTTTTACAGAGATGTTCTAGCAGCTCAGGAGAGGTCTAGGGGTTGTCAGCCATGGTAGAGAAATAAACTGTATCTGAATAATATATGATGAATACTAGACAAGTGGGACATAACAATGGGGAAAACCTGTCTTGCTGACCATTGGGAAGCAAGAGTCACTGGACAACATGGACCATTTCTGTACAATCCAGCAGGGAAATCCTTAGGTCCCAAAATATTTATTTCCAAGCACGCCTTAGTCAGCCAGGAAATAAATTTAGAGAAAGGCACCAGGTTGTAAAAACAAAGAAAATTTCTCTGAGTTCTTATGCAGCTCCTGTAGCAACATGGCTAGACAGTTTTCAAAGTTAAAAAATACCTGTATATGGTATCTAAAACTTGCGTCTTGAGGTCATTTTGAAGGAAGCACCATTTAATGCTTCTTGCATTAGAACGTTTAGGGCAGGCGCCTATTTCCATCTATTGTCACATGCTGACTTTAATGCAGAGTTTGAGATTGTTTAAATTATTATTATTATTACATCTCCTGGGACTCACAACAAATGTGCTTCCTTGGGGATTCTGGGGGTTGCCATCCAAGAAAAAAAATTCTGATCCTTTTAAGTTTTGTCCTAAATAAACTTAGTCATAGTTGGAACTGCCTTCAGATATGGAAGCAATTCCCTGAAAGATTTTGTTTTTATGAGTGCCAATAACTCCCTCTAGTGTTTAGACTGTTAAGAAGAGTCTAATGTCCCTTGTGCTTTGCTTTATTTCTTCTAAAGAAGTGCAGAATTGTCAAGAAGCAGGTTTGGGTCATAATAATACATTCACTGTGGACCAAGGTTAAATGTGGCTAATTCAGGTTGACACATATCAAAAAGGCAGATTCTGGTGACAGGTAGCAACCAGAACAATAGCGGGCTATAACCTGAACTAAAGCTATTTAAATTAACGTAAATTCTGTGTCTTCCCAGCATCTTTTATGTGCTAATGGCAGAGTCTGTTAATTGAGCATCAAAGTTTAGAAGCAACTAACTACAAATAATAACTAAAATGCTTGGATCCATTTCAGTCAAGCTTTTGGCCTCGCCATGGCACCGAAACCACTCTGGTCATGCTGCATGATGACTTTTTCCAGGAAGCTGACAGGGGGCCTTGTCTTTCCTGGAGCTTCTGGATCTTTCAGTGGCTTTTGATATCGTCGACCATGGTAACTTACTGGGATGACTGTCGGGGATAGGGGTTCGAGGCACTGTTTTACAATGGTTTATCTCTTTCCTTGGTGGTCGCACCCAGAGAGTCCAGCTTGGGGAGTTTATGTCAACTGTATGGACCCTACAATGGGGCATTCCTCAGGGGTCAATTATTTCCCCATTATTATTCAATACAGTAAAGCCCCTACTTATGAAAAAAAGTCCGTTCCGTAGGCTTTTGCTTAAATCAAATGTTTATGTAACTTGAAGCAAACCCATAGGAAAAATTATTTTTGCGTAACTCGAAGCAAACGCATAGGAAAAATGAAATTTTTATGTAAATCGAAGCAAACCCATAGGGAAATGAATTTTTAATGTAACTAGAAGCAAGCCAATAGGAACAAGAATCTTTATGTAACTCAAAGCAAACCCATAGGAAATCGTGTAAATCGGGACATGGTTTTAGCACAAAATCATTATGTAAGTCGAATTTTATGTAACTTGAGGCATTTGTAAGTCGGGATTTTACTGTATTTATGTTAAACCACTGGGAGGGGTCATCCAGAGATTTGGAGTGTGGTTTCACCAATATGCTGATGATACCCTACTCTTTCTCGCCTTTTCATCGTCTGCAAGTGGATTCGGTCAGGAGCTTTGATGATTGTCTGGCCGCAGTAATGGAATTGACCAAAGCTAACAAGCTGAGACTGAACCCTGACAAGACAGAGGTCCTGGTGTTGGAGGGTCTTGTCAGTCTGACTAGGTGATTTGGCCCCCAAAATGGATGGGATTGCTCTAGGGACCAGATACGCAATTTAGGGGTCATATTTGATCCTCATTGGACCCTCGAAGCGCAAATTGCAACAATGAGCAAAGCCACTTTTTTCCAACTGTACCAAATTGCCCAGTTGCGTCCCTACTTGCCCAGTTGCGTCCCTACTTGGACAGGAGGTCCCTCACAGCATTAGTTATCTCACTGGTAGTCTCAGGTATTGATTACTGTAATGTCCCCTACGTGGGGCTTCCCTTGTTCCTGATACAGAGGCTTCAACGGGTTAAAATGCAGCAGCCAGGCTGATTACTGGAGTGAGAAAATTTGATCATATCTCCCCAGCCTTGGCAGGGCTGCATTGGCTACCCATTCCTTTCCGTATCAGGTTCAAGATGTTAGTTCTAACTTTTAAGGCCTTAAACGGTTTGAGACCTTCCTACCTGGTCTCTTACATTTCCTCTTGGCATTTGCAGAGTATATTGTGAGAAATGCTACATTAATTTTTCTTTCACATTTCCGCTGATAATTTACAGAGTGCGTTTCTGCCTGATCAACATATTAATAATTTGATTTCCTGGCAAGGTAATTTAGTGGTAACCCTTTAAATCACTTTTGAGAAAAATTTGAAGAGAGTAGGGATTTAACACAATATATTTTAGAAAATCTTTCCAGGTTAAGAGAAATGTGTTCCTCTGTGTCATTGTTTGGACTAAAATATAATATCTGGATGCAGAAATAGCAAAACCATCCAAAGTCCTGTCGTAATCAAGCTCAAAGGGACCAAATTCCTTCCCACAGCTAGCTGATGGAAATTTGACTACAAAGTGAAATGAAGCTTTGATGGCAACATAGTTCATTTACATCTCACACAGCATGTATTTGATCTATAGATATCTCCCAATATGTTCAGGGCCTGGGCCCTAAATTATTTCTGCTTCCATTACATCAATGAAAGATATATTTTAAAATGCAAAAAAGGGGGTAATAAGTACAATGAATTTGCAAGGTTTGGGAAGTGTTTTCTGTTCTATGAAATCTTTTCCATCTCTTGAAACAATATAGAGTATGCACAATTTAAACCTGCGCTGTAAAGATGTGATTCTAAGACAAGCTAAGAAGTAATCCTGGTTGAACTCCATGACCTTACAGCTGAGCAAGCACTGTTAAATTATTTGAACTTACTTGCCTACTGAACTCATTTTCACATTGGTTTCATTAGAATGGAAGTTCATTTGAATTTATCTGAATTTAACAAAACGGATGCATTATTATAGGAGTGGAAAATGCTGGTGGATCTGGGGGCCAGTTCCTCATCCCAGGATCTCTTGGGAATTAGTGCTAATCACCATCCAACGAGTGCCAGAAATGATTGAAAATCAGAAACAGGAGTGACCAGAAGTTGTTTGGTTTTTTTCGTTTTAACCAGTTTGGTAGACAAAACTATAGGGCTCATTAGAAAATAGTTGGGAGCTATCACCCATCCTTGCCTTGTGAAATAATGAGTGGGATGATGACACAATGACCAGAAATAATGACTATTCAAATAACGACAAAGACCAAATATTTCTGCTCTTCATCTACTTCTGACAGTTTTTGGTCCATTTTATTTGATAATGCATTAGCAAGATAACAGTTATCAAGAAATAGAACTGCATTTCTGTAAGTTAAACATGAACATACAGCAGAAAGAATAAATAGAAAGTGCATTTTAAGAGTCCCACAAACATTCTCTTTTTTCAATTTCAAAACCCTGTTCCCATGTGGAATGCCACTGAAAACAATGCAGTTCTCTGCAAGTTAAGGGTCTGTACGTGTGTATTGTCTGTTTGTAGGGATGCATCTGTTAATGAGAATACAAGATAATTCTTGGACCCTCAGTCAAAGCATTATCCCTGACATAAAGGAAGCCAGAATTTCCCTTGGCATTCAGATATAATTTATGGCAGTGCACTATTTGCATATTCTTCTGAAATGGAAAAATTATGAATGTATTTTGACATTATTTTGTATTAACTAATACAGTATATAATTGCAGCAGATATGAAGGACATAGGAATGCCCATATTGAAAAGGCTAACATAGCATAGCTGTATCTCTGTTTTTCCTTAGGCTTGATATTAAAGAATAACTAATCTAGGCAACATATGCTTCTCCTTCAAAGATTTCCCCAATCTCAGTGTAAAAATATTTATATGTAGAAAATACCAGTTTGTGATATTGTAGAAGTTTTATCACTTATCATCTTCAATTCTAGATAAATTTGGGCCATTGACCATACCTGTCCTAATGATATGGCCTCCAATGTAGTTATGGTATATTATGCAATCAGTTATTTTATTATCTATTATATGGCCCAGACATATGAACGTTAACTCAGAAAGCCTCAGGAAGTTTCACTGAGTTAAGTTACTAAACAACTACATGCATGATTGAGGCCTTCAGCTGTGATTCTGCACAGGTTTATGTTAATATTGTTTTCTTGACATGAAGGAGACTTCCAGGGTCATCAGGATGTTTTGTTTTCAAGCACACTTGCATAAAAATTCTATACACAGATGCTCTAAGATACACTTAGAGCTTTGTATGAATGGAGGTTATATCCAGAAGTTCACTAACATGATATAATCATCTTCCCTGTGCAGATCTCTGTACTTCCCAAAAGACTGCTCTGAGTCTGAAGGGTTTCCTGGCCATCCAGAGCAGGTTTGAGTGGTCTACAGGTACTGTAAGGAAAAAGGGAATTACCCTTTTCCAGTTTCACTAACAGAATGAGCTCTGGCTATTAGATTATGGTCAGGTGCTATGCATTTTCACCTGTATTTGAGAAGCATTTGTGGTGCAGTAGGAATCACGCAAGCTTGGCGCTTTATCTGTCATACTATTAAGTGTAGCAGTATGTGTTTATTCAGTGCCACATACTTGGTATGATGTTTCTTTTAAGATGGTTCCAGTGAAATAAAACGTTAATCATTTGAAAGTAAATACTTGAACCTATGTTGGATTTTTCCCCAATACAGTATTCTTTACAGAAGCAGAACACATCAACCTTCCTCTCTTTTTCTGTGCTGGTATATATATATATATATATATATATCTCCCAATTCCTGTTCATCCATAAATCCTAGTTCTATCATCTCATGAATCTCACCTAAGAGCTCTTTGTTGTTTAAAAGCACTGTCTCTAAGCAGTAGAGTATAAAAGGGGTTTCATACATTCTTCAGAAATATTCAGGTGCATGATGTTCTTTGGAGGCATTCAGGGACAGAGTTTATTGAACTGCACCTTCCATCCCTCTACCAGCATGACCACTGTCCACAAGATTAAGTCAGATGCTTATGTCAACAATTATATTTGGAAAATCACAGTATTAAGTTAAAGATTGATATTAAATAGCTTGCACTGGTGTCAATTCCAAAGCAACTTACATCAGAATGTTCAGTCCAGTTGAAACATTGCTAGCTTTGCAAGATTGTCCACATTTATGTACTACAGCAATTGCCAATTTACCAAAATATTCACATTTTCACTTTGGTTGCAAAGGTGCTGATGCTAGAGATTGGGCCTGGCATCAGTGTATACCCTGTCAGAGGATTAAAGGACTTCCTGTGAAAAATCTTACCCAAAGCTCACAAAAGGGCTTTTTTGCACTGTAAAATCCAGAATAAATCCTGACATATTGGCTGTGGGGTTCTGGAATATGTGGCCCAAAAGCACAATAATATTGACTAAGTTCTCTGAGTTCTGCTCTTATATATGGTTCCATGAATTCCTTTATCCACATGATGCATTAATCAGCCAAGAATGAACTCATTTAAGATTGTCTTTACTGCAGCAGCCTGTGATTATGAGCCAGGTTCAGTAGTACAGCACCCAGAAGAAGTACAGTACTGTATAGGAAATGGAAGTCTTTTCACCCGGTGATCAGCCACTCTGTGGCAAAAGCTAATGTTGCAGATAGCGCAGTCTGAATTGACCTTACAATTTACTCTGATAGTTATAAAGTTAGCTGGAAAACTTTGTAGGTTGACCCTCAACTACACTTAGATTGTGGGAATAAAATGTTCATGATAAGCACACCCAATCATCAACAAGTAGCACTATCTGGACATATCTTTAGATGTCATTGTTTTATAAATACTTCAATTAATAAATAATAAGAGGCCCTAAATGTTCACTACTCTATGCACTAATTTAGAAAGTCAACGCTTATGGCCTTTTACTGAGGTTTTGCTTTGAGAGCGGTATCTTTATAACCGTTGTTCCAATCCTTGGATTTCTTCTGTATCTTTACCTGCAGGTGACCAGGGAGGAGACGCCAACTTCTTACTTCACGGGGCTTGGCATCCCCTGCTATTCCTTCAGCAGCCTGGGGGTCATGGTGCACCGTCTGCAGTTTTTCAAGGAGCCACTTTTGCCTGTTTACAGATTCCAGGTGTTCCCCCAAGTCATGCATAATTTGCATTTCACTTACAGATCTCTTCCTGTAATGAATATGAATTTAGTGGGATTAAAAAAAACCATTAGCAATCCATTCCATGTCTGCTGATGCCACATTAAGAATGACATTGCAAAAATGTGACTTCTGCTACATGTGAAACCCATCCACATAGTAACTCCAATTTTCATGATTTCTAATCTACATGTAGCAGATGCTTGGTACTTCAGAGAGACTTTCTTCCCTTGGATCTAAAATCAGGAAGGACTTGAGCTTTCCCCCTGTGCACAATTTCAAATTTACCTCATTTTGAACACATGAATAAGGCTTATGTTTGTATAGAACTGAGCAAAACTGAAAAGATACATACTGTACAGCAATATTAGCAGCTGTTTCTTAAATTCTGTATGTTAGCCTGACATCCTCCAAATATACATCCCTCTTAGCACCCATCTAGCCCATACAATACAGAGACATGTAGGAATAGAAAAGCCAGGGATCCTGTCTGTATTTTAGACTTTTATTTACTTCTGCACCTATTACTAGACTGCACCTACTGTATTACTACACAGAAAGAGTGTGAACAGTGTGGTATTTTTGAACCATAATTGGGCATATCCTGGGCAATGGCACCCTTGTTCTTCTGGTTAATCTTTCTCACACTAGGTCAGGCGAAAGGAACTGTGGAAATGAATTCATCAAAAGGTAGGCTCATTTTGGCAATTTCATGTCTGGCCTAGATATGGAAGAAAAAGAAGTAGACTGATTATCAGGGTCTGCATATCAACCTCACTTCTCTTCTTGAGTCTCTGAAGCAAAGTTATATTCTTGCCCCTCCTTCTGAGGACTGTGGTGGCTTAGTGGTTAAGACGCAGCAGTTCGAGATCCAAGTGCTGCACAACGGAGTGAGTGCCTGTCGCCTGTCCCAGCTCCTGCCAACCTGGCAGTTGGAAAGCAAGAAATTGCAAGTAGATAAATAGGTACCACTTTGGCGGTTAAGGGCAGCATTCCGTGCACGCCAGCATCTAGTCATGCCTGCCACATGTCCACAGAAACATCTGCAGATGGCTCTTTGACTGTAAATGTTGATGAGCACCACACCCTTAGAGTCGGATGCAACTGGCTTTCAAGAATGGATGGGTGACCCTTTTACCTCCTTTTGTGTGCTCTCTAAGACACTTGTCTGCCATTTTGGAATTTGGATTTAGGCTTTTCTGCCTTGAATGTAGCTTTCTAAATAAAAATGAGTTGTTTGTTTTAATTGCTTCTACCTTCCTTATTGAGGGACTAACATCTCAGCATCTTCTAAGCCAGGAGTTCTCAAATTTTTAAACCTGGGGGCAGGTCACACTCCCTCAGACAGCTTCGAAGGCTGGAATTTTGCCCTTCCTCCACCACATGGCACTTCCTGGTGTGGTGGAGGTGGTGGTGGGCCACATGAAATGGTGTCACAGGCTGTATCTGGCCCACGGGACACATGTTGAGAATCCCTGTTCTAGGCAGTGCTTACTCTGCTACTGATGGAAAGCTTAATAGTTTCTCCCTTTTATATTTTCATGGCAGTGAATTCAACCAAGTTATTACATCGTACTAAGGACAAAAATTACTAGTTCTTCTTATTAATATATTGACATGGGCCAGGGAAGGGATTCTTTTTCTTCCGCGTCTAGGCCAGACGTGAAACTGCCAAAATGAAGGCACCTTTTGGTGAGTTCATTCTGCAGTTCCTTTTGCCTGACCTAGTGTTAGAAATACTAGCTGGGTTATTCTCATTGCCAATATGGAATTGCATAACATGATTTCAGCCCTTTAATAATGTGAGAGGACATTAAGAATAAAGACATAGCTGTAGTCTGTAGTTAATAGTCTTGTGCTTAAAGAAGTAACCAGCTAATGGACTGAGAAAAGTATGTGTATTCCCACAACACGTTTAACCTTATGAAACGAGTACAGCTATATATTGTACTTACATCACAGCTTTTCCATCAGAATTTGCGATGAAGCAAAGTGCATATAATACGATTGCAGTTTTAGCCAAGACTCTGGTGGATGCCATGTTAACTATAAGGGATTAATTAAAATGTATCAGTGTATATTGTCATGCTTGTATAGAGTTAATAAAATTGAGATGTTAATAAAAACGATCCAGATGATTTTTAAAGGGATTTTCTCTGAATAGAAAAGGACATAGAGCAGGGGTACCCAAACTATGGCCCGGGGCCTGGATCTGGCCCCCAGCATCAATGCATCCGGCCTATGAAGCCCTCGTCGCTCCCAGGATCCAGCCCCCAGGCCATAGTGACTAGCCACCCTGAATCATGTGACTAGCCCACGGCCCAAAAAGTTTGGGCACCTCTGACATAGAGGATCAAGTTGATTTTGCTGAAAACTATCCATAACTATGAGGTTTATCACTTTTCTACTTTGTTTTCCCCATTTTATCATTATTTGTTCGTGTGCATTTTACTTGTCACTGGCAGGTATGACATCTATTGCTATGATGGTAAAGCAAAGCGATCACACATATATACTACTCCATAGCGCTTAGTGCACTATCTGGGCAGTTCACAAGTCTATTAGCATTTTCCTCCCAACATGCTGGGTACCATCCTAGGTTTTCTTAGAAACCCTATATGAAATATAAGAAACATTAAATGGTTGAAATACCAAACTAGTGAGCTTATATTGCAGCTTTGAATATATTTGATTGCTGCATTTTACATTTACCATTTTTTTCCATAGACTCATGCATATTTAAATGCATATTAAGTCAGATGTGAGCACCTTCTTTGTGGAGTGGTCAGGACTGCAACAATCCTTTTAGACCTTGGAAGGTTACACTTTCTTCTGTGGCCCCCACTTCTCAAAACAAATTTCATTATATTCTTTTCAATTTGAAAAAGCCACTTCCTGTGCTTTGGGGGCACATGGAGCAGTTTTGCCTGGGCCATTCTAGGTAACTCCCACCAGTAGCTGAGAGGGCAAAAAGTGGCAGAATTGCTCCCATGCTTGAATTTTTGACCAATTAAGTCTTTTTAAAAGAAAAAAGAAAAGGTCAAACAGGGAAAGTCAAAGAGTTAAGGGTGCTGGAAGCTTCCAGGCTGCATTGTCCTGAATCTCTGGTTTAAGTGCTCCAGGTACTGTATTGCCCCCCAACTGATTTTGAAGTGCACCAGACATGATGCACTGCAGGAAGAGGGGGAAAGCCATGCTGCCAGCAGTGCCTCTTCTGGTTTTGGATGGACACTTCGGTATCAGCTGTTGAATCTGATTAACCCGTTTACATTGGTACAGCCACATATATCAGGACACTTGAAATATCATCATCCTAACTCAAGCCAGAGAGGCATGTCTAATACAGCATTCTGTTTGCAGCGACAGACAGCTGGGGCAGTTTAGAACACAGACAGGCGACTGCCTTTCCCGTTGTCTGTCAGCAAAATGTACCCCAAAACATGGAAGTTCCATTCTGTACTTGTGTTTAAAAGTTAATGATAATAATTTAGTAAGTACATGTGTCCAGTTTCTTTTTTTTTTAAAAAAAACTATCCAAATAAGTAAAAGCAATACATCTTAAGTAAAAACATCTTTTTTTTTTAGCTTGCAAGTTAGGTCCCAATTATTAGACACAACTGCTCCACCACATTTGGTACATTGGCAGGTGCATTATCTTCTGAAAAGTGTACATTAAAGGAGACAACTTTGGGACATTCCACTTCTGATATGAATGGAAGTAGTAGTAAAGTTACACTCTTGAGTCATATCCTGAATTCTGAGTGCATCTGCTTATGCTGTGTTGTCTGCCTTTCACTTTCTATAAAATGAATTAGATTGTTGACCAGAGGTAACAAACCTTTGACACTTTAGATGTTTTGGACATCTGAGAAATATAGAGTATATATATGTAGATAGATAGATAGATATAGATATATACTGTATATTTCTCAGATGTCCAAAACTAGTTGTGAAATATCTGAAGATCTCATTGAAAACTCTCAGTTGAATAAATATCTTGCAAATGAGTCGGCTTTGGCCGAGTGGGCGGTATATAAATTTGACAATTAAATTAAATTAAATTAAATATCTTGCAAAGCTGCCAAGCAGAATGCTACAACTTTTTAACAATTACAGTATCGTGTATTATTTTTACTATATTTTTTACCGTGTATTATTTTTACTGTTGCAGTGTAAGAATATCTACATTTTAAATGTTGGGTTATCCTGTATGAACTACTATCAAAGTTTATATGACTAAGGTTTTTTTTTTTTTAAATCCATTAATCATTGATTTCTATCAAAAAATTTCCCCCAGATATTTTTTTTTGAAAGCTGCTACTTAAATTAACAGTTTCAACTCTGACATTATTTTCAAACAGTTTTTTACTATACTGACCAATGATGAAAGAAAATAAAAAAATTAAATAGTTTAAAAACAAAGTAGAATGTTCTTACCAAAAATCTCCTTTCTTCAGATAATACCAGCAGCTGTTGGTTCAAAGTCTGCTTAATTGCTGTAGAAGTCTCCTTAAATGTAACTTTAAAATAGAACTTCTCCAAGTAACTCAGGACCCCTTTTATTGTCTCAGTTGATGTCACTTTCAAACACACCCCCTGACCCTGATGTAACATCCAGCATGTGCTTTTGTTAATGGGGCATTGAAAGAAAAGAAAGGTTTAGGACAAAATACAGTAACCTAGGAAACTTCAAAGAGTGTGACTTTTAGGAAATCTTAGCTTAATGTTGAAGAAAAATACATATAAGGAAATTGTGTCATTGGGTTAATTAATGATCAGTTTTAAATGTTAATGAGTCCATCAGTGACTAAAAACAGTAAAATTTCAGAGTGGATTACAGAAGCCAATAAAATAAAAGGCAAGTTGCTATATTCTTTACTAGAGATGTCTGACTTCATTAAGTTCTGTCTATTTAAATTTGGAAAAGAAAAAGTTCTGCAAGTGTCTCATTGACCATTTTGACACTTAAAAGTAATTGAAAGTACACATCATCATCCTGCAGCCTGACCTAAAGCCTGACTGATTACTCACAATGTGACATCAACTTAACCATAAGTACGAATCTTGCCCTGAAAGGTGTAAAATCATGCTGCTATTCTTGTAATACAGAAAATGAATTTTACAAATGCTGGATTCCTTTTCCTTAAGAAAAGAAAGTAGGCATGTGGAACTGTGGTTGGACAGATATTTTATTTGAAATGATGATGTACCATAGCTATGCTGTAGACATTAAGCAAGTCATTCCACACCTGTGCCTGGAACAATTTGATTGAGAGCTCAGACTCATTCTCGATCTGTGACACTTAAACCATTACATCTGAATATGAAAATTCAGGATGGACACACTAGAGCAGTGTTTCCCAAACTTTATTTTTTGGACTTCAATTCCCAGAAGCCTAAGTCAATTCCACAAACCACTGATCAGCCCATGTACTGATTTAGTATTCTGGGAATTGAAGTCTCCCTGTGGTGTGTGGGCCACACGTTGGGAACCACTGCTCTAGCAGTAGCTTTCTTGCCTGCTCCTAAAGCAGTGGTGGTGAACCTATGGCACGAGTGCCAGAGGTGGCACTCAGAGCCATCTCTTTGGGCACCCGTGCAGTCACCACAGGACAGAGTTCACTCTGACCCTCGGCCTAGCAGCCCAATGGAAGTGCTTCCTCCTCCCACAGCACAGAGTTCATCCCACCCATATGCCCAGCAGCCCAATGGGGGCATTTCCTTCCTCCCTTGTTGCTATGTTGGCACTTTGTGATAAATAAGTGGGTTTGGGGTTGCAGTTTAGGCACTTAGTCTCTAAAAGGTTCGCCATCACTGTCCTAAAGCTACACGCAGAACAGCTAGAAGCAAGCTTTCAATTATGTTTTGTCTTTTTACATTTTTCTCATATTTTATCTTCTCCCACTGATTCCCTGGCTTGTCCACTACAAACAACATCATCTGTTTCTCCGGATAGTTTGGATGTGACTCCTAAAAAAAATTCATGTTAATTTTGTGGTCAGCTGCTGCAAACCAAGTTGTATTTTCTGTCTTCAAACCTGTAGCTAATAACTGATTTTGTAATTCAGATCAAAGACATAATGCTGGGATGAAGATTATTAGTGGAGTAGAAGATTCTCCAATCTTGCATCTGACTTGCAACATCAGTTATTAGCCAAAGCTTCCCATGCTTATAGACAAAGTGTTTATAACTGCAATTCTTGTGTATGTAGTCGTCTCCCCCAAAAAGTCAATTTGTGATACCATTGTTACTGTAAAGTCATAGTCCAGAGCCATCTCAACCTGGCAGCTACATGATTGAATGACTGGGTGGGTGCAAGAAGATATGTTGCATGTGGTTACCTCAATCTGAACCTTCAGTGATTGGATAGTCCAGAAGAGACCTAAGGCTGTATTGCGGAGGTTCAGTAATAACTGTTATAGGCAATGTGGTCTATTTGATTGCTGTTTTTGTTATAGGCTGTCCTGTTGCCAAAATGTCCTGTCCTCAATAGCCTTGTGCCTGGAACAGTCTGATGGAGGGCTGAGTCTCATTCTCAGTCTATGGCACTTAAACCATTATATTTGAATTAGAAAATTCAGGATGGACACACTAGAGCCACTGTTTCTCATCCTTTGGTTTTTGGACTTCAATTCCCAGAAACTTAAATCAATACATTAGCTGATCAGTGCTTTGGGGAATTGACTTAAGATTTGGGAATTGAAGTCCAAAAACCAAAGGTTGGGAAACATTGCACTAGAGTCAGTTCTGCTTCTTAGACACAACAGTTGTTTCACTCTCATTGATTTGAAGGATGCCTATTTTAATATTTTAATATCGGAAGACCACTGCCGATTTCTCCAGTTCGCTCTTGGGAATACTACCTACCAGTACAAAGCCCTCTCCACAGTCCCCAGGGTTTTTACCAAATGCATGGCTCCTGTGGTTGAGTACCTGAGAACTCAATGAGTTACCATCTTCCTTTACATAGCCAATTGGATGATAGCTTCCCATAGAAATACCAAGCAGAGGATAACTTTTTTTACTCTTTATCTCATAGAGGACCTTGGTCTAGGGATAAATCATGAGAAATCTAAGTTAACACCACAGCAGTCAGCTCTCTGCATCAGAGCCATTATAGACAGGAGCTTACTTGCCAGGTACCAGGATTTGAAGATTCAGGGTCAGTGCCAACATTTTCATTTACATCAATGGGTCACAACCTACACTCCTAAAAACTCCTCAGCCTTTATGGGTTCTATCACCTCGAGAGTTTATCATGTCCATCTTTGAACGATGGCTTTACCACAAAAACATACCAATACAAGTATGACCATTTCTGGCAGCCAGGGGAAAATTGCACCCCCACATTGAATTAACCTCTCCCCTCCAGTTCCTGCTCCACCTCAAGGAGAGAGGATTCTCTCATTTGTCTTTCAGAGTATACCTCTCTGCCATAGTTGCTGATCAGCTAATCAATTCTCAGGCTATTATGTTCTTTCGGTATCACACACTAAAAAAGTTTTCGAAGCATCAATAATTCTTTTTCAGATGTTCTTTGGCCTCCACCTCAATGGTCATTTCCATCAGTGTTAAATAGACTTGTATCTCCATCCTTTGAACCTTTGTTAACTATTCACCTCTGATTGCTTGATTTTAAGTCAGTCTCTCTTGCCACTATTACCTCAATGCACAGAGTGGGAGAATTGGCCCACTTAGATGTGATCTCCCTTTCCTTCAGTTCCACAAGGATAAGGTCACATTATAACCAGACATTACCTTTCTTCCTAAGGTCATCTTAAACTTTCATCTCTTGCAACCAATAGTGTTGTCTGCATTCTTCCCATACTAAAGCTCTCTGACTTAGCCAGTGCCTTTTTGTTTCCTATGAAGGGTCACAACTTGGACACACAGTATCATCTCAATGTATCTCAAAAATTGATTGTCATTACTATACAACTAGCATACAACTAGTTGGCTGGTGTCTCACTACCTCAGCTTGTAAGAGGACATTCCAGAAGGTCTATGGCTACATCCACAGCCTTTCTCAGAGGTGTATCTATCCAGAACCTATGCAGGGCAGCTACATGGTCTCAGAAATCAACATTCATACATCATTACAGACTTGACACCAGGGCTAAGGCTGATGCAGCCTTCAGGAGTATAATTTTGGTTGCCACCCTTTCTAACTAGACATCCTCTCTTCTGATGTGCCTTCCCCACATTCTGGTAAATGAGCTTATTAGACACCCATGACTTATAAAGGCCTATATATTTACTTCCATACCTAAATATATGAATAATTCCAATTGCTTCTAGGAGCCATGTATTATTTAAAAGAGAAAAAATGGTGCAGTAGCGAATTTTTTTTGTGCTCTGTCTCCTTGTCTGTATCCATAAGAAGCCTGGGTAGTGTTTACTAATGATATACAACCAGGATAAGGGAGAAGGAGTAAGTGGTGACATAAGGAATGATTTTGGTGATGCAACCATTCTAAATGTGTCTAGGAATGTTTCTCTCAGGACAGAAAGGAGCTTTGACAGCAAAGCCTTTAGATCTTCATTTGATTCACACAAGTGGCTTCTTAAATACCTCAGCAGCATGCCTAGCCAATAATGTAACCAAGATGATGTAGCTTTAGGTATCTTTCTGGGCCTCAGAGGTAGCTAAACAAATCTTTCCATGAACAATAAATCCTGATTGGAGGTTTCTTTTACCTAAAATGGTGCTGGATGAAAGCTGTAATTGGACAGTTTATTTGTTTATTACAAGTAGTTGATCATCTTGAGCTCCAGAATAACCTTTTGCATCAATTGTATATTCAAATATCTTGGTTTTTAATAAACAAAACTAAGAGCAAAGGAGACCAGCAAAGCCAGTCTTTGTCTATTAAATGGAAATGTAGGAGGCTACTTTATATCCAGACAAACTATAATCTAGCACAGCATTGCATGCTGCAAGTGGCAGATCTGCTCCAACATCTCAGCAGAC
Source organism: Bradypodion pumilum (assembly GCA_035047305.1). Classification (NCBI taxonomy): domain Eukaryota; kingdom Metazoa; phylum Chordata; class Lepidosauria; order Squamata; family Chamaeleonidae; genus Bradypodion; species Bradypodion pumilum. The sequence continues at coordinate 406,773,333 of JAWDJD010000001.1, forward strand.
TTTGCTATCTGATCTCCATAACATCAGTTACTCAATAATTGATCCTGAATCTTTTGCATGTGAGACATGCATGATGCTTTCTTTTCCAAATGATAGCTCTCTCTTCCACGATTTATCTTCTTCATGCCTGTTGTTCTTGGCCACATGTGTTGTTAGAGACTACCAGAAAACGTTGACAGAGTACTTGCCCCACTTCAAAAGTAGCTCTAAGAATGTTTAAAAATCCTTAATACTTCATGTTGTGTGACATAAATACCTCTCTATCATTTATTCTGTCTGTCACTCTTGTTAGCAGAAGTTTTTTGTTCATACAGTAAATAGTGATAATATTATTATAATATAATTATTACTATTATAATATTGCTATATTATTATGCATGTGGAGGGGGGGTGTATTTAACTTTGTTCTCATTGGGATTTGGTAGTATGAATTACTAAATTGAAGTCATAAAAGAATAAAATATGTAAGAGTTAATTGGGAGGGAAGAGATAGAACCACAACACAATTAAACTCACCTGTGCCAGTGCTATTTAATGAGGAATCACATCCAGCCTGTTAATGTATGTGGCCCAAATAATTTCTACAGGGAGGCCAGGATGCAAGATAAGGATGCGGATAAGTATATTGCACATTATTTAATGAAGAAATACATCCAGCTTGTTAACGTCTATAGCCCAACAAAATGACAGGGAGGCCAGGACGTAAGATAAGGATGTGGATAAGTAAATTATACATTATGACTAGGTGGGTTCATTCTCCTGATATATGTATATAATGAAGGTTTTGATAATCTTTTAATGTTTTTTAAAAATTATCTGTTTTACAGAAACTTTAAAGGAATGTAATAGTAATCTCTGATGAAGGACTTCATTGAAGTCCAAGGACACCTGGGGTGCCAAGGTTCATCATCACTGTTCTAGACTGTTGTTGTGTTCTAATAGTGTAACCTTCCACATGTGATATCAATGTATCTAAACCAATGTAACCTTGTCTATGAGTAACAATGTAACCTTCAGCTGTATCACATAAACCCTGTAATAGGACGCGAGCTAATGACCACCAGCTGGCAGCAGCGAGGGTCCAAGCTCTCTTGGTTCAAACCCATCAAAGACCGCAGCGCGGGAAGTTTCCCGCCGCTACCTACACCTGGACAAGAAGGGCGTGACCAGCCATGACGTCACGCGGACCAGTAGCCAACGGGCTACCGTGGAGCCACATTCAAAATACGTTACTACCATATATATAGAGCTGTTCGTCCGCCATTACCTCATGTTCCCTCTGTCCACCATGCAATAAACCTGAGTTAACCCAGCCTTTGGCTGTGCCTTGTGTCTTGACTCTCATATACTAAATTGGCGACGAAGGTGGGATAATGGATCCCCATGGAGCCAGGACACAGAGCGGGTTCAACATCACCAAACCGCAAGACTGGGAGCTTTTTGAGATGGACTTCCAGGCGGCACTGGTGGAACTCAAAGTCAAAGAAGATGACGAGGAAAGGAAGAGGGCCATTCTCACCCGCATGCTTGGGATGGAAACCAAGCGGACGCTGGTGGGCATTCTTGCACCGAAGAAGATGAGCGATTTCAAAGCCGGTGACATCATGAGACTGCTGCGTGAGCGTTTCCGACCCTCGAGGGCAATGTTTCCCGCTCGGAGTGCGTTTTGGAGGCGAGTTCAAGCACCGGACGAGTCGGTAGAAGCCTTCGTAACGGCTATGAGGGTAGCCGCCGCCCCCTGCAGATGGGACCACTTCCTAGAGATGGCCCTCAGGGACGGAGTGCTGTGTGGCCTGAAGGACAAGGAAGTACAGCGCAGCCTGATGAACAAGGAGCCACCACCCACACTGGAAGAGGTTGTAGAGGCCGCGGAAGCCGCGGAATCCACGAATGCTGGAGTAGATGAGATGCACAAGTGGCGTGAGTGGCGTCCGAGGGCCGGCAAAGCGGAAAACTCGTTGCACGGGAAGTCCGGTCAGTCGGTGCATGCAACCCGACCGACCTCGAAATCGTCTTCAGAAAGCAGCGATGGCGAGGAGGTCCAGAAGGTCCGGAGAGGCGGGCGCCGCTGCGATGGTTGCGGAGCGGCCCATGAGCGCGTGAAGTGCCCATTCAGAAAAGCCGAGTGTTTCAACTGTGGACGTCGGGGGCACATCGCCAAGGCGTGCAGGAAATGGAAAGAGGGCCGGAGACAGTCGCAAGACCGTTCAGCCAGACCGGACCGTCCAGCGAGGTCCAAAGATGGCGCCCGGGCCACGAGGAAGCAGGACGGCGTGGGCCGCATCTCGGACGACAGCGAGGGCGACGCTCCTGTGTTCAGCGTGTCTGCGGGACAGCCCCATTACTTTGTTGAGGTACTAGTACAAGGGACCCCCATTAGGATGGAAGTTGACTCGGGGTCCTCCTATTCTATAATTCCCCAGAGAGAGTTCTTGAAAATCAACCCCCACGTGCGGCCCAAACTTAAGGCGTTGAGGGCCACACTACGGGACGTACAGGGGAACAGCATTCCAGTGTTGGGGGTCGGGACATTCCGGGTTCGGTTTAAGAGACATTCTGCGGAACTTCCCCTAGTGGTGCTAAAAGGGGGGAGTTGTAGCCTCCTCGGAACCCAGTGGTTTCAGCCCTTAGGTCTGTTCATAGGGGGGGTGCATGCCGTAGGCGAGGACCCAATACAAGCGGTGTGTGACGCACACCCCGCTGTGTTTAAAAGTAGACTGGGAAAGTTCAAGGGACCCCCTGTAGCCTTCGACTTAGACCCGGAGGTCCGCCCGATAAGACTTAAACCGCGCAGGGTACCGTTCGCGCTAAAGGACAAAATAGAGGCGGAACTGGACAAACTGGTGGGTCAAGGGATTCTTGTTCCTGTGGATTCCGCGGAGTGGGAGACTCCAATTGTAACAGCACTGAAGGCTAACGGGGAGGTGCGCATTTGCGCTGATTATAAGTGTACCATTAATAAGGCAATCCGCCCTAATGCATACCCGGTGCCAGTGGTCAGCCACCTTCTGGCCAGGCTAAATGGGGGAAAGTGTTTCGCTAAACTCGATTTAGCACAGGCCTACCAGCAACTCCCGGTAACCCCCGCCACAGCGGCGGCACAAACAATAGTCACACATAAGGGGGCGTTCCAGGTGTCGAGGTTACAGTTCGGCGTGAACTCGGCACCTGGCATTTTTCAGTCGCTAGTGGAACGCCTCCTGAAGGGGCTGGAGGGGGTGTTGCCATATTTTGATGACGTGTTGATAACGGGGGGGAGTAAGGCCGAGCTGGCTCGCAGATTGGATAAGGTCCTGACCGTGTTCGAAAAAGCGGGGCTGCGACTGAGAAAAGACAAATGTGTATTTTTCGAAACAGAGGTTGAGTTTTTAGGGTTCCGTGTCACACCTGAGGGAATTAGGCCGTCCAAATCTAAGGTAGCCGCCATTAAGAAAGCCCCTCGCCCCACTTCCAAAACCGAGCTACAGTCGTTTCTGGGGCTTCTCAATTTCTACCATACCTTCCTTCCACGGAAGGCGTCTGTTGCCGAGCCACTCCATCGGTTACTTAAAAAAGAGGAAAAATGGCTGTGGGGTGACGAGCAAGAAAGAGCGTTCACAGAGTTAAAGCAACTCCTCACATCCGAGGCAATCCTGACTCATTTCGACCCCAAACGGCCCATAGTTTTAGTCTGCGATGCATCCCCGGTGGGGGTGGGGGCGGTGCTTTGCCACGTGTTAAACGACGGAAGGGAGGCCCCGATAGCGTTTTATTCAAGGTCCCTGTCCCAAGCAGAGCGGAATTACGCACAGACCGATAGGGAGGCACTAGCGATAGTAGCGGGAACCAAGAAATTTCACGATTTTCTGTATGGTCGGCCGTTCAAGGTCGTTACTGATCACAAGCCCCTGTTAGGAATATTCACTGCAAATAAGCCCACGCCACAGATCCTGTCCCCGAGGATGCTGCGGTGGGCTATTTTTCTTAATGCATATCAACATGAGTTAGAATACCGGCCAGGGAAGGAAATCAGCCATGCAGACGCGCTCTCACGGTCGCCGTTACCCTTGTCGGACGACCAGAAGGCAGGGGTAAGAAGAGACCGCCAGGTATTATTAATAGAGGTTTTGGAGTCACCCCCGATAGTACCGGCCGACGTTGCCAGGGCGACCGGAAAGGATAGAACACTAGAGAAAGTATGCTCGTGGGTGCAGAAGGGGTGGCCGGCGTCATCCCCAGGCGCGGAATTCGACCCATTTTTCCGAAAGCGAGTAGAGTTGTCTTTAGAGAGGGGGTGCCTTTTGTGGGGCCAATGGGTGGTGGTTCCTACGTCCCTGCGGCCGAAGGTGCTAAAGCTGTTGCACGTCAGCCACCCGGGAATCGTCCGTTCCAAGGCGTTGGCCCGGAGTTACTTCTGGTGGCCCCAGCTGGACGCCGACATAGAGCATATGGTTGGCACTTGTGAGGCATGTCAGTGCTCCCGACCGGAGGTGGCCCGCCTCCCGCATAGGGAATGGGACGCAGCAAGGGGACCGTGGTCCAGGGTACACGTAGATTTTGCTGGCCCGTTCCGAGGAACCATGTTTCTCCTGGTGGTGGATGCATACTCAAAGTGGCTGGAGGTCATTCCGGTAAAGAGCACATCCTCCGCCACTACCATTCGCCAGCTAAGGAGGGTCTTTTCCACGTTCGGTTTACCCGACACTTTGGTCAGCGATAACGCCAGTTGCTTCACGTCCGCTGAGTTTACAGCATTCATGGAGGCAAATGCAATTCGGCATGTCACATCCGCGCCGTTTCACCCGGCCACGAATGGCCAAGTGGAACGGTTGGTGCGCACCACAAAGGATGCGCTGCGGCGCATGGGCTCGGGAGATCTAAATCACCAAGTTTGTCAATTCCTATTAGCGTACAGAGTGACCCCCTTAGCGTCTGGATACTCGCCGGCTGAGCTGCTGATGCGGAGGAAACTGACGACGCTTTTGTCCAGGTTGGACCCGTCGAGGGTCGAGGACAAAGGGAAGAACATAGGTTTAACGGTCTCGAAAGGTTTCGGCGTAGGCGATCCTGTACACTGCAGGAACTATGCCAACGCAGGCCCAGCCTGGGTGCCAGGGACGATAATAGAACAGACGGGGCCAGTGTCATATCGGGTGGAAACTAGCACCGGCCTCCTCTGGAGGAGGCACGCTGACCAACTGAGGCACCGAGTGAGTGAGGGGCCGATCAGTGGGGCTCAGCGACAGGATTCAGCGATAGGGTTCTCCCCCACCCGTTTAGCCCAAGGGGGAGACAGAGAGGGACACCAGTCCGAAGCCAGGAGGGAAAGCAGTGAGCCCGACTCATATCCTTTTGATACCCCAGTTCTATCCGAGCCCGGGGGGAGGGAAAAGGAGTGTGCGGCCGCCGCTGCCGCTTCCCCCGAAGCCGATTTTGATTTTGATTTTGCTAACCGGGGGGGTTTTTTGGAGTGTTCCCCCACCCATCCAAGCGAGAAGAGGGGTTTTTCGTTAGCCCCCAGTGCCCCCGGTTCTTCCCAAACAAAGCACACACCTTCCAACAAAGCCGCAGAGCCGCGGCAAACCACTAACAAGTCATCCTCTCCCGTTACAGGGCAGGCAGCCAGGGAGCAAGGAGGAGGGAGCGAAGCCAGGGCAGGGCAGCCCGCGCCGAGACCCCAGCGTGTTCGAAATAAGCCACCTTGGCTGAGAGACTTCGTCTCATCCTAGGGGGGAGGAGTGTTGTGTTCTAATAGTGTAACCTTCCACATGTGATATCAATGTATCTAAACCAATGTAACCTTGTCTATGAGTAACAATGTAACCTTCAGCTGTATCACATAAACCCTGTAATAGGACGCGAGCTAATGACCACCAGCTGGCAGCAGCGAGCGTCCAAGCTCTCTTGGTTCAAACCCATCAAAGACCGCAGCGCGGGAAGTTTCCCGCCGCTACCTACACCTGGACAAGAAGGGCGTGACCAGCCATGACGTCACGCGGACCAGTAGCCAACGGGCTACCGTGGAGCCACATTCAAAATACGTTACTACCATATATATAGAGCTGTTCGTCCGCCATTACCTCATGTTCCCTCTGTCCACCATGCAATAAACCTGAGTTAACCCAGCCTTTGGCTGTGCCTTGTGTCTTGACTCTCATATACTAAAACTGTATTAACATTAAAATCAATAAACAGCTTAATCATGATTCTACATCAGTCCTGTTGATTTCAGTGAGAACAAAATGTAGCTAATTTGATTTGGATCTACAGTAATACCCCATACAAAGTCCGCTTCATACAACATCGGATTCATACAACATCGCCTAATTTCTTGAAAAAAGTTACCTCATACAAAATCGCTTGACTTTGTATGAGGCATTGGGGTTTTTCCCAGGTTACATTGTGCTGGGCAGTATAAAAGGCAGGACACATGTATTGGGTCAGTCCCAATGGTATGCACCCCCCCCATGAACAAACCCAGGGGCTTAAACCATTGTGTCCCGAGGAGGCAACAGTCCCCCCCCTTTAAGAACAACCAGGGGAAGTTCCGCGGCGTGTTGCTTGTATTGGACCTTGAATTTTCCCACCCCCAGCACCGGAATGCTATTTCCCTGTACGTCCCGCAGCGTAGACTTCAGTGCTTTGAGCTTGGGCCACATGTTGGGGGAAATTCCCAAAAACTCCCTCTGGGAAATGATGGAATATGAGGAACCCGAGTCTATCTCCATCTTAACGGGGACCCCTTGCACCAGTACCTCTACAAATTAACGTGGGTGTCCTAAGGACACGCTGTGGACCGCCGTGTCGTCATCGCTGTCATCGGAGATGCGGCCCACGCCATCCTGCTTCCTTGAGGGCCGGACGCCCTCCTGCTTCTTTGGTGAGCGGTCTGTTGAGCCTTTCCGGTCTCTGCGCCGTCGTCTGCAAACCTTGGCTATGTGGCCTCGGCGCCCGCAGTTGTGGCACTCCACCTTCCTGAACGGACACTTGATGCGGTCATGGGATGCCCCACAGCCATCGCAACGCCGGCCATCCTTCCGCACCTTCCGGATGTCCTCATCCTCGCTGCTCTCCGTGGAGGAGTGTGGTGCCCGCCTGGCCACTTGCACTGAGTCCGCTGCCTTGTCGGGTTGTGGGGGCCTTGTCCTGAACCCCTTAACCCCGGCCCTCGTGGCTTCCGCCGCCTGCGCCTCCTTCACGACCTCTTGCAACGTCGGGGGCGGCTCTTTGTTCATCAGCTTTCGCTGGACCTCTTCGTCCCACAGGCCGCACAGCATGCGGTCCCTGAGGGCGATTTCCAGGTTCTCCCACTTGCATGGGCCGGCAGCCAAACAGAGGGCCGCTGCAAAGGCAGCCACGGACTCACCAGGCGCCTGGACTCTCTTCCAGAATGCGTCCCGAGCTGAAAACATTGAGACCGAGGGCTGGAAATGGTCCCACATCGCTTTCAGGAGCTGCTTGACCGGCACTTTGCTCACCTTCCTTGGAGACCAGGTCCACCAATACTTTCATGGCTGGGAACCTGAGCATCCTGATGAGGATGGCCCTTTTCTTCCCCTCGTCCGAGATGTCAGACACCATCAGTGCGCTTTGGAAATCCATCTCGAACAGTTCCCATTCTTCCGGTTTGTTGATGTTGAAACCGGCCTGTGTTGTCTTGATTCCGTGGGGATCCATATCCCACCTTTGTCGCCAATTTAGTGTTTGAGAACCAAGACAATAGAGACAGCCGAAAGCCTGGCTTAACACATCTTTATTGTATGATGGTCAGGGGGAACATATGGTAATGGTGGACGAACAGCTCAATATATACAGTGGCTATACATTTGAATGTGGCTCCTCGATAGCCCATTGGCTACTGTCTGCGTGACGTCACTCTCCGTCACGCCCTTCTTGTCCAGGTGAGGTAGTGGCGGGAATCTTCCCACGGCTGTAGGTATTTGGGGAATTGGAACCATGTGAGCAAGGTGCTCGCTATTGCCCCTAGTGTTCACTAGCTCGCGTCCTCATACGGAAGGTTACAGTGTTACAGCTGGTGATTGTTATGTCCACTCATTCGAGTGTTACATTACTTAAAGGCACAATATTCCAAACACAACAGATAAAGAGCAAGTATAATGCATGAGTTAGGCATTTTTGATATATTGTTTGGTATTTATGGGGGTAAATGAATCTGACTGTTTTCTTTCTCCTGCATTCAGAATGTGCAAATATTGGGAAAATCCATTTCTAAAAAACAACTAAAATGAAATTCTCAACCATCTCTAATATTGCATGTGTCATGTTTTGAAGACTTATTAGTGAATATATCAGTTTCTGTTCTCTGCATGCCTTCTCACACCTTGTTTGCAAAGAGTTTCAACTAGGATTACATAGTTGTTTTGAAACCTAAATGGGGAACCCTAGTTACCTCATCTCTCCCTAATGGGAAGAATTTTAGACTTGGCTGAGCTTCTTAGAAGAATGCAGTTAAAAAGATGAGCTTCTTTTTCTTTGCCCTACGTGACATTCTTCTGCAATCAGTGAAGGGAAAAACATTGTGTACTGAGAGTACTAATAGCTTTAGGATCCGATACAAGCTCATTGTTTAATATTTTGTTTGCTCAAAGGCTCCACATGCCTTTAGGCTTTCTGTTAGGTTTGCCCATACACAGAGAAATGTTTGTTTATTTAATATAAACATATACATGTTATTGGCTTGTGATAGCAGAATGAGTAGTAGAGAGATTCTGGGCAGTGGCACTGATTTGTGGGGAGTGGCACACAAACCTGCTCTGCACCCATTATCCATTATATTGGATAATTGCTGGCTAATCTTGTCTCAAATATTCCATTGTTGAGTAAGATTCAAGAGTGGCTTCTCAGTTTCAAGGGCTCTTAGGTTTATTTATGTATTTATCCAAGTCCAAAGCACTAAAATTTAAGGCCTACATAATTTTTAAAAATACTACCGTAACCATCTAAAAATGTATGCATACATAAACCCCATATGTACACATTCACATTCTACTTTTCCAGTATTCAGCAGTTTAAATAGCCTTGTCATTTGCCTGAAATAAATCCTCGATATCGCACTGTTAGGTAAAATGCCATGGATTAGCAGATGTTCAAAATCTTGTATCTCACCACATTGACATTGTTCACCATCATCAATATAGCCCTATCTCTGTTTTGCATCATGTCACGTCAGTTCTAGGGGCTCTTGGATGAAATCATTTTCTTAGATCTATTTCAGGCTCACTGCATATTTGGCTATGACAGGGGTGCCCAAACTCTTTTGGGCCATAGGCCGGTCACGTGGTTCAGGGGTCAGTCAGTTTGGCCCAGGGGCTGGATCCAGCCGGATCCGGCTCCTGACACCAATTCATCTGGCCCTCAAAGCCCTCGGAGCAATGATGGCTTCGTGGGCTGGATGAATTAGTATCAGGGACCAGATCTGGCCCCCACACCATAGTTTGGGCACCCTTGGGCTGTGAGATGGAGATAGTTTGAGCATCTTGGTGTATGGCCTTGGTGGATGAGCTAAAAGGACAGAGTGTGTCTCTGTTGGATCTCCCAGTGGCTTTTGATGCCACTGACTGTGGTATCCAGCTAGGTTGTCTCTCTGGGATGGGACTTGAAGACACTGTGTTGCAATGGCTGTAGCCCTTCCTGGAGGATCAAACTCGAAGGGTGGAGCAAGGGAGGGGGAGGATTTCTGTCTGATGGGAGACTAATCTGGCCCACTCCTTTCCGTCATTCTGCTAATAGACAAAGGTCAGGGCCATAGCCAGAGGGCACCCAGGGTGGGCTTGGCCCACCCTGAGTTAGCAGTTTCCCCACCCTGGCAAGGCATGGTTTCCCATAGGAATAGATAGAAAAGATGCTTTGAATCCTGGTTATGGCCCTAACAAAGGTACAGTACTTTGTTCCAGACTTTGAAGAAGTAAATTGTTGTTGAGAAAAGAGTTTTAATGAGAGAGTTTTACAGGGTTTAAAATTTTTAATTTGTATGTATATGAGCCATAAATTTGATTCTGACTTATGGCTATCCTTTCCAGGCTTTTTTTGGGTAGAGAGTACTCAGAGAGTACCATTCCCTTCTTCTGGAGGTGCCCTGGGACTGTGTAAGCTTCTCAAGGTCACACAGGCTGGCTGTACTTGTAGGAAGCACTAACCACCAAGTATTCAACTTTTTGAGGGCTGTGGTGGCTTAGTGGTTAAGACGCTGCACTTGTTAACTGGAATATCAGCAGGTCAGCAGTTAAAGACCTGAGTACTGCATGATGGAGTGAGTGCCCATCGTCTGTCCCAGTTCCTGGCCAATCTAACAGTTCAAAAACAAGAAATTGCAAATAGATAAATAGGTACCGCTTCGTCGCGAAAGGAAACAGCATTCCATGCACTTTGATGCCTAGTCATTCATACCACATGACCACAGAAACTTCTGCAGATTCAGACAGCACTGGCTCTTTGGCTGTAAACGGAGATCAGCACCAACTCCTAGAATCAGACACGATTGGCTTTCGAGCAAAGGAGACCCTTTACCTTTACTATCCAGCTTTTTGAAATGACTGATGTGTTTAATTGGTTTTAGTATTCTAATTTACTGTGTTTTAATGGATTTGATACTTGTTTGCTTTTTTTTTTTAAAAAAATGTAAGCTGTTTGGGTCCCTTAGATACTGTAAGAGAAAGGAAGGGTATAAATAAAACAAAACTACCAAAAAAATCCAAACAGAGCAAAACAGCTAAGCCTTCCATTCTCCTGCACCACAAGGTCCATATCCCATGTCAAAGAAACATTCTGTTTCAAATCTGTTTGCCCTGTAAGTGAAGGAAAGGGTCTGTGTTTGTGTATGTCTTGTCCTTTGGCTCAGCCAGAAAAATATCATGAGCCAATCTCACAACATCTCTGTCAAATACAAACTTCTCCTTGCTCTGTCTAATTGTAAAGGTTGCCTTTGCTTGAAAGCCAGTCTTATCTGACTCTAGGGTTCAGTGCTCATCTCTCTTTATAGCCAAAGAGCCTGCACTGTCTTTGTCTGCAGGCATTTCCGTAGACATATATGGCAGTCATGACTAAACACTGGAGTGCATGGAACACTGTTTACCTTCCCACTGAAATGGTACCTATTTATCTACTTGCAATTTCTTGCTTTTGATCTGCTAAGCTGGGATAGAGATGGGAGCTCACTCCATTTTGCAGCACTTGGGTCTCAAACTGTTGATCTGCCAACCTTCCAGTCATCAAGTTCAGCATCTTAACCACTAAGCCTCCACAGTCCCCAAGAGTCTAATTACAGGGTCAGCCTTTTATGTTTATCTCAGGGGACTGGAATCATATCAGTTCACTGCCAAACAGAGGATTATATCTTATTTTTTTAAAAATAATAATCTTGATACCCTCTCATTACTTTAAGGCTTTTATTTCAATATGCATTAAAAGATCTGCTAAGATAATTATGCAAGCTAAGAAAAGAAGAAGAAAGATCTGTTCCCTCTTACAAATACCTGTGAAATAGATTTAGCACAGTGGATCGGCCACAGTAAAAACATCATGTTTGAAGAGCATGACAACCACTGTTGAAGCAGAAGACATAAATGCCCACCTTGTAGTGGGAATATTTGGGAATGATAATAGCAATGTTTACTAAGTTTCCTTGAGATGCATTCCCACCTCTAAAATGGAAAAAAGAGAGTATCTTGAAAGCTAGGCTCTTAAAGATATAAACACTTTGCAGCATAGTTCTCATTCTTTGCATCACTCAGGAGGTACACACTGACAGCTGTAATTATTGTTGTGGATCCCTCCTGTGCTTTGGTCATGTAATGAAACACTACTCTGTATTATCTCACTGACCCAGTATGATAACTACTTTTCTCATCAGCATTCCCTAACACCATTACATCTCCCTGTGACTGTGAAACACAGGTGCTAACAGGCCAGGCAGCAACATCTATGCCTGATACTTTAAATAGTCTTCTATTTAGACCTTAAAGGCATTAGGATGGAAGTATGTTCCTCCAAAAACGCCAAGAGTCACTGGCTTGCAATGTACTTAGGAACTATTCAGGACAGTGGTTTTCAGTCTTGGATTCCCCTGTGGTTGGAGGACTTCAACTCCCAAAAACTCTAGCCAGTTTGGCACGATTTATCAGATTTGCAATTAAAAGCATCAAAGGTGAATAATGCCTGATTTGTGGTTACGTGTGCACCTTAAATGCTAGTTGTGGATTGAGGCTTGAAGAATATGCAGTAGTACCTTTGGGAAGCTTTGAAGCAACAGCAGAGTTAGTCACTGGAAAAATTCCCACATCTGTCCTAAAGTAATCCTGAGAAGCTAAGTAAAAATGTGTGTAGGCATGTAAAAAGTGTGACTTCATCATCAAATCAGGGTGTATTACCTGACATTTTTTATCCAAAGGGATCTGGAAGCCTTGAACATTGCACATTATTATACTTTTTTCCATTAGCCTAAGCACAGCATTTTTCAGCTATTTAGAATAGTCTCTCTTTCTCTTTCTCATGCAGCCCCTCCTTTACCATTTATCTTTATGTCTATCTTTGTTGAATTTTATTTCATGGGTACTGGAAAGCAGAAACACATCTTGTGTGCATTTTACCATGAAGGACACTTTCTCCAGCATATTATTTTGTTAGCCTGCATTATTTTCACGTCAGCATTACCCGTTTCTTCATGAATTATTTTTAATGCCCAGTGAAGCAGAAAAGTCCCAGAGGTAATGGGAGGCTTCTAGCAAAGCACTGATGAGAGGTAATCCTTCACTTGCCCTTAGTCCAGAATTAACCTCAACACAGACAGGCAAAGAGGCTTGGCTCTGTTGTTAGAGTGGGGCAGCAGATGCTGAGGCTGCAGCAGTGGATGTCGGGGTAAATGGAAGGTCAGCACCACAAGATCACCTGGCTAATCCCAGTCTTCTCAACTTGGTGCCCCAATATTTGCTGCATGTTGACTTGGGCTACTATATTTTATTTCTTATTTAGACTTATATCACCGCCCTCTCTTCCTGGCGATCTTGCCCTTTCACCTCTCCCAACGTGTCAAAGGCTGCACCTTTTGAAAAGACTGCCAACTAAAAGGAGCAAGGCTTAGTGGTTAAGACACTGAACTTGATGACTGGAAGGTCGGCAGGTCAGCAGTTTGAGACCCGAGTACTGCACGATGGAGTGAGCTCCCGTCTGTGTCCCAGTTCCTGCCAACCTAGCAGTTCAAAAGCAGGATATTTATTTATTTATTTATGAATTTGTATCCCACCCTCCTGATGAGAAACATCACTCAGGGCGGCTAACAACATATACAAAATACAATATAACCACAGATAAAACAATAACCGTTAAAAAATGCCAACCCAACCCACTAAAAACAACATTAAAACACATAAAAACTAATCAGATTGTAGCTAAAAACACACCCTCCCCCTCCCCCACCCAGCATAAAATGGCAAAAAACAATTAACAGACAAAGGTATTAACAGTGAAAAACAGGATCCCTCGAGAGGCTAAATAAGCCAGTGGGCTTGTACAGAAGAGTCACACATGTCCCAAACCATAGCCAGGTCTTCAACATTTTTCTGAAGGGGAGAAGATCCGACTGGAGATGCAATTCTGGTAGTAAAAGGTTCCACAGGGCATGGGCAGACACGGAGAAGGCTCTCTTCCTGGCCCCACTGAGATGGACTTCTTTCACAGATGGGACCACCACTGAGCCCCTCCTGTTTGCACTCATAGGATGGGCTGACCACCTTGGGGTAACGTGGTCTCTTAAGTACCTCGGACCAATGTCATGTAGGGCTTTAAAGGTCAAAACCAGCACCCTGAATTGCACCCGGAGGCAAACCGGAAGCCAGTGCAACTCCTGAAGCAGTGGTGAGACATGCACATAACGCCCACACCCCATCACCACCCATGCAGCCGTGTTCTGGACCAGCTGAAGCCTCCGGATGGTCGCCAAGGGCAGCCCCATGTAGAGCGCATTACAATAATCCAATCTGGAGGTGACCAGAGTGTGAGTGTGATCAAGGAGTCCCGGTCCAAGAACAGGCGTAATTGGTAGATGACATGAAGCTGTGCAAAGGCCCTCATAGCCATGGCTGCCACCTGCTCCTCGAGCAGTAGCCGTGAGTCCAGGAGGACCCCCAAATTATGCACCGGATCTGACTGGGGCAAAAATACCCCAGCCAGGACCAAAGATGGTAGCTCTCGGGAAATCACGGGGCCCCTGATCCATAGCCACTCAGTCTTGCCAGGATTCAGTTGTAGCCCGTTGTCCCCCATCCAGACCCAAACAGCCTCCAGACACCTGGTTAGGACTTTGACTGCATCACTCAGGTCCCCACAGGCTGAGATGTACAGCTGGGTATCATCTGCATACTGATGATACCTCACCCCATGGGAACGAATGATCTCACCCAGTGGTTTCATGTAGATGTTAAACAATAGAGGTGAGATTACCGAACCCTGAGGTACCCCACAAGGGAGCAACCTAGGGCTGGACTGCCCACTCTCTAAAGACACCGACTGAGTCCGGCCTGTCAGAAATAAGGAAAACCAGGACAACACAGTGCCCTGAGCCCCCAATCCTCGGAACCGGCCCAGAAGGATACCGTGGTCGACGGTATCGAAAGCCGCTGAGAGGTCAAGAAGAGCAAGGACAGAGGGGTTGCCTCTGTCCCGCTCCCACCAGAGATAATCCATGAGAGCGATCAATGCCATCTCAGTACCATAACTGGGCCTGAACCCTGACTGATATGGGTCCAGATAATCCGTATCATCCAGAACCCCCTGGAGCTGTCGAGCCACTGCTTTCTCCGACACCTTGCCCACAAAGGGAAGGTTGGAGATCGGTCAGAAGTTTGAAATAACTGTAGGGTTGAGTGAAGGCTTTTTCAGGAAGGGGCGTACCAACGCATGTTTAAAAGCTGCTGGAAACACCCCCTCCCTCAGAGAAGCATTCACCATTGCCTCGACCCAACTGCCCATTGTAGCCTTGGCTGCTCTAACCAGCCAGGCAGGGCAATGATCTAATAAGCAAGTGGTATCACGCACAGCTCCAAGGAGCCTGTCCACTTCATCAGGGGCAACAGGATCAAACCGATCCCAGATAACATGGCTAGACTCTGCTCCAGCCCTCTCCAGGCAATCAATTTCCACATCAGGATTAAACCCTGAATAGATGCGAGCAACTTTCTCTGCAAGATGGTCAGCAAAATCGTCAGCCGAGCCCTGCCACCCAGGGCTACGCCCCTCCTTACCCAGAAGAGACCTGGTGACCTGGAACAGGGCCGCTGGATGATTATCAGCAGAGGCAATGAGAGTGGTGAAGTACTGATGCTTCACCACCCTCATCACCACGAGATAGGCTTTAACAGAGGCTCTAACTTGTGTTTCATCGCACTCACACCGGGTCTTCGCCCAACAGCGCACTAGGCATCTCCACTTCAGCTCCCTCAGCTCATCCGTGTACCAAGGAGCCGTGCGTGGCCTGCGGGAAAGGAAAGGCCGCATTGGCATGATTACATCCAAGGCTGTTGTGTATGTATGTATGATTGCATATTCATTGTATTGTAAAGGCAAGAATGTAACCACTCCAAATACAAGGTATCTCAGCTGTAAAGGAACGCGAGCAGACAGCCCATAGAGGGCAGCTGCGAGCGTTCAGTCTCACATGGTTCACATTGCTCAATCACGGACAGCCGCGGGAAAACCTTCCCCGCATTCAGCAGCAGAAGAAAGATCTGCATTCAGCAGCAGGAAAAGAGGCGTGCCTGGGTGAGGCCACGCCGGTAGCAGCCAATGAGCTACCGTGCTACAAGATTCAAAATGTATAGGGCTACTGTATATATTGAGATGTATCACCGCCATTACCTCATGCTCCAACGGATCGTCATGCAATAAACCTGTGTTAAGCCAACCCTTCGGCTGTTCTGTTGTCTTTGGTCCCATACACTAAATTGGCGACGAAGGTGGGATAATGGCTGCCCACGGGACCAAGACATGCGCCGGCTACGAGATTAGGACGCCGGGAGACTTGGAGCTGTTTGAAATAGACTTCAATGGAGCGCTAGTGGAGCTCGAAGTCTCAGATGAGGCCAAGAAGAGGGCCATCTTCGTCCACATGCTCGGACACGAGACCAAGAGGACCTTGGTGGACCTGATCGCGCCGAGGAGGGTGAGCGACTTCAAGGCCACAGAGCTCCTGGCGGCGCTGCGCACCCACCTCCGGCCCGCGATAGCCATGTTCCCCGCTCGGAGCGCGTTCTGGAGGCGAGTCCAGGCGCCCGGGGAATCGGTCGCTGAGTTTGCCGCGGCCCTGCGGCTGGCCGCCGGCCCATGCAAGTGGGAGACCCCAGAAGTCACCCTCCGGGACTGCCTGCTCTGCGGTCTGAGGGATACCGAGACTCAGCGCGCGCTGATGAAAAAGGAGCCGCCTCCCACATGGCAACAAGTCCTCGACACGGCACAGGCCGCGGAGGCCACAACTGCCGGGGTGCAAGAGCTTCAGGACTGGCGCCCGAAACCCGCCAAGGCAGAGAGCTCGGTGCGCACGGCCCGGCGAGTTTCGAACTCGTCCACGGAGAGCGGTGACGACGAGGACGTCCAGCGGGTCCACAGAGAGGGCCGGCGCTGCAACGGCTGCGGCGCCGCCCACGCCCGCGCCAAATGTCCATTCCGCAAGGCCGAGTGCCACAACTGCGGCCGGCGCGGGCACATCGCCAAGGTCTGCCGGAAACGGCGCGAGGCCAAGAGGAGTTCCCCAGACCGCTCGGCGAGGCAGGACCGCACCACGAGGCCAAAGGACGGCAAAGGATGGACCACGAGGACCCGGGACGGAGTAGGGCGCATCTCCGATGACAGCGAGGACGACGCCCCGGTTTGCAGCGTTTCCACGGAGCACCCCCGTTACTTCGTTGAGGTAGTAATCCAAGGGGCCCCTGTTAGGATGGAGGTGGACTCGGGTTCCTCCTACTCTATCATTTCCCAGGGGGAGTTCATGAAAATCGCCCCCCGCGTGCGGCCCAAGCTCAAAGCGTTGAGGGCCACACTGAAGGACGTGCAAGGGAACCGCATCCCAGTGTTGGGGGTTGGGAAGTTCCAGGTCCAGTTTAAAAAGCACACCGCAACGCTTCCCCTAGTCGTCCTCAAGGGAGGTAAATGCAGCCTCCTCGGGACTCAATGGTTCAAGCCCCTGGGGTTGTTCATTGGGGGGGTGCACGCCGTGGGAGTACACGCCGCCGGGACTGATCCAATACAGAGCGTGTGCGACGCGCACCCCGAGGTTTTCAAAAAGGGGCTCGGAAAATTCAAGGGCCCCCCAGTGACTTTCGACCTGGACCCTGGAGTACGTCCAATCAGACTTAAACCGCGCAGAGTGCCCTTCGCACTAAAGGACAAAATAGAGGCGGAGTTGGACAAATTGGTGGGCCAGGGGATTCTTGTTCCTGTTGATTCTGCGGAGTGGGAAACTCCAATTGTAACAGCGCTCAAGGCCAACGGGGAGGTCCGCATATGCGCTGATTACAAGTGCACCATCAATAAGGCGATCCGCCCTAATGCGTATCCGGTGCCGGTAGTCAGCCACTTGTTGGCCAGGTTGCACGGGGGGAGGTGTTTTGCTAAACTCGACCTGGCCCAAGCCTACCAGCAACTCCCGGTCACCCCCACCGCAGCTGCTGCGCAGACCATAGTCACCCACAAAGGGGCGTTCCAGGTATCGCGCCTCCAATTCGGCGTGAATTCGGCGCCCGGGATCTTCCAGTCACTCGTGGAACGCCTCCTGAAGGGGTTAGAGGGGGTGTTACCCTACTTTGATGACGTATTGATTACAGGGGGGAGCCGGGCCGAATTAGCAACAAGGTTGGGAAAGGTCCTGGCAATATTCGAAAAAGCGGGGTTGCGGTTGCGGAAAGACAAATGTGTTTTCTTCGCAACTGAGGTTGAGTTCCTAGGGTTCCGTGTTACTCCCGAGGGAATAAGGCCATCCCAATCCAAGGTGGCCGCCATCAAGAAGGCCCCCCGCCCCACCTCCAAGCCCGAGTTGCAGTCGTTCCTTGGACTGCTCAACTTTTACCACTCCTTCCTTCCACGGAAGGCAGCAGTGGCGGAACCGCTACACAAATTGTTAAAAAAGGACGGGGCATGGAAGTGGGGCGACGACCAGGAGACGGCTTTCAATGACCTGAAGCGACTCCTGGCATCAGATGCGGTACTGACCCACTTTG
This sequence comes from Bradypodion pumilum, assembly GCA_035047305.1. Lineage (NCBI taxonomy): Eukaryota > Metazoa > Chordata > Lepidosauria > Squamata > Chamaeleonidae > Bradypodion > Bradypodion pumilum. Next base: position 406,791,533 of record JAWDJD010000001.1, read on the forward strand.
ATCCCAAACGCCCAGTGGTCCTGATATGCGATGCATCCCCGGTGGGGGTGGGGGCGGTGTTATGCCACGTACTGGAGAACGGGAGGGAGGCCCCGATAGCGTTCTACTCTAGGTCCTTGTCCCAAGCGGAGAGAAACTATGCCCAGACAGACAGGGAAGCACTAGCGATAATTGCGGGGACCAAGAAATTTCATGATTTTGTGTACGGCCGCCCCTTCACCATAGTGACTGACCACAAGCCCTTGCTAGGCATCTTCACCGCAGATAAGCCCACACCCCAAATCCTGTCCCCGAGGATGCTCAGGTGGGCCATTTTTCTCAACGCGTATCAGCACGCGTTGGTATACCGGCCCGGGAAGGAAATCAGCCATGCGGACGCCCTGTCGAGGTCCCCCATTCCCCGGGATTGCTGCCACGTGGGCGAGGAAGAGGGGGACCACCAGGTTTTAATGATAGAGGTCCTAGACTCCCCTCCAGTAGTACCGGCCGACATCGCCAAAGCGACCGGCAAGGACAAAACGCTAGCTACAGTTTGCTCCTGGGTACAGAAAGGGTGGCCCGTGTCTTCCCCAGCAGCGGAATTCGACACATTTTTCAAAAAGAAACTAGAGTTGTCCCTAGAGAGGGGTTGCCTTTTGTGGGGACAGCGGGTAGTGATCCCCACGTCGCTCCGGCCGAGGGTGCTTAAACTGCTGCACGTCAGCCACCCGGGGATCGTCCGCTCTAAGGCACTAGCCCGTAGTTACTTTTGGTGGCCCCAGCTAGACGCCGACATCGAGCACATGGTCGGCACTTGCGAAGCGTGCCAAAGCTCCAGGCCAGAAGAGGCTCGTTTGCCACATAGGGAGTGGGACGCAGCAAGGGGGCCCTGGTCCCGGGTACACGTAGACTTTGCTGGCCCGTTCAGGGGAACGCTTTTCCTCCTTGTGGTGGACGCGTTCTCCAAGTGGTTGGAGGTCATTCCAGTCTCGAGCACCTCCTCGGCCACTACAATCAAACAGTTACGGAGGGTCTTTTCCACGTTCGGTTTACCCGACACCCTCGTCAGCGATAACGCTAGCTGTTTCACGTCCGCCGAGTTCGGGGCATTCATGGATCGCAACGCCATTCGGCACGTCACCTCCGCCCCCTTTCACCCGGCCACCAACGGCCAAGTAGAGCGCCTCGTGCACACCACAAAAGACGCGCTGCGGCGCATGGGCCCCGGAGACCTCGACCTGAAATTGTGCCAATTCCTGCTAAGGTACAGGGTCACCCCATTGGCATCAGGGTACTCCCCCGCGGAGCTGTTAATGCGCAGGAAGCTGGCCACGGTAATCTCCAAGCTAGACCCCACGAGAGTAGAGGACACGGGGCGGAACATAGGGGTGGAACCCGAAAAGAGTTTCAGCGTAGGCGCCCCGGTGCATTGCAGGAACTACGCCGACGCGGGGCCAGCCTGGGTGCCGGGCACCGTAATAGAACAAACCGGCCCCGTCTCATACCGCGTGGAGACCAGTACAGGCCTCCTGTGGAGGCGACACGTGGACCAACTCAGACGCAGGGTCCCCGGAGAACAGGACGAAGACGGAAAAAGCCATGAATCAGCGTTAGGGTTCTCCCCCACCCGTTTAGCCCAAGGGGGAGGGAAAGGGGGACATGGGTCCCCACCAAGGGGGGAGGAAAGGGAATCGATCCTCAGAGATCTTTTGCGGGACTTCGTGGCAGAAAGGAAGAGCCCCGACCTCACACATACCCCTCGGAAGTTTCCCCGAAACACAGATGCCCCTAGAAGTTTAGACGTTAATTTACAGTACCAGGGGGAGTTAGCGGAGTGGTCCCCCACCCGTCCTAGCGAAAAGAGGGGTTTCAGTTCAGCCCCTGGTACTCCCAGTCCCAGTAGCCCCTGTGAGTTAGAATGCAACATAGCGCCAATTTTCCGGAGACCGACACCCCCAAGACAGGAGGCAACAGCGAGTCCGCCCACCACAGTCTCAAGGTCCCCCGAGCGGGGAACAGAAGGTAGCAGAACCACAAGGGCGACCTCATCGGTTCCGCGGTTCACAGTAGGAGGGTCCCCCGGGTCCGAGAGCAACAGGCAGGGGTTTACCTCCCAACTGTTCATTCCATTCCCATCCCCGGGGGCAAGGCAGGCACGGACCCCCCACAGAGCCACTACCGAATCCCCATTTCCCGTTGCAGGACAAGTACCCGCGGAGGCAGAGATCACAGACTCCCCAGCACTAGGTCAGGCGCAAGCACGCCCCAAGCGCACGTGCGGCAAGCCACAATGGTTGCGGGACTTCGTCCCATCCTAGGGGGGAGGGATGTTGTGTATGTATGTATGATTGCATATTCATTGTATTGTAAAGGCAAGAATGTAACCACTCCAAATACAAGGTATCTCAGCTGTAAAGGAACGCGAGCAGACAGCCCATAGAGGGCAGCTGCGAGCGTTCAGTCTCACATGGTTCACATTGCTCAATCACGGACAGCCGCGGGAAAACCTTCCCCGCATTCAGCAGCAGAAGAAAGATCTGCATTCAGCAGCAGGAAAAGAGGCGTGCCTGGGCGAGGCCACGCCGGTAGCAGCCAATGAGCTACCGTGCTACAAGATTCAAAATGTATAGGGCTACTGTATATATTGAGATGTATCACCGCCATTACCTCATGCTCCAACGGATCGTCATGCAATAAACCTGTGTTAAGCCAACCCTTCGGCTGTTCTGTTGTCTTTGGTCCCATACACTAAAAAGGCCGATGTCACTTCCCTTTCCCAGAGGGTGACCAAGGTCTCAGTTGAATCGTGCAGCCTGTCCGGAGGAACAGGCCCCAGCTCTGCCTGGAATCTGTCAGAATCCATAAGATGCCGAGGCTGGACCAGTTTAATTGGTCCCACCACACTGTGGCAAGGCATCGCTCCCAGAAAATACACAGGTGTTATCTCTATGTGCTGTAATTTCAGATCACTCAGCCACTGCTCCGACAGAAAAACTGTCAGGGGAGTGGCCGCTGCATCTGGTGGGGCCCCCAAGTACCTGTGTCAGGCCTATGGCAAGTAAGTAAATAGGTACTTCTTCGGTGGGAAGGTAAACAGTGATCTGTGCACTCTGGTGTCTAGTCATGCCTGCCACATGTCCAGGGAAACGTCTGCAGACGCAGACAGCGCTTGCTATTTAGCTGTAAACAGAGTTGAACACTGAACCCTAGAGTTGGATATGACTGGCTTTCGAGCAAGGGCGACCTTTGCCTCATAATACACAAGTTTTGTGCACCATTCTCTACTGCTCTGCTCTGCTCTTGTGGTGCACACTGATGGCATTTCTTTATTTGGGTAGCAAGCAGGCAGCCACCACATGAAATGGACAGTATGTAGCAGCATGACATTGGGGGGACAAAGTTGCCCATGGATATACATGCCATGCAGTCTTCAACTGGTAGTGGGCAAGTCTGACAGGTCAGGAGGGGGTAATTTGACCCCATTCAAGCAGACGTTGAGCTGAATTTTTTTGCTGCTGCTGCTGCGTAATCTGAATGTTTAATAGCAGAAACTTTCAAAACTGACATTTCAGAGTTAAAATAAAGTAGATGGGGAGCGGGCACCTTGTTTTGAAGCAGAAACTTTCTTCCTGCAAGATGCTGGGAGGGTGAGACCTCATTGACACAAGTCATGCCCTATTCAGGCAGAGCAAGATGTATTATCTCTTTGGAACAAGGAGGTGAATATAAAAAATAATGTTATTGAGCACATTTAATGGAGAAGGTTTGCAAGTCCCACTGGTGGTGGGTGCATGTAGAAAGTGATATTGTATTACTGTATATGTATTTTTGTTTAGGTTGTTATTGTGTTGTTGTGTTTGGTTTTATCTTTTTCCTATACTTTAATTGACAATAATTTAAAAATGGAGTGGGGGGAGAGAGGAAAAATGCATCTCAATGCTATGTTGGTGAATAAGAAAAATGGCACTCTACCTTTGACCCTGAATGAATGGATGCACACAGCTTGTATCAGAAATATGTTCGGCAGAGATGGGAGAACACCCTCCAGTGTCCCCTTCTATGGTTTCTCTGTGCAACAGCAAAAGGCATGTTCTTCAAGCTGAAAGAGGGCAAGCTGCAGAGTCTTCCATGATTCAATCACAAGGCAAACCATCTCACAGTTTTCTATATTTGTTGGTATCCAGTGGAGAATGTGGATTCTATGATACTTCTTCCGCCACCAACAGTCTCCTTTCTTGTTAGCTGATGGAGGTGGTAGTGAAGTCTCTTCCCCTTGTTGAACTAGAGGATTTCAACATTCATGCTAAAACAGTCCTGCTAGCAATGGCTTGTGACCTGCATGGCAATCATGGATCTTTTCCTCTTGATACCTGGCTGCACATGTTGCAGGGTAAACTCTATGCTGACTGGGTTTGTTGTGATCAGGATGTGGATGAATTTTCTGTAATTCTATAGTAAAGGTCAAAATGATATATTTTGATATGAATTCACTGTTCACAGATTGTTTCCCAACAGCTACAACACCATTATCATTGCTCCAGTCAGGCAGAGAATTTGCTGTGTTGCATATTATTAAGATGTTGAGTTTTTGTTACTGATACCAATGATGATGACCATTTCCAGGGTTTTCTAGGTAAAGAGTGCTCAAAAGTTGTTGAGTCCGAGGGTAATTAGCAACGCGACAGCAGGTTCAGGGTTAACATTGGTGATTTATTATCAGCTCAGATACTGCTTGCTCGGATAACTCGGACTGGGTAATAAGGGGACAAGGTAGCAACTTATATACAGACAGAATGGCAGTTACAGTGATACACTTGCCCGGGCTTTTGAATAATGCGCATACCTGTCAAGTTTTGGGTTTGGAAATAAGGGAAATTTCCTGGCAAATACGGGATACTTGACAGCTATGCTTATCCTGTGCTGCCCTCCAATGGTGGCAATAGGGCATTGCAGTCTAATTAATAAGGGATGACGGCGAGAAAGAGGGTAAAATAAGGGGTTTTCCTGGCCAATAAGGGATACTTGACAGCTATGATAATGCGGGAAACCTGTGTTAGAACCAATCAGATTACATTGACAACATATGAATGTGGCGCCTTACAGATAGGGTGCGCGTTTACAGCAAAGACTTAATGGCAATTGCAGAATTAAAGCAATAAAGCATTTGCTATTTTGCATTTGCTAAAGTGTTTTGCTATTCCTTTCTTCTTGGGCACCCTGGGACTATGCTACTCACCCAAGCTTATAGAGTCTGGCTGTTTTTTTGGGAGCCATGGTGTGAAAATGAACTCTCAACCTCTGGCCCTGCAGCCAGATATCTAATTCACAGAGAGTGATGGTGTAGGACTCAGGAGACCTGTTCAGCCATGGAAACTCAGTAGGAATGTGGAACTAGTAAAACCACTTCTTAAAATCTCTATTATCTTGAAAGCCTTATTAGGGTTGCTGTGAGTCAGATCCAACTTGATGGCACATGACACTATTAGCAATAGCCTATGAAAATGAAGGGAACTATTCTTTGGTTACCCTTCTTGGATGCACCTCTTAATGTGATGGGGTTAATGAAACTGAAAACAATATTGTCAGGAGGCCAAAGTCCATTATGACAAGCCTGGACTCCTAGCAGGATCACCCAAAGCAGATGGCTGCAGATGTGACACCAGGTAAGAAGCACCCACCTTCTTCAACATAATATCCACACCAGTAGAAGAGAATGGATAGTTCCAATGGTGATGGGAGCTGCAGCTACTGGGCTGCAGCAGAAGTTGAAGGTGTCAATGGTGGACAAGGCAATGATAGTGACATTCATACTAACTTTTTTGGTACTGCACAGAAGGTGGCAATAGTATATCACTGCTGAACTTTCCTTATCTTGAAAGTAGGTTATGCTAAATCACTGCTAAACTTTTCTTACCTAGAAAACCCTATGATGAGACAGTCCAAAATGAAACAAGTGATAGTGCTGGAAGATATGATTCCCAGGTTGGAAGACACTCAATCAACTACTGTGGAAGAGAAAACTACAAGTATGAATAGTGCTGTTGCTAATGACACAACTAGATTATAGCCAAAAAGACATACAGTAGGTGTCATGCACAACAGTGATTGTGGTTTCCCCATGCCCCAGTGGCATGGAACGGCCCGCGCAGAGGCCACTTCGGGGGAACACTCCTTGAGCCGTGGGCTCTGCGGGCAGAGAAATTTAGGGGGGTGGATAAATGATAGGGTTTGATTCTCCCAATTTCCTGACCTGACCAGCGGATCTGCTGAGAGAGCGAATAGCTAACCCAGTTACCCATTAGAAGAATCACTCATCTCCAAGCTCAACTTTACCCTGGGTGTAAACAGATGCCATGTTTACCCCTGCCTAATCCCCAAACAATGGTGTTTTCCCCAGTCTGTGTTTGGCCAAGTTAATCAACTTCCCTCTGAGAGATTCCCAATTAACCCGAGCAAACAGGTGATGTGATTTCTGTCAGATGACTGTTTTTGCCACCGTTGCGCTTTTACTCCTATATATGATGATGCCTTTTTCCCAATAAACCACTGATCTTATCCTCCTCCATACTGCCTCGTATCGTTTCTTGATCAGTCTCCTCCGGGACCTCCGGCCCTCTGCGGCCCCGATTCCTACATCTGGTAACCCCGACATGATCTACTCGTGAGTAAGAGCGGTCTTTCTCAGAGTAGCGATCACACGGTCCGGTTCTGCGCTTGAACCGTGTCCGAATCATCCAGGAGGACAGCGCGGCACTCCGTCCGGCAGCCAGCCGATCGGAGGGACGGCCTGCGGTGAGGCAGTCCAAAGAGGCATCCTACAGCGTGCTCCCGGCTTTCGCGGCGGCTTGCGCCAAAGGGAAAAACGCGTTCCGCTCAGGGCAGCTGTGAGCCCCTGACAGCGCAGTGGCCACCGAGGACCCGTGGCCGCAGCCCACGCTCCGAGCTCTACCCAGAAAGCGACATCGCCAGAACCTGTTGCCTGCCAAAGACGCGTCGACTCGTCCCGAGGAGGAAACTTCGGAGGACCCAATCGCAGGCAATATGGGGACCTGTCCTCAGCGACAGCGTCCATCCGCTAGCCAAAGAACTCGTGAGGGAGAGTTCAAGATCCTGGCCAGGATATTTAATTTGTGTTTTCACAGCGGGGAGCTAGCGAGACTTTTGGTGTACCTAGGGGAACACTGCCTGCTTTACCCAGAAGTAGGTACGTTAACCCTCGAGCTCTGGGATCAGATAGGAGACTGCATTCAGCAACCCCCGAAAGCTCCAGGAGGCGTAATTCGCACATGGAGAAAGTGTAGGAAGCTCTTAGCAGAGATAGAGCCAGTCCGGGTAGAGGCCAAAGAACCCCCAAATCTGCCAGAAGCGCCAGCCGAGCCAACGGCGCCTACGGCGCTCTATCCGGCACTCCAATTTAGGCAGGGTAGCGTAGGGAGCTTTCCCCCGGTGACAGCTGCAGACGTCACCGGTGGAATGCAAGGAATGAGGAGCGCAGGCGCTTCTCTGACAGCACCGGGTTCCCGAGTTACCAAAAGTCCCCTTCAGTGTACCATTGAAGAGGAGATTAGGAAGGGGGAGTTGCCAGCAGAAGAACTAGCTGAGCTTAGTCAGATATGTCCCATCCGCATGGAAATAGACGCGCTCACAGGCGCCCAACAGATAATTCATTCCCCAGTTCCGTATAAGCTTCTCATGGCCATACGGAAAGCCATCTCAGAAACAGGGCTCTAAAGTCATTTTACAAGGGGCACGCTTCAGCAAGTGTGCGAGAACACCATGTGGATTCCCCATGACTGGAAAGCCGTCATGCAGATGATGCTCAACCCTAGCCAGTACTTAATTTGGGACAGCGAGTTTCGCCTAGAGGCGCAGACGAGGGCTGCCAGGATGGGAGGCGCAGTACTTCCTGACCAGTTATATGGTTCAGGTGCCTTCGAGCCCATCGATGCCCAAATCAACTTGCCTCTTGCCACTCTCCAGATGTCGGCCGAGGCCGCCTTCAGGGCATTTTTCAAAGTCCCAGCAACTGGCAAAGCGGCTAAAAATTACACCGCTATCAAGCAAGGAGCCCAGGAGCCCTATATGGACTTCATCAATCGCCTGGAAGAAGCCATTAGCAGGCAGATTGATAATGAGCAGGCCCAACAAGAGCTCATGATGAAGTTAGCCAAGGACAATGCCAATCTAGACTGCCGTAAAATCCTGCAGTCACTAGGCAATCGTCCCGACTTGACACTCACGGACATGATTAGAGCTTGCGCCGATGTTGGCACAGAATCCTACAAGATGGGATTGCTAGCGGCAGCGGTGCAAGGGGGTAAGAGGCCAAAAGGAAAGACCCAAGGAGCGTGTCACAATTGTGGCAAGGTTGGTCACTTCGCTAGGGAGTGCCGATCCAAGGGAGGTGGACAAAAGTCCGGCCGTTCCAAGGCTCCGAAAACCCAGTGTCCGAAGTGTAAAAGAGGCTACCACTGGGCCCGAGACTGTCCGGATTCGGGAAACCGGAACGCGGGCATGTCTCTGGCCCCGATCCAAACAGAGGCTTCCCTCAGCTCACCAGAGCTAGACTAGATCCCCGTCCCGCTCCAGGCATCGCGAGGGCACAGGCCAGCCCCAAGGGTAGTACAGGGTTAGACTTGACTTGTCAGGCGGATGTTACATGCGACCTGCCCGGCACGGTCTATCTTGTGGACTCCCAGTACATGGGTCCACTGCCCAAGGGCTTTATAGGTTTAGTTTTGCCCCGTAGTGTAGCTGGAGCACGCGGAATTTTCATAATTCCGGGAGTCGTTGACTCCAATTTTTCAGGCGTTCTCCAGGTTCAGTTGTGGACTCACCTGCCCCAGACAATTCACAAAGGAGACACCTTAGCGCAACTGATCATGGTTCCTTGTCACTCGCCAGCAGATAGCCAGGGAAGGCTCAGAGACAGCTCCGAGTCCCGGTCAGAGGACCGCTTGAGCGCCAGTGAGGCAGTACAAGGATACCAGGTCTTAGCGACAGTGGAGACCAACATTGAGTGGAAACAGCGCCCGGTTATCGAGGTATTTCTGAATAATAGAATATTCTCAGGCTTATTAGATACCAGAGCAGATGTGAGCGTGATAAGCAGGGGCCAGTGGCCAAGGGAGTGGGCCATTGAGCCGGTCTCCGATGTGTGGGGGGTAGGCGGCATTCAGGAAGCGTTCAGAAGCCGAGAGTGGGTGACAGTCACGATTCCAAAGGCTGATGGCACGGCGGTAATTCGGCCGCACATTCTTGACGTGCACATCAACCTTTGGGGGTGAGACATCTTACAACAGTACGGTGCTACGCTTACCTTTGGGTAATGGCGTTGCCACTTAAGTGGCTCACCAACACGCCGGTCTGGGTAGAACAATGGCCGGTAGTGGGGGAGAAATTAGTCGCCCTTAAGCAGCTAGTTAAAGAACAGCTAGACGCAGGACATATAGAGCAGTCCACGAGTCCATGGAATTCGCCAATTTTTGTGATTAAAAAGAAGTCGGGGAAGTGGCGACTCCTCCACGATCTCAGAGAGATCAACAAGTGCATACAGCCAATGGGCCCGCTTCAATGCGGCATCCCAAATCCTAACATGATTCCCGAGGGGTGGGAGATCCTAGTCGTAGATCTCAAGGATTGCTTTTATACAATCCCCTTAGACCCCCGGGACCGGGAAAGGTTCGCCTTTACAGTGCCGGTTGTGAACCACAGTGAGCCCACGCAGCGTTACGCGTGGAAATTTTTGCCGCAGGGCATGCTCAATTCGCCCAGCCTGTGCCAAATTTATGTTCACAACGCACTGGCAAAGTTCCGAAGCCTTTACCCTAAAGCCATAGTTTGCCATTTCATGGACGACATCTTGGTCGCGATGCCGCAACTCGGCAGCGAAATATTTTCTGACCTCCATGCCAGCCTGGGGGACAAAAGCTTACTCATTGCCCCAGAGAAAGTGCAGAGAACCGAGCCCTTCTCATACTTGGGTCATCGGCTTCTCCGCTCTTTCGCAGCACCAGTTTTGCCTCAGATCAATTTACAGGACTCAGTCACCTTGGTAGAATTGCAGCAGGTTTTAGGGAACATCAATTGGGCCAGACCGTATTTTCGTTTGGATACGGATCTTTTGAAGCCGCTCTTCTCGCTGCTAACTTTAGGTAAGCAGCCAGCAGACCGGATAAAGATTTCTCAAGACGCGCGCTTGGCTCTCGAGAAAGTTAACCAAGTTCTCAGCCAGCGATGGGTAGATAGGATCGCCCCAGGGCCATATGCTCCGATCTTGAATTTGTACATCGTACGGTCAGGATCCATGTTCACTGGAGCGCTCGGCATACATGCCGAGAAAGGGGCGAGTATCGTGGAATGGGTGTATCTACCGAACACCTCTTCATGAAACATCGTTCCTCCCCAAGAACTGGTCTCCGCGGTGGTTTACCGCGGACGGTTGAGAGCTAGGGACATTTCAGGGCATGATTTGGCCAAAATCGTAGTCCCGTTCACCAAGGAACAAGTTCAGCAATTAATGCAGCTCGGTGACTCACTTCCAATTGCGTTGGAGGGATTCACCGGATGCTTGGCATACCACTTGCCAAAGGACCCCAGACTTGTCTCACTTCAGACGCAGACAGTTAGCTTATTTGAGTTGCTCTCGCTGGTTCCACTTCAGGGGGCCAGGACAGTTTTTACGGATGGTGGTCGCACATATGGTGTCTTGATCTGGCAGGAGGGCCAAGCTTGGCGCACGCTGTTAACCCTTCCACAAAAGTCCGCACAGCGGGCAGAGTTGGCAGCGGTGAACCTTGCCTTGCGCACCTTCGCCAAGGAATGCTTAAACATCATCACGGACAGCATGTACGTTAGGAATTTGCTTCACAGTCTACCGGGAGCATACATTACTCCTGCGATAGACAAGAATCTGCTTAGCCTGTTTCTCACTGCTCAATTTCATTTGCGCAACCGCACGGAGCCGCTCTATATTGCCCACATCCGCAGTCATCAGGACCTCCCGGGTCCGATTTCCGCGGGCAATAGCAGAGCGGATGCGGCGGCAAAGGAAATTCAGCAACGTTCAGTTTTGGGTGTTTTTACTATGCCAATCCAGAGCCATGCTTTCTTTCACCAAAATGCCAAGGCACTTGCCAGACAGTTCAATTTGCCACTCTCTCAGGCCCAAGGCATAGTTCGCTCTTGCCAGCATTGTGCAGGGGCGCCGGGGGGGCCCTCGTGGGGGGTCAACCCACGAGGGACGGAGGCCAATCAGGTGTGGCAAATGGACGTCATGCATGTCCCGCAGTTTGGCAGATGGCAGTACATGCACGTTTGCATAGACACTTTTTCACAATTCGTTTGGGCAACGGCGCAGAAAGGGGAGACTGCTTCCCACGTGGAGCAGCACCTCCTTTCCTGCATTGCAGCCATGGGCAAACCTCGGCACGTGAAAACCGATAACGCCCCGTCCTACAGCTCTAGGCAGCTGGCCACCTTCATGGCCACTTGGGATATTCAGCATACTTTTGGCATTCCTTACAATCCGCAGGGGCAAGCGATTGTGGAACAGGTCAATCGGACGCTCAAGTCCTATATTGACAAACAAACAGAAAGGGGGGAGCCACCAGCCCTCCCCAAGTCACAGGCTCAGGTACAGCATTGTCTGAATAAGGTATTGTTTACGTACAATCACCTTAATGTTTTTTCGGATTGCACGCCGCAGGAGAAGCACTTCCGCCATTCGGAAGCTCTCCCGCGACCGATGGTCTGATACCGAGTGCCACCGGACCCTTCCTGGAGGGGCCCGGCGCCGCTCATTACCTGGGGGCGAGGGTATGCTGCAGTTATGTCTCCTACAGGTGTCGTTTGGATTCCAGCTTGGTGTGTCAAGCCTCACTTGGAACCACATGGCGTGGACCCAGACCGACCCGAGTCCGATCCCGGAGATGGAGGATCTCACCCTGACCGACAAGACCCGTCGGAGGAGACGGCCACCGACAGCGCCGAAAATCACCTGGGGGATGATCAAGGCCCTTTGCAGTGAGGCCGAGGACGCCCTCCAACGCGAGGAGAAGGAGCCGACACCGGAGAACCTCACGGCTGCAGTCTTCGCCCGAATTCACGCCAACACCATGGCAGCCATCATCATCCTGACCCTCTCCCTGCTTGTGGGGGGAGGCGTTCAGGCCGCCCCACTTGGGGCCAGCGGCTTGATACCAGACGGAGACCTTTCCGCCCGGATGCATTATAACCTATGGGAAAGGTTGGCGGGTCTCGTCAACCAGTCCGATTTTGGCCTGAAGCAGGACATTGGTTCTGCCTCAATTCTGAGCACCTGTCTCATCCCAGTGTGCCACACTCTAGATGCGCACGCCAGGGATGGCGACTGGCTGCTGAAGAGGATTTTCGGACCGCACCTCCCTGCGAGTTTTGCAGCCTACGTTTGCTGGGGGGGATTGCGGTTCACCATGACTTTGCCGGCTGACGCAGCCACTCTTCATACCCCGCGAGTGGCGGCCAGCCCGAACTCTACTTGTGCTCGAATGGTCGGCTGCGCTGCAGTCGGCCGAACTCAGCACCGCTGCTTTGATACTGGCAGCAGCAACTGGACTTGTGATAAACCAGAGACACTTGGTTCAATGTATGCCCATGTTACGTTACCATCTGGTTGGTTCTTTACATGTAATCAGTATACTTTTAACTACATTCCCGCAAATGTATCAGACTCCACATGTTGCCTAAGTCGTTTGACACTGTTACTCCCTACTAAGGATATGATCACCCCAAGCACAATTGTTTCAAATGTTTCAGCACCCATAAGGCACACTCGTACCACCCAGTTAGACAGCTCATGTGATAGCAGCTTTAGAGTTTTGAGTCCAGCCGAATATGTCTCGCTGGCAGTCAGCATAGTCGGCGTGCCAGCCTTAGCCGTCGGCAACGCTTGGAGGATTAGTCGATTGGCTTGCGGATTAGCCAAAGCCATCAACCACACCTCCTCGGCGATCGCGCTGCTCAACCAGGAGCAGGCGGAGCTTCGCCATGCCATACTTGACAATAGAGGAGCTATAGACTACCTCTTAATGCTGCATCATTTGGGTTGCGAATCTTTCCATGGTATGTGTTGTTTCAACCTTACTGATAATTCCCGCAGAGTGCAGAATCAGCTCACAAACCTCCACACCATAGTCCAGGGCATCAGAGAGGGCTCTGCATGGGGAGACTGGTGGAGCTCATTGTGGAGCTGGATGTGGTCATGGATTCCATGGGGGTGGCTTCAGACGGTACTTAAGGTGGTCGTGGGGGTGGTCCTGCTAGGCATAGCAGTCTGCTGCTTGGCGCAATGTATCCCCTCACTGATATTGAAGTGCCGCCCCAAGAAGGAACCCCGAAGCGTCATTCCCGCTCAGCAGCTGATGCCTCTCCTACGCAGAGTCGCCAGTCAGGTCCTTAAATGAAATTAAAAGGGGAGATGTGGTTTCCCCATGCCTCAGTGGCATGGAACGGCCCGTGCAGAGGCCACTTCGGGGGAACGCTCCTTGAGCCGTGGGCTCTGCGGGCAGAGAAATTTAGGGGGGTGGATAAATGATAGGGTTTGATTCACCCAATTTCCTGACCTGACCAGCGGATCTGCTGAGAGAGCGAATAGCTAACCCAGTTACCCATTAGAAGAATCACTCATCTCCAAGATCAACTTTACCCCGGGTGTAAACAGATGCCATGTTTACCCCTGCCTAATCCCCAAACAATGGTGTTTTCCCCAGTCTGTGTTTGGCCAAGTTAATCAACTTCCCTCTGAGAGATTCCCAATTAACCTGAGCAAACAGGTGATGTGATTTCTGTCAGATGACTGTTTTTGCCACCGTTGCACTTTTACTCCTATATATGATGATGCCTTTCCCCCAATAAACCACTGATCTTATCCTCCTCCATACTGCCTCGTATCGTTTCTTGATCAGTCTCCTCCGGGACCTCCGGCCCTCTGCGGCCCCGATTCCTACAAGTGATAGGAAAGTCTAATGCTGCGCAACATATACAACTGGAAGATTGAATGTGAGAAGTATGAATCAAGACAAACTGGAAACTGTAATGCATGAAATGGAACATATAAACATTGCAATGTTTTGTGTCAATGAACTAAAGTGGATTGGAACAGGATATGTTTTATTTTGGAAATGACAAACCCAGAAGAAAATGAGTGAGGCAAGATGAGCACAGGCAGTTAGGGGTTTTAATGCAAAGTTTGACTAACTAGCATAAATCAGACTCTAAGGAAAACCTATCAGCATAACCATCATTCAAGTCTATTCTTCAACCACAAAGGCTGAAGATGATGTAATTGAAACGTTTTATGCAAACATCCAGGATGAAATTGATCACACACCAAAACAAGGCATACTATAATAAAGCAGAACCAAATGTTAGAAAAGTTGGTCTAGGGGACAGAACGAAATATGAAAACAACTTAGACTTCTGTGAAACCAACAATCTGTTTATTGAAAGTACATGTCAGCAAATAATGGCAACACTCTGATCCTACCAAGGAATAAAGTAACTATAGGATCATTGCTCTAATTTCCTATGCAAGAAAAGTGATGGTAAAGTGTTGCAACAAAGGCACCCCACACCCGAACAGACAGACGGACACTCTGGTTGGGATAAATCAGGGCCACACTTTATTGTTGAGTTCTGTAGAATAAGCTATTTGTCTGCAGAGGGGCCCTAGTGCAGGTTCCTGGGATGAACCGATGGGATTCCTCCTTACCCATTGTCCTTTTCCCTCAGGGCAATTCCCTTCCCAGGCCCCGGGAGTGGGCGGTCCTAGGAGAGCCCCGGTCCCAGGGAGCTGTTGTGTTCTGATGGTTTTTATCTTACACATGGATTACAATGTATCTGAGCCAATGTAACCTTGCCTATAGCAACAATGTAACCTTCAGCTGTATCATATAAACCCTGTAATAGGACGCGAGCTAATGACCACCAGCTGGCAGCAGCGAGCGTCCAAGCTCTCTTGGTCCGAACTCATCAAAGGCAACAGCGCGGGAAGTTTTCCCGCCACCATCTTCACCTGGACAAGAAGGGCGTGACCCGCAATGACGTCACGCGGACAGTAGCCAATGGGCTACCATGGCACCACGTTCAAATGTATTACCTCTGTATATAAAGAGCTATTCGATCCGCCATTACCTCATGTTCCCTCTGTCCACGATGCAATAAACCTGAGTTAACCCAGCCCGAGGCTGTGTCCTGTGTCTTGGTTCGCATACACCAAATTGGCGACGAAGGTGGGATTATGGATCCCCACGGAACAGCCAGGGCACAGAGCGGTTTCAACATCACCAAACCGCAAGACTGGGAGCTGCTTGAGATGGACTTCCAGGCGGCCCTGGTGGAACTCAGAGTCAAAGGAGACGACGAGGAGAGGAAGAGGGCCATCCTCACCAGAATGCTCGGGATGGAAACCAAGCGGACGCTGGTGGGCATAATCGCTCCGAAGAAGGTGAGCGAATTTAAGGCGAGCGATATCATGAAGCTGCTGCGAGAGCGGTTCTGCCCCTCGAGGGCAATGTTTCCCGCTCGGAGCGCGTTTTGGAGGCGAGTCCAAGCGCCGGATGAGTCGGTTGAGGCATTCATGGCCGCCATGAGGATAGCCGCCGCCCCCTGTAAATGGGGCGGCATCCTGGAGATGGCCCTCAGGGACGGCGTGTTGTGTGGCCTGAAAGACAAGGAGGTACAGCGCAGCTTAATGAATAAGGAGCCGCCACCCACGCTGGCAGAGGTCGTAGAGGCCGCGGAAGCCGCAGAGTCCACGAATGCTGGAGTGGACGAGATGCACCAGTGGCGTGAGTGGCGTCCTAGAGCCGGCAAGGTGGAAAATTCGGTGCACGGGAAGACCGGACAGTCGGTGCACGCGACTCGACGGGCCTCAAAGTCGTCTACGGAAGGCAGCGACGGCGAGGAGGTCCAGAAGGTCCGAAAGGGTGGTCGACGCTGCGAGGGTTGCGGAGCGGCCCACGAGCGCGCGAGATGCCCGTTCAGGAAGGCCGAGTGTTACACCTGCGGCCGTCGGGGGCACATCGCCAAGGCATGCAGAAAACGGAAAGAGGGCCGGAGGCAGTCACAAGACCGTGCGGCCAGACCGGACCGTCCAGCGAGGCCCAAAGATGGCGCCCAGACCACGAGGAAGCAGGACGGCGTGGGCCGCGTCTCGGACGACAGCGAGGACGACGCCCCAGTGTTCAGCGTGTCCGCGGGACAGTCCCATTACTTCGTTGAGGTATTAGTACAAGGGGCCCCTATTAAGATGGAAATTGACTCGGGGTCCTCCTATTCCATAATCCCCCAGAAAGAGTTCCTGAAAATCGACCCCCACGTGCGGCCCAAACTTAAAGCGTTGAGGTCCACGCTACGAGACGTACAGGGAAACAGCATTCCGGTGTTGGGGGTCGGGAAATTTCGGGTCAATTTTAAGAGACATTCTGCGGAACTGCCCCTAGTTGTCCTCAAGGGGGGAAGCTGTAGCCTCCTAGGGACACAGTGGTTTCAGCCTTTAGGATTGTTCATAGGGGGGGTGCATACCGTGGGGGGGGGACCCAATACAAGCGGTTTGCGATGCGCATCCCGCCGTTTTTAAGAAAGGACTCGGAAAGTTCAAGGGACCCCCTGTAGCTTTCGACATAGACCCGGAGGTCCGCCCGATTAGACTCAAACCGCGCAGGGTGCCGTTCGCACTCAAGGACAAGATAGAGGCGGAACTGGACAAACTGGTGGGCCAGGGGATTCTTATTCCTGTTGATTCCGCGGAGTGGGAAACTCCAATTGTAACGGCTCTAAAGGCTAACGGGGAGGTGCGCATTTGCGCTGATTATAAGTGTACAATTAACAAGGCGATCCGCCCTAATGCATACCCGGTGCCGGTGATCAGTCACCTTTTGGCCAGGCTAAATGGGGGAAAGTGTTTCGCTAAACTCGATTTGGCACAAGCCTATCAGCAACTTCCTGTGACCCCCGCCACGGCCGCGGCACAAACGATAGTTACACATAAAGGAGCGTTCCAGGTGTCGCGGTTACAGTTTGGCGTGAACTCGGCACCCGGCCTGTTTCAGTCGCTTGTGGAACGCCTCCTGAAGGGACTGGAGGGGGTGTTGCCTTATTTTGATGACGTGTTGATAACAGGGGGGAGTGAGGCTGAACTGGCAAAGAGGTTGGACAACGTACTGACCGTGTTCGAGAAAGCGGGGCTGAGATTGAGGAAGGACAAATGTGTTTTTTTCGAAACCGAGGTCGAGTTTTTAGGTTTCCGGATCACACCCGAGGGGATTAAGCCGTCTAAATCCAAAGTAACAGCCATTAAAAAAGGCCCCTCGCCCCACATCCAAAACCGAGCTACAGTCCTTCCTGGGGCTCCTCAATTTTTACCATACATTCCTCCCGCGGAAGGCGTCCGTGGCCGAGCCGCTCCATCGGTTACTTAAAAAGGAGGAGCCATGGATGTGGGGTGACGAGCACGAGAGGGCGTTCAAGGAGCTAAAGCAACTCCTAACATCTGAGGCAATCCTGACGCACTTCGACCCCAAACGGCCAGTGGTCCTAGTCTGTGATGCATCCCCGGTGGGGGTGGGGGCGGTGCTTTGCCACGTGTTGGAGGACGGAAGGGAGGCCCCGGTAGCGTTTTACTCAAGGTCCCTGTCCCAAGCGGAGCGAAATTACGCACAAACCGACAGGGAGGCGTTAGCAATAGTAGCGGGAACCAAAAAATTTCACGATTTTTTGTATGGCCGCCCGTTCAAAATCGTGACCGATCACAAGCCACTGTTAGGGATTTTCACGGCAAACAAGCCCACGCCGCAGATCCTGTCCCCGAGAATGCTGCGCTGGGCTATTTTCCTCAACGCATACCAACATGAGGTGGAGTACCGGCCCGGAAAGGAGATCAGCCATGCTGATGCACTTTCGAGATCCCCTTTGCCCTTGTCGGACGACCAAAAGGCGAGAGTAGAAAGAGACCGCCAGGTGTTGCTAATTGAGGTTTTAGACGCACCCCCAATAGTGCCAGCCGACATTGCCAGGGCGACGGGCAAGGACAGAACGCTGGAGAAAGTTAGTTCATGGGTACAGAAGGGGTGGCCGGCATCGTCCCCGAGTACGGAGTTCGACCCTTTCTTTCGGAAAAAGCTAGAGTTGTCCCTAGAAAGGGGGTGCCTTTTGTGGGGCCAGCGGGTGGTGGTCCCTACGCCCCTGCGGACGAGGGTGCTCGAACTGCTGCACGTCAGCCACCCGGGCATAGTTCGCTCGAAGGCGCTGGCCCGGAGTTACTTCTGGTGGCCACAGCTGGACGCGGACATTGAGCACATGGTCGGCACTTGCGAGGCATGCCAGGGATCCCGGCCTGAGGCGGCCCGTCTTCCGCATAGGGAATGGGACACAGCTAGGGGGCCATGGTCCAGGGTGCATGTAGATTTCGCTGGCCCATTCCGAGGAACCATGTTTCTCCTGGTGGTGGATGCGTTCTCCAAGTGGCTGGAGGTTATCCCGGTAAAGAGCACGTCCTCCGCCACGACAATTAGCCGGCTAAGGAGAGTCTTTTCCACGTTCGGCTTACCCGACACTTTAGTCAGCGATAACGCTAGTTGTTTCACCTCCGCGGAGTTCGGAGCGTTCATGGAGGCGAATGCCATTCGGCATGTCACATCCGCACCGTTTCACCCGGCCACGAATGGCCAAGTGGAACGGCTGGTGCGTACAACAAAGGAGGCGCTGCGGCGCATGGGCCCGGGGGACCTGAATCACCAAGTATGCCAGTTCCTCTTAGCGTATAGGGTAACCCCCTTAGCGTCGGGCTACTCGCCGGCAGAGCTCTTGATGCGGCGAAAACTGACCACGATCCTGTCCAGGCTAGACCCAACGAGAGTCGAGGATAAAGGGAA
Organism: Bradypodion pumilum; assembly: GCA_035047305.1. NCBI lineage: Eukaryota > Metazoa > Chordata > Lepidosauria > Squamata > Chamaeleonidae > Bradypodion > Bradypodion pumilum. Next base: position 406,810,423 of record JAWDJD010000001.1, read on the forward strand.
AAACATAGGGTTGGCAGTCTCGAAAGGTTTCGCCGCCGGTGACCCCGTTCACTGCAGGAACTATTCCAGCGCAGGGCCAGCCTGGGTGCCAGGGACGGTTGTAGAACAGACTGGGCCAGTGTCGTACCGGGTCGAGACTAACACCGGCCTCCTCTGGAGGAGGCACGCGGACCAACTGAGGCACCGAGTCAGTGGGCCAGTCAGTGGGGCTCAGCAACAGGATTCAGCGTTAGGGTTCTCCCCCACCCGCTTAACCCAAGGGGGAGACAGCAGTGGACAACAGTCCCAAGCAAGGGGGGAAGGCAGAAGCAGCGGCCCCGACTCATATCCTTTTGATACGCCAGTCCTATCAGGGACCGGGGAAGGGGGAGAGGAGTTCGCGACCGCTGCCCCCGATTGTAGTTTTGATTTAGATTTTGCGAGCCGGGGGGGTTTTCAGGAGTGTTCCCCCACCCATCCAAGCGAGAAGAGGGGTTTTTCGTTAGCCCCCAGTGCCCCCGGTTCCTCCCTAAGAAAGTGCACACCCCCCAACAACGCCGCGGAGCCGCGGCAAGTCACTAACGAGTCTCCCTCTCCAATTACAGGACAGGAAACCTGGGGACAAAGAGAAGGTAGCAAACCCGGGGAGAGGCAGCCCGCATCGAGACCCCAGCGTGTTCGAAATAAGCCATCTTGGCTGAGAGACTTTGTCTCCTAAGGGGGGGGAGTGTGTTTAAGTGTGGGCTCGAGACTTTGTCTCGTCCTAGGGGGGAGGGGTGTTGTGTTCTGATGGTTTTTATCTTACACATGGATTACAATGTATCTGAGCCAATGTAACCTTGCCTATAGCAACAATGTAACCTTCAGCTGTATCATATAAACCCTGTAATAGGACGCGAGCTAATGACCACCAGCTGGCAGCAGCGAGCGTCCAAGCTCTCTTGGTCCGAACTCATCAAAGGCAACAGCGCGGGAAGTTTTCCCGCCACCATCTTCACCTGGACAAGAAGGGCGTGACCCGCAATGACGTCACGCGGACAGTAGCCAATGGGCTACCATGGCACCACGTTCAAATGTATTACCTCTGTATATAAAGAGCTATTCGATCCGCCATTACCTCATGTTCCCTCTGTCCACGATGCAATAAACCTGAGTTAACCCAGCCCGAGGCTGTGTCCTGTGTCTTGGTTCGCATACACCAAAGGAGCCACCCGGGTTCAAATGACAGCCGCTACCCCCAGGCCTTCCAGGTTTGGGCAGTGAGCGCTGATCCCCCCCCCATCCTCTGGATTCTGTTACCCCAGATGTTAAGCACCCTGGGGCCCACTCCTGATGTATTGTTGGAGATTACCAATCTACGTTTGTGCCGCACTACCCACCAAGTGTGACCAAGAAAGATTTCAACCCCTTCCATCAATTCCCCTTTCGTAGCAGTGTGGGGTAGGTGAAAAACCACTGCTCCTGGTTGCCAATCTGGAATAAGTGGGGAAAATTCCTACCTAGCCCTGAAGCGACCAGCTAGTCTCACACTGTTACTTGAGGGTGGGGGTGTCACCCAGCTCCCGCACTGAAAAGGCCAGGCAAGGGAGGGTGCCTGACTCTTAAGGAGCCAGCCAGTCCCCTCCCCCGACCCTTCATGTTGGTCATGCCATCATATCTGGGGGAGTGGCAGCAAAGCCCCCCCCCTCGGCATGTCACTGTCAGGTGGGGATCCAGTGGTGGGCATCTTGTTCACAACAGTTCGCCAGAACCGGTAGCAGAAATTCTGGCTGGGCCCGCCCATCCAAGTTTTGAAATAAAGTAGTCCTAATTCAGGTGCAATGCAGGGCTTCCCCCTGGTCACATTCACTATACCACACCCACAGTGTGGTAGTAAATTTTTTTTGGAGCCCACCACTGTGGGCATCCCTTACATGGAGCAAGAAATGCCTGCTGTTCTGAAAAGAAAGAGGCACTGGAGATCATACTGCAAATATCTGCTGGCTACTGGAAAGCACCAAATAGTTTCAAATCAGCCTATGCTTTATAAAGCAACTTTAGAGGATTGTGCTCATCTCCATTTACAGCCAGAGAGCCAGGAATGTATGTGTCATATTTTGGGCACATGGGAAGACAAAATATCTTGGAAAAGACAATAATTCTGGAAAAGGTTGAAGATAGCAGGAAGAGAGGAAGACTACTTACAAAATAGATTGACTTATTAAGGACATTTTGGAGATAAGTCATGGGGCCACCATGTGTGTAGGGAAGATGCATGCGACTTGATGGCAAGTATCAAGAATTCTTTGGTTCCTTCTAGTGGACATGTCTAATATTGCATATTGGATATTTTTACAGAAAGGAAAATCAAAACAACACTTCCTCTGCTACTTATGATTGAACAGAAAATGGCAAAAACAGGGGGGGGAGAGCTAAAAATGACACCTGAAAATAAGCAGGTTTGAGACACTTATGTAACTTAGGTGGTACTCAGATAGCTCCAGAGAAGAAGAGCAGGCAAGACCCGAGACCAGTTCGGATCTTGCACAAACCACACAACTGAGCAACTATCAAATGAAGCGGTGATCGAACTACCGACCGCAGATGCGCGCCAGCTGCAAACTAACAGTTGCAGTGATTCTGACCCTGAACTTTCCACCTCAGAGCACCATTGACAGCACCTTCAGGAGGAGTTACAGAGACAGCGGAGGGCTCTTGCAGGATCTGGGTCCCATGTCGGAACAACACTTGTGTGACGACCTGTGCTGTATCTCACCTGACTCATTGACCTGACTGCCTCCTGATACGGACCTCGGAACCGGACCTGACTTCACTCATTGAACTCTCCTGCCACAACCTCAGAACTGGACTTTGATCACACTATCTGGACTTTCTGCTCTACTTGTGAGTAATGGAATATTTACTTGACGACCTTTGCTTGTCTCCTTGCCTCAAGCCAGTGTTGTGCCAAGCAGTAGCTGTGCCGGGTGGACTGGCCAGCACATAATTTCACTTAATAAGTGACTTTGTAACTACTCCTGGTATCACTCCACCAAAATCCACAAAGCTCTGAGTTTCACTGTCATGGACAAAATCACTGCCTTGGGTTGGGAGTTAGATCTACCAGGACTTGAAGCGTCAGTGAGGTAGTACTGAGGACTTTTTAAAACAGCCTAACCCAGGAATTGGATTTATTCCAGTGGCCTGCTAGTTGCCCTCGGGTGTTTTCCTGCCATTTAATCCAGCAATTCTGACATCACCTTGGCTAAAATCTGGAATGTGAAAATGGCTGGGGCATAACTATGCCATTTCTCCTGAGGATATCATTCTAGTGAAATTCCTGGTATTCTACAATGCTGGCCATTGTTTTTTATTTTATTTTATTTGAAACATTTATACCTCCCCATGTCACAAGACCTCAGGATGGGTTACATCGCTATAAAAGGATTTTAAAATATAGAAAATTTAAAACAATCTAAAACTAAGTAGTTAAAAACATTAAAACATTTTTGAATATTTGAAATATTACTATAACTGCGTTAAACCCTGTGCAGACCATGATCCTCCACCATCAAAGGATCTAATAAATAATTGTATTTGACTTGGTGCCAAAAATGAAGTGCTGAGAATTATTGTGGGAAAACATGAAGCATGTCTGACAACACAGCCTATTTAAAAGTTTATTCTATGGTGGGGATGGCAAGAATCAAACAGTCCCTAAATATGTTGAGGGACTGCAGTGGCTCAAGTGGCTAAGACGCTAACTGGAAGGCAGCAGGTCAGCAGTTCGATACCTGAGTACTGCAAGACGGAATGAGCTCCCATTTTTATCCCAGCTCCTGCCCCCCTAGCAGTTGGAAAGCAAGAAATTGCAAGTAGATAAATAGGGACCACTTTGGTCGGAAGGTAAACAGCGTTCTGTGCACTAGTCATGCCTGCCACATGGCCATGGAAACATCTGCAGAAGTGGACAGTGCTGGCTTTTTGGCTATGAAGCAGAGATAAGCAATGAACCTTAGAATCGGATACGACTGGTTTTGAAATATGAGATATTCCAAGCTCTCCAGGGCATTGTAACTAAGCACTGGGTGTGAAATATGCTGTTTTTGTTTTTATGGAGTTACAACACAAAGAATATTGAAGTATATAAATTTTTTCAGTAATGTTAGCAGATATGTTAGTGAAACTTAATTATACTTAAAAAATGTATTAGGATAGGCTGCATTTTCTTCTTCTTTTTCTTTTTTTGTAGTTTTTCTTTTGTGCTTATTCATATGTATTGTTGTTATATTTGTATTGTTTTAAAAGACAATAAAAATTATTTTAAAAAAGAATCGGATACGACTGGCCTTTGAGCAAGAGTGACCTTTATTTTACTATATGTTGAGGTTCTCTGCATGAGTCAGGACTTTAGAAAATTAACGCCCCAAATTATTTTCTTCAGACTCATTGCTCTCTATGGGTAGGAGAGCAATGGCCCCAGCAACAGAAATGGCCAGTTTCAGAAGCATTTGTTAATGTATGAATAGGGCTAGTGTCTGAAGAATACTTTAAAACAATAGTGCTGAGCAAGATGTCTATGAATAACCATTTGTTCAGGGAGAAAAAGAGTATTCTGGCTGGATTTATTTTAGTAATGACCACCCACATGGTAGAAAAAGAGCATTACACTCAGACAGAGGCTGATGGAGGCAGACTCTGGAGGCAAATGCCATGCTGCCATTGAGCTGACTAGGAAGAGATGGGTGGGTGAGGGCCTCACCTACAGGAGCAAGAAAAAATTATGAAAATTGAGTAGATTGCCTGTGAATAAATATTTTCCTCTTCTTTTGGCTTCCTCCTGACTCTACAGAGCTTCAGCTTCCACTTTAGAAGGTGCATTAAACAAAACAGCCTGGTCACTACACCTGGCAATGATTTGGGGGAGTGTTCTCTTTGTTGCATGTGCATGTGTGTGCACATGCACACATGCACGCACATTTAGCAGATGATGAGCATGGTAGCCTTCACATGCTGATTCTTACATCTTACTAGTTTGACCTCTTTATGGAGGCGAGAACACTCCATGGTTGCTAGCCATGATGCATAGGCAACAACATGCCTCTGCACATCATCTTGCAACTGGGAAGCCTAAGTGGGAAGGTGCTGTTACACACCTTGCCTTGTTATGGGCTCCTCAAAGTTAACAGGCTATGCAAAAAGAAGGATGACCTTTGGTCCAATGCAGCCAGGATCTTTTTACAACCTTCCGCAGTGTTCTGTCATTTCCCCTCTCCACATCTGTCATTTCTTCCTTCTGGAACAGCGCAACTTAGCAAAGCTTAGCAAGGCTACACAGGTTGGCTCTTCTCCTGGGAGACACAATGGGAGATAACCAATCTCTAGTTATGCAATAAGGTACCCAACTCTCTGTACTGTACAGCCAAAACTCAGACATATATCTTATGATTTTTAATGGTTACAATTGCAAGACTATGGCTCCCTTGGCTAAGATATCTATCTTTGTGTTAGGCAGGTAAACAGGCTACAATCTGCACTTGTTACACATGACTTAATCATATTTATTCATGAATTAAATTAATTCACTTCACCACTAGATGGTGATCTAGCCTTCAAAAAGAGATGAATACAGTATCTTGCTCTTTGCATGTGCTTTAAAATTCCCTGTCATTTACACAACTTGGACTTCACCACCACAATAAAAAAATTTGTCTTGGGGCCTCTGGTAAGGGTAGCTGGCAGGGCACACATATACATTAAACTTTCTCCTGTTTTAATAAATCCTATCTTGTTGCAAACTTTGTCTCTTGAATTGATGGAGCACAGCTGCCAGGGTTTAGAAGGGCTTACACTGAAATTATTTTACCCCAAACCTTCAAAATCAGACATTTTTCACATCAAACTATGTTGCACAGTAGGTTTGGCCTTGAACAACATGTGCCTAATCATCATTCAGAAACAGCATGCTAAATGGCTTCTTGTTCCAGAAAGAACAACATGATTTGAAGTTTAAAAATAACATTAACAAAGAATCATCTTATTCTTGGAGCAATTTGTTTGAAAATTTTGCCCATTACTGGTAACTGTGCCAGGCACCAAAATGATCTTGGAAGATGGCCAAATGTTGCAAACAACAACAAACCTAATTTTTTTTAAAAAAATCAAAGGGACTGTGGTGGCTTGGGCGGTTAAGATGCTGAACTTGATGACTAGAAGGTCAACAGGTCAGCACTTCAAGACCAAGGTACTGCATGACAGAGTGAGCTCCCATCTCTGTCTCGGTTCCTGCATACCTAGCAGTTCAAAAGCAAGAAATTAATCTAATTTAATATTCATACTTCTATGCCGCCCACTCAAGTGAACCAGACTCAGGGCGGCATACATCAATTCTAAAAAATTGTAACTAGGTAGGTAGGTACTACTTTTGTGGAAAGGTAAGCAGTATTCTGTGACTAGTCATGTCTGCCACATGTCCACAGAAATGTCTGCAGACACAGACGGCACTGGCTTTTTGGTTGTAAATGGAGATTAGCACTGAACCTTATAGTTAGATACGACTGGCTTTCGAGCAAGGGCAAGCTTTACTTGTCATTGTGTCAGGCACAGAAATGGTCTCAGATGCCAAATGTTGCAAACAACAACAAAATAAAAACAAAAAATCAAAGGGGCTGTGGTGGCTTAGTGGTTACGATGCTGCACTTGACAACTGGAAGATCAGCAGGTCAGGAGTTTGAGACCAGAGTGCTGCACCACTGAGTGAGCTCCCGTTTCTGTCCCCAAAGCAGAGCCACACCGCCCCTTCCTCAAATAAAAAAGCAAACAAAGCAGAAGTGACCCAACATTCATTTGCAGGGTTGGTTTTGGGATTTGCAGGGAGAGCGTTGGCAGATGCTGTGACTGCTATACCTAGTCCTAGAGGCTTCAGAAAGGAACAAAACACTTTTGGCAACACCTCTCCCCCCCCTCCACAAAGGATCTAGAACCTGTGAGAATCTCCCCCCAAAATTGTTTTAGGGGTTTCATGCGTCTCACAGGGCAGATCTTACCTATCCCCACTCAAGCCAATAGATTCCATGTTATCTAACAAGGTTTGAATGGATTGCACAACAATGGTTGAAATTCTTCTTAGGCCAATGAAATCTGCATTCCTCTTTGTTACTCTGAATTACGTGTTGTGGCTTTGGCCATAATTAACAGTGCCACCAATTTATAATTTAAAATGTAAGACTAATATGTTCAGCTCACCTTGTCCCCATGTATCACTATTTCAGCCACGCCAGAGATTTAAAATATAGATTTCAGCAAAGCCTTTGACAAAGTACCCTATGATATTCAGATTAGCAAGCTAACCAGGTGTTGCCTTGATAGCACAAGTGTCAAGAGAGTACTAATTAATGGATCCTTCTCTAACTGGGAGGGGATAACAAGTGGGGTACCACAAGGCCCAATCCTTGGTCCAGTGCTCTTCAACATTTTCATTAATGACTTGGATGAGGGAGTGCAGGGAATACTTATCAAATTTGCAGATGACATAAACCTGGATGGAATATCTAATACCTTGGAAGAACAGAACAGAATTCAAAAAGATCTTTATAGACATGAACACTGGGATGAAACCAACAGAATTAAATTTAACAGGGATAATTTGCAAAGTTCTACACCTGGGGGTGGGACACAAATGCTACAGTTACAAGATGGGGGATGCCTGGCTCAGTAATATTATGAGTGAGAAGGATCCTGGAATTGTTGTAGATCAAAACCTGAATATGAGTCAACAGTGTGACATGGCTGCAAAAAGGCAAATGCTATTTTAGGTTGCATTAACATAAATATAGTCTCCAAAACCATCCCCCCCCCTTATTTTTAAAATTAGTTAACAATACAAGTAGATGGTGGGAATTCTGTCGATGTGACATAGTCTGACTTCAGCAAAACCTTTGATAAAGGCCCCATAATATTCTGATTAGCAAGATAAACAGGTGTAGGCTGGATAGCTCAAGTGTCAGGTGGATTACAGAATCATATTCAGAATTACTATCAATAACTCCTTATCAAACTGTGAGGAAGTAACAAGTGGGAAACTACAATGCTCAAACCTGGGTCCAGTGCTGTTCAGCATTTGTGTTAATTACTTGGATGAGGAAGTACAGGGAATCCTTATCAAATCTATGGATGATACAAAATAGAATGCAATAACTAATACTATGGAAGACAGAAATAAAAATGTAAACATTCTTGGTAAGTTCAAAACTGAGCTTCTTCTTCTTCTTCTTCTTCTTCTTCTTCTTCTTCTTCTTCTTCTTCTTCTTCTTCTTCTTCTTCTTCTTCTTCTTCTTCTTCTTCTTCTTCTGTGTCTAGGCCAGGCATGAAACTGCAAAAATGAAGACACTTTTTGGTGAGTTCCCTTCAGTTCCTTTCACCTGATCTAATGTGAGAAAGGTTAGCCAGCACAAGGAGGCGGTTGCCCAGGGTACACCCAGTTTTGGTTTAAAAATATCACAATCTCCAAGGAGGCTCTTTCTATATTCCCCAAAAACTGAGCTGAAAAGAATAGAATGCCTCTGGATTTTGAAGGTGGAAAGCATACATTTGAGTCTTGCTAGGATTAGGCTTCAAGTGGTTAATGTTGTAATACTGTCCTAATTCTTCAAGTGCTTCAGTAAGTTCTCCAACTACCTAATCAAAGTTTGATTCTTGTACAGGCATTGCTGCATCATCTGCATACCTTGGATACCTTGGAGTCATTATTCAGCAAGGAGTCTGCACACTGGTAGATGTCTCTGCAATGACATTCTGCACACACAAATGGACTTAAGAAGTCAAATCATAAGAACAGCCTTGCTGGAACAGGCCACAGCCCATCCAGTCCAGCATTCTGTCTCACACAGTGGCTCACCATTTGCTTCAGGGTATTCCCAAGCAGATGCCTTCACCTGCTTAGGATTCCCTGGAAATGGCATTGAGAGATATCCTGCCTATCTCTCCAACCCAGAGGTTGTCCTTAGGTATCCATAATTATAGCCATTGATATCCTTGTCCTCCATGAACTTGTCTAATCCTTTCTTAAAGCTGTCAAGACTGACAGCTGTCACCACTTCTTCCGTCAGGGAGTTCCATAGATCAGTGATTCACTGGGTGAAAAAGTACTTTCTCTTATTTGTTTGAGAACTAGTACCCAAAAGTTTCACGCAGTGCCCCCTAGTTCTAGTGTTGTATGATAGGGAAAACAGTTTTTCCCTATCTATTTGCATGCAGTTTTTTTAGCCATTTGGATATCACATCACCCACTGGCTAGGCAGACCATGACATGTGCCCTCCACTTTCACTTTGCCCAAGGGATCCGATGGAGGATGCTTTGGTGAATTTTAGTCTTGGCCTAGCATCATTGGCAAAAGATGGGCAACACTGCCTAGTTAGACTGCTCAAGCCCCCGCACTATGACAAGACTCTCAGCTAGATGAACAATTTTGTATTATCAGGAACTTGTTTATCATTTGTGTATACTGTACATATATAATACAGTGTTGAAGACAATGCAATTCCTTGGGGCAGTCCATTCTTCTGCAACCTCCATCTAGTGTTCTTTCCATTCATCATCACATAGAATTTCTGGTTCTGAAGGACGCTGCCAATATCCCTAGTAAGTTTGTTATCTCAGGTTATTTATTTTAAGGAGCAGTATCCTATTATTCACAGTATTGTATGCTGCAGTTAGGTCAATGAAACCACTCCTGTGATTAGCTTTTTTTCTGAAGGAATTCTCAGTGTGTTGCATAAGGTTAAGACTTTGAGCACAATATGACATGTCCATCCTGAAGCCTGCTTGCTCCTTCATGATCTTTCCATCAATAAATTTGGAAATACAATTGTAAATCATCAGTTCCAGTGCCTTAAAAAAGTGGCAAACACTGGTCAGTAGCTTTTTGGGTCTTTTCCAGTTTTCAATAAATCAACAGCTCTTGCTTGTCTCCACAATTTAGGAATTTTAAGTTCATCTGTGCAGTTGTTCATAAATTGCAGAAGCCATTCCATGGTGTGAGGACCAAACTACTTTATCTGCTCTGTTCTTGTCATAGATACCTGTTTGGTTCCATGCTGTTTATGGCTTCCTCCAATTCAGATGCCACAAAGTAAACCCTTCTCTTGTTCCTCTGGTTGGATGGTTTTCTCCTGCACCTTTTTGCCTTGCATTTTTCCATTCTTTAGCAACTGATTAGCTTTTTGTTCTGCTGTTACTCCGGTATAGCTTTGCTGTCACTGGGTTAAGTCTCCACCTATGTTTTAAGGAAGTTTCCAGCTTGTCTACTGTTCTGCTTCATATTCAGGTTCTCAACTAATGTGCAACATCACAACTTATGATTTTCAGCTAGAGCCAGCATCAGTTCTCCCCGAGCTTCAACAGTATCTTCCTGAAAAGGGTCCTGGTTGAAGAGTGCCTGATACCTATCCAGCAGAAGTTTGATGTCATCAGTCAGGCCCTGGATGTATTGGGTGCGGCATCCTCTTGGAATATTTTTACTTGATATTACTTTCACAAGATGGATAAATTCTGAGTGTGGGGGGATCTTCTCCACACTTTTATCCAACTGCTCTCAAAAATTCACTCGTTTAGCCTTCTTAAAGTTAAAACATCTGTGAAAAGGCATGTCCTGGGGTTTCACTGCAACATTTACTATACACACCATGGCTCTGTGTTGGGTGCGTGGGATCAGATTAGTAGCTGAATAGGAATGTGTTGTGGCTTCCAAAAAGGTCAATTCTATTTTAGGTTGCATTAAAAGAAGGGTAGTGTCTAAAACTCATAAAGTACTAATTGCCCTCTTTACAGTATTGGCTAGACCTAATCTTGACTACCTGTGATCAGGGGACTGGAAACTAAACCCTATGAGGAAATACAGTGTGGGCGGTATATAAATCTGACAATTAAATTAAATTAAATTAAATTAAATTAGCATTGAGAAATGAAGTCTGAAGGGTGATGCCACTTTTCAAATATTTGAAAGAATAACATGCAGAGGAAAAGTATCTGTTCTCAGTCTTCATAGACTGCAGGACATGTAATAATGTGATCAAATTACAGGAAGCTGAATTTCAGTTGAACATTAGCATAAACTTTCTCCATGTTAGAGCAACACAACAATGGAACCAATTATTCCAGAATGTGGTGAGTGTGCTCCAATGCCATGGTTTGGATGAACTCAGAGGTTGAATCTGAGGCCACTACCTGAGCATGAATCCCCAATACTACAGCTAAGACAAAGTTTGACAGCCCCTGGAAGGTTGAGGGAGGAGCAGTAGACCAACACAATCCCCAGCCAGACCCTATTGGCACCCAGAGACCCATGCTGGCCCTCTAGACCTGAGATTGACAGGGCAGAGCCTGTGCAGAGAAATATTATCCCTGTGTGTAAATGATGGCCACCATAAATCCTGCCCAGCCAGTCTTTCTTGGTGCTGGATGAAATAACCAGGTGGGCAAATCTGGGAGAACACCAACTCCTCATCAGCACCTACTTAGGCCTCAGAAATACATGCCAGGCCTCCCTTTTAGTCCACTATCAAATCAGCTATCAATTGGCACTTGTTACAGACACACTTGCCATTGATTAACAGAAGGGGCAGAGTGGATCCTACAAGGCTAAACTGGTGGGAGGGAAGAGCGCTAGAACATGGAATAGACAGCAGACATGTGCTCCATACTGTTTGGCAGTGCAGAAGAGTGCAATCCCCTTTTTACAAACAGAATATAAACGTTTTAGATTCAAGGGTTGCTAAAGAGAAACAAAGCCATGTGTGAGTTAAAAAAAAGTTTGTTCTTGTTAAATAGACATACACAACTGTGACAAAAGAAAGAATGAGTATACCTTCTAGTTACTCTGGCCTTGTAACAATGCACATACAGAAGAACTATACAACTTTAATATTAAAAAAGAAGGAAGTGCAATTGTTAAACCTTTTTGTATCTCCTTGCTTCAATCGCTAATTCAAAAGGAGATTGCAGCTAAGAAATCAGAGAGAGACTAAGACTCAAAAGGGCAGCTATGATGAAATTTGGGTGTTATAAGACTGGGGTTATGGGGTGGTAGCGTTGCCAAGGGCCGGCTGCCCCCCCCCAGTCTTTTGATCCCAACAGACACGAAACCAGGCATGAGACAGCTTCTGTAGTCTGATTATTTCATTGAGGATGTAAAGTCGCACAGAGCATTCATTAGCAAATAGTGACAAAATAAGAAATCTAATTACAAATCCCCCATACCTACCAGGCGTGGTGGGATACCAGTTCCTTCCCCCCAGAGAAAAGAAAAGAAAAAGCCAAACCAGCAAAAGCTTGCCACCTAAGCGTTACATTGAATATATCATATATTGTTACATCACTCCAGAACCCATTCTCCACCTCCCTCCTGCCTCTGACAGTTGTAATTCAATCCCCAGCCCCTTTGGAGGTAATTAGTTGCCTCACTCATATTGCTGCATCCCCGCCCATCTTTCCCACTCTCTCTCTGGCCTACCCCTCCCAATGGAATGTCTTCCCGATAATCTTGGGCAGACTAGGGTGCATCTCTAACCTCCCTCCCCCCTCCCACAGCCACCTGGGCTCCCACGGGAATGGAGAAGGGGGGAAATACCTCTTCCTATGGGCGTGGTGACTCACTCCTATCCTTACAGGTGTGAAAGGTGAGCTGTAAAGAAAGCTGTCAGGAACATTTTTATTTGTTTGGGAAATTGTGGTATCCGCGGACACAATTGGCATACTGTCCCTGACAGAACCACGGTTTGGGAAAAACGCTCCTTTGAGCCTTGGTTCCGAGGGGACAGGAATTGGGGGAGTGGAATATTAGATAGGGTTTAATTCACCCACAGCTGACCTGACAAGCAGCTCGGACAATAGGAAGCTGAATGACTAACTCACTAGTCATGTAATAGGTAATATCGCACCTGCGGATTACCCTAAATCCTGAACCAATAACAGCCACATGTTTACCCCAAGATAGTTTGGAACAATGGATTTCCCCAGTCAGTGTTTAATTTGGTTAATTAACTTCCCCTGAAGAGTTTCCCAATTAACTCATGTAAACATGTCATGTGGATCGCAGTTTTTCCTGATGCAGCCTGGACATAATATATACTGATGATTTTCCCTTATTAAATCACTGGTCTTCGCTCCATCTTGCCTCGTGTCTCATTGCTTGACCAGTCTCCTCCGGGACCCAATGGCCGCTCCGCGGCCCCAATCCAACATCTGGTGACCCCGACGTGATTCTACTCATGAGTAAGCGATCTACGCGGTCCGGTTCTACGCCAGAACCGTGTCCGAATCGTCCCGGAGGACAGCGCGGCAGCTCTGGTCAGAAAGCCATCCGACCTGAGTGACGGCTATGCGGCGAGGCATTCCAGAGAGGCATTCCACAGCGCGCTCCAAAGCTCCGAGGCAGCTTGCTCCACGGAAACGCGTTCCGCTCAGGGTTGGCTGTGAAACCCTGACTCCAGCGCAGAGGCCGGCGAGGGCCCGTGGCAGCAGTCCACGCTCCGAGCTCCATCCCAGAGGTTTGTCACGCTGAGACTTGTTACCTGAACTCAGACGCGTCGCTTTGTCCCGAGGAGGAAAGCTTCAAAGGACTGGCAGGTAATATGGGACTTGTCCGACCACTAACCAGAGAATTCACTTAATGGAATTCAAGGCCCTGGTCAGGGTATACCAAACACGCATTCACACCGATAAGTTAGCGGAACTCTTAGCGTACTTGGGGGACAATTGTCCGCTTTATCCAGATGCGGGTATGCTTGATCTCCAACTTTGGGACCAGATAGGAGCCTGCATCCGGCAAGCCCTGAGAGCTCCAGATTGCATAATTGGCACATGGAGCAAGTGTAAGAAGCTCTTAGCAGAGGAAGACCCAGTACGGATAGAGATCCAGAAACCCCCAGCGCAGTCAGAACCATCAGCCCCAATGGCTCTCTATCCGTCATTCCAGCTCAAGCAGGGTAGTGTGGGAGCTTTCCCTTGGTGACAGCTGCAGACGTCACCGATGGAATGCATGGAATGAGAAGCACTGGCGCTTCTCTGACAGTTACAGGTTCCCAAGCTACCAGAAGTTCCATTCAGCGCATGGTTGAGAAAGAGATCAGCAAGGGGGAATTGCCAGCAGAAGATCTAGCTGAGCTTAGGCAGATATGCCCAGTTCGCATAGAGGTAGATGCCCTCACGGGCTAGCAGCAAACAGTTCATTCGCCAGTTCCGTACAAGCTGCTCAAGGCTATACGGAAGGCCATCACAGACAGGACTTCAGAGACGATTTACTAGGGGCACGCTTCAGCAAGTGTGCGAAACCATGATGCTCATTCCGTACGACTGGAAAGCCGTCATGCGAATGATGCTCAACCCCAGCCAGTATCTGGGGACACCGAGTACCATCTCGAAGCGCAGGCAAGGGCCGCCAGGATGGGCGGAGCGGTAATCCCTGACCAGCTATATGGCTCAGGTCCGTTCGAATCTGTTGATGCGTGGATCGCCCTGCCAATTGCCACTCTTCATATCGCAGCTGAGACAGCCTTCAGGGCTTATCTCAAAGTCCCGGCAGCTGGCAAAGCAGCCAAAAATTACACAACAGTCAAACAGGGCGCCCAGGAGTCCTACATGGACTTTATCAATAGACTGGAGGAAGCGATCAGTAGACAGATCGATAATGAGCAAGCCCAAAAGAGCTCATGATGAAATTGGCTAAAGACAACGCCAACCTTGACTGCCGTAAGATCCTGCAGTCACTGGGCAATCATCCCGATCTGACTCTCACGGACATGATTAGGGCTTGTGCTGACGTTGGTACAGATTCCTACAAAATGGGTCTGTTGGCAGCGGCGGTACAAGGTGGTAGGAAACACAAGAACAAGACCAAAGGAGCATGCCACAATTGTGGCAAGATCGGTCATTTCACTAGGGAATGCCAATCCAGCAAGGGCAGTGGTCAACACGCCGGCCATCCCAAGACTCCGACCACCCCGTGTCCAAGGTGCAATAAAGGCTTCCACGGGGCCAGGAACTGCCTGAATTCGGGAAACTGGAACGCGGGCTTGTCTCTGGCCCCGGTCTAAACAGAGACCTCAATCGCTCTGGGAGAGCCAGAGCTGGATTAAATTCCGATCACATTCCCTGTATTCTGGAGGCGCAGGCCCGCCCTACAGGCAGCACAGGACTAGATTTGACTTGCCAGTCAGAAGTCACATGTGACTTGCCAGGCACAATCTATCTGGTCGATTCCCAGTACATGGGACCCCTGCCTAAAGGCTACATAGGTTTAGTTTTGCCCCGCAGTGCTGCAGGAGCACGAGGAATTCTTGTAATTCCAGGAGCCATTGACTCCAATTTTTCGGGTGTTCTCCAAGTTCAACTCTGGACACACCTACCCCAAACCATTCTCAAGGGAGACACGTTAGCGCAACTGATCATGGTTCCTTGTAACTCGCCAGCAGGCAGCCAGGAAAGGTTCAGGGACAGCTCAGAGTCCGGGTTGGAAGACCGCTCGAGCACAGGAGGGGCAGTGCAAGGATACCAGGTCTTAGCAGCAGTGGAGACCAACATAGAGTGGAAACGGCGGCCAGTCATAAAGGTATTTTTAAATAAAAAACCTTTCACTGGGTTGCTGGACACCGGAGCTGACGTCAGCATGGTCAGCCAAAGTCAGTGGCCGCATGAGTGGGCTCTTGAGCCAGCCTCCGATGTGTGGGGGGTAGGCGGTGTTCAAGAAGCATTTAGAAGCCTAGATTAGGTAGAAGTCACGATCCCTGAAGCTGACGGCACAGCGGTCATCCGGCCGCACATTCTGGACGTGCACATCAATCTTTGGGGGCGAGACATTCTGCAGCAGTACCGTGCCACTCTTACCTTCGGGTAATGGCTCTGCCGCTCAAATGGCTGACCGACACGCCAGTCTGGGTAGAGCAATGGCCGGTAGTAGGGGATAAATTAGTCGCCCTGAAACAGCTGGTGAAGGAACAGCTAGACGCAGGACATATAGAGCAGTCCACTAGTCCTTGGAATTCGCCCATATTTGTCATCAAGAAAAAGTCAGGGAAGTGGCACATCCTCCATGATCTCAGAGAG